>CM060943.1:293609634-294809634 GCA_030765085.1 Allium cepa
CTTTCATTAAGTAACTAAACGTAAATAATTGATTATTATTAATTAATCTAATTAATTACCAATATTAATCACATTAATTAACTGTTTAAATAATCTTAAGTTAATGACCTTCATTTAACATTTCTTAATTACTTAATTAAGAAATTAACTTATATTAATTATTAATTACCAATTAATTAATATTTAATTATCAATTAATTAATCTCTAATTATTTATAAATTAAGTGTTAATTAATATCTTAATTAATCCTTAATTACTTGATTAAATAATCTTAATCATTAATTAAAATTTAATTAACCATCCCTAATTGTAGATTAATTAACCTTAATTAATTAATCTCAAGTCTAATTAATTAACTTAAAAATTATTAATTACATAATTAAACATCCACATTATTCATTAATTAAATAATTAATATTCCATTTAAATTAATTTAATAATTTAAATGAAACCAATTTCTTAAGTTCTAAATTAAGAAACGTTCTTCTTATATAAAGTATTTTAAACATTTTGTTTCAAACAAATTCAATTTAATTTTTTTTATTTCAAACTGAACACAATTTAAATTTTCATTCCAGATTCAAACTTAAAAATTTAAAACTTTACTTACACTTCCATCTTCATTTTCAAATTCAAATTATTCCAAAATAGTTACAACAAATTTAAATTTAAAAACTTATTTTATTTTAAAAACTGTCACTAAAATCAAATCCCAGTTTTTAAAACTGAATTAAAACTTATTATAAATTTTATTTCATAAATTAAAACTCATAGTTTAAATTCGAAACCAATGTTCCTTTATACTTTAAAAAGTTTAAAATCTAAATTTAAATTCCCAGATTTAAATTAAATTCAAACTCAGATCTACTTGAATTTCATATTTCAGTTTTCCAGATTTAAACTTTGTTTTAAATTTTCAGTTGCATTATAAAATTTACTTTTAAATTTAAAACAGAAAAACAGTTTCCTGTTTTGGTTTAACATCTTAAAATTTGAATTCAAAAATGTTTCAAAATCCAAGAATTAAACTATTGATTTCACATTTAAATTTCAGGTTTAAAAATCTTATTTTTTGAACTTCAACTTACAATTTAAATTTTACCTTTAAATTTTTAAAAACAGAAAATAGTTTCCAAACTTAAGTTTTCCTGAATTTAAATTATTTCTAAAAACAAAATTCAACCTTATTTGAATTCATATTTTAGATTCAGGTTTTAAAACCCAAGTTTACATTTTAAATTTTAACTTTTAAAATTTAAAAACCGTAAATAGATTTCCAGATTATGCTAAGACCAAACTAAAGTTTCAAATTTTAAATTATTTCAAACCTAAGATTTAAACTAATTGAATTTATATCTAAATTCAGTTAAATTTTAAACTTAGTTCAGGTTTTAAGTTTATACTTTAAAAACTTTTTACTTCTGCTTTGAAAACCGTCAACAATTTTCTGTTTAATTTACCAAAACCTGAAACACAGGTAACTCGAGCAATCCCACAATTTACTTCGAGTCAGAAGCAACATTTCTTCGAGTCAAAACTTAATTCACCTGAGACCCAAAACCTGATCCTATAACATCACCAACATGTACACACTTCACTGTGCACCCATAAATCAACTCTGGCCACCTCTGACCATCATCAATGGCCATCTCCCATCGACCAGCAACCCCACATCACCCTTCAATCCCCAGATCCCCCATAATTCAACTCGAATTTGAATTCATATTTAAAACCAAAACCTTGAACATCTTCCCCCTTTCAATGCCTGACCTGTCAACGGCGATACCTCCCATCTCCGTCCACCATCACCTTCCATACTCCGGCGAAGCCTTCCCAAACCACCATCTACCAATACGCGAATCATGGTTGAACTCGATCAACCGAGGAGACCACATTCGAACAAAAACAATGACCCAATAAAACTAGGGTTCATAACTTACAATCCCAAATTACAACACCAAAATTTAATTTCAACTCAATCTAAGAATTTTCCTATAATCTATGATAGTTACACCATCTTCAGAAGCAAATTCAACCAAATCAATTGCAAGCTTCAACTGTGCTTATCATATAAGTATGATACAGTAAATTTGAAACTGTACTTTGATTTAATCTTTAAAAATTGTAATATTCTTTTTAAAAATCATAATTTTAGAAGATGTTTTGAATTGAAATTCTGAAACATTGATTTGCATTGTTTTATATTTTCACTTATAAAATTCAATTGCTCCGGTACTTATTTTACAGTAAGTTTTTATTTAAATTTTACTTTAATAAAATCTTAAAGTCTAAACTCTGAAACCAACATACATATCATCTTTAAATTCTACAGTTTAACAAAGACAAATTAAAGATATAAAAATTTAAATAAATACTTGTGTCAAGAACAAAACAGAACCATAAAACTTAATAGCATACACCAAATACATTTATACAACAGACAAGTTATATGCAGCATTTATATATTTTTGTATTCTAACATGCAACAATTTCTTTACCCTTTAAAATTCTTAAAAGCAAAGTTACTCACCTGTAATTATGCAGAGCCCAGATTTTGAACATGCAGAACATTCTTTAATAAACTTGTTTGAAATACTTGCAGAAAGCTTGAATGCTTTTTAAAACTTGCTTTTTGATTCTTGATCTTACATGTAGGTTGCTCGCTTGAATGGAATGCAGAACAATTTGAAATTTGCAGTTTCATCCCAGATTGTTTTGAAAAAATGTAGGCTTCATTACTTGATTAATGTATTCAAGCAAATTCTTTTCCCAGATTTAAAAGAAATGCAGATTTGCATATTGTTACAGATTTGAGGAAATGTGCTTACATGAATTTGACTATGAAGAGTGATTTATATTTTGAAAAGATGAAAAAGGTTTCTGTAGATTTCTTTGAAGAGATGGGAAAAATTTCTCAGCTGAAAGAAATTTTGATTTAGAATGAAAAATGAGAAAGAGGAAAAGAAAATGTGTAAATGCAAGTTTATATAGCTTGTTTATGATTTATTTAATATCAAAGAAAAAAACAAAATTTAAAACAATGACACTTGTCTTAAGCTATTAACACTTGTAAATTACCTTGCTTAAACACTTGACACATGTTATATTATGCCTTAATATACTTACACATGTCATCTTAAATTAATTAGTATTTATAATTAGAGTTAATGAAATATTAAGCTTAGTTAATTAGTTTATAAATACTTAGTTATATATAGATAAATAATTTTTAAAGAATGAAACAAAGTATTATTATAAATGAAAACAATATACAAATCAATTATTTGAAAATAATACTTAAAATAAATTTATAAAAGGGATTGTAACTTATTTGTTATTTAAATGAATACATGATTCATTTATAAGTTGTATTTAAATTCTCATATTTAATTTACAAATCATAATTATTAATCCATATTTTTTAAAAAGAAATAAAACAAACATCTTTATACCTTTATTTTAATCTAAATTAATATTCAAACTTAAGTCAAAATATTTTATACCAATAAAACATTTATTTTATATATTAAAGATCTTATAGTTATTTTATTAAATATTTTTGAAAAGCTTAAATCAAAAATGAATCACAATTTCCTAATTTCAAAATATTAAAATTATGCTATACTAATTTAATTAAAAACAACTTATCTATTTAAAATATATATAAATACATATACATTATTAAATAGAAAATAGATTTATTAGCAAATTAAAAATAAATTCACAAATTAAATATTTAAATAAAGAAGATTATTAAATCAAATCAAATTTATTAACAAAAATTATCAATTCAATTTAAATTTAAACACAGATTATTAAATTTATATTGTCCAAAATTCCGGGATATTACAATCCTTCCCCCTTAAAAGAATTTCGTCCCCGAAATTTAAAACAAAGGTAATTTAATAATCTATTTACAGATTTTATTTTAAAATATAGCATATGTTAATCATATGCCAACAACCAATGCAACCAATTCACACAATCAAAACAAATCTAATTATCCAAAAGAATTTTGGATAAAACTTTCACGAGTTTCCCCGGTATATATATATATATATATATATATATATATGTGTGTGTGTGTGTGTGTGTGTGTGTGTGTGTGTGTGTGTGTGTGTGTATGTATATGTATATATATCATGATACTCGCTTTATAGAATCCAAACAATCTATACCGCTAAGCTATAGAGCTCCTAACAACAATTCTATACAGAATATCAGACTACAAACGAGTCCGACTCAACAACAAATCCATCCTAAACTGCTGGTTCTACAACCAGAAATATCAAACACGTACTCCCTTAGAGATACGTGAAACACCCTGAATCCCAGTTATCCAAACTGGCAATTCAACTCTTGAAAACCAAACACTGATCTTACCAAAACACAGAAGAAATCCAAAACACTACAGAGCTAGCTTCCCAAACTTATAGCTCCTTGAATCAGAGAAAAAAAACTTATCCCAAATCAAATCTCCGATTCCAGAATCCAAATTTCTCCGTCTCTTATCCATAAAAACTCTTCGGACGATCCTGGGCTACCAACATCCATCCTGATCAGCTTAACTCTTGCTGATTCCATTAGAAACAAACTGAATCAAAACAATCCAATGATCTCCTCAAGATCACTAAAAAACCAAGAACACAAACCCTGCTTCTCAACAACAGAAGACAGAACAAACTTCTTCTTATCCGGAAAAGACAAAACAGAAACACCCCCAAACTGCTTCCGCTGCACAACTCTGATCCGAAGTATAAGAAAACCCTGAAGAACATGTGCACAGACTAGACAACCCAGCACAGAAATATGGTTCCACATATCCATAAAGAAAACTCATATGTTTCTCCGAAACCTGAGCTGCTTCACCAACTTCTATCTCATGGAACCATCCATCTACTAACTGAACCACCTGTTCCATTCCTGGAAAGAAAACTTGATCTCCATATGTGGACAAACCTCTGACTTCCTGGAAGAAATTCGGACAATCTCCAACAATCCAAAAGAATATGCTATCGCAAGTCACTTTTGCGATCAACTCGGCCTAAATCCAAAGAAACTGCTCTCTCTCAACCAAACAGAACAGCTTATGCTGGCCTAGCCAATCCATCAAAGAAACGGATCTACTCTGCTGCTTCTGAACTCCACTTCAGATAAACTACCCAGCCAGAAGACTCCTTACCAACTCAGAACACTCTGCTAAACTCAGCCACATCACCGAGCAGACTTACTTCTTACTCTTATTCCAAAAAAACATCTTCGGAAATATCCATAGTCACTGCATCACGCAGCTACTACTTCCTGAGATATCAAGATACCATTACTCACTTGCTTCAGCCTTATCGACAGATCAAAACTCAACTCTGTACTTCTAGATGAGCTCCGAACCTTTACAGGTTACCTTCAGAGATCGATGAAGTACTTACACCACAGCAAAACTCACTCGAGACGGTATTAGGTCTACAGTCTTGACAAATACATTTCCAGCCTCATCCATTCAAACTCCAAACAATGGTAGTCGTGTTACACACACTTCTACCTCATCTACCTTTATAACTTATATTGGAAAAACCTGAACAGGTAATCCAACAAATAGGTAGAAACAATTATATATATATATATATATATAATAAAAATACAAATACGCTCTCTCAAGATAGACACCACTACAGAGCCTAGGTATTCACTCAACCTAATGCTCTGATACCAACTGAGACGACCAAACTTTTTATCCACAAAAAGTCGTATCATCCTTAAGAAAGAAAGGGATAGAAAAGAGAAAAGAAAGAAGAAACAACACAAGAATCTTAACAGCGGAACGAATAAATTATATTAGTAACAAAGTATTACATAGTATACAACAAATATCAGAGTTACACAGACAATACATCACATACTAGACAGTTATAAACACCTGTCTAGTTATTACAACTCAACACATTGCAGACAAACACTCAGAGATACCAACACAGCGGAAAACTATATAACTATACGCAGAAGCCTCCTGCTCCATATGCTCCTCCACAATTCGTCAAAGCTAACCCGAATCCTAACCTGAATTCCCTTGGCTACTCGTAAAAATTGAGTACCCAAGAGTTAAAGAAAACAGAAATAACTCCGGGTCAGACATGGGTCTGGTGTGAGTAACAGGTTAAAGTTGCTTAACTTTGAAAAACCTTTGAAAATAAAAGGTATCACGTAAGACTTCCCACACATAAACATGGAAAAGTTTTTACCTTACGCTAACCAAAATATTTGATAGGAAATCCAGTGATATTATAATAGTGTCTAGGGTTTTCAAGTAAAATACAGAAATAGCTGGAATGCTTACATCTCACGTTCCAACATAGTTGGGCACAACTAATACATACGGCACTTATTGGATTTTGGATTCCATCAATGGCTGGGCTACTGGGGTACCGCCCGTCACAGTACGTTGCCTAGATCGCCGTACCGAGGAGTACGCCCGCTCCCCTGCAACACAAGGCCGGAACCATTCCTTACTGAACAGTCCCGAACAAGACCACCCCACAGTTGTGATCAGCAACCGCACCACTAAGCCGAAATAAAGGGACATCTAGACAGGGGTAAGTCTCGCTCTCAAGTGGGGGCAACCCACGAAGCCTTGCTGCACCTCCCCTGTTTTAGCCATTCCCGGTTGATGAGGCTTGAGGCTACGATTACCTTAATAGGACATAACACTTAGGATGCTCATCGTCCACCTGACGATGTTCTGAAAGCATTCAATCCATACAAGTTCGTTTCGGGTTCGAACGAAACCGAAGGCATTATCTCGTTACACTCATTTTGGAATCACCCTCAGAGTTAACGATGATAACCCTTGCACTCTGAATCTTCATCTTCACTTCAGATTCACGACCTATCGTTAATTTGGATCGATGTGGTTTTCGGATATCCAAATATGGAAACCCGATCCCGGTCTCATCGAAATCCAAAACGTGTCTTTTAAGGCCAAGTTGTTTTAAGTTTAAAACAATACAATTCATTATCTAATTATACACAGATAGATAATTCACAACACAATAGATAATCAACCTTATCAACAATAGATAATTCATATCATAATCAGATAATCCATATTATCATCCAAAAGCAATCAATGCATTCATATCACATACATCTCCCATCTCATAGCTGAGATTACAAACCATACATGGCAATTAATATCAAATATCAAACATAAGCAATGATCTAATGATCACACCATTTTATAATTAATTTAAAATGAATTAAATTAATTACCTTATCTTTAATTAATTTAAAATGAATTAAATTAATTACTTCATCATTATAATCATGCTTATTTTAACCATCAATTGATTACAAATCAATTTAAATAATAACCATCTCAATATTCATTTCAATTAATCATTACTGATTAACCATCTCTAATTACAATAAGTAATTACCTTTTAATATTAATTACACAAGTTAATTATATTAAACTCTTTGCAATAATTAACTTATGATTAATTAATTAGTTAATTAACTAAAGTTAATTATGTAAATCATTTATTCATTATTAATTATTCCCTAATTAATCAATTCCAAATTACATCATTAATTAATTTATTAATGATTTCTGATTACATTTAATCAATCTCCATATAAATTAATTACATTAGTAATTAATCTTCAATTTAAACCATATATATTAATCACCCATGATTAATAACCATTCAGTAATTAACTACTTTAATTACTCATCCCATAAATTATTTACTCTTAATTCATTATCTAAATTAATCCCTTGATTAATTTCAAAGTAATTTAAATCCAATTACTTCTATAATAAATATCTTTAATTACATTCAGTAATTATTTAATTAATTACTTCCTTAAGTAATTACAAATCCATAAATTACATAAAGTAATTATCAACAATCCACAAATGTTTAAATTAATTTAACTTAATTAATCTAAACTAATCACATTAATCAAATTAATTACACCAAGTAATTAATTCATTAATTACTTTCATTAAGTAATTAAACGTAAATAATTGATTATTATTAATTAATCTAATTAATTACCAATATTAATCACATTAATTAACTGTTTAAATAATCTTAAATTAATGACCTTCATTTAACATTTCTTAATTACTTAATTAACAAATTAACTTATATTAATTATTAATCACCAATTAATTAATATTTAATTATCAATTAATTAATCTCTAATTATTTATAAATTAAGTGTTAATTAAAATCTTAATTAATCCTTAATTACTTGATTAAATAATCTTAATCATTAATTAAAATTTAATTAACCATCCCTAATTGTAGATTAATTAACCTTAATTAATTAATCTCAAGTCTAATTAATTAACTTAAAAATTATTAATTACTTAATTAAACATCCACATTATTCATTAATTAAATAATTAATATTCCATTTAAATTAAATTAATAATTTAAATGAACCAATTTCTTAAGTTCTAAATTAAGAAACATTCTTCTTATATAAAGTATTTTAAACATTTTGTTTCAAACAAATTCAATTTAATTTTTTTTTATTTCAAACTGAACACAATTTAAATTTTCATTCCAGATTCAAACTTAAAAATTTAAAACTTTACTTACACTTCCATCTTCATTTTTAAATTCAAATTATTCCAAAATAGTTACAACAAATTTAAATTTAAAAACTTATTTTATTTTAAAAACTGTCACTAAAATCAAATCCCAGTTTTTAAAACTGAATTAAAACTTATTATAAATTTTATTTCATAAATTAAAACTCATAGTTTAAATTCAAAACCAATGTTTCCTTTATACTTTAAAAAGTTTAAAATCTAAATTTAAATTCCCAGATTTAAATTAAATTCAAACTCAGATCTACTTGAATTTCATATTTCAGTTTTCCAAATTTAAACTTTGTTTTAAATTTTCAGTTGCATTATAAAATTTACTTTTAAATTTAAAACAGAAAATCGGTTTCCTATTTTGGTTTAACATCTTAAAATTTGAATTCAAAAATGTTTCAAAATCCAAGAATTAAACTATTGATTTCACATTTAAATTTCAGGTTTAAAAATCTCAGTTTTTGAACTTCAACTTACAATGTAAATTTTACCTTTAAATTTTTAAAAACAGAAAACAGTTTCCAAACTTAAATTTTCCTGAATTTAAATTATTTCTAAAAACAAAATTCAACCTTATTTGAATTCATATTTTAGATTCAGGTTTTAAAACCCAAGTTCAAATTAAGATTACATTTTAAATTTTAACTTTTAAAATTTAAAAACTGTAAACAGATTTCCAGATTATGCTAAGACCAAACTAAAGTTTCAAATTTTAAATTATTTCAAACCTAAGATTTAAACTAATTGAATTTATATCTAAATTCAGTTAAATTTTAAACTTAGTTCAGGTTTTAAGTTTACTTCTACTTTGAAAACTGTCAACAATTTTCTGTTTAATTTACCAAAACCTGAAACACAGGTAACTCGAGCAATCCCACAATTTACTTCGAGTCAGAAGCAACATTTCTTCGAGTCAAAACTTAATTCACCCGAGACCCAAAACCTGATCCTATAACATCACCAACATGCACACACTTCACTGTGCACCCATAAATCAACTCCGGCCACCTCTGACCATCATCAATGGCCATCTCCCATCGACCAGCAACCCCACATCACCCTTCAATCCTCATATCCCCCATAATTCAACTCGAATTTGAATTCATATTTAAAACCAAAACCTGGAACATCTTCCCCCTTTCAATGCCTGACCTGTCAACGGCGATACCTCCCATCTCCGGCCACCATCACCTTCCATACTCCGACGAAGCCTTCCCCAAACCACCATCTACCAATACGCGAATCATGGTTGAACTCGATCAACCGAGGAGACCACATTCGAACAAAAATAGTGACCCAATAAAACTAGGGTTCATAACTGACAATCCCAAATTACAACACCAAAATTTAATTTCAACTCAATCTAAGAATATTCCTATAATCTATGATAGTTACACCATCTTCAGAAGCAAATTCAACCAAATCAATTGCACGCTTCAATTGTGCTTATCAAATAAGTATGATACAGTAAATTTGAAACTGTACTTTGATTTAATCTTTAAAAATTGTAATATTCTTTTTAAAAATCACAATTTTAGAAGATGTTTTGAATTGAAATTCTGAAACATTGATTTGCATTGTTTTATATTTTCACTTATAAAATTCAATTGCTCCGGTACTTATTTTACAGTAAGTTTTTATTTAAATTTTACTTTAATAAAATCTTAAAGTCTAAACTCTGAAACCAACATACATATCTTCTTTAAATTCTACAGTTTAACAAAGACAAATTAAAGATATAAAAATTTAAATAAATACTTGTGTCAAGAACAAAACAAAACCAAAAAACTTAATAGCATACACCAAATGCATTTATACAGCAGACAAGTTATATGCAGCATTTATATATTTTAGTATTCTAACATGCAACAATTTCTTTACCCTTTAAAATTCTTAAAAGCAAAGTTACTCACCTGTAATTATGCAGAGCCCAGATTTTGAACATGCAGAACATTCTTTAATAAACTTGTTTGAAATACTTGTAGAAAGCTTGAATGCTTTTTAAAACTTGCTTTTTGATTCCAGATCTTACATGCAGGTTGCTTTCTTGAATGGAATGCAGAACAATTTGAAATTTGCAGTTTCATCCCAGATTGTTTTGAAAAAATGCAGGCTTCATTACTTGATTAATGTATGCAGGCAAATTCTTTTCCCAGATTTAAAAGAAATGCAGATTTGCATATTGTTACAGATTTGAGGAAATGTGCTTACATGAGTTTGACTATGAAGAGTGATTTATATTTTGAAAAATGAAAAAGGTTTCTGCAGATTTCTTTAAAGAGATGGAAAAAATTTCTCAGCTGAAAGAAATTTTGATTTAGAATGAAAAATGAGAAAGAGGAAAAGAAAATGTGTAAATACAAGTTTATATAGCTTGTTTATGATTTATTTAAAATCAAAGAAAAAAACAAAATTTAAAACAATGACACTTGTCTTAAGCTATTAACACTTGTAAATTACCTTGCTTAAACACTTAACACATGTTATATTATGCCTTAATATACTTACACATGTCATCTTAAATTAATTAGTATTTATAATTAGAGTTAATGAAATATTAAGCTTAGTTAATTAGTTTATAAATACTTAGTTATATATAGATAAATAATTTTTAAAGAATAAAACAAAGTATTATTATAAATGAAAACAATATACAAATCAATTATTTGAAAATAATACTTAAAATAAATTTATAAAAGGGATTATAACTTATTTGTTATTTAAACGAATACATGGTTCATTTATAAGTTTTATTTAAATTCTCATATTTAATTTACAAATCATAATTATTAATCCATATTTTTTAAAAAGAAATAAAACAAACATCTTTATACCTTTGTTTTAATCTAAATTAATATTCAAACTTAAGTCAAAATATTTTGAACCAATAAAACATTTATTTTATATATTAAAAATCTTATAGTTATTTAATTAAATATTTTTAAAAAGCTTAAATAAAAAATAAATCACAATTTCCTAATTTCAAAATATTAAAATTATGCTATACAAATTTAATTAAAAACAACTTATCTATTTAAAATATGTATAAATACATATACATTATTAAATTGAAAATAGATTTATTAGCAAATTAAAAATAAATTCACAAATTAAATATTTAAATAAAGAAGATTATTAAATCAAATCAAATTTATTAACAAAAATTATCAATTCAATTTAAATTTAAACACAGATTATTAAATTTATATTGTCCAAAATTCCGGGATATTACAATTTACTTCATATATATTAGTTTGGATTAAAAATAGTGTTTTGTTGGATAATAATACATTTGGTTCTAATATGGCTAACTCTATATTCACGGTTTCTGATTAATTACACAGCTTCAATTCAAATTCAAGAGAATGTCATTTAAATTGATGTTAAAATTGAGTTTGAAATTTGTTTTGGTACACACTTCATGGTCTGGTCTATCAAATTCAATTAATGATAATTTGGAGTGAAAGAGAAATTCAGATGCAGATCACACTGATAATCTAGTTGATAGAAAACTTACAAGTTGAACGTGTAGTAACTACATCGTATTTTTAAAGAAAATATATGCATATTTTTAAATACAAATAATTTTCAAATAGCAGGAATTTTTCTCATATAACCCCCTCGAGAAAATCATTTTTGACCATATTTTCAGATTAGTCATTTTGAAAAATTGATTTCGTAATTATTTTTGAATTTGATTTTAAATGACAATTTTGACTAGTCTAACTCCCTAATAATTATCGGAAAGATAAATAGTGATTGAAAAAGTGATGAGTATTGATATTTATCATACGTTACTCAAGACAATATATTTAAAAAAATTCTTTAGAAATTCAAACAAGAGTTATAAATACTTTTTGTTGGGTAAAGATTCCATAACCATTTCTATGTCTATCATATTTCTGTCGACCATCGCTCATCAAAAATTCAATATAGTTTGTAGATATGTGGTACTTTAAACAGGAATCATTCGTTTTTCATTTTATAAAATAAAATAAAATCAAAATATTCACTCTCATTTAAAAGTCCTCACGGTTATGCATGGGTGAATTACTTAGAATTTGTTATGTGCTTTCATGCTCATTTAAAAGTCCTCACGGTTATGCGTGTATGGAACGCATATCAAAATTGATTTATTAAATAAACAAGTTAATTCTAATCCCATTTAAAAGTCCCCACGGTCATGCGTGGTTAGAAGATACTTGAATTCATTTTTAAACTTAAATTAGAATACTACTAATCTCATTTAAAAGTCCTAATGGTTATGCATGATTAGTAGATATTCAAATTCCTGATATAAATGTACCACAAATAGATACAACTGTATGGTTTTATATGATGACACCATTTCCATTATTTCTAAAAGTGGAATATGCGCCTAACAAGGGTAGTTATGATTTTTGTTTGATTTTTTTATTGTAGTTTAATATTTATATTCAATTGAGTTTTTAATGTTGGATTAATATCAATCACTTTATCTCTATTTTCTCTAACACTATTACACTTTTGCTGATAACAAAAGGGGGAGAGAAAAGTTAAGATTTTGTCAAATAAAATCAAGCAAAGGTCAAATATTTTCCATTTGCAACTAGGCTCATTTGCATGCATATATGTAGGGGGAGCTTTGTGTAGAGAGGAAGCATTTAAATAGGGGGAGAAATTAGAGTATATCTATGATCAAATACATTTAACATATTCGAAATCTTAAATATATGTTTGTTATCATCAAAAGGGGGAGATTGTTGAATATGCGATTATATGATTTTTGTTTGATGATAATAAACATATATGTATATTTGTGTAAATGTATTTGGTAATGTACTATTTCATTTTTCACAGATTAAATAAATATTTGCTGAATAAAATTAAATAACACAGAATTTGAATTCAAACAGAAATTTTATTCAAACAAATATTTATTACAATTTTGAATAGTACAAATTCAAGCTCTCACTATACAACTTTGATTACAATATTCAATTACATCACAATCTCACTTTTACATCTGACCTCACTACATAATCACTCATTCACTCAACTAGTATTTTATCTTCAACTTTATTCCAATGTGGGTCCGGCATCTGAGAAATCTGCAAAAATAGTTTTTGACGCGGTAAAATTGAAAAGGAAATATTTTGTTGCAGTACAAAATAAAAATGAATTTTGAAAATAATATTTGCCTCAGTTATTTGGGTTGTTCGTCATCATTTACGTTTGAATTCATCACACACGAACAATGTGACATGCACAGTGTATCACTGTACATGCCACAAGGCCGTGCACACCGATATACACTTGATAATGTTACAGGGACAGGCGAGCACAAGGTCAAACCCAAAATAAAAGGACGGGTTCAACTCAGGTGCAATATAAATAAAATCTCGACACGAGCACAAGGTCAAACCCGAGCTATTAGCTGGATTCAACACAGGTGCAAATGGCCAAAACTCAAGGATCAAGTGTCGACTAGTTCAATATAAACAAGACCAGAGAAGAAAATGAAATGGCACATGTATATATAGTTCATAGCCGCATCAAGAATCCAAAACCAACATAGACAATACCACTGACTCAAAGAACAGATCAAAAGACCACATGGTCTGTGCACAACAACACAAACACCTCAGCAATCTACAACTTCAAATAACTCAAGTGATATGTATGGTGATGCACCAAGTAAATGACACAGCAAAAATGGAACCAACATGAAACCAAATCAAACTCAGTTCAACAAGACCACTATGCAGTGTACATGAATACAACAACAGGTTCAGCCTCTTCATCAAGCAACAACCAGCCTTAACAAGTGAATGACCACGAGTAGAGAAAAGTTCACAAGGGTATGACATCAATAGAATGCTCAAGCATCTACAACAATGCACAGTGTACAAATGAAGACCACTAGTGTGTAACTCGATTAACAGACTTACGTAAACATGTGAACCATGTCATACACAGTGAAGTATAACCATCATGACCAGAGAGAGGCCGAATAAAGTGAAAATTGGATCGAGCAAGTGCAGACACAAGTGGTGATACATCAGTAATGAAAATACAGTGATACAGAAAGTGGTGCAAGTACAACTCGAAGCAATGCACCAAGTTCATATGTACAGCAAATAAACTACAAAGACATCAACATGTATGACAGGAACATATGATCAGTGGGATGCATGCAAGTACACAGTGGAAAAGCCACAAATGGACATACACCAGACATATACATGAATGATCAGTACGACCAAGTATGAAGTACTCAAACTAGCCAGTGAAAGTGGAAACAATCACAAACAATATCAAGTGATACAAATGCAACATGAAATACAACAGACCCTGGTCTGCAACTCGACTTAAAGCAAATACACTAATACATATGATACACCAATGATACAAGAGAGGTGAACAACAAAATACAGACCGAACCAAGATATCAGCAACAACCAAATAAAGACAGCAACTAGAACAACTGAAATGCAAATTATATCAAACAGTGACAATGTCAATGCAAGTAGGTCAAATGAGGTGTTCAATGCAACATGATGCAACAACATTATATACAGCGAACAGTGCAGCATCAGGTCAATGAAGTTTTAACTCAAAACATGGAGCTACAGACCGACAACAACATCAAGCAGAAAGACACGAACAATGTAGGCCGATACAGTGATGCAGTGCGATACATCATGATTATCAAGTGTATATATAATGAAGTTTCAACTCAAAACAGTGAGCTACTGACAAATGTTTCAAAACAAAGTAAAAGTCGAGTCAAAGCCAAGGTGGTCAAGGAAGTTCGAAACAGAGAATACGAAGTCAACTAAAAACCAAAGTTAAAGTCGTGTTTCAAATTAAAGTCAACAACGTGATTACCAAGTCAGAAATCAAGTATGTATAAAAATGGAAAAAATCAAAAATCAAATCCAAATAAAATAGGAAAGTAGCTGCCGTAACGATCAAGGAACGATCGAACGGCTTCAAGCTAAAACCGTGACAGTAAAGTAAGGGAAAGATTCGAATTGAACAAGTCAGTGAAATCTCAAACATTCAAGCATTATCAAGCGGTAGAGAAAAGGTTTTGACAAATTCAAAAAATCATCAGACGAATATATACGAACGAATATTTAGATATTAGACTCATATAAAAGGATAACATCATCGGCAGTTTGAAAATCATCGAGTTCAAGCATTAAAACCCCAAAAGTCATCATCGGCAGAATATTGGAGCTCAATCGAGCATAACAGAAAAGCATAAAGGAAAATCACATACCAAAATTGAAGTCGAACTCCAGAAGCAGCCGAAAGCATTAGACGAACAAATCATCACTCAATTGTCAACCAGATTGATCGAAAATTCGGCAGCTTCATCACGAAACCCTAGTTTGGATCAAAGGACGAAGCCCTAATTTAATTGCAAAGAGGAACGGACGCCATCTTCACATAAATTAACGAAACAAATAAAAGTGGAACGGGTCAAAATGTAAAAGGGTCGGCCTTATTTTTAAAGAGCTTTTCAATCTTATTATAAGGGGCTTTTATTTTAAATTAGGGTTATTTTAATTTTAAATTGTTTTTAATTTGTAATTTCTTTTTAAACCGTTTAAATTTCTAGTCTTGTGACTAGGGCACAAGCTACGTGGCGTAGTTTGAGAATCGCAACTCAGTGGCTGAGTTGTGGCAGGGTTTTGAGCGTAGAGTTAGGTTAGTCACTAGCGGGTGTCGCGAGTTTACGTGTGTAAGCGTGTGACTACTTAATTTCTAGTAGAAACCTTGGGGGCAGCACGTAGGCAGGGTTTTGCTGAAGCTGGGTAAATTCTGTGTCGTTCTATTTCTTCATTTTACTTTGCTATTATCTGTGCTGCTATTATTCTGTGATCTGTATTGAAATTATTCTGAAAGCTTCCACAATTAATTTTTTAAATTAATACTGTCACCCTATTCACCCCCTCCCCCCTTCTAGGGTGAAATCGATCCTACAAAAGCATTCCTTAAGTTAAAGAATTTGTTGACCAATGCACCTATGCTAGTAGTTCTACATGGAAACCAAAGGCTAATGGTGTATACCGATGCATGTGGAACTGGATTGGGAGCTATGTTGATGCAGAGAGGTAAAGTGATTGTCTACGCTTCACGACAACTTAGACCGCATAAAGTAAGATATCCTACTCATGATTTGGAGTTGGTTGCGGCAATCATCACAATGAATATTTAGAGTCATTATCTTTTAGGGGATAGATTTGAGCTATATATAGGTCATAAGTCTTTAAGGTATTTATTCTCTCAGAAGGAGTTGAATATGAGACAGCAGAGGTCGCTGGAGTTTTTGGCCGCTTATGATTTTGGTATGGAGTATACTCCTGGGAAAGGAAATCAAGTAGCGGATGCTCTTAAAAGACATCAGAATGTGATGTTAGCTATGTTGGCAGAACGTAATGATTTAGAAGCTTTGATTACTTCAGTGTGCAGTTAAGATCGACTGCTAATTCTAATCAAAATAATGTTATATTGTCAAGTTTGGAAGTTTGACTAGTGTTGACCGGAGGATTGCTTCTAAGTAGAAGGAGGAGGATCCATTATTAGCTGAGAAGATTAGAAGGCTTGAGCTTGGATCAGAGACCGATGATCTAAAAGATTTTAGTTTTGACCAAAGGAGATGGTTGAGAAAGAAGGGACGATTGTGTGTTCTGAATATTAAGGACTTGAGGAAAGAAGTTATGGGAGAATGTCATCAGTTCAAGCTTACGATTCATCCTAGAGGGACCAAGATGTATCAAGATATGAAGAGGGGCTTCTATTGGGAAGGCATGAAGAGGGATGTTGGCTTGTTGTTTAGGCAGTGTTCAATATGTCAACAAGCGAAAGTCGTACATCAGAAGCCGAGTGGATTGCTTCAACCTTTGGAGATTCCAGTTTGAAAATGAGATTCGATATCTATGGATTTTATTGACGGATTGCCAAGGTCAAATAGAGGAAATGAAAGTATATGGGTCATAATGGATAGGTTGACACAAAATGCCCATTTCATTCCAGTTAAGTCAACCAAGACTGCACCTGTTTTAGCTAAGTTGCTCATGAAGAACATAGTTAGACTTCATGGATTTTCTAGTAGCATAGTCAGTGGCATAGATTATTTGTTTATTAGCGAATTCTGGAAGAGTTTACAGGATGTTTTAGGCACTAAGCTCAAGATGAGTACTGCATATCACCGTCAAACGGATGGATAGACAGAGAGAGTCAATAAGGTACTCGAGAATTTGTTGAGAGCTTGCGTATTGGACTTCGATGGATCTTGGAAAAATCACCTACATTTGGTTGAGTTTTCTATAATAATAGTTATCAGACTAATATAGGAATGGCTCCTTTTGAATATTTGTATAGAAGGCCATGCAAATCACCAACATGTTTGTTGGAGACTGGAGACAGGCTGGTCTTAGGTCCAGTTTTGGTTAGAGAGGCGTCAGAGAAGATTGAGTTGATCCAAGAAAGGATGAAGGAAGCTCAGTCTAGAAAGAAAAGTTAAGCAGATAAGAGGCGTAAAGACCTAGAGTTCTCAGTTGGAGATAAGGTTTTCATTAAGGTATCACCTATGAAAGGTGTGGCGTAATTTGGAAAGTCAGGGAAAATGACACCGAGATATATTGGTCCATTCCAAATTATAGAGAGAATTGGAAAGCTCGCATACAGAGTAGAGTTGCCGAGCAGTATGGAAGGTGTCCATAATGTATTTCATATGTCTCATCTTTGCAAGTATGTGCATGATTTAGAGACTACTATTCCTCCGACATGGTTGGAAGATTTAGTAGTAGAGCCTAATTTGTTTTTTGTTAGACAGCCAGTTCGGGGTGTAGCGAGAGATGAGAAAAGATTGAGGAACAAGACAGTCAAGTTGGTGAAAGTTCAGTGGAGCGACAACGAGAAGGACTATACTTGGAAGACAGAAGATAGGACTAGAGATACTTATCCTGATCTGCTTTGAGGGTATGTCTATATTAGCCTTATATTGATAATTGCTAGACTGGTAGGCTAGTATGGTTGTTAAGAGTGGTTATAGATGATTGCTATGTTTAGTATTAATCCTTACTGAATTTTGAGGACGAAATTCTTTAAAGAGGGGAGCCTGCAATGTCCTTAATATTTTAAAACATTATTCAGGAGATTTAATTAGATAAATTAAATGAAATAATGTAAATATTAAGTGATAACGCGGTTAAGATTTGAATAAACACTTAGAAGTCGTGCTTAATTATTTGAATGGGCTTAAGAATGACTTATAGGCTAATTAATTTACATAACGGTATATTGGGAAATAGCCGCACATAACCCATTACCCTTATATATTCTAGTTCTTTATAGTTTCATTTACCATTCAAGTCATATTGCAAAAAAAAAATACAGATTCAAACATAAGAAAAGGACTTGGCCGTTACGAGGAGAAAAGAGGAGATAATAAAATCTAAAGCTAAGGAATTAAAGCAGGGGGAATAAATCTCAATCTCAATCCAATCTTCTTATCCTAATCAAGGTGAATAAAAATTTATACCATCTTTATTTTGGTTATAATCATCTGTTTTCGGGTTTAAGATTAAATTCATTTTTATAATGATTTGGATGATGATATGCTTGGACCATAACATGTTAGATTTAAACAACATTGTTTAAATATGATTTACACGGTTTTAAGGGTAAAACCGATTATAATTGATTTCGAATGCTGTGAGAAAATTTTATGTTATGCAAAACATGATTTTTGGAGTTTGGCTTTAATTTTGATAATTATCCAAGCTATTGAAAGATTATTATGAATTTTCAAAGGAAAATATAGTTAATTGGGTTTAGAAATTTATTTCAGAAATTATATTGAGAATTTGGGTTTAAAATTTAGATATGTTAGATAACGTATTAAAAGTGAATATCTATGATTTTTGGGGATTTTTTCTAAGTGAATTACTATGAGAATTAAATTATTTTGAAAGGAGGACCTAAATAATTTAACTGTTTTGCTTAATGGAATGGCTTATTTGTTAAATTGGTTCAGATCTGAAATTATGCGGCAGTTATTTTGTGTAAAGGATTTGAAAAGTCGAGGCAACCAATCATATGCTTACAAGTATGCAGTTTAGTTAGAAAGCGTTTGCTTTATTTGGCATTAAATCATATTTACCCAGAAAAGTGGGTTCCGCCTCTATTAGAAGCACCTTTCGACCATATACTTCCGCCTTCAATCAAGTCGAAACCTCACAAAGCCAAAACCAATAAACAAGGTATCAATGTAGGTATGTAGTGGATTGGAGAAAGGCAGAAGGCATGGTGTCAATACATAGCTTCCAATGGGCACGAAACCTTTGTTATGCTTTTAAATGTTAGCGCTTGCCTTTGTTTTATTAAAGCTTTCGAAGAACTTGAAACACATGCTTTAGAAAGGAGATTTCTAAATAGCTTTCGAAGAAGGTTGCCATCTTTTATTTTTAAGTATAAACTTTCGAATGAGTCCCTTGTTTATAAAATAATGCTTTCGAAAATGGTGGTTCCGACCTAGTCGAAACCCTTTTGTCGTTCTTTTGCCTTTCGAATGTATTGAAGTCATCAATGCTTTCGAAAGGAAGATTTTGTTTTAAAGATATACCAAGCAACTTCCTAAGAGCTTTCGCAAGGGTTCAAGGATTTCGAAGGCAAAGGCTTCGAAAGGGGGTTTCGATGCTGACCTTCAATGTTTTACTTGTAAATGTTTTGAAGCTTTCGAAAGGAAGGTGCCGACGCCATCTAACTTTCCCCAAACAATCTTATATGAAGATTAAAGGTTACAAAAGGGAAACTTTCATGTATATTCACTTTGACCCAAAAATGTTTTTGAGTAAACCCAATGTTTTCGAAAGGGGTACTTTCATTGGTTTCGAAACTATGTTTTTATGGATTGTAAAGTAATGTTTTGATACTTTCAAAAGGTATGTTTTTGGTTTTGAAAGTGACGATTTAAAGATCTTTGAAACATTTATATGTAATGTTTTGAAAAGAAGTTATATATGCTTTCGAAGGAGGTTATCCCGAGGTTTCGAAATAAAGTTTTAAGGTTTCAAATGCCTTAGTTTTCAAAACGAATGACCCAATCTCATTTTAAAGGAAAACCATGGCATAAATAAAGAGTTTTGAAATGATATAAAGTATGGATTGTTTGAAGAAGTTTTCCTTGATAATAGGTTAAAGGGATTAAGTAAGTTATTATGTTTGCTTCTTCATATATGCATATATTCACATTGTAATGGATCTATAACTGTATTTTAGGGAAGGGCAGAGTAACCTGTAAGTTTGACCCAGTAATGAACATAAATTAAATTAATTCCTGAATGAGTAGAGTTGCATCCAGGAGGTCAGAAAGACCAGAGTATAGGATGCTGAAAATACCGATTATAGGAATTGTCAGGGAGACATGCTCATAGTAAGCCCATGAAAACTATGATATATTGAGATTTTGGCAGGGGCCAATAGGTTATAGTAAGCCCATGAAAACTATGATTATGTTGAGATATTGGTAGGGGCCAATAGGTTCATAGTAAGCCCATGAAAACTATGTATAAACAAAGAAGTCAAGAAGGCAGGTTCATAGTTAGCCCATGAAAACTATGATTTAATATTGGCGAGGGCCAATAGGTTTGTAGTGAATCCATGAAAATTATATCCGGATTAAGTTATAGACAAATGTCAATAGGTTCCTAGTCAATCCATGAAGACTAGGATAAAAGGGAAGTTAATGGAGTTACCAATAGGTTCAAGGAGAACCCATGAAACAATGATGTTATTGGCGGGGATAATAGGTTCTTAGCGATCCCATGAAAACTATGAAATAGGACAGCGAGTCCATAAATTTAAAAAAGTTTATATTAATCCCATGAAAACTATGAAACTAAACAGGGAGTCCACAAACATTAAATAGATTATTAGTAAGTCCATGAAAACTAATAGGTTAATAGTGACCCTAGAAACTATAAATGACACAGTTAGTCAAAATGAATGAGGATGGGAAATCTATAATTGATTTACTTGTTTGCATATCATTATATTTTTTTGAATTGTTTTAACCATTGTGGATGCAGGAGCACAGTATATGGTTTTATAAAGGTTTTAGGATACTAGTGAGGGGAAAACTCATTCCGCTAAGCGGCGTGGTCTAACTAGATATCTAAATGGTTTGAGATGGTAGATTATTATTCATATCAGGCTTTATATCTGACTTGAAGTTTATGTTTTCCACTTAAACTCTCGGTGACTTAATAGATTTTAAGTGGTTTGGTAGTTGAGGTTTTTTGATACCTCTTTAGACGAATAAGCTTCTGATGGCGTGTAGGAGGCATGATAGCTATATAGAGTTCTATTTATTTTTGATTCCACTATGTTGTTGTTGTGAAGGAAAAGTTGTGTAATTGCCTATATATACTCTGATCATCCAAGGGGCATCTTCATATGTCGCACTTGGCGTATGTTGTAGTAAATATAGTTTCTCTGAACATGATTCTTGTATTGGGATTATGTAATGAATTTGAAATGTTTTGAATGGAATGAGGAACTTGTTTGCTGATTTTAAATTTTTCGATATTCATGTGTTTCTGTGTATCAACATATCCAACATTACCGTATTTGGTCGTCGAGGATTAATAACTATGGATGATTGCAGCTTCCATAGCCGTCACTTTTGGGCCTCCAAGTAGGGGATGTTACACAAAACAACACAAAAAGTTATAGTGGTTTGACTAAACTCTAGCCTAATTTCACTTGAACTCTGTTAATGATTTTCAAATAGTTTAAACTGTGTTCTTACAACTCGGTGCTCATGACTCAGTGAGAATCCAGCAGGGTGATACGGTAAAATCAAAAAGTTCATAAAATAAAAAAGGGTTCTTAAATTAGTGCCCCTCTCCTTCTAACTGTATATGTAAATTAGCGAAATAGGCTTTGATATTTTCCATCCATGTTCTCCACGTTTAGGAGAAGATTCTAAAAGAAGATCGTGGCCACGTTCACAGGTCGATGGTCAAATTGGTTCTTCACAGCTAGATGTCGAGTTGCCAATTTTCCATTTTTGGACTTCAATCATCAATCTCTTATTTCATTTGATAGATATATCGTGGCCAATTTTAATTTACTTCTTAGAGTGCATCTTTCATGGTCTTGCCTTTATTTGCCTTTAATTTATTTGATTGGCTCGTATATAGGGATCGGTGCAGAGTTGATGGGTCAACTTAGTGTCGATCTGGCACTTCGTTCATATTTTTCTAACTTCTCTCCATACCACTTTGTTTCTCTAGAATATGGCTACCTTAACTTGTGAGCAAGATTCTATATCGTTCTTCGAGCTTCGGTTGAATTCCGACTTTCCAAGCTAGAGTTATGGATTTATGGTTTACTATCCGACCATTCAATGATTCTGACTTGTTTAGAGTGGCTTGGTTTAAAGGTAGGATACATTTTCCCCTTAAAGTATACCTTTGTTATCAAACAAAGTATGCTTTGGATTGAGACAAGTTGTCGATTTTCAAATTTTGCTTTAAGTGGATGTTTATATTCTTTGAATTGTTTCACAGATCAGTGCATCCTCTCTGGACCGTCGCGTCATTTTGAATGATTCTTTTGGGATTCAGGTCTCTTGGGTAGTATAAAAGTTGAAGCTTGCAGTTCGAGTTCGCTATATAAATTCTGGAATTTCTGGAGGTACTTGCTCTGAACTGGTCAGGTAAAACTTTGACCTTTGGAGTTTTCATTTCCTTTGCATCACAAATCTCACTTTTCATTTTTCTTTTTTCCTCTTTCTTTTTCTCTTTTTCATATATCATAATTTGTTACTGATCTATTTGTTTTTTCTCTATTTTGTAATGTAACCTTATAATTAAGCAAATCGAGCTCCTATTTTTTCTACACTTGCTCATATATTTATTTAGGTGCCTTTGAACTGAAGCTTTCACAACTGAATCATAGGATTGTATTCAACCTTCACTACCGCCGACTTCTTCTTGACACCGCCATTCTTCTCTAATGTTGCCAATCGTCAATAACGCCACATCCTTCAATTTGAACATCGCCTCCACTTTAAATCGAGTCTACTTCACTAGGTTGACTTCCACTTCCATTCGCCTCATCATTTCAGATCTTTACTTAAAGTCACCTAAGCCTTAGGTAGGCAGTCTGTTTATACTTCGAAAAATTTCAAGGTTTCAACAAAAAATGTGTAGCTGGCCATGTATTTGATCGACCTGAGACAAACCCAAAGCGACTATAGGGATTTTCAAGGAATGACTCGAGTTTTGTTTTGTGTGATTTTCCCTGAGTCAGCTTCGAGTCACGCCTAGGTCTGGCCTGATCTTCCAGGTGACCACATATTCTTTAAAATGTTTTACCCAAAAACATTTCTAAATCAAAGAGAAGAGGGAGCTGAAATTCTTGCGTAACTTTAGTCAAGTAGTGATCAATAAATGCGATTCATTGGGACATTGTAGTATAACAGTCACATTGATGCACTCCAACATTCGAATGGACCTATCATTGCTTCAATTTGACACTTTACTATGGTTCCCTACAAAGAGAAATCTCGTATTGCTCCGAACAATATTCTGCTATCATAAATAGTATGATAACGGGTAAAATTTGATGCATGATTCCACTGTGCGATGGTGCTCATTTGCCAGCATGAGAAGCTATCTACATAGTGTTTATGTACATAGTGCTTTAAACATTGGACACACACTGCATAGATTAGGTTGTATATCATTACCCCTTGTTAACATATAAGATTTGGTTGGTCAACAGATGTTGACATCCGTTGGTTCTTATGCATTGCGTATAGGGTTTTATTTCAGCATATGAATTACAGATAAATTCAACCTGTCCTTGTTCATCTGTGAAGGTTTCAATAGTTATGGATCGCTAACGCCCCTTACATATCTAAGTAATAGCTATTGGTCCATCTACATAAAATGTAGTTCGATCAGTGAAAAAATCAAATTTTGATTCTGCCTCAACATCCTCGATGCCATATACTTCACCATCCTTCTGGCTGGACCACCTCATCGTTCGATAAGGAAAACTCTGGGAATTATGCCTATTGTAACAGCGGGTGAAGATTTTATAGGGATTTCCACTAATGTCGATCTTGAGGATGTCGTTATTCTTGATAACCCATCGGACTCCCCGATATCTAGACTTGATAGGTTGGTCATCTTAAGAATTTGTGATAGGCACGCCATTCCCATTGAAGACATTCTTGTTCCGGAGCCTTATCAACTGGTTCACAACCCGCTTGAAGGTTATACTGCATGTAAACAGCATATGTGCTTATCTGGGTATGTCCCACTATTCAATCACTTCATTCGATTTGTGCTCTAGTATTTGAGGCTTGCCCATATTCAGCTCAATTCGAACAGTTATGCTTCATTGAACAACATGTACCCTTAGCAAGGTTCCGACAGTAGAGGAGATTCAATACTTTATGCTTTTAAGAAACGAAAGGGAAGTCTCTCTCTCTCTATCTCTCTCTCTCTCTCTCTCGTCTGTTTGGAGCCATCTTTGGGCTATCGAGCCATCCAAGGCCTTTTCAATACACTTTGCTATTTTAAGGAGGAATATTTGTTTATGTAGTGTCCTCCTAGGTTATCCTGCAATGTCTACCTTAACATAAATTATGCCACATCATCTCTATACCCATACTATCTAAGAGTACTATAGAATAATAATATTGGATAATACGGAGAAAAAGACGATATGTGGTACATACATGAATATTACCTTGGGCTAACACTGGTAGGCATTAAAACATCAAATAAATAATTCACCTATACGTATATAGTATCGGCATAAAGCAATAAATACGTGTGCCTCCAAGAAAGAATAATACGTAATATACAGTAAATAAAAAAGAATACAGAGTCAATCGCAACGACTACATATAATATGTAACATATAAGTCTATATAAATACAAAACATCTCAATAAAATGTAATGAATGTACAACTCGGTGACAAATGTATACAATGAGTCAATGACATATAAATCACATACAACATCCTAATATGTCTCTTCTAAGCCCAATAAAACATAAGCTGGTTATGTCATCCTTATTTTCGAAATGTCTCGAATTGACCCGGGTATTGTATAATAACACCCGGGTCAGACTATATCTAAATCAAGAGCAAATATACATAGATAACTCAATGCATACATGGTATATAATAAAATATCCATAATATCAACAAATATGTAGTAATGTATGCATGGCATATATATATATATATATATATATATATAATAAAAACACCATAGATTACCCCAAATGCATCGTCTGACATCAAACATCACAAAACCATGCAAAAGATGTCATCATCCATGTATAAAAATATCAAATCAGAATCACAGAATCAATATCGAATGGGTGAATCATGCATATCTAGAAATCATCATCAAATCCATAAATCATCAATAATAAGATATACTCAAGTAAAGTCAGGCAATGGCAAAGCAATGCCATAATATCTCTCAATCTCATATTATAAAATAACATAATCAAATCACTAAAATCATTAAGAAAGATTTAAGCTAGCTCATAACAATGCCCAAATATAATCAATAAATAGTAGGCCATCTACTTGAGAAGGATGCAGGTTGACCATATTCTGGACACTGTCGTAGGAATAATCACATCTAAACATAGTATATGTCTATCTACCAACAACATACATTCACATACAACAGAATCAGACGGGAGATTAACAACACGTTTACTTGTTCCAGGAGCCACACATTGTAACAACCCGATATTTTCAGCCATTCGTATCCATTGTAAGTGCATAGGTAGACACACACGCCGGACTTGAATTTCTCAAAATACCGCATGGTAAATAAATTTGGAGCAAATGAAATACAATCACAGACATAGAAATATCAGAATAACTCGCAGCGGAAATTAAAATACCATAGTAAGTCATGAAGCTACTATAACCAACTCTCAAAACATAATACATAATATCAGTCTGAAAAACATATACAATAGAAATCTCAAATACATAGCAGTTTATAAATACCAGAGCTGAAATAGAACAACTGAAACTGAAAGGGAACAGATAAGTAGACAAGCAGTATCTCCAGCGATTCCTAGCTCCAGAAAGAAATCCAAAGCTAAGTTGTAAATACTCAGGCTGACCCGAGCGTAAAGTAAAACACAAAACACTCGAGTCAGGACATACATACTTATATAATGTAAACCAACTCAAGTGAACTGTAGTAGAAATGCACAATAACATAAAGGATGCTTGGGATCGCCCATCCTTTAAGAATCAGTTAAACTATAAATTAAATACATCCCGTGGTTAAAATTTCAAAATGGTATTTTATACTTTAAAATCAAATGTCATTTCAAAATTCAGTATCATTCAAAATTCATTTCAAAATATCATATCTTCCAAACCACATTCATTTTTATTTAATTTAAATACCATTACAAAACACATTTCAAAATAGTATATTTCGAAACAAATTACTTCATTTTAAATCATTAAAATGAAGTTATTATATTTAATAATTATATTATTAAATTTCCAAAAATTTAAACTTTTCAAAGTTCATTCATTCACTTAAGTTTGTCAAAATAGTGAAAATTCACCTTTCGTAGCATTTAGAAAATGCTACGGAAGGTTACATTCAAAACAGTTCAATTTAACAAAAGACGGCATTTTAAAAATCCTGTTAATTAACTTCATATATTCAATATAATTTCCCAAACAATTATATTTTTATTTAAATCATTTTTAACTTATAAAATCACATATTTTCAATTATAAAACAATCATTCAAATACCCTTACATTCATGATTTTATAAAGTTAAATTTCATTTCAAAAATCAATATTTAATAATAATTCACTTATTAAATTCCAACATTAAATTTTAAATTCATTAAATTAAATTTCAACTTAACATTTAAGTTTAAATTTTCAAATATAAGTTAATTTCATTTTTTATTTACTTGACTTAAAAGTCGCTTTTAAGCCAAATTCACAAATTCTCAATTTTAGTTATATTTCAAAATTTCAACTTAAATATTCATTGATTTCACATTTTAACTTTATTCAAAAATCATTAATATATTATAAAATCACTTTAGATTCACTTTAATCCAAATTATCATGAATGTATCATATTTTATATTTAATTTAAATTCCAATTATCACCAAATTAAAATTTCCCAAGATAACTTACATTTCAAATTTTCTAACCTCCATAATTTATTTAACTTATAAATTTTCAAAAAAATCAATAATACTTACCAAAAATCATTTTTAATCAAATTTAAATCAAAATATTATAATATTTACATTTCTAAAATATTTTAAAATTTTTAGAAAAACATATTTTAACAACGGGTCTGTATTTCATTTTCAAGCCTAGGTAAAGTGATACTGTAATATATCATTTCAACCCGTAATTTACAAAGAAAAACCCGGGTTTGATCATTTCAAACCCGCAATCCCAAGTAAATGAAAATAATTGAAAATCATTCAGGCCTTGTAACGCCCCGAAAATTTTCGACTTTCGAAAATTCAACATCGATACTCACTTTATCGACTGCCGAGAAATCGAAGGCCAAAAACCCGAAATGTTATGGTTTAAGAAAAAGAATTTAAGAAAAGAGAAGAGAAAAAGATAGAAGATAGAGAGAAAAGAGAATAGAGAACATAGAACGGAACAGAAAACAACAGAACAACATCAGAATCTCACAATTCGCAGCGGAACAACATATAATAATAAATGAATAATCTTTAAACAAAAAACTATATCAGTTATTACATTTTATACATTTCATTTCATTACATCATATCATCAGAGTATACAACATCAAACAAACAGCGGAAAAAGAAATACTATATAACTAGTAATACGTCATGCCATCCAGCTTGCCTCCAGCAACTCCAGAATATCCAAAATATCCTGATAAACCTAACTCTTGACTGCCCGTGTGAAAATTGGTGGGCACCCAGAGTTTAGGAAGGAAAACAATAAACTCCGAGTCAGTCATGTGACTGGTGTGAGAACTCAAAACAGTTTATTTATCTTTAAAATCAAAATAGAGGAATATTTTTAAATTTAATTCGCAATGCTTTTAAAAATGAGACTACCATAAGGCCTCCCGCACACACACACATGCAAACGCAGAATCGGAGGAGATTTCTCCTTATGATAGTCAAATTTGCTTGATACGCATTTAAAAGAACATTTGATATTATTACTAGTGCATAGTGTAGAGAAAAATTCATTTCGAAAGTAGAATATAAATCTTAGCCAGCATAGACATTTCGAACTATGCCTACTATAGCTAACTATGTTCAATAGCAGGTTACCGCCACATTCCATAGCAGGTTATACAACTAAAACCGTACAAGTCTCGTATTGTTTCTTTGGATTTCCAACGAATGATCAGGCCAAGGAACTTCCCATTGCCACATGAGAATGCCTCTGGATGGACATCCCCGAGAACCAAACCGGATCTCTACCAACACAAGGCCGGGTTACCCCTAACTGAGTAACAACTGACCGAATATGCCATCCCCCGGTCCTTTGGGACCTTTTCACCGAGCGCTCGTAATCAATTCACACAATCATAACAAAGTATTTTCAACATGAGTAAGTATCTGGGCTCCATACCATGATACCACCCTTTTCCAGAAGGAAATGCACACATCCTAAAGGGCGCTACCCCTCATAACCTTGCCGCATCTTTCCTGTTTTGACCATTCACGGGGTGTGAGGCTCGACGAAGTCACGTCCACAAAAACATACTTTATACAAAAGCCATGCTTTGGGTCAACAAATGATCATAGAAATGATCACCAGGATAGACGATCAAATAAACGATCCTATCACAAATAATCAACACAATGATCATTTACAGCAACACTCAGCATGTCACATTACCAAATTGGGAATATATCGCTGATAACATTCAACTACATAACCTCTGAGCTCGTACGTCTCAGAGAAGGGTGTTAAGCTAAAAGAATAAATTCTCCGCCACCAACAGAAATATATTTGAATGAAATCGGCTTTATATCTCAATTTGTAATGTCAGACATACAATCCATACAAGTCTGTTCCGGGCTCGAACAAAACCGAAGGCACTTACAAAGAAGTCCTTGCAATCCGGATATTCACAATCCTGATCGGATTTCCCATCACTTAGGGAGTCTCTATACCGTTGCAACTCAGTGCAGAGACAATCGACAGGTCATCCTATCGTTCTCGCAAATACCGGGTCTTCAACACCGATCTTCAAATGCAATTCATAACGACGTATCACATATTCGGAATGGGTTATACGACCCCATGGTCCTTTCCCGGTTAACCCGAATAGTGAGCGCTTATTCAAAAATAAGTGCGGCATTCACATTCAAACAAATCACATTAATTACCCATTCAAAGGGAAATATTGATAGTCGGTTATTGAACTATCAATGGATATGCACACATCACCAGATTCCAAATGATTTTCCAAATTATTTATTTTCCAAAATATCTTTACAAGATATATAATTTTCACACTTCAAAAATAAATCAATATTTATTTTTAATCAAGTTCCCCTTTCTTTTATAAATTCCATAGTGAATTTATATTTCACAATATCTACTGATATTACGATTTCAATTATTCATTTCAATTTATCTTCAAAAAGATAAATTCTCAAAATATTCCCTTTATATTGGAAAAACATTTCCATACTTATTTATTCATAAGTAATTTCACAAATTTTATTTATTTTCAACACTTGGAAAATATTCAATATACTTAAATCGAGATTAAGTATATATTTCATTCTTTAAGGAAACCATTCTCTTAAACATATTTATTTGGGCCAAAACGAATGTTGCGTAAAACATCGTTACGACGTCCCAAAATCACTAGTATAGGGATTCGAATTTTAAGATAGATATATAAATCCCAATACTATACAAAACATTTCCTTTCGGAAATCATTTACTATAACAACAGTGTTATAGTCCACTATTTCCTTTTACTTCTCGAAAACGTCTATTTCAACAATAAATGTTGAAATCTATGGATTCGAATCTCAATGCATTTAAAACATCGTTAACTTGTTTTAATTCTGTTTAAAACACCACATTCAAAACAGTTTCTTTAACATATTATTCACTATTCAAAAAAAGTGAGTATACTACGTTAACAAATATCATCATTTCCATTCATTTTATTTCAAAGGGTTATTCACTGTCAAAACGTGAATATAACTTCATTTATAGGTTTCAACAATTTCCTTATCAAAATAAGTCGTTTGCGAATTTATAAAACAACGTTTATAAATTCTATTTCTATTTGTTTTATAACTACTTCCTTTTTATACATCCTTTATTAACCTATTCGATTTATAACTCAATTATAAAACAAAGGTTCATATTATAAGTTAAATACTTATAATTTATTTATTTGCAAAATCGTTCCTTTGAACTTCATAATTATAAATCTTATAACTTATAAGATTCAATTATTTATCCAAATATATTCTTTAATAACTTCACAAAATTTGTAAATCTCACTATTTATAAATTTCATTTATAACTTTACCATTTATAATTCTATAAATTCCATTCTTTAATGAAATTCATTTTCACTTCTTTCAAACACTTATAAAAACTCGTTTTTATAATGTCAATATTTCAATTTATAAATATCCATTTATAAATCTCTTAATATAAATCAATTTATATTATTCTTTAAAACGTCTTTAATCTCCTTTATTATTTCACCATTTTGATTCGTAAAAATATTTAAATTTATAAATCCTATATTTAAACTTTTCACAATAAATTCTAAAAATCCCGATTAAACTATTTTATAAAATCATTAGCATTATATTTTCAAAAATCAACTTTTAACTATATTTCTCAAAAATCATAATTTTTATAACATTAAAAATTATAACGTTTATTTATTTAAAATGGATCAAATTCCAAACGTATAGTATATTTTCAAAAATCACTTTTAAAAATCATTTTAAAAATTCCAAAACTTGGTCCAATGATGCTACATATCAAATAGTCAATCACGACAACAACGATATCATATATCAATATGATAATCCATCAAATATCAAAATATCTGAAATCAAATAAATACTGTTGAGGAATCCTGTTGGATCCCTCCAACCTGTTTTCCTGCATTCACAAACATTAGCACAATACCAATTTCGCTCCAGTACGAAATTATCGCGGTATATGGGATTTAATATATTATCCGCTTAATAGACGGCGCAATAGGGTCTCATCCGCTAAACAAAAAAATGCGGGAAATCAATAGCTCCAATATATACATATGCCAATATATATATATTACTATTATATATAATACCAATTTCACTGATTATGAAATATTCGCGGTATATGTTTCTAATAAATAACATCCGCTTACTAACGGCGCATAATGTCTATTTTAACAATCAATAGATATTAATCTTCATTCAAACATGCATTCAAATATTTTAAAATCTAACTATTTAAAATAAAATCGAAACTGATTCGATTGAGTGAGAAATTCTCACCTTGATTTATTTCCGTTTTAGCGATTTATTTCGAATAAAATTAAACGGACGTTTAATTTTACCCAAAATTTTCACTAACTCCAAACGATTCCAATCCAATTTCATTGCGTAGTGCTCGTCCATACGATTCCAACGCAACTGGTTTCGCGCGTTTTCGACCTCGTATGAAAAAATTATGCATTTAACAAGTTTACACGATTTATATACTTATAAATTTACAACAAAAAAATAAATTTTTAACCTAAATCAATTCTAGCCACACGATCCTGCTTCCTTACATCACGACCGTCCCTGCCTTCTTCTCCCCCATCTCACGCGTGCACCCAGTAAAGAGGCCGAACCCATAACATAAATTAGGGTTCAAAACGGACGCTACCACCAACACTTCCACATCGATCAAGAGCCGCCATTCGACTCGCCTGCTCGAACTCTACCCACGGCCAAGGCAGCTCCAAGCTCGGCCCCACGTTTATCCTCGAATTGCGTGCGCAACCTTCGGCCTTCATCACCTCTTTCTGGCCACCACGTCGCTCAATAGTTGATCATAACCGTTGAATTTGTAGAGCTCGCTGAGCTCTACAACATTGTAGTTGGAGATTTTTGGTAATTGTTTATGGATTTGATGAAATCAAGGGAAGAAAGTTGGTGGTTTTCGGCCGTTCGTTTCTAGGGTGGCGGCTAGGGTTTGTTTTAATTTTTTTTTTTTTTTTTTGAGAATTTATGGTGTATTTATAGGAAAAAAACGAACACTATTCATCCGAAAATTCCGAACTCCGATTTACGCGCCGTAACCAGCATTTCTAGGGTTTACCCCGCGTTCCGGACACAATGGAACAGGTTTCGGAAGCTAATTCGGACATCTGTGCGAGTTATGGCTATAAACGTTCAATTTAAATTAAACCGATTTAAATCGATTTTCTAGGCGTTTTAATTTGTACCGGACAAACGGTAAATCCAATTGACTTGAAATTTGAAACCTTACAATAATATCACATTACGGATCCGATGAAACTAGTTTCGTCGAAATCCGAGACTTTTTGAAAAATGGCTATTTTAACTCGCCAAATTAATATTAAAAATAATTCGATGCGTTTCGAGCTGCCACGATCAAACGGTAGCTCCGATTGACACGAAATTTGAAATCCGGTAATAACTAACTATTACGGATCCAATGGAACTGGTTTCGTTCAATTCTGAGACTGTTCAAAAATTGACTATTTTCACTAGTCGATTTAAATATTAAAATATCCAATTTTCACAAATTAACTCTTAATTCGATTTTAAAAGTTCTAAAATATCGTTCTAACTTCAATATGATAAAATAAAATTTTACAAATCATTTTCAATCATATTTAACTCAGTTTTCAATTATTTCCATAATTTCACATATTAAATTATCGATTAAATTATTCAATTAAATCCAATAATTCGAAATAAATTTATTCGACTTATAAATTTACTTATTAATATTTAAAATTAATTAAATATTCAAATTTTAATTACTAAAAATCCTGGGTCGTTACAATCTTCCCCCCTCAAAAGAATTTCGTCCTCGAAATTATTAAGTAAGAAAAGTTACAGAATTTATTAACTTTCCAAAATAAATTTAAACTTCTTATAATACTTTACTAAGTTTTCAAATCATACTTAGTTATCTTTTCAAAAACAAGTAATATTGTTTAACTTCAATTCCAAAATCAAAGTTAAAGTTTTCAAAAAATTTCCAATTTTCTCAAATTTTTCTAACGCCTTAAATTTTCGAAAAAATTCGCCATAGTCTCCTTTGCGCGGCTCGATCCGAAAAAAAAATGACAGTATATATATCACAAATATACATCTCATCAAGTAATGAGGCATCCCGAAGGGAAAAAAGTATAAAAGTACGATATTTAATCCGAGATATGTACCTTATATTTTATTAGCAAGCATATACGGCTAATATAGCGCGAAAGCGAGCTCCAAATGCGAAGCAAACGCGATCCGCACCTACTAAACACTCAACAAACAACATGAGAACATGCATGTATGAAAATAGTATCGATATACAACATATAGCAACATAATAACTATATATGTCAACACAGCAAATGCAACAAAACAACAAATGCAAACATCAACCATCTATCATCCAACTAATTCATAACCAATAAATATTCATTCATATTCTCAATAATATTCAATGAAATAGGTTTTCAATTTAATCATATTTGATTTATTAACAGTGGATGTTTACTAACATTCATTTTCAATTAGTTTATATTCACTAATTCATATTCAAGTTGGTTCACTTCCAAATCAAATTCAATTCTATTTAAAATTCATTTAACTTCCAATTGGATTTCAATTACTTTAGCTTTCAATTTCATTAATCCAATTTCATTAACACTTAATGAATTATACACAATCATCTAACAATCATATAACAATCAATGTATATCAATTACAACCAAATTCCTTTGCTTATATTCATTCAATTTGGTTTTAACACCATCACTTTCAATTGGTTCAATTAAATTGATTTCCATTCAATCTTTCAACTTCCAATAACATAAGATTTTAATGAATTAACACTTACATTCATTATTTCATATCAATTATTCACATTCAATTGATTAATATTCAATCCATTCATTCTACAACAGTTGAATTTTATTTATATAACTCAAGTTCACATTTATCCTTAACTTTATTATTTTACTTTGATACTAATACCAACTACATTCAACATAATTTAAGTTATATTTCCATTTCTAAAGTAAATTTCCATTTGACTTTAAATTCATTTTTATTTATAACTCATATTCATAAATATATTCATATAGTTTCACTTCTTATATATATAAGTTTATTTCACAATTGTAAATCACTTTAATTATAATTCAATTCTTATAATCCTTTTTGCTTATACAATTATTCTTCAATTTAGATTATTCAAACATCTTATTCAATAACCAAACAATCAACTTATATACACTTTAATAATTTTGAAAAATTATTTCTTTATATATAAAAATATAATCAAGTAAAATTATTTCATTTACCCAATTTTAAAATCAATATTGTGTCGAATTGTTCTATTCAAGTGTTTAGAAACCCCTTCGGCATAGTCTTGCGGACCACGCTGACGAAAGTTCATATGCCACTCAACAAACCAATCATCACAATATAAAACAATTTTATATATTCACTAACAAATACGCTCTCATAGCTATTATTACACTCAAACTCATTCTAGAGTACTACTGACTCTATCTCTAATGAATAATACCCAACAGAACCATGGTTGTCGCTTAACCATAAGCTCTGATACCAAATGTAACGCCCCGAAAATTTTCGACTTTCGAAAATTCAACATCGATACTCACTTTATCGACTGCCGAGAAATCGAAGGCCAAAAACCCGAAATGTTATGGTTTAAGAAAAAGAATTTAAGAAAAGAGAAGAGAAAAAGATAGAAGATAGAAAGAAAAGAGAATAGAGAACATAGAACGGAACAGAAAACAACAGAACAACATCAGAATCTCACAATTCGCAGCGGAACAACATATAATAATAAATGAATAATCTTTAAACAAAAAACTATATCAGTTATTACATTTTATACATTTCATTTCATTACATCATATCATCAGAGTATACAACATCAAACAAACAGCAGAAAAAGAAATACTATATAACTAGTAATACGTCATGCCATCCAGCTTGCCTCCAGCAACTCCAGAATATCCAGAATATCCTGATAAACCTAACTCTTGACTGCCCGTGTGAAAATTGGTGGGCACCCAGAGTTTAGGAAGGAAAACAATAAACTCCGAGTCAGTCATGTGACTGGTGTGAGAACTCAAAACAGTTTATTTATCTTTAAAATCAAAATAGAGGAATATTTTTAAATTTAATTCGCAATGCTTTTAAAAATGAGACTACCATAAGGCCTCCCGCACACACACACATGCAAACGCAGAATCGGAGGAGATTTCTCCTTATGATAGTCAAATTTGCTTGATACGCATTTAAAAGAACATTTGATATTATTACTAGTGCATAGTGTAGAGAAAAATTCATTTCGAAAGTAGAATATAAATCTTAGCCAGCATAGACATTTCGAACTATGCCTACTATAGCTAACTATGTTCAATAGCAGGTTACCGCCACATTCCATAGCAGGTTATACAACTAAAACCGTACAAGTCTCGTATTGTTTCTTTGGATTTCCAACGAATGATCAGGCCAAGGAACTTCCCATTGCCACATGAGAATGCCTCTGGATGGACATCCCCGAGAACCAAACCGGATCTCTACCAACACAAGGCCGGGTTACCCCTAACTGAGTAACAACTGACCGAATATGCCATCCCCCGGTCCTTTGGGACCTTTTCACCGAGCGCTCGTAATCAATTCACACAATCATAACAAAGTGTTTTCAACATGAGTAAGTATCTGGGCTCCATACCCTGATACCACCCTTTTCCAGAAGGAAATGCACACATCCTAAAGGGCGTTACCCCTCATAACCTTGCCGCATCTTTCCTGTTTTGACCATTCACGGGGTGTGAGGCTCGACGAAGTCACGTCCACAAAAACATACTTTATACAAAAGCCATGCTTTGGGTCAACAAATGATCATAGAAATGATCACCAGGATAGACGATCAAATAAACGATCCTATCACAAATAATCAACACAATGATCATTTACAGCAACACTCAGCATGTCACATTACCAAATTGGGAATATATCGCTGATAACATTCAACTACATAACCTCTGAGCTCGTACGTCTCAGAGAAGGGTGTTAAGCTAAAAGAATAAATTCTCCGCCACCAACAGAAATATATTTGAATGAAATCGGCTTTATATCTCAATTTGTAATGTCAGACATACAATCCATACAAGTCTGCTCCGGGCTCGAACAAAACCGAAGGCACTTACAAAGAAGTCCTTGCAATCCGGATATTCACAATCCTGATCGGATTTCCCATCACTTAGGGAGTCTCTATACCGTTGCAACTCAGTGCAGAGACAATCGACAGGTCATCCTATCGCTCTCACAAATACCGGGTCTTCAACACCGATCTTCAAATGCAATTCATAACGACGTATCACATATTCGGAATGGGTTATACGACCCCATGGTCCTTTCCCGGTTAACCCGAATAGTGAGCGCTTATTCAAAAATAAGTGTGGCATTCACATTCAAACAAATCACATTAATTACCCATTCAAAGGGAAATATTGATAGTCGGTTATTGAACTATCAATGGATATGCACACATCACCAGATTCCAAATAATTTTCCAAATTATTTATTTTCCAAAATATCTTTACAAGATATATAATTTTCACACTTCAAAAATAAATCAATATTTATTTTTAATCAAGTTCCCCTTTCTTTTATAAATTCCATAGTGAATTTATATTTCACAATATCTACTGATATTACGATTTCAATTATTCATTTCAATTTATCTTCAAAAAGATAAATTCTCAAAATATTACCTTTATATTGGAAAAACATTTCCATACTTATTTATTCATAAGTAATTTCACAAATTTTATTTATTTTCAACACTTGGAAAATATTCAATATACTTAAATCGAGATTAAATATATATTTCATTCTTTAAGGAAACCATTCTCTTAAACATATTTATTTGGGCCAAAACGAATGTTGCGTAAAACATCGTTACGACGTCCCAAAATCACTAGTATAGGGATTCGAATTTTAAGATAGATATATAAATCCCAATACTATACAAAACATTTCCTTTCGGAAATCATTTACTATAACAACAGTGTTATAGTCCACTATTTCCTTTTATTTCTCGAAAACGTCTATTTCAACAATAAATGTTGAAATCTATGGATTCGAATCTCAATGCATTTAAAACATCGTTAACTTGTTTTAATTCTGTTTAAAACACCACATTCAAAACAGTTTCTTTAACATATTATTCACTATTCAAAAAAAGTGAATATACTACGTTAACAAATATCATCATTTCCATTCATTTTATTTCAAAGGGTTATTCACTGTCAAAACGTGAATATAACTTCATTTATAGGTTTCAACAATTTCCTTATCAAAATAAGTCGTTTGCGAATTTATAAAACAACGTTTATAAATTCTATTTCTATTTGTTTTATAACTACTTCCTTTTTATACATCCTTTATTAACCTATTCGATTTATAACTCAATTATAAAACAAAGGTTCATATTATAAGTTAAATACTTATAATTTATTTATTTGCAAAATCGTTCCTTTGAACTTCATAATTATAAATCTTATAACTTATAAGATTCAATTATTTATCCAAATATATTCTTTAATAACTTCACAAAATTTGTAAATCTCACTATTTATAAATTTCATTTATAACTTTACCATTTATAATTCTATAAATTCCATTCTTTAATGAAATTCATTTTCACTTCTTTCAAACACTTATAAAAACTCGTTTTTATAATGTCAATATTTCAATTTATAAATATCCATTTATAAATCTCTTAATATAAATCAATTTATATTATTCTTTAAAACGTCTTTAATCTCCTTTATTATTTCACCATTTTGATTCGTAAAAATATTTAAATTTATAAATCCTATATTTAAACTTTTCACAATAAATTCTAAAAATCCCGATTAAACTATTTTATAAAATCATTAGCATTATATTTTCAAAAATCAACTTTTAACTATATTTCTCAAAAATCATAATTTTTACAACATTAAAAATTATAACGTTTATTTATTTAAAATGGATCAAATTCCAAACGTATAGTATATTTTCAAAAATCACTTTTAAAAATCATTTTAAAAATTCCAAAACTTGGTCCAATGATGCTACATATCAAATAGTCAATCACGACAACAACGATATCATATATCAATATGATAATCCATCAAATATCAAAATATCTGAAATCAAATAAATACTGTTGAGGAATCCTGTTGGATCCCTCCAACCTGTTTTCCTGCATTCACAAACATTAGCACAATACCAATTTCGCTCCAGTACGAAATTATCGCGGTATATGGGATTTAATATATTATCCGCTTAATAGACGGCGCAATAGGGTCTCATCCGCTAAACAAAAAACTGCGGGAAATCAATAACTCCAATATATACATATGCCAATATATATATATTACTATTATATATAATACCAATTTCACTGATTATGAAATATTCGCGGTATATGTTTTTAATAAATAACATCCGCTTACTAACGGCGCATAATGTCTATTTTAACAATCAATAGATATTAATCATCATTCAAACATGCATTCAAATATTTTAAAATCTAACTATTTAAAATAAAATCGAAACTGATTCGATTGAGTGAGAAATTCTCACCTTGATTTATTTCCGTTTTAGTGATTTATTTCGAATAAAATTAAACGGACATTTAATTTTACCCAAAATTTTCACTAACTCCAAATGAATCCAATCCAATTTCATCGCGTAGTGCTCGTCCATACGATTCCAACGCAACTGGTTTCGCGCGTTTTCGACCTCATATGAAAAAATTATGCATTTAACAAGTTTACACGATTTATATACTTATAAATTTACAACAAAAAAATAAATTTTTAACCTAAATCAATTCTAGCCACACGATCCTGCTTCCTTACATCACGACCGTCCCTGCCTTCTTCTCCCCCATCTCACGCGTGCACCCAGTAAAGAGGCCGAACCCATAACATAAATTAGGGTTCAAAACGCACGCTACCACCAACACTTCCACATCGATCAAGAGCCGCCATTCGACTCGCCTACTCGAACTCTACCCACGGCCAAGGCAGCTCCAAGCTCGGCCCCACGTTTATCCTCGAATTGCGTGCGCAACCTTCGGCCTTCATCACCTCTTTCTGGCCACCACGTCGCTCAATAGTTGATCATAACCGTTGAATTTGTAGAGCTCGCTGAGCTCTACAACATTGTAGTTGGAGATTTTTGGTAATTGTTTATGGATTTGATGAAATCAAGGGAAGAAAATTGGTGGTTTTCGGCCGTTCGTTTCTTGGGTGGCGGCTAGGGTTTGTTTTAATTTTTTTTTATTTTTTTGAGAATTTATGGTGTATTTATAGGAAAAAAACGAACACTATTCATCCGGAAATTCCGAACTCCGATTTACGCGCCGTAACCAGCGTTTCTAGGGTTTACCCCGCGTTCCGGACACAATGGAACAGGTTTCAGAAGCTAATTCGTACATCTGTGCGATTTATGACTATAAACGTTCAATTTAAATTAAACCGATTTAAATCGATTTTCTAGGCGTTTTAATTTGTACCGGACAAACGGTAAATCCAATTGACTTGAAATTTGAAACCTTACAATAATATCACATTACGGATCCGATGAAACTAGTTTCGTCGAAATCCGAGACTTTTTGAAAAATGGCTATTTTAACTCGCCAAATTAATATTAAAAATAATTCGATGCGTTTCGAGCTGCCACGATCAAACGGTAGCTCCGATTGACACGAAATTTGAAATCCGGTAATAACTAACTATTACGGATCCAATGGAACTGGTTTCGTTCAATTCTGAGACTGTTCAAAAATTGACTATTTTCACTAGTCGATTTAAATATTAAAATATTCAATTTTCACAAATTAACTCTTAATTCGATTTTAAAAGTTCTAAAATATCGTTCTAACTTCAATATGATAAAATAAAATTTTACAAATCATTTTCAATCATATTTAACTCAGTTTTCAATTATTTCCATAATTTCACATATTAAATTATCGATTAAATTATTCAATTAAATCCAATAATTCGAAATAAATTTATTCGACTTATAAATTTACTTATTAATATTTAAAATTAATTAAATATTCAAATTTTAATTACTAAAAATCCTGGGTCGTTACAGGCCTATCATTTCAGCCCATAACGATTTTCTCCTATTCTAAAGTCCGTTTGGGTATGTATCATTTCAACCCATAGTGAACCTAATCTACAGGGAACTTGCAGTGTGATAAACAGATAAAAACGAACAGTTTACAATATACAACAGTAACATGTGATACGACATGTAACAGGTGAGGTGATATGCAATTAACAGGTTTAACATCATATATATATAATCACATGGCAGTTATAACATCATAAATATTTTTCTACACATTCAGTTGTTGTTGTTTTACAACTACATAAGTATAAATGTCGTGTAAGCTTTACTCGCCTTTTGTGCTGGAGTTATCAATTCAAATAACACAACCGGATTCCAGAACACAATGACAAGACTACAGACTCGAGTTGAGAGAGAAATCCAAGCTATAGATCTTGTGGACAACCCATAACAAAACCAAATAAAAGTTATAAATTCAATACAACATTCAATAGAAATAACTTTGAAATGAAAAGCAATATTGCATTGGATGCTTTTTGCCTTGTTTCCTACAACACATGCTTGGCCTAGGGCTTGGTTTAGCTCGGATTTGGACATGTTTAGGCATGGGTTTGGGTTCAATAATGCACGGCCACAAGCATGAACATGGAGGGGAGTTAAAAGGTAGGAATGTGAAGAGGCTAGGAAAAAATAGTGAGGTTTTGGCACCACTTTTGGGCTCGGCCATGGGGGTTTGGGTCGGCCTTTCATTCTTTAGATCTGGACAGAGGCTAAGGTGATGTGTAGTGTTTGCGCCAAAATTGGTCACAAACACCCAAAGTCGTGAAAGCACCCGTTTACGTACTCAAATCAATAATGATTAACATAGAACTCAGCAACAATCAATATATAATTCAGCTCTAATCAACAAATCACAGTAATTCACGAACAACAATCACAAACACAGGATTTATAGTGGTTCGGCGTTCGCGCCTACGTCCACTTTGAAGGTTTTCTCTTTATTGCTTTACTCGATTCAATCGATTACAATGAATTGCAGCTGACAATTGCTTTTAAATCTGAATACAACAGCGATTCCGATAGTTGAACTTGAATCCGGCAGAGTCTTGGCGTTCAATGGCGGAAAGACCCCCTTTTCTGAAGGCTTCAGGGTGCTATTTATAGGCGTTGGAGGCCCAGATCTTGCTGAAACTTCGTGAGACTCCTTCTGGCACGTGAGTAGGCCCACGCGACCGACCCCACCAAGTTTCGTCTCGATCTGACATCGTTTCGAAGTGATTTCGAACCCATCAAGAAATGGTCCAATCGAGCTGAAACTTGGCAGGAACAATCTTTACCTCATATGGAAACTACTGTGAAAATTTGGTTGCATTTGGAGCTATGGTTAAGGAGATATGCTCGGTTCGAAATTGGCCTTCTCGGTTGGCTGGGTCGTTCGAACCCATGATTTCGAACCCTTCGTTTCGAATCCATCAGTGCACGTGGGCTTGTAGTGACGTGGCGCGCAATATTCGAATCGATCCTAACTTATCTCCGAATGGACCGCTTCAACTCCGTGAACTACGGCGAACACGTCATCTAAACCAATTGACTCGGTGGATTCGAAATAAGAAGTATTCCTGGTTTCGAACGTGACTGATTCGAATCCAGGAATCTTCATGGGTTCGAACTTGATCGGTTCGAACTGGATCATTCGATGGGTTCGAAGTGAGGATGTGAGGCCGAGTGAAGTCATGGATTCGAAGGTAGGCTACTGTGGTGGATTCGAAGGCGATGGAGTCGAGGTAGGTGCTAGCTGATGGGTTCGAACGTGGCTTGGGTTCGAACTCCATGGCTTCGAAGGCAAGGACGTGGATGGGTTCGAACTAGGTGGGTTCGAAGGAGAGAGCGTGGATGGTTTCGAACAGCATGGGTTCGAAGGAAAGGGCGTGGATGGGTTCGAAGAGCATGGGTTCGAAAAGGATGGGTTCAAACTTCATGGTTTCGAACCAGACAATGACCATTTCTCTTCACACTGAATCCATCATATCTTGAGCATACGAACTCGGATTGACTTGAAACTTGAAATGATGGCTCCTACAACCTTTCTTGTTGTGTCCTATCAATTGTGGCCTGATCCGGACTCGGGCAAAATTCATCGATATCCATAGCTAGGTGAAGTATAACCAATCTCTGAGATGGACTGTCCTTTGTTTGTGATCGATCTTTTGATATCACGGCTTTGCCAAAAAGCGGGATAACATTTTGCCCCCCAAAACATGCCTTGCGGTAGGAAGGTGTGTTTTGTAATGCCTTGAGTTGGATGTTCGTATCCGATCGTCAACCTGCAGAGAACTCAATAGTTTCATATGTCCTCAAATGACGATCGTTGTCCTCAAATGACGATCGTTGTCCTCAAATGACGATCGTTCGGGATCGGGCCATTTGGGATGAAGTGCGGCCGTTCATGGTCAAGCGCTCAACTTCAAATGACGATCGTTCGTGATCGAGTCATTCGAGGGGAAGTGCGACCGTGCGCGGTCGAGCGTATAAATTCATGCTTCGATCGTTCGGGATCGTATGCTGCTTGGAGTGAGTCGGGACCGTTCGCGGTCCGTGCCGTTCGTGGCATAAGATGGAATAGGACCGTTCGCGGTCGATGCCGTTCGCGGCGAATGATGAGATGGGACCGTTCGCGGTCGACTGCCGTTCGTGGCAAATGATGATCGTTCGCGACCAAGTGCCGTTCAAGGCGAATGGTGACCGTTCGAGGTCGGATTTCATAATCAGTGAGCCATGACCGTTCGCGATCGATGGCGTTCGAGGCAGGAAGTGATCGTTCGCGATCGTGTGCCGTTCGAGACAAATCTGTGACCGTTCGTGGTCGGATGTCGGACCTCAAGTGACGACCGTTCGCGATCAAGCCATTGAGGTAAGGTGAGTTATGACTGTTCGAAGTCGGGTGCCGTTCGAGGCGGATTGTGTGTGTGCCCGGGAGGGCTTGATGTTATCGATGCCAGGGTCACGTTCGGGTGAGATCCTGGATCGTTTGTCAGGGCGGTTCATCGCCATCTCAGAGCATGCCTAAGGATCGTTCGCGATTCCGTACATGTGTAAGTAGCTTAACCATTCCAGAGTTATCAGAATCAAATAATTATTAAACAGATGAGTTCCAAAAACAATGTCCAAATAAACAAAGTCCAAACGTTCAAATCAAAATGAAACGAAAGTAAAGCATGGATGTCAAAGTGTAAGTTCCCACTACGAAACGGTCGATGATCACTCAGAGCATGCCTGGAGATCGTTCGCGATCTCGCGCATGTGTAAATGATTTAATTGCGGTAGTGGAAGCTTACGACTTGTTCATCGTTATCTTACTCAATTGATAACCATACGGTGCCTTGATTCGGGGTCGCCCCTAGCTGATGTGGACGGTGGTCGTTCTGGTTCCTCCACAGGAGCTCGTCTCCTTACATACTGAAGGAGCATACCGTTCCTGATATGCCCTTCCACCTCATCCTTCAGGTGCCTACAATCGTTAGTGTTATGACCATTTAATTCATGGAATACACAGAACTTATCTGATTTCCTTTCGTCAGAGGTAGGGTCCCTTCGCATCGGCCTACGGTACGGAATCTGTTCTTTGGTATCCTGATAAATTCGTTCCAGGCTCTCGTTCAACTCAGTGTAGGTGGTGAATCGCGGCTCCCTTCGTTGCCGCTTCGATCTGTCTCTGTCATTCTCAATCTTTCTTTTACCTCTATCCTTGTCCGAATCCTTTTTAAGAGGCTTTTCGTCTCTAAATGCAAAAATTTCTATCCCATCTCTTTCTTCTCTCTCGGCATTCGCATCTTCTAATCGTAAAAACTTTTCTGCTTCATGATAGAATTCCTCCAGATCTGTGGGTGGATCTTTAGTCAATGAATTCTTGAACTCTGTGCCGTCAGCTATTCCGGACACAGCTGCCATTACCACCATGGATGGATCCGCTCTATCCACTGAAGCTACTGCTGCATTAAATCGCGCTAGATAACTTCTCAAGGTCTCTCCGGCCTTCTGCTTTAGGGTTGCCAGAGTCATCACGTTCTTGGGTCTTGTAATATGAACCCTGAATTGCCTCATAAATCTCTCTACTAAACCATTCCAAGTTCCGATGGATCCGTTCTCCAACTGTCTAAACCATAGTGCAGCGATATCTGTCAAGTATAATGGAAAACACCGGGCCATAACCTCCTCCGATGCCCCCAGTACTTCCATATGCCTCATATATTTTGTCAGGTGGACCGTGGGGTCCGTTCTCCCGTCATACATATCCAATGATGGTAGTTTGAAATCAGGTGGGTTCCTAGCTTGCCTGATTGATGAAGTAAAAGGGCTTCTATTAACATCTTCCAAATCTTTGTTCACCATACCGCCTCTCAAAGCTCTCCTAACTATCTCTGCTAATCGGTCATTGTCTCCGAGATGTAATCCTTGTTCACTACTTCCAACCTGCCCTCCGAGTTCACGAGGTAACTCCGGGATCTGCCCCCTTGACTGAGCGTTTGCATCTCTACTACTACCGGGTTGCGCAGATGCTCCCCTTTCTCTCTCCGAAACTGGATCAACGTTCTCCAAGGGTGTGCCCCCTAATCCAGGTGCTACTCCGGATGGTCCTGCTCCGTTCTGGACTCCATTGGCTTCCCTATTCTGTGCTCCGAGCTGTCCTATCTGTTGGAGTAAACTCCGAATCATGTCCTCTTGCCTCTTCATCATAGTTTCCATCTCATCCCTAGTGATGTATATCGATGGTTGATTCGCTCCTGAGGAAGCCTCTTGGCTTCCTTGTGGTTCGCTTCTCTCAGGCCTTGGCCTCCTACTTGATTGTCTTTCCATAATTCCTAAATCTGAACTCCTGAATTCTCAAATTCAACTTCTTCCTGAATTAGCTTCTCAGTGAAAGCACCAAAATGTTTGCGCCAAAATTGGTCACAAACACCCAAAGTCGTGAAAGCACCCGTTTACGTACTCAAATCAATAATGATTAACATAGAACTCAGCAACAATCAATATATAATTCAGCTCTAATCAACAAATCACAGTAATTCACGAACAACAATCACAACACAGGATTTATAGTGGTTCGGCGTTCGCGCCTACGTCCACTTTGAAGGTTTTCTCTTTATTGCTTTACTCGATTCAATCGATTACAATGAATTGCAGCTGACAATTGCTTTTAAATCTAAATACAACAGCGATTCCGATAGTTGAACTTGAATCCGGCTGAGTCTTGGCGTTCAATGGCGGAAAGACCCCCTTTTCTGAAGGCTTCAGGGTGCTATTTATAGGCGTTGGAGGCCCAGATCTTGCTGAAACTTCGTGAGACTCCTTCTGGCACGTGAGTAGGCCCACGCGACCGACCCCACCAAGTTTCGTCTCGATCTGACATCGTTTCGAAGTGATTTCGAACCCATCAAGAAATGGTCCAATCGAGCTGAAACTTGGCAGGAACAATCTTTACCTCATATGGAAACTACTGTGAAAATTTGGTTGCATTTGGATCTATGGTTAAGGAGATATGCTCGGTTCGAAATTGGCCTTCTCGGTTGGCTGGGTCGTTCGAACCCATGATTTCGAACCCTTCGTTTCGAATCCATCAGTGCACGTGGGCTTGCAGTGACGTGGCGCGCAATATTCAAATCGATCCTAACTTATCTCCGAATGGACCGCTTCAACTCCGTGAACTACGGCGAACACGTCATCTAAACCAATTGACTCGGTGGATTCGAAATAAGAAGTATTCCTGGTTTCGAACGTGACTGATTCGAATCCAGGAATCTTCATGGGTTCGAACTTGATCGGTTCGAACTGGATCATTCGATGGGTTCGAAGTGAGGATGTGAGGCCGAGTGAAGTCATGGATTCGAAGGTAGGCTACTGTGGTGGATTCGAAGGCGATGGAGTCGAGGTAGGTGCTAGCTGATGGGTTCGAACGTGGCTTGGGTTCGAACTCCATGGCTTCGAAGGCAAGGACGTGGATGGGTTCGAACTAGGTGGGTTCGAAGGAGAGAGCGTGGATGGTTTCGAACAGCATGGGTTCGAAGGAAAGGGCGTGGATGGGTTCGAAGAGCATGGGTTCGAAAAGGATGGGTTCGAACTTCATGGTTTCGAACCAGACAATGACCATTTCTCTTCACACTGAATCCATCATATCTTGAGCATACGAACTCGGATTGACTTGAAACTTGAAATGATGGCTCCTACAACCTTTCTTGTTGTGTCCTATCAATTGTGGCCTGATCCGGACTCGGGCAAAATTCATCGATATCCATAGCTAGGTGAAGTATAACCAATCTCTGAGATGGACTGTCCTTTGTTTGTGATCGATCTTTTGATATCACGGCTTTGCCAAAAAGCGGGATAACATGTAGTGGTGGTAGAAAGGTAGTGGTGGCAGCTAGAGGTGGTGGCCAAGGTGATATGTGAAGGTGGTGGAGGAACTAGGTTGGGCTAACATTGTTTTAAGGGTTTTGTAATGCTTTTGGTGGAGTTTTTGTCAAGGGGAGAGGCAAAGCTTGTATTGGTCAGAGGAGGAAGGAGTTTGGCCGTGGTTGATGTGGGTAAGGAAGTGGTGGTGGTCGATGGAGGAGATGGTGGAGGTGTAAGGCCGAGCAAAGCAAGAGAAGCAAGGCAAAATCAAGCAAAACAATGGAAAAAAGAAGAAGAAAAGGTGATAAAAGGAGGAAGCCATTACCCATCTTTTCTTAGTCGTTTGAATGAATGGAGATGAGATGGAAATTCACGTGAAAAAATTCAATAAAGCTCACGGCCAAAGAATGAAGAGTACGGCCAAATAACAAAGCAAATGAAAAGTCGCGGAAAATGATGAGTTTTGAAGATGAAAAGACTTAAGTTTTGCAACTTTATAAACCTTTGGCATTTCCTTTTCTTTTTAATTTTATATAAACAAAATAAACTCATAAATATACTTTACAACTGAAACAAAGTAGTAGGAAATAAAAATAAATATTTAAATTTAAAAGAAATGGAAAAAGAATTACAGAAATTGCTTAAAATTTGGAAACAGTCTCCAGAAATTACAAAAAAATCACCAATGGCTTTGGAAAATTATTTACTTCGTTTTAAAAATATTATAAGAAAAAATTAGAAATAAAATGATTTTTAAAATATTTTCAAATTGAAATAAATAATTTAATTTAGAGAAAATAGAAAAAGAACTAAAGAAATTGTTTAAAAATTGGAAACAGGACATGAAAATTACAAATAAAATACCATTGGCTCTAGAAAAATTCCTACTTCACTTTAAAACAAATAAAAGTAAAATAAATAAAAAAAATAAGGAAAAAAATAAAGTAGGAATTAGAATAAAATAAGATCTTGAGAAAATATAAAAATAAATAAAGAATTCCTTTAATTAATTGAAGCTGGAAATTAGAAATTGTAAACAAAAATACAACTGACACTGGAAAATGTCAATTACACTTTTAAAATGTTCAAAACCAAAATATATACATAACATGTTATCTTACCCATATATATATAAATTGGAACATTACACGACCAAATAATATTATTTATACAATTTAAAATAAGCAATTTTGTTAAATACAGCAAATTACACACAATATTTAAAAAGGCATAACTTTCACAATATAAGTCGGATTTCAATGAAACGAAAAGAAATATTCTTAAAATTTTAATTACTTTCATAATAAAAGAAAAAATTCAAATTCTCAAACTTTAAAGTTTTTTTTAAAATTAAAAGTCAAAGTTGACCATATTAACCAAATTCACCTTTTTGGAAAATATTCTATTTAGTCATGTTTGGAATTCTAATTCATATAAAAATCAAAATTTATATTTAAAATAACAAAATTTATCCATTTTAATAAATAAAATAAAGTTTGTAAGTCATAAAATTAAATTTAAAATGATTAAAATATACAATTAAAATTATTACAAAATATAGGGTTGTTACACTCTCCCCCACTCAAATCTTTTCGTCCTCGAAAAGAACGAATAAGGAAAAATAATAAAATGCAAGAAAGACAACAAATACTACCTAGAAAAACAATTTCGGATTCGAAGCACGAATGCTCTCCTCTATCTCCCAGGTCAATCCCAATCATCAGTACTTCACAGTACTTTGATCAGACTAACAAATTTCCTTCTTAGCTACTTCGTACCTCGATCGACAATACGAAATGGCTTCCTCTTGGCAGCCAGATTAGGCTCAATATCCAAACTATCAAGAGCAGAAGGCTGGACAATAAGAGATGGGTCAAGAAGATACCAGAGAAGATGTGAGACGTGGAATACATCATGCACTCCAGAAAGCTTCTCGGACAAATTCAAACAATAAGCCAAAGAACCAACTCTTTCCATAATACAGAAAGGACCTTTGAAGAGGAAGAAGGTAGAAATAGCTAGAAGGGAAAGTAAGTTGAAAGTCAAGGATGAACCATTATTTTGAAACCATATACATTTCAATTTAAAATTTTATATTTACAACATTTTAAACATTTTATAATATGATAAATAGTCATTTGATTCAAATTTGATGGTTCGAAGTAAACAATATTTAAAATATTTTACATAAATGATCAAAATATACTTTATACAATACTTTACCAAAATACTTTTATAACTCGATGTCTGAACAAGTTTACTTTCGTTCCTGCAGACTCTGGCCATACGTTGATCTGGCGCAAAGCTAGAATTCTCTAGGTACTTGGTAGACTTGTTTCAACACCCTGTGAAAATACTGGAAAACACTTTAAAAAAACAGATATGGAAAGTACAATCCAAACAAATCAACCAAACCGAAACAGTTGTCTAACCATGGATCGCAGATACATAATGGTTACGCCTGGATCCCCCAGGAAACAATCTGCATCCGTAAGCTTTTTTAGCCCTGGGAGTTACGCCATGATGACTAGTAGAGTGCAGAATACACAATGGTTACGCCTGGATCCCCCAGGAAACAATCCGTACCCCTAGGCCGTCTCAGCCAGGCAGTTTCGCTACTAATGCGACCTACATAGAGTGCAGGATACAAAATGGTTACGCCTGGATCCCCCAAGAAACAATCCGTACTCCTAGGCCAGCTCAGCCAGGCAGTTGCGCTATGCAGTCACGATCATAAGACCACGGAGATCGCCATGGAATTCGATGGACACTCGAGTATCATATCCGAAAAACCCAAATCAAAGAGAGAGAATAATATCGATAGAATGAATCCATAGTGTGGCCACAAAGCGGATATCAAGCAGAAGGCACTTTCCATATCTTTACTTCGAAAATATGTATCATATAGTACCTTTCAAAATCACTTTCAAATATCATACATATATAAAGTCCATTATATATAAGATTTCATTTCAAATCGAATACTTTCCAAAATCAAAAGTATATCAAATCACACTTATATAGACTTCGATTATATAAGATCTCAATTTACAAATTTAGTACCTTTACAGATCAATAGTTTTCAAATCACTTCATACTTTTACAAATCACTTTTATATAAGTTCAATAACTCCCAAATCAAAGTTTTTAAATAAACAAGGTTCTCAATTTCAAACCATTTCAATATCAATTCAGTTTCAAAATATATATATGATTTCACCAAATCATTTCTTTCTAATTATATATATTTAGTTTCAAAGTTTCTCAAACAATAGATTTAGAAAATATCCAAATTTCCAAATCAACAAAATTTAGGTCAAACAAATTCATTTCCATTTCAAACATATATTCACTTCAAAAGTCATAATACATTTAGAGTTATAAATCTTCCGAAACCAACATACTTGAAATCTTTTCACTTTGAAAATCATAACATTTTGAAATCATACATTTGAAATCATAAAACATTCCCTTAATTCTTTACATTTCACAAATTTATTCAATTAAAACAAAATCTAAAATTTCCAAATTTTAATTCCATTCAAACCATCAGTTTCAATTCAATTTAGTTTTCCAACAAAAACCATTTCAAATATTATCGAATTTCAAATATAGATTTGATTTACAAAATAAACTATTCAATCTTAAATATGTTTCAAGTCTTAAATATACCATATTTCAAAACTAAATTTTACAATTTCATATATCTCAAATTTTACTTCATTATTACTTACATATGTCATCATTTCGCAACATTACATTCGATCGCTCGCTTGGTCACACAAGTTCGCTTTCGAACTAGTATTGTCCATTCGACTTCCCTAATGCGGACTTCGATATGGTTTCTCGACAAGAAGCCATCAGTCTCCTTGCATAGCCATATACTATGATAGAGAATTCTAGAATCAAGCCCAAAATCCATATCAAATATTCGTCATCAAGAATCAAATGAAAAATCCTAACACGAAATGGTGTAATTCACCTCGACTTGTGTACTCAAATTTGGATCAAATTAATTATGCGAATAAAACAGCATACGTACAACTTATGTATCTATTCCAACTTGTAAATATATAGTTTCATAAAGATGTTACTAAGTTAAAACATTTAAAACCAAATTTTTCTCAAACATTTGAAGACTAATTTCATATTAGTATAATTCAAAATAGTCTTATTTATTTACTTAACAAAACAGTTTCAACTTATACAATCATATTATTTCATACTTGAAACATACAAACTAAACTTATATTCTTTATCAAATACCTTATACCTTTCAAAATTTCTTAGCTTTGAAAAGTCAACCTTGATTTGGAAGTGCTCGAACCTTCAAAATAGTCGAAGAAATCATATTTTCAAATCAAGAGTTGGAAATCACTAACAAATCAGTCAATCAATTCCAATAGATAAGTTTATACCAAAACAAATCTGAATCTTGAGGACTGAACACCGACTTACTTTAAATCATTTCAAATATATATATATATATATATATATATATATATATATATATATATATATATCTTTCGAATATCAAACCATACTTCGAAATCTGAAATCAAAATTTGGTTTCACAAAATCACTTGCATAGCAAAGCTACTAGAGTGGCCTCTCCCCCACTTAGAAACTCGAAAATCAATGTCGATGATACATGCATTCATCACCGAAATTATTTTCCAGTGACATAAGTGGGTTCTGGACTTTCATTTTCTTTAAACATCTTTGAAATCTCTTAGAAATTATTGGGATTAGTTCGAATACATTTGAAACATTTCTTATTCAAAAAATATCTTTAAATCATATTATTATTATATATTTTCCAAAATCTTGAAACCGATTTCAAAACACCGGCGTTCGATTCCTCGAAATTCAAATTTGAAACCTTTCAGTTATAAATCATTTTATATAAATTTAAATTTCTCATAAATTTTCAAAATTTCAAATCCTTTTGAAACTTTAAATTTTTATTTTTAAAGGATATATAATCTTTATCGAAAACATTTCACTTTTAAATACAAAATAGGTCATCCTTATCAAGACAATAATTTCGATGTATGCACAATTCCAAAGTACAACCAAACACAAATTTTCAAGGGATTCAAGGATGAATTTCCAACAAATAGATATTCAATTTTTGAGGAACCTTAATCAATAGAATTCTGGTTCGAAGGTAAGCTCGAACAAAGATGAGATAATTTAATTACCAAGTAAAAGATGGATAAGCCTTTATGAATCGCGGGCGACCTTAACCGGGTCAACCGTGATTTTAGGGATATAACTAACACGCAAAACTAAGGAAAATCGACATTCGATCGCCAGAGATAGAATCCGAGTAGAGCAGGAGATAGATAGCATCGTAAACCGAGGATATAAAAATCTCTGGTGAATCTATGCTAATTGTAAAGGAGTTTCACCCCTTTACAAATCATTCGAAGATTTACGAAATCACCGATCTTGAGAGAGGTCATTCCAAAGTGGAGTTATAGAATGCTCCAAAATCAAAATGGATAAAATAGGGAAGACAAGACTGGATTTCAGAACAAGTGGAAGCGTTCCAAAGTTCAAGGGATCCAAACCGATAAGAATCCTAACAAAAAGATTTCTATCAAGGTGGATACAAAAGGAATGAAGTTTAGAAAATCTTGGTTTCAAAAATAAGAAAAATTTTATAGCAAAATAATCTTTGAAAAGCCTTAAAAAAACCATTTGGAAATTATTTTATACTTCGAAAATACGTTCTCTCACAAAGAAAGGATTCTGAGATTGATTTCACTCATTCTAGAGTATTTCTACCCTATCTCTAATGAGTTTTTGCTCCATAGGCTAAGGTTTGCCCAAAACCAAAGCTTTGATACCAAATGTAACAACCCGATATTTTCAGCCATTCGTATCCATTGTAAGTGCATAGGTAGACACACACGCCGGACTTGAATTGCTCAAAACACCGCATTGTAAATAAATTTAGAGCAAATGAAATACAATCACAGAATCACAGACATAGAAATATTAGAATAACTCGCAGCGGAAATTAAAATACCACAGTAGTTCATGAAGCTACTATAACCAACTCTCAAAACATAATACATAATATCAGTCTGAAAAACATATACAATAGAAATCTCAAAATCATAGCAGTTTATAAATACCAGAGCTAAAATAGAACAACTGAAACTGAAAGGGAACAGATAACTAGACAAGCAGAATCTCCAGCGATTCCTTGCTCCAGAAAGAAATCCAAAGCTAAGCTGTAAATATTCAGGCTGACCCGAGCATAAACTAAAACACAAAACACTCGAGTCAGGACATATATATACTTATATAATGTAAACCAACTCAAGTGAACTGTAGTAGAAATGCACAATAACTTAAAGGATGCTTGGGATAGCCATCCTTTAAGAATCGGTTAAACTATAAATTAAATACATCCCGTAGTTAAAATTTCAAAATGGTATTTTATACTTCAAAATCAAATATCATTTCAAAATTCAGTATCATTCAAAATCCATTTCAAAATATCAAAATATCATATCTTCCAAACCACCTTCATTTTTATTTAATTTAAATACCATTACAAAACACATTTCAAAATAGTTTATATTTCGAAACAAATTACTTCATTTTAAATCATTAACATGAAGTTATTATATTTAATAATTATATTATTAAATTTCCAAAAATTTAAACTTTTCAAAGTTCATTCATTCACTTAAGTTTGTCAAAATAGTGAAAATTCACCTTTCGTAGCATTTAGAAAATGCTACGGAATGTTACATTCAAAACAGTTCAATTTAACAAAAGACGGCATTTTAAAAATCCTGTTAATTAACTTCAAATATTCAATATAATTTCCCAAACAATTATATTTTTATTTAAATCATTTTTAACTTATAAAATCACATATTTTCAATTATAAAACAATCATTCAAATACCCTTATATTCATGATTTTATAAAGTTAAATTTCATTTCAAAAATCAATATTTAATAATAATTCACTTATTAAATTCCAACATTAAATTTTAATTTCATTAAATTAAATTTCAACTTAACATTTAAGTTTAAATTTTCAAATATAAGTTAATTTCATTTTTTATTTACTTGACTTAAAAGTCCTTTTAAGCCAAATTCACAAATTCCCAATTTTAGTTATATTTCAAAATTTCAACTTAAATATTCATTCATTTCACATTTTAACATTATTCAAAAATAATTAATATATTATAAAATCACTTTAAATTCACTTTAATCCAAATAATCATGAATTTATCATATTTATATTTAATTTAAATTCCAATTATCACCAAATTAAAATTTCCCAAAATAACTTACATTTCAAATTTTCTAACCTCCATAATTTATTTAACTTATTAATTTTTAGAAAAATCAATAATACTTTACCAAAAATCATTTTTAATCAAATTTAAATCAAAATATTATAATATTTACATTTCCAAAATATTTTAAAGTTTTTAGAAAAACATATTTTAACAACGGGTCTGTATTTCATTTTCAAGCCTAGGTAAAGTGATACGGGTAATATATTATTTCAACTCGTAATTTACAAAGAAAAACCCGGGTTTGATCATTTCAAACCCGCAATCCCAAGTAAATGAAAATAATTGAAAATCATTCAGGCCTATCATTTCAGTCAATAACGATTTTCTCATATTCTAAAGTCCGTTCGGGTATGTATCATTTCAACCCATAGTGAACCTAATCTACAGGGAACTTGCAGTGTGATAAACAGATAAAAATGAACATTTTACATTATACAACAGTAACAGGTGATACGACATGTAACAGGTGAGATGATATGCAATTTAACAGGTTTAACATCATATATATCTAATCACATGGCAGTTATAACATCATAAATATTTTTCTACGCATTCAGTTGTTGTTGTTTTACAACTGCATAAGTATAAATGTCGTGTAAGCTTTACTCGCCTTTTGTGCTGGAGTTATCAATTCAAATAACACAACCGGATTCCAGAACACAATGACAAGACTACAGACTCGAGTTGAGAGAGAAATCCAAGCTATAGATCTTGTGGACAACCCATAACAAAACCAAATAAAAATTATAAATTCAATACAACATTCAATAGAAATAACTTTGAAATGAAAAGCAATATTGCATTGGATGCTTTTTGCCTTGTTTCCTACAACACATGCCTGGCCTAGGGCTTGGTTTAGCTCAGATTTTGACATGTTTAGGCATGGGTTTGGGTTCAATAATGCACGGCCACAAGCATGAACATGGAGGGGAGTTACAAGGTAGGAAAGTGAAGAGGCTAGGCAAAAATAGTGAGGTTTTGGCACCACTTTTGGGCTCGGCCATGGGGGTTTGGGTCGGCCTTTCATGCTTTAGATCTGGACAGAGGCTAAGGTGATGTGTAGTGGTGGTAGAAAGGTGGTGGTGGTGGCTAGAGGTGGTGGCCAAGGTGATATGTGAAGGTGGTGGAGGAACTAGGTTGGGCTAACATTGTTTTAAGGGTTTTGTAATGCTTTTGGTGGAGTTTTTGTCATGGGGAGAGGCAAAGCTTGTATTGGTCAGAGGAGGAAGTTGATGTGGGTAAGGAAGTGGTGGTGGTCGATGGAGGAGATGGTGGAGGTGTAAGGCCGAGCAAAGCAAGAGAAGCAAGGCAAAATCAAGCAAAACAATGGAAAAAAGAAGAAGAAAAAGTGATAAAAGGAGGAAGCCATTACCCATCTTTTCTTAGCCGTTTGAATGAATGGAGATGAGATGGAAATTCACGTGAAAAAATTCAATAAAGCTCACGGCCAAAGAATGAAGAGTACGGCCAAATAACAAAGCAAATGAAAAGTCGCGGAAAATGATGAGTTTTGAAGATGAAAAGACTTAAGTTTTGCAACTTTATAAACCTTTGGCATTTCCTTTTCTTTTTAATTTTATATAAACAAAATAAACTCATAAATATACTTTACAACTGAAACAAAGTAGTAGGAAATAAAAATAAATATTTAAATTTAAAAGAAATGGAAAAAGAATTACAGAAATTGCTTAAAATTTGGAAGCAATGTCCAGAAATTCCAAAAAAATACCAACGGCTTTGGTAAATTATTTACTTCATTTTAAAAATATTATAACACAAATTAGAAATAAAATGATTTTTAAAATATTTTCAATGTGAAATAAATAATTTAATTTAGAGAAAATAGAAAAAGAACTAAAAAAATTGTTTAAAAATTGGAAACAGGACATGAAAATTACAAATAAAATACCATTGGCTCTAGAAAAATTCCTACTTCACTTTAAAACAAATAAAAGTCAAATAAATAAGGAACAAAATAAAGTGGGAATAAGAATAAAATAAGATCTTGAGAAAATAGAAAAATAAATAAAGAATTCCTTTAATTAATTGAGGATGGAAATTAGAAATTGTAAACAAAAATACAACTGACACAAGAAAATGTCAATTACACTTTTAAAATGTTCAAAACCAAAATATATACATAACATGTTATCTTACTCATATATATATATATATATATATATATATATATATATATATATATATAAATTAGTACATTACATGACCAAATAAAATATTATTTATACAATTTAAAATAAGCAATTTTGTTAAATACAGCAAATTACACACAATATTAAAAAGGCATAACTGTCACAATATGAGTCGGATTTCAGTGAAACGAAAAGCAATATTCTTAAACTTTTAATTACTTTCACAATAAAAGAAAAAAATTCAAATTTTCGAACTTTTAATTTTTTTTAAATTAAAAGTCAAAGTTGACCATATTGACCAAATCCACCTTTTTGGAAAATATTCTATTTCGTCATGTTTGGAATTCTAATTCATATCAAAATCAAAATTTATATTTAAAATAAAAAAATTTATCCATTTTAATAAATAAAATAAAGTTTTTAAATCATAAAATTAAATTTAAAATAATTAAAATATGCAATTAAAATAATTACAAAATACAGGGTTGTTACACACATGGTCCATATGACACGACTCCTACAGTCATCGGTTAACATTACCTCTTTCCTTTCGTTATCGTGACAGTGATCCACCATAGGCTCGACAACGCGTAGCCTCTTCATTCATGACTATCAAGACGTGCTCTTATGGTAACTAACTACTGGTCTATGCGACATAAAAGGCAATCAAATCTTGTGATGTGCATCAAGTACAATATACAACAACAACAATGTCGCGGATCGGAGGCGCGACCTCCTCGATTAGGCCGCTGTAGTGGATAATGGCCAATCTGGTTTACTCCCGAAACATAAAGGGATCTGAACAAAGTTAGACAGACATATAGCATATATCTAATCTAAGGCTACATCTAGAGTCCACATATGCTCACCGCAGCGAGTCACACAACATACCCACATATAAGAGTTATCCACGAGCAATGAATAACCGAATAAATAAGAAAACGATGTCTTATACCACCAGGTTTTAATCGTCCATTTATTCAGTGCTAACACATCACACTCACTCGTTCAATATTCTATATAATGAATCCAAAGAATAACCAAAAAAGTATTGCCGAAAGTCTCATACCAAACGGTATCACTAAACCGTTTGTTTTAGTTTCTTGTCGCACGGAATAAAACAACATAAAATCATAAAAGAATGTCATATCAAAATCATCAACCAAATCAATGTCGACGGTGAATCACTTGTCACGATCCGAAGTTCAGCGTTCAAAAATCGACATCAAATACCTCACTTGTATTCGACTGTCGTAGATTCGAACGTCGAATTTCAGTTCGGATGGAGCTTATAACAACAATTAGATGAATATAAACAGCGGAAAATAAAACTGCCAACATCAATATCCCAGATACAACATCACACAATATCAATACAACAACAACACCAACATTAGAGTATTTTTATGCATATACAACACAACTCTAAAATAGACCACCACAACATAACCACAAGTGATTGCATTCCAAGAAAATCTTCAAAGAGGTAAAGCAATAATGAACATCCAAACTGAGAACCTCAAGATCCAAAAGTTTCAAAATATCTCCAAGTTAAAACCTTCAAACTAGTAGCCTCCAAACCATACGACTCCAAGATCCAGCTAGCAATTAAACACGAAAGACCTACCACTAGGCTGCTCGTGTGGAAATTATGGACACCCGTAGTTTAGAAAGGAAACAATAAACTTTGGGTAAGTCATGAGACTGGTATGAGTAAACAAAACAGTTGCTTTGTAAATAAAAGCAGTTTATTTTAAGTCAAAAACAAACAAATAGATTTGAAAGAAATTCGCAATGCTTTTTTTTTAAATGAAACTGCCATAAGGCCTCCCGCCACACACACACAATGCAACGCAGACATGGGGAAGATTTCCCCTTATGACAGTCAAAAATGCTAGATACGGAAAAAACACTTTTAAATATTATTATTAGTGCATAGTGTGAAAACATTTTTCAAAAGTATAATATTAATCTTAGCCAGCATACGTACCATTATAGTATGCCTACTATAGGTACCATATTAGATGGCAGGTTCTACAACTAAAACCGTACTGGGTTCGTATTGGTAATTGGATTTCCAACAAATGGTCAGGCTAAGGAACTTCCTGGGCCACATGGGTATGCCTCTGGAGGGATGTCCCGAGAACCTAACCGGATCTCTGCCAACACAAGGCCGGGTTACCTCTATAACTAGGTAACTACTACACGAGTATGCCATCCCTCGGTTGTAACCAACCTTTACCCGGGGCCCCAGCATCAATCACAAAGGAATATATATTTGCGATATCCACATAAGTTAAGTATCTGGGCTCCATACCATGATACCATTTCTATCCAGAAGGAAATGCACATACCCTAAGGGGCGCTACCCCCAACAACCTTGCCGCATCTTTCCTGTTTCGACCATTACCGGGTTGTGAGGTTCGATGAAGTCTCGTCCACAAAGCTACGCTTTTCACAAGTCATGCTTTGATCATCTAATGATCATCAAATGATCATCAATACACAGCAGCACTTAGCGTGCCACACTACCAAATTGGAAGAATATCGCTGATAACCTTCAACTACATAACCTCTGAGCTCGTACGTCTCAGAGAAGGGTGTTAAGCTAAGAGAATAAATTCTCCGCCACCAACAGATATGTATTTGAAAGAAATTGGCTTTATATCTCAAAGTGTAGTGTCAGACACACGACCATACAAGTCTGTTCCGAGTTCGAACAGAACGGAAGGCTCTTCGTCCAATAAAGGAAGAAGCCCTTGCAAATCCGGGCGTCCACAATCCCGATCAGACTTCCCGTCACTTGGGGAATCCCTATACCGGAGCAACTCAGTGCAGAGACAATCGATAGGTTATCCTATCATTTTCGAAGACACCTGGTCTTCACCACCGGTCTTCAATTGCTCTCCCTTCGTCGAACCACTATTCGGAATGGGTTATATGACACAAAGGCCTTTCCCGGCTAATTCGAATAGTGCGCGTCAATTTTAAAACATGTGAATATATCATTCACAAAGATACACAGATTCGATGTGGGTTTCGGATAACCAACAGGAATCCGACTCCCTGTCGCACCGAAATTCAAAAGCCGTTTTACGGGCCAAAGGGATCAGAGATATATTCATCACAGATAGCATAGCTTGGCATAAAGAATTTAAATCACAAAGCATCACAAATAAAATCAGAGATATCAATCAAATACATTATACAATAGTTATCAATCATGTCTAGCTAAGATAGCTCAATTGTGTGATTGAAACTAATTAATCACATATTTAATTTCATTAATTATCTTAATCAATGATTTGTTACCCTTATTTAAAATTAATTAAATCTTTAACTATCTTCCTAATTAACTCATCACTTAATTTATTACCCTAATTAATTCATTCTTCATTGTTTATAAATTAAGTCTTAATTATTTTTATTAATTTACTTTTTCCCCAATTAATTATCTTAATAAGTTAAGCCCTAAATAATCATTAAATATTAGGTAATTAATTTAAATAATTTATTTTAAGTAAATCATTTATTACATAAGTAAATCATTTATTACATAAGTAAATCATTTATTACATAAGCAAATCATTTAATCTTTAACATCATTTTTAATTACATTTTATAACTAATTTTTTTTTAAATAATGTGACAAGAATTAATTTAAATTACTTAAAAGAAATATCTTACTTAACATTAAGTTATTTTAAATATAAATCAAAACCATCTTTTAAAACATGAATTTTAAAGAAATTAAAAGTTTTGAAATTTCTTGTTTTTATTTGCAAAATTTCATGTTTTCTGACTTTCCCCCGAACCCCTTCGAGTCTTCCCCGAGAAATTGTTCTGCTTGCTTCGAGTTTCCCTAAAATCTGACCCGAGTGACACATTTTTTTTAACTTTTTTCTAAGTACCATTCGAACGACCCATACACTGCTTCGAGTTCAAAACCCAATTACCCGATAGCTGCTTCGGGTCCTTCCTTTCTTCCCCAAACTTGCTTTCCCTGACACAACCAAAACCATGTGCACCTACACAACCTCGCCGGCGATCTCTGGTTGAATCTCCGGCCACCCCCAAGTCAACGACCATCCATCTGAACCACGCAAGCATCCAAAAACCCAAAATCATTGCTAAATCAAAATCGAGTTACTGATGAGAACTGGAGCAAAAACCATTGCCATGAAACCGACATGCTCCTCCTCCTCTGACCGCCTGAATGTCAACCCCCACCGGCCACGTCTCTGACCAACCCCAACCTAACACCTCCCCGAGTACCACTACACTCGATCCACCAGAAAGCCCAATGCCGATCAAAATTCTCAGTTCAACCCAAAATTAGGGTTAAGCCCTAAATTGATCCAGATCTCTACTCATGAAGAATTATAAAATTTCACAGCATTTTTCTCGAATTCAACCTTGTTCCAGCATCCCTCAAAACAAATTTCAAGCCTCAATTCACTCGAGATTGCCAGTGATTTACAAAATGCCCAAATTTGTTCAACTCGAGAATTTACAACATTTTCAAAATTAAAAATCATGAAACCTTTATTAAAATTCATCATTCCCTAATACTAATCTGCTCTTATCATTTGATTTTGAAAATCATTCATTCGAATTTTGACTCACAACAGATTTTTTTTCTTTTTCTTCTGTAATTTCTAGTTCCAGGTCCTAAATCCTGGATAATATCTTTTAAATGTTTAAAATTTCAATCTGAAATGAATTTTAACCACCTTTTGTTTTTGATACTTCAATCTAATCAAACAAAAATTGATGGATATGGGTTTCATACAGTTTTTTTTCAAAAACTATTGCTAGAACAGGATGTATAATCCTGTACATCAACATGCACAAGGAAAAGAAAAAAAAACATATTTCATTCAAATTTTGTTGCATGAAAACTCTTCTTCAACTTGCATATATCAAGTGTTAAATCAACCATAAAAAATATCAAACTCCTTGAAAAAGTTACTCACCAATTTGGAGTTGTGGACAGAGGGAAATTCTGTACTTCTTTGAACTGCAAAAATTTTCTTTTCTAGCTTGATTTCTTTTGAGTTATTTACCTGCAGTAAATTTTGCATAAGCTAGTTTAAACTTTGATGTATCTACTCATTAAATTTTTTTTCTTCTTAATAACAAAATAAAAAGAATTAGATATTTACTTACTTTAATCTCAGTTGAACAGAAATGAGATTCTGGCCTGCAACTTCAAATTTTTATGTTGCTGTTCTTTTTTTTTCTTTTTAAGTTGACCCTTGAATCTCTTTATCTCTTTGAAGTTTCAGCTTGATTTTTAGTGTTTTTTGAAGATTGGGATTCTTCTTCTAGCTTGAGAAACAAAGTATTTGCTACAGATTTTTTTCTGGATATAGTTTCTTGATTTAATTTTGTTGAGACAAGGTAGATTTGTTTTTCTTTTGATGATGATATTTTTCTGAAATAAAAGTAAAGATATAAGATATTGCATAAGTTTTTTTTTCTTTTTTCTAAAAATTACTTAAGAAAAGAAATTGATAGAATGACATTTGTATAACTCTTTTTCCCTTGAATTACACTTGTCATTCTAGTTATCATAAATTTAACACTTGTAAAAAAAAAATTCCTTCTTTTACTAACAAAGTATTTTACACTATTAAACTTGTATTTATACTTACAATTTTTTTTATTAAAGACATTAGTTTTTATGTTAATACATATTGTTAAAGAAAGTGTTTTGAATTTTTAATACATATTAAATAATTCTCATAGATATGTATATATAAATGCAAATTATTTTACCAACCACTTTATTTTAAAATTTAAATTCAAATTGAAAATCAATTCAATATGTAAATTCAAATCTACCCATGTATGCACACATACACATGTATATTTATATATATGAATAAAAGTTAAATTTAATGATTAAAAACTTTTAATAATTCAAAATTTTCAAACTTAAAAGATATTTGAACTTCTTATTCATTTATATCATCATCTATTTATTTATTATTTATTTATTTTGAACTTTTCAAATTTTTATCATAAAAGTTCTACATTTATAAATTTTAAATTGATGAATTTTGGTATGTTACAGATTTCCCCTCCTTAAGAAAATTTCATCCTCGAAATTTGAAAGAGAGAGAAAAGTAATCAAAGAATATACAAATTCAGAAAAGAATAAAGAAATGGCTTACCAATTTAAGCCGAGATATCCACCCTGCATTTGGGATAAGACTTTTGCATACTGTCTTCTGTCTCCCAAGTACAGTCCTTTGGATCTCCTCTCCATTGCACTTTAACCAGTTTCACAATTCTGTTCCTTAATTGCTTTTCGTCTCGATCCACAATCTTAATTGGTTCTCTTTTAACTGATAAATTTGGCGTGATCTCCAGATCCTACTGTGCTGCTTCTTCGATAATGCTGTCTGGATCGGGCACGTACTTTCGAAGATGTGAAACATGAAATACATCGTATACGCCAGATAACCAGTTAGGTAGTTGCACTCGATATGCTAGAGGACCAATCCTTTCCAAAATAGGAAAAGGACCAATGTATCGCGGTGCCAACTTACCAGTTTTCCCAAATCTTAACACACCCCGCATTGGAGATACTTTCAAGAAAACAGAATCTCCAACTTGAAATTCCAAAGCTCTTCTTATGCGGTCGTAATAACTCTTCTGGCGACTCTTAGCAGTTATTAACTTTTTCTGGATAAAATCAACCTTTTCAGTGGCTTCCTTAATCATGTCTGGTCCAAGAATCAGTCTATCACCGGATTCAATCCAGCATGCAGGTGATCGACATGGTCGACCATATAGAGCCTCAAAACGAGCCATTTCGATACTGGCTTGATAACTGTTATTATATGAAAATTCGACCAAATGTAAATAGTCTTCCCAAAAACCACCAAAGTCGAGAATACAAGCTCGTAAAAGATCCTCTAATATTCGATTTATCCTTTTAGTCTGCCCATCCGATTGTGGATGATAAGCAGTACTGAAATTTAGCTTTGTTCCCAACGTGTCCTGAAACGCTTCCCAAAATCTACTAGTGAAGATTGGGTCACGATCACTCACTATACTACTCGGTATACCATGGAGGCGGACAATCTCTTTGATATATAGCTCAGCTAAACTTGCTGCTGTCCGAGTGGATTTTACTGGAATGAAGTGAGCAGTTTTGGTTAGACGGTCCACTATAACCCAAATTGCTTCATTTCCCTTCTTGGTTCGTGGCAATCCGTCAATAAAATCCATTTATACCTGATCCCATTTCCATTTTGGCACTTCCAAAGGCTGGAGTAAGCCCGCCATCTACTTCTGGTCGCTTTTAATTTGCTGACAGGTAGCACATCGACTCATATATATGGATATATCTCTCTTCATTGTTTTCCACCAGAAGGTTCTTTTAATATCTTTATACATTTTATTAATTACTAGATGGATACTGAGTTTTGACTTATGACATTCATCTAAAATTTCACGCTTTAATTCTGGGATATCGAGGACACAAATTCTTCCTTTCAATCTTATAACTCCACTATGATTTGTTTCAAAATTAGTATCTTCGCCTCGAAGAATTTTCCCATAAATATCTCGAAGAAATTTGTCTTCATTTTGCCTGCTGGCGATTTTCTCAAGGAGAGTAGGAATGACAACAAGATGAGCAAGAGTAGCATGCTTTCTACTTAAAGCGTCAGCAACTACATTGGCTTTACCAGGTGTATACAGAATATCTAGGTCATATGATGCTAGAAATTCTGATCATCGTTGTTGCCGTAAATTTAAATCTTTATGGGTGAAGAGATACTTTAAAGATTTATGATCGGTGAATAATTCAAAATTTTCACCTAAAACAAAGAGAGTTCATTAAGTATGTTTATTTAGTTAAGTTAAATTTCTTATATTGTTAAGAAAGATGGAAAAGTTCTTACCCAGAAGATAGTGTCGCCAGATTTTCAAAGCGAAAATAACCGCTAAAATTTTCAAATCGTGTGTTGGATAATTTTTCTCATGTGGCCGTAATTGTCTACTCGCGTAGGCAATTACTTTTCCATTTTGCATTAGTACTGCACCCAAACCGTCTCCACATGCATCAGTATAAACAGATAATCCTTGGTTCCCGTTAACGATAGCGAGAACGAGAGCGGTAGTTAATCTCCTTTTTAATTCCTGAAAAGCTTCATCACACTTTGAAGTCCAATTGAATTTAGCATTCTTCATTGTCAGCTTAGTCAGTGGACTGGCCAACTTAGAGAAATCCTGGACAAACTTCCTATAATATCCCGCTAAACCTAGAAAACTTCAAACTTCTCTAGGAGTATTGGGTCGCTTCCAGTCTAGAATTGTAGAAATCTTGCTTGGATCAACAGAAATTCCTTCCTCATTAACAATATGACCAAGAAATCTGACTTCTTTGACCCAAAAGTGACATTTAGAGAATTTAGCGAATAGGACATTCCTCCTTAATATTTCTAAAACAATTCTGAGATGTTCAGCATGCTCTTCTTCGATTGTGGAATAAATCAAGATATCATCAATAAATACAAGGACAAATTTGTTCAGTACTTCTCGAAACATACGGGTCATTAAATCTACAAAATACGCAGGAGCGTTGGTTAGTCTGAAAGGCATGACTAACCATTCGTAGAACATGTTAGGACCCCTAAAGGAAGTTAAAAGAACACAATCCTCAGCTATTCGCAGTTGATGGAATCTGTGACGACCCGAAATTTTCGAGCATTTAAAATCGAAATATTTAGTTGATTTTAAATATTCAATAGAGTAATTTTAACTTGAATTACGAATATCACAATTTATTTGATAATTGTATTTTTAAATTAAATAGGTGAAGATGGGTAAATTGTTGAATCTAGAATTTTAAGCCTATTAAAAATAATCTGAAGGCTTGTAAAATTGATATTGATAATACTGAAGAGAATAGAAGTGATGAAATCAAATGTAAAAATGGTTGGTTAAGTATTGAAATTTATACTATTTAAATTGAATTTAAAATAGCCTTCCAAGGCACAGTCTCGGAATTCGACAAAATCAGTTCCATTAGGTCCGTAATAGTTTATTATTATCGGATTCCAATTTTTGTGGCGTTTGGAGTTGTCGTGTGAGCGTACGGCATATAAACACACTGAAATTTATATCGAAAATCTAATATAAACACCTGGATTCAAAAAGCATGTGCTACCTTCTTCAATACGCTTCGTTGTTAATAAAGAACATTTGTCGTTCAGGAGATTATAAAATAAAATATTCATATCAAAGAAAAATCAAACATATAGTCAAATCTTTTTAAAGAAGCCTCACTCTTCTAGCTTCTAACGCAAGCTCCTTTTTCTTTTACCCCTCACTTCCGATTCATTTCCACTTTAATATTTGGCCGAAGCCTCATTTTTTCACAATCGAAACCCTCGGTTTAAATTAAAATAAATAAATAAAACAAAGAACAAATACATGGCCGATGCCATCATCTTCAAATCAGTTCAAATCGATTTCATCGCTGTTAAAAATCAATCAATGCACAAAGTCATTTGTATAAACAAATTTAAATCAGAAGCCGATCTCGTCGTCCTTAGGGCTAGTCGAAATCGAAGCCTCTTCGAGTTCGTGTTCGATCGGCAGAGGGGTACTCGCGATTTTGGGGCCGTGAATCTTGTGGCTTCGGCATCGCAGTGAGGGCCGACGTTGGGAAAAGGGTTGATGGGCTGGTTTGGGAACGAGAAGGGGCGACGGAGTTGGCCTTATCGAGGAGTTCGTTCCTTTGAGCGAGAATCGCAAGTAAATCGCTGTAGGAGGGGAAGAGCTTCACAGGAGTCGCGATGCTTTCGGGTCAACGGTTCGTGCGGCAGCGACGACAAAAGAGGCGCTCGTGCTCGAGCAGGGTGGCAGCTGATTGGATGGAAGCTGCGAGCAGCAAGGGAAGTTTGAGTGTGGGTTCTCTGGGTGGTATTATTCGTGAAACAGTGAGGTATATGTTTTAATTTAAATTTAATAGTACTCGTTTTTGAATATATCACAGAAAAAAAAAATATAGAAATTAAGCTAGACTCTTTAAAACATATTATTTATAAGTATATATACACTACCAAAGTAATAATAATAATAAATATACATTTACATATTTACTAGCTTATTTAAATAGAGATTTTGAAATAAATGGAAATTAATTTGTTCGATTAACTTATCTAATTTATTTTAATTACTAAAGGAAATTTTTAGTTAAATGACAGCATTAGTTAATTGAATTTCTATAAAGGTAATTGATTATTCAAATTTGTTCAAATATTAATAAAATTACATAATGTTTATACAAGGTATAAAATCATGGACTTAAATCGAGAATGAAGTGGACGTACAAATTTAAGAGGCAAAGGTGAGTTAATCTCACTCAGTTAAGTTTAAAATTCAAATGATTAAATTCAAATAATTGTTTGAATGGTTGAATTGATTGTTGTGTTATATAGCAGTATACACTACACCTTGTAATGATTGATTTCCCTCACTTTTATAGTAAGGATATTTTATATTGTGCTAACGTCTGTGGATGTAGGGAAAACAGGTTGGAGGGATCCAACTGGATCCCTCAACATTTATTTAAAATTATTTAATACCCTCTGTTGTGATTATACGATATTCTATGATGAACTTTATTAAAATATTGAATGCCATGGTTCGATTGAATATAATTGTGTATAATGAATTATCAAAAATATATATAAATTGGATTTTGGAAGGAAAATAAAAGAAGTAAATTTGTGAGAAAATAATTATAGAAAATTTGAATAAGTTTAACAATGAATGGGAAAAATAAAATAAAGTGACTTTAAAATTTTAATGAGTAAAGATAGAATATAGAAAGGAAATTTTGAACGACGGGAAGTTAATGAATTTTAAACTATAGTGTAATTATTTAAGAGAACAAAACATTTATCTAAAATTTAAGATTTAAATTATTGAAAGGAATAAAGAAGAATTGGGAAAGTCCTGGATTTATATATTTCAGGTAAGAGATTTAAAACCAAATGGAAATTAATAACAATAATAATAAGTCTATAATTAATGAATTTTAAAATGAATTGTGTAAGTAATGAAATTTATTTCAGATAGAGTAAATTGGAAATCAATTTGGGAAATTGATTTAAGTGATTAAGATTGGAAATTTCTCTCTGAATAACCAAGTACGTTTCAAAGTAAATTTTTAAATATAAATTAAAGGTTTAAAATTGTTTAAAAAAAGTATGTTTTGTAAATTTATTATTTCTAATATTTAAATTCTAAAGTAAGTATTCCCTTTAATCTATTATAGTAGTAATTATTTTAAGAATGACTCGGTATAATGTTTTTAAAAAAGTGAAAACCTAATTCTATATTTTATAAAGTAACCTTATTTTTAAATATTCATATAGAATCTTTCTTAACCAATTATTGAAGAAGTCTTAACTTAAATATTCTAAAGTAAACTCCGAAGTAAGTATTTTATTTTAATATATTATCGTAATAATTATATAAAGAATGATTTAGTATTTAATAAAGGGAATCTAATGTATAGTTATAAGGTAATATTATTTTAGTATTTCTAGAGTATTGTTTTATATTAAGTATTAAAGTAAAAATTTCTAATATATTTTACAATAAAGTGTTTTTAAATTATTTTTAAAATCTAGTTTTGTGCTTGGTGATTTCAGTAGAGATAGAAATATATTTGGGAAGTTTATTTTAAAGGGAAAGATGATTTGAAACTGTTTTCAAAGGATTGAAAATAGAAATATATCTTGAGAAGATATTTTGAGGTTAATAAATAATTTGAAAAATTATTTATTGGTTGATGATTGTTGTGAATATTAATTGATAGTTAAATAACCGACTATCAATATTGGACAAATACGCTGATCGTTTCGAAGAGACCGGCATCGAGATTTATTTCTCGAAAACCACTTCGATCCGGTTTGAACGTTTCGTGTAAACGATTTTGGATTCGAAGATGGAGCAGTGAAGTGCAAGGGCTAGTCGCTACTAATCCTGAGGATATTTCCAAAATGGATGTAGTAGGAATCGTGCCTTCGGTTCCGTTCCAACCCGGGACGGACTTGTATGGATGAATGCTTGCGAAACATCGTCAGGCGGACGATGGGCATTCTAAGGGATATGTTCTATAAAGGTAACTCTTAGCCTCAAGCCTCATCAAATGGGAATGGCTGAAAATCAGGGGTTATGCAGCAAGACTTCGTGGGTAGTCCCCACTGGAGGGTGAGGTCATCCATGTCTAGATGTCCCTTTATTTCGGCTTAGTGGGCGGTTGCTGATCCCAACCGCGAGGTGATCTAGCTCGGGACTGTCCAGTAAGGGATGGTTCCGGTCTTGTGTTGCAGGGGAGTTAGGGTGGCTCCTCGGTACGCTGATCTAGACTAGGTACTGTGACAGGTGGTACCCCAGTGCCTAGCCATTAGTTGGAATCCATTTTCCCTACGCGCCCGTATGGTTTTGATTGTGCCCAACTATTGTTTAAACGTGAGATGCAAGCATTTCAATTAGATTCTATTTACTTTCTATAGACACTATTATAATATCAGAGGACTTTAATAAAAATATTTTAGCTATCGTAAGGTAAAAACCCGACATGTTTATTTGTGGCATGGTCTTACGAGATGCTTTTATTTTCAAAGGATTTTTGAAACTTTAATAGTCAAGTGGGCGTGATTTTCTCACGCTGGTATTCCAGACTGACTCGAGTGTTATTAAACTGTAATGCTCGGGTCAGACCGAGTATTATAGAATACAGGATATGATGCTTTGGAGCTCAGGAGACGAGCTGGATGGCGGTATGTACTTACGTACTTGTTTATCTATATATTCCGCTGTGTTGAGTTGTTGAGTTGTTGTGTATCCCTTGTATGATATTGATGCATGAGTTGTGATTGATGTACTTTGATGATGTAATATATGTAAACAGAAATATTTGACTTTTGAGTAAAGATTATTTATTATCTATTATATTTTAGTCCGCTGCGATGGTTAGATTATGTTGTTGTTTTCTCTACTTTCTTCTTCTACCTCTTCTTATTTAACCCAAATGGTTCGTATTTCTGTACAACTTGAGTTAATTGTTGTAGAATAGTGTTGACTCAAGGGGTACGGATTTGCGGGCTGTTATAGAATCCTTGAGCTAAATCCATCTTAGAAAAGAATCGAGCGCCATGAAGTTGATCGAATAGATCATCGATTCTAGGTAAAGGAAATTTGTTTTTGAGAGTTTGTTTATTGAGATCGCGGTAATCTACACACAATCTCAAAGATCCGTAAGATTTAGCCACGAATACGATGGCTAAACCCCATTCGGAAACACTAGGGCAAATCAATCCTTTTTCTAACAAATCTCGAGTTTGATTGACTAGTTCAATTCTTTCCTTAGGTGCCATCCTGCGACTTGCGTGAATGACAGGACGGGCATTGGGTACTAAATCAATTCGGAATTCTATTTCTCTGTGGGGAGGTAAGGATTTTACTTCTTTAAATACGTCGGAAAGTTCCCTAACAACAGGTATAGACTCCAAACTGGGTTCAGGATATCCCAAAGTATACATTAATTTATCTCTTTTTGGACTCGGATCCTCACAAGAGATTTCAGTAAAATTTCCAAAGTTTGTTTTGATCGAGATCGTTCGATTATTATAATTTAATTTGGCTTCGTATTCTGTTAGCCAATCCATTCCGAGTAAAATTTCGAATTCATTAAAATCAAGTACAAAGAGACTGATAGGGAACCGGTAACATGAATACGAGATAGGGATGTCTCTACATCGTAGACAAAGGTTTGCAAGGCCACCTACTGGGTTTTTCACACAAATAGGCTCGTTGACGAAATTTGGTTTAAGTTTTAATTCATTTACTGTTTGTTGGGAGATAAAACTATGTGTAGCTCCTGTGTCAAATAAAACTCTAACGACTTTATCATAAATAGTAAGGTTACCTTCCAAAACACCTTTTCCTTTATCTGCTTTCGAAGTTGAAGGGTCTTCCTTTATCGCATATACATTCGCCACCTTTGCTTGTTTAAACACTGGGCAATCCTTAACAATATGTCCAGGCTTGTGACAATTATAGCATTCTCTAGCTCCTTGATTATTCTTCACAGATTGTTCCTTCTTGACTTGCTTTTTCGGGTTCTTACAGTTGTTTGAATAATGCCCCTTTTCTTGGCAATTGTAACAAGTTACATTTCTGGCCGAATTCCCTTGATTATTCCTCTTATCCTTGCCTTGATGTGGCTTCTTACCCTCAAACTTTCTCTTCTTCCAATTCTGATTACTGGAATTTCCGCTTTCCCTTGGAATCTCTTGCATATCCAAGGTGGCGTACCGATATCCCATATCAATAAGGTCAGAGAAAGATTCTTTGATGTGTGCAGTCATCCTTTCGTGATATTTCTTGTTCATCCCATGAATAAAATTTTCATTTTTCTTTAAAGGCCTATTCACCAACTCCGGTCCGAAACGGGATAATTCATTGAATTTGTTGAAGTATTCCACAAAAGACAAGGCTCCTTGCTTTAAGTCCAGAAACTCTTGATACATTCGTGAAATTCCTGCCGATGGCAAATATCGCTTTTCAAACACCTCTTTGAATTGATTCCAAGAAAACTCTTCTTCAGGCTCATCTATTGTGACCGTTTCCCACCAAGCTGAAGCTTCATCTTGCAGCTGCCAAGAAGCAATTAGACGCATTTGATCATCCTACAGCTTAAGCCCCTTTAAAATCTTTTCACATGATCTTATCCAAGCCTGGGCCTCAATAATTGATTCTTTACCAGTGAAAGGCCTACCACCCAGCCTTGTGAAATTCTTATGCAGATCAGCCAGATTTGGCTGAGGTTGAGTAGGTACAACTGCTTCCGCTGAAGGAGAAACTTGACCAGCTGTTGTAGCATTTCCCTGACTCCTAGCTCTACCTCTGCGCCCACTCATTCTTACTATCTGTAATTAGTAAGAAACTTGATTTAGAGATTCGGACGAGATATCTTAAGGAATATCAGCGGTTAAAGAAAATAAGCTAAGAAAATTTTGGGTTTTAGTCTCGGTTTATACTCATTCTAGGGTACACTTCACCCTATCTCTAATGAGCCATCTAATGTGTTATACTCCGTAGCTAAAGTTCTTACTCAACCTTTAGCTCTGATACCACTTGTTACGATCCGAATTTCAGCGCTCAAAAATCGACATCAAATACCTCACTTGTATTCGACTGTCGGAGATTCGAACGTCGAATTTCAATTCGGATGGAGCTTATAACAACAATTAGATGAATATAAGCAGCGGGAAATAAAACTGCCAACATCAATATTCCAGATACAACATCACACAATATCAATACAACAACAACACCAACATCAGAGTATTTTTATACATATACAACACAACTCCAAAATAGACCACCACAAGTGATTGCATTCCAAGAAAATCTTCAAAGAGGTAAAGCAATAATGAACATCCAAACTGGGAACCTCGAGATCCAAAAGTTTCAAAATATCTCCAAGTTAAAACCTTCAAACTAGTAGCCTCCAAACCATACGACTCCAAGATCCAGCTAGCAATTAAACATGAAAGACCTGCTACTAGGCTGCCCGTGTGGAAATTATGGGCACCCAGAGTTTAGAAAGGAAACAATAAACTCCGGGTCGGTCATGGGACTCGTATGAGTAAACAAAACAGTTGCTTTGTAAATAAAAGCAGTTTATTTTAAGTCAAAAACAAACAAATAGATTTGAAATAAATTCGCAATGCTTTTTTTTTTTTAAAAAAAACTACCATAAGGCCTCCCGCCACACACTTAATGCAACGCAGACTTGGGGAAGATTTCCCCTTATGACAGTCAAAAATGCTTGATACGGGAAAAACACTTTTAAATATTATTATTAGTGCATAGTGTGAAAACATTTTTTAAAAGTATAATATTAATCTTAGCCAGCATACGTACCATTATAGTATGCCTACTATAGCATATTAGATGGCAGGTTCTACAACTAAAACCGTACTGGGTTCGTATTGGTAATTGGATTTCCAACAAATGGTCAGGTTAAGGAACTTCCTGGGCCACATGGGTACGCCTCTGGAGGGACGTCCCGAGAACCTAACCGGATCTCTACCAACACAAGGCTGGGTTACCTCTATAACTAGGTAACTACTACACGAGTATGCCATCCCCCGGTTGTAACCAACCTTTACCCGAGGCCCCAACATCAATCACAAAGGAATATATATATTTGCGATATCCACATAAGTTAAGTATCTGGGCTCCATATCATGATACCACTTCTATCCAGAAGAAAATACACATACCCTAAGGGGCGCTACCCCCAATAACCTTGCCGTATCTTTCCTGTTTCGACCATTACCGGGTTGTGAGGTTCGATGAAGTCTCGTCCACAAAGCTACGCTTTTCACAAAAGCCATGCTTTGATCATCAAATGATCATCAATACGCAGCAGCACTTAGCGTGCCACACTACCAAATTGGGAGTATATCGCTGATAACCTTCAACTACATAACCTCTGAGCTCATACGTCTCAGAGAAGGGTGTTAAGCTAAGAGAATAAATTCTCCGCCACCAACAGATATGTATTTGAAAGAAATTGGATTTATATCTCAAAGTGTAGTGTCAGACACACGACCATACAAGTCTGTTTCGGGTTCGAACAGAATGGAAGGCACTTCGTCCAAAAAAGGAAGAAGCCCTTGCAAATCCGGGCGTCCACAATCCCGATCGGACTTCCCATCACTTGGGGAATCCCTATACCAGAGCAACTCGGTGCAGAGACAATCGATAGGTTATCCTATCGTTTTCGAAGACACGCGGTCTTCACCACCGGTCTTCAATTGCTCTCCCTTCGTCGAATCACTATTCGGAATGGGTTATATGACACAAAGGTCCTTTCCTGGTAAATCCGAATAGTGCGCATCAATTTTAAAACATGTGAATATGTCATTCACAAAGATACACAGGTTCGATGTAGGTTTCGGATAACCAACAGGAATCCGACTCCCTGTCGCATCGAAATTCAAAAGCCGTTTTACGGGCCAAAGGGATTTGTTATTCACACAGAGATATATTCATCACAGATAGCATAGCTTGGCATAAAGAATTTAAATCACAAAGCATCACAAATAAAATCAGAGATATCAATCAAATACATTATACAATAGTTATCAATCATGTCCAGCTAAGATAGCTCAATTGTGTGATTTAAACTAATTAATCACATATTTAATTTCATTAATTATCTTAATCAATGATTTGTTACCCTTATTTAAAATTAATTAAATCTTTAATTATCTTCATAATTAACTCATCACTTAATTTATTACCCTAATTAATTCATTCTTAGTTGTTCATAAATTAAGTCTTAATTATTTCTATTAATTTACTTTTTCCCCAATTAATTATCTTAATAAGTTAATCCCTAAATAATCATTAAATATTAGGTAATTAATTTAAATAATTTATTTTAAGTAAATCATTTATTACATAAGTAAATCATTTATTACATAAGTAAATCATTTAATCTTTAACATCATTTTTAATTACATTTTATAACTAATTTTTTTTAAATAATGTGACAAGAATTAATTTAAATTAAATTACTTAAAAGAAATATCTTACTTAACATTAAGTTGTTCTAAATATAAATCAAAACCATCTTTTAAAACATGAATTTTTAAAATTTTAAAAGTTTTGAAATTTCTTGTTTTTATTTGCAAAATTTCCTGTTTTCTGACTTTCCCCCGAACCCCTTCGAGTCTTCCCCGAGAAAATGTTCTGCTTGCTTCGAGTTTCCCTAAAATCTGACCCGAGTGACACATTTTTTTTAAAAAAAAAATTCTAAGTACCACTCGAACGACCCGTACACTGCTTCGAGTTCACGCTCGAGTTCAGAACCCTATTACCCGATAGCTGCTTCGGGTCCTTCCTTTCTTCCCCAAACTTGCTTTCCCTGACACAACCAAAACCATGTACACCTGCACAACTTCACCGGCGATCTCTGGTTGAATCTCCGGCCACCCCCAAGTCAACGACCATCCATCTGAACCACGCAAGCATCCAAAAACCCAAAATCATTGCTAAATCAAAATCGAGTTACTGATGAGAACTGGAGCAAAAAAAATTGTCATGAAACCGCCACGCTCCTCCTCCTATGACCGCCTGAATGTCAACCCCCACCGGCCACGTCTCTGACCAACCCCAACCTAACACCTCCCCGAGTACCACTACACTCGATCCACCAGAAAGCCCAATGCCGATCGAAATTCTCAGTTCAACCCAAAATTAGGGTTAAGCCCTAAATTGATCCAGATCTCTACTCATGAAGAATTATAAAATTTCACAGCATTTTTCTCGAATTCAACCTTGTTCCAGCATCCCTCAAAACAAATTTCAAGCCTCAATTCACTCGAGATTGCCGGTGATTTACAAAATGCCCAAATTTGTTCAACTGGAGAATTTACAACATTTTCAAAATTAAAAATCATGAAACCTTTATTAAAATTCATAATTCCCTAATACTAATCTGCTCCTAACATTTGATTTTGAAAATCATTCATTCGAATTTTGACTCATAAAAGTTTATTTTTCTTTTTCTTCTGTAATTTCTAGTTCCAGGTCCTAAATCTTGGATAATATCTTTTAAATGTTTAAAATTTCAATCTGAAATGAATTTTAACCACCTTTTGTCTTTGATACTTCAATCTAATCAAACAAAAATTGATGGATTTGGGTTTCGTACAGTTTTTTTTCAAAAACTGTTGCTAGAACAGGATGTATAATCCTGTACATCAACATGCACAGGGAAAAGAAAAAAAAACATATTTCATTCAAATTTTGTTGCATGCAAACTCTTCTTCAACTTGCATATATCAAGTGTTAAATCAACCATAAAAAATTCAAACTCCTTGAAAAAGTTACTCACCAATTTGGAGTTGAAAATGGAAGTGGACAGAGGGAAATTCTGTACTTCTTTGAACTGCAAAAATTTTCTTTCCTAGCTTGATTTCTTTTGAGTTATTACCTGCAGTAAATTTTGCATAAGCTAGTTTGAACTTTGATGTATCTACTCATTAATTTTTTTTTTCTTCTTAATAACAAAATAAAAAGAATTAGATTTACTTACTTTAATCTCAGTTGAACAAAAATGAGATTCTGGCCTGCAACTTCAAATTTTTATGTTGCTGTTCTTTTTTTTTTCTTTTTAAGTTGACCCTTGAATCTCTTTATCTCTTTGAAGTTTCACCTTGATTTTTAGTGTTTGTTGAAGATTGGGATTCTTCTTCTAGCTTGAGAAACAAAGTATTTGCTACAGATTTTTTTCTGGATATAGTTTCTTGATTTAATTTTGTTGGGACAAGGTAGATTTGTTTTTCTTTTGATGATGATATTTTCTGAAATAAAAGTAAAGATAAAAGATATTGCATAAGTTTTTTTTTTCTTTTTTCTAAAAATTACTTAAGAAAAGAAATTGATAGAATGGCATTTGTATAACTCTTTTTCCCTTGAATTACACTTGTCATTCTAGTTATCATAAATTTAACACTTGTAATTTTTTTCCTTCTTTTACTCAAAAAAGTATTTTACACTATTAAACTTGTATTTATACTTACATTTTTTTATTAAGGACATTAGTTTTTATGTTAATACATATTATTAAAGAAAATGTTTTGAATTTTTAATACATATTAAATAATTCTCATAGATATGCATATATAAATGCAAATTATTTTACCAAACACTTTATTTTAAAATTTAAATTCAAATTGAAAATCAATTCAATATATAAATTCAAATCTACCCATGTATGTAGACATACACATGTATATTTATATATATGAAGAAAAGTTAAATTCAATGATTAAAAACTTTTAATAATTCAAAATTTTCAAACTTAATATAAATTTGAAATTCTTATTCATTTATATCATCATCTATTTATTTATTTATTTTGAACTTTTCAAACTTTTATCATAAAAGTTCTACATTTATAAATTTTAAATTGATGAATTTTGGTATGTTACATCACTCATACCATTGGGATCAATATGAAGAAGATAAGAAATCATAAATCAGAAACTAATATAAAAAAATATTTTTTAAATAAATATAAATAAACGAATCAATACTTAACAATGAAACGATCAAAACTTATAATTTCATATAACAAAATAAATACTAAGAGAAGGATAATAATTTATGTTCTATAATTAATTAGGTAATAAATTTTTTATAGTAAATAACCGATTTTTCAATCTTCTATAAAATTAAATAATAATTTGGTATCACAAACAATATTAGAAAATCCTTTATTAAAGTCATTCCATAATTTTCTATAACTAGTTACTATTTTCAAATAAATATATAAGTCTCAAAAATAATTTGTTTCCATTTCAAACCAAAGAATATAATCCAAAATCTTCACTTTATACTCAAAATAATTAGAATAAAACATTTTCCTTTATACTATACTATATTTGAAATTATCATACTAAACAAAGAGAGATTTCATATCTTTAAAACATATCCAAAATCATTAATTATTTCAGAGAATAAAATGGAATTCTATATTTTCCAGTGTTTGAAAACTCTTTCAAAAATATTTAAATAATCTTTATATTAAAAATCACTTAAAACAACGTTACCATTTTCAAAATATATTTTATAAAATAGCAATATAACGTAATCTTCCTTATAAACAATTTCAAACTTATAATATATTGAAATATTGATTTTAGAAAGGGTTATTTAACAAAAGAAAACTATAATTATATTTATAATTCAAATTATATTTGTAAATATAAATATAGCCAAATTGATTAAAATTTAGTAAATTATTTATAAAAAATTATAATAAATTTTCCAAACCCTTAAATAACTTTACAAGACTTATTAAAAAAATTAACAAGAAAATAAATAAATATCTAGATATACAAATTACGGAGTAAAACTATTCAATAAACATATTAACCAATCATCGTTAAAAATACATATATAGTTCCATACGCAAATGGAGAGAGTTCCGTTTGTATCCAACTAACACAATCAATTACTATCACAACATCCAGTTCCAAATCAATAAACCAACAAACAATTCAATTATGCAACTTAATTATTATTCAGGATTAAAAATATGTAAAACGAGCAAGGGAAATTTATATGATTGTTAATTGTTAGTTTAGTAACTCACTGAATCGATGAATGCGAGTATTGAATTGCATTAAACACTTTTGTGATGCCCAGGATGTCATTGTCTTCCATTCTCAACCAGCAACCTCAACCTAATGTGCACACATCTTCCCCAGGTCGTCGCTCCAACTTTGTTGGTCCCATATCGCAACTTCCTCCTTCAATTGCTAGATGTCCGCCTTCAACCACTACGTCTCGACTCTCCCCATCGCATCGCACAACCTCCAAAGTCGCGACCTTCAACTCCCAATCGGAAGCAATCACGCGACTGCCTGCACTATGACCATACCTCCTCCCTAGCTCGCTTCCGCATCCACCTGCCTAGGCATGAATGGTTATTACCCGGCTGCCATAAACGAGGCAAAGTTGTCGCACCCTCCTTCAGGCGATCACAACTCATTTATTTATTTAATTTTATTTCTGTTTTGAATTGCGAATTTGACTTAAGGATTAGAGCCAAATTTGATAAGGGGTTGGGTATACTTTGATGGGATTTGGGATACAACATAGAGAAGGAAGTTTCCAGAAAGAGAGAGAGAGGAGCATTATTGGGCCTAGTTAAGCTTGAATGGGCCATGGTTTTAATTTAAATTTTTCTTTAATTATTTTCTTTTCATTTAAAGATTAATATTAACCATTGTCGTATATTTTATAAACATATTTTGACCCAATTTAAATTGATTTACACTTCATTCTATAATTTATATTTCGATATTGCACAATTTCTTTCGATTTGGTACTTGTGTGTTTTTATTTAACTATTTGTTGTATTATTACAAAAAAAATTGTTTTCCCTCTATTTCGATCATATATGTATAAATTATTTACACTTTAAAATATTTATAATTAATTAAAATATTTTGTTTGATTCCAATATATTATCCGAAAAGGATTTATTAATTTAATTCAATTTATTAAAACAAAGTCTATTATTAATCAGAGTTCTAATAAATAAGAATTTATTTTCAAAATAATAATTATCAAAAAAAAATTCGAACAAATTTTATTTGAATTAAATTTACGTATAATTACTACATAGAAATCAAAGTTGTTACATAAGTTTTACTATCATGTGTGATTTATGCGATGCTAAGTCATCCAAGTTATTAATCCCTTTATTTTTATGGATTTTGAGATATCCCAAGAAGACTTGGCAACTTGGCCTTGGCTAGTACCCTTCAACGCTTGCTTGTTATCCCATAGAAGAATGGGAGATGAGGTACCTATTGACTGATGAAACAATGCAACAATCGAACCTGCTGGACCCTAATTGTAGTTTGGACCTTGCACCCAATGTTCATGAAGGTGTTTAACATGATGTTGGAGTTGAGGAAAATGCATATGTTCCCCCTATTCAAGATCCCCAAGTCAATTTAGAAGAGAATGTGGGTAGAGACAGAAATGTGGACATCACTATGGAAGTGGTGATAGTAATGGTTATGACAACAACAATAAAGATGAAGGTGATAACGAGGATATAGACCTTGGCCTTGAATCTGCTGGGAAATACAAGTGGTGATGGTCAAGTTGTTGAGTTTCGGCATTCCCGCGTACCGTACGCGTTCGCTTCACCGTGTCTATGGGGGTCAATGGTCGAAGTCTCCCATGCCAGCGTCCCGATTGAACATCCCTCCATCGCCTACCATCGAGCATATAATCTGGTCTTGGCAACACATTGTAACAAAAGGAATCCCTAATGTTACGTGCCACCAATCCCATATATATACCACGATTATTCTGAATATCCTGCGATGTGGGACTTTTAACCATTCAATCCACGCACCCACTCCATTTATAATGCAAGCCACACCTAACAATCTCCACCTTGGCGAGCATTGCTCAAGCCACCTTGGAGTTATACCGAGTCCTCTTCGCAGTGGAGTCAAGCTGCTACCCTGAGTTCTCATAAGCAGGACAGAGCGACTGCTTTAACCATATCTCCACCTTGACGAGCATCCCATGCTCAAGCCCCTTAGCAGCCATGCTTCAGTCATGCTGCATCATACCGGTCCCATCGAACCATGGAGCTCTGATACCATGTTGAGTTTCGGCATTCCCGCGTACCGTACGCGTTCGCTTCACCGTGTCTATCGGAGTCAACGGTCGAAGTCTCTCATGCCGGCGTCCCGATTGAACATCCCTCTATCGCCTACCATCGAGCATTTAATCTGGTCTTGGCAACACATTGTAACAAAAGGAATCCCTAATGTTACGTGCCACCAATCCCATATATATACCACGATTATTCTGAATATCCTGCGATGTGGGACTTTTAACCATTCAATCCACGCATCCACTCCATTTATAATGCAAGCCACACCTAACACAAGTGCCACTCATCCTTTAGTGGCCAAACTAAAGATTCTCATCTTGGTCAGCTTCATAGACAACATTCCATAACAGAAGAGACATTGATTTCTCCCTTCGAAGGTACATACAAGTCGTTTTGGGGAATACTGGATGAAATAACTTCTTTCGGTCTTGACACCATCAGCATCGATGATATCGATTCTCTTATTCGCCTTTCCACAGATGTACCTACACCTAATGTCGAGGAGATAACCCCTATGAGCAAGTTCAAGACCATGGTCCACATTAGTACTTCAGAATATTATGAATCACTGCACGTTTACACTGCATGCCTTATCTTTTGAATTTCCAGGCATTAACTTTTTGTACTTTATTTTCAGGTTACGTGGATGGCCAACATCTTTTTGATGAGCTAACGAGCTTCGAAGGCATATATATGAGGCTTGGCATGTCGCGAGGTCATCGTGAATCGTCTCACGAGTCTAACTCAAGCAGGCATCATAAAAGGGAATATAGAAGGCAGGACAAAGAATACAGGCATTGCGATGACCGCCACAAAGGGTCTAGCAGGAATTCACCTTTTTAATGCAGATCTCGCTCTCTGTTGCCGCATAACATGGATAGACATGCGACGAGGCCAAATCCTATCCCCTCAATTCAAGTCTCTATTTCTCCACCTTCAATCTCACCTTCAACGCAATTAATAGTGTCTTCTCACGTGCCCCAATGTTCTGAATAACTATCTAGACTTGTGTCCTCTAACACTTCTAGGCGAAGGTCTGGGAAAGAGCAACCTCCAGTCATGTTTTGGCCATAGAAACCAAAATCATCTCGAACCCACACTTGGCTACTATGAAAAAGGTCTTTCCAACGATCTACTTTGATAAGGTCAAATTCGTCCCTCACCTAAAAGATGTTCCTCACCATACTGGGCCAAAAGTCCTAGCTTATGTGGGTGACGTATATGATCAATATTACAAGTGTAAGAGGCTAGCAGAGGTCATTTCTGAAGTAAGTCATGCGAAAACAATGCTTTCCAAGGGAATGAGCTGATTTAAAAGGACAACAAGCGCATTATCAAAAATCCTAATAAAGAAGTTGAAGAGGCCAGGTCCTCATTGGCAGTTGTTGAAAAGAAACTGGAAGAAAAGACGGTATTTTGAAGAGCAATCAAAGAGGTAGGAGGATCAGGTCAAGGCTTCTCATCATAAGAGCTATAATCTTACATAGGAAAATGAAAATCTATAAAAGATTAATGATTAATATGCCTCAAAAATTCAAAGTTTAGAAATACCCTAAAGGCGGAGAAGAATAAAAATGATACCAATACTTAATCCCAGGAATATTGCAACGAGTAATTGGATGCCTGATTGGTGAAAAGGGAAGCTTAGTCCCATGTGAGGACAGTTGATGACTAGGTCAAGGCAGCCGAAGGCCGAGTTAAGTGTGAGATTGAGCTTACTCTCGTCCTATTTTATGCAAACATCATCCAGTTTGTGAAGTAAAGGTAGCTGGACAAGGGTATCCTAGGGCTCTATTAATGGATTAGGAGTAAATTTTAGATAAGAACAAGAGCATTTCTAAGGGTCTGAGATTGATGAAGAGGAGTTGAAGCTTGACCTCTTGGATGACGAAGATATAGTGATGCTCGAGGCTGGCAAACATCTTTTAATGTATGAGGTCGTTCCCCGAACTAGTGTGTCTGCCGAGGCCTAGCTCAAACCTAGCTCTAAATGTATAGGTGAGAGTTCCACTTTTGTTCCTAAGGGACCTACGATAAAGACTTCAATGTAAATGGCGGGTAAATCTGCTACCATCACCTCTTCCATATTGGGGCCCCTGACTGCTGAGCTTGTTATTCCTCCCTCTAGTACTTCTACGACTCCCACTATGGATTCAGATTTCTCAACTACTTTAACGTCTTCAGCTAATGTACAATATAACTTTGAGCAACCAGGCTATACTGCGTTAGAGTCGTTTCTATAGCTTCCCATCTTATCTCCCGTCGTGGATGAAAGTTTAGTAGGGACTCCATCGCTTATGACCTCTGCATCTCTTGGATGTGTATCATTGACTTCTATATTCGAGATGGATCAAATGACACAAGTTGATGTCTCTAGTCTTCACTTTTACATTTTTTGAGTTTTAGGTTCACCTTCTCTTGCCCCCTACCAGAAGGAGACTTGTCTTTGGGCATACATGCTACAGTGATTGAATCAGTAATTGTGCCCACCCTATTCCAATTCCAGCCTCCTTAATGGGTCCTACTCCTTATCCCGATGTTGAAATGATCCATGCTTTGGATGAAGGGCCTATAAATGGTCTTGACATGGCATAGAAGGACGAAGACATTGTAATCACTGGGGCCATTGAGCTTACATCTAGTCTGTCAATGTAGGAAGAGAAGAAACTACAAACATTGAAGATCAAATATATCAAGAAAAAAAAGATGGATGATGTTCCTCCTCCTCTTTCAGTCTCACTGCTTATACCTCCCATCATCATCCCCGCTTCTACTTCTGCTTCCAGTAATGTCCACGCTAATGGCCTCGAGTCTCCAAGAGCGACTATGGTTGGATCATCGACCATTAGGGCTACCTATCTGAGGGATGAAAAGGTAGAGAGCACATCAAGAGGCGTATTACACATTCTTACGAGGAGAGAAGAGATAAAAATAGGAATAAGATGAGGAATCCTTAGTCATTGTCTTGTTATGTTGCCGCTTGTTTTTTTGTTTGTTTTGGTTTTCATTTTTTATACATAGGCTGTGGTTGTGCGAGTACAAACCATGCTTTTGCTTTGCAAAATTTGTTAGTTGTGAATAAAATAGTTTTTCATTTTGAATCTCTATTTTATTTGCTTATGTACTTAGTTCATTCTTGTTAATTGTGATTGCGTTTGAATCTAAGCAACTTTATCATCTACCATAACTATGTACATACGAGTAGCTTCTTTCCATTACTTGATTGACCTTATTTCTTACTCAACTTATCTTCATTCGGGTCCCATTTGAATCAGGATAAGGTTGGACTTTCATATCAATCCCTATCTTTTAGAAGTATGTTTTGGATGTCTATCTCTAGACATCCACACTCGATCTCGCTTATCTCTAAGCGTTGATCGTAACTATCCATCTTGGGTGGTAGTTTGGATGCCTATCTCAGGATGTCTATGTTATATTTCCTTTTGACCAGGCGGTATATCATAAAAGATGGCTAAATGGCTTCTGTGATTGTAACAACCCAGAATTTTGAACAATTTAAAAATTGAAAATATTTAATTAATTTTAAATATTCGAATGATGGTTTGAGTTAAATTCCCAATATAACTATGAATTGGCGATTAAATTTTAGAATTTAATCTAGTGAAAAATTGAATAAAAATCTAAATTTGACTTTAGAGTTGAAATTGAATATTGAATTTGTATTTAAAATTCGAACTAATGACTTAGAAAAAAAATTTGGATACAAGAATTATTATTTATTTAAATTAATAAAGGATGGTTAGTATTAATAACATTTTTCTTTAACTTAAATAAAATGGAATAAATTTTATCAATACAAAATACAAGTATAAAATCTAATTGTAAAACACGTTAATATAAATTTATGTTTGATAGTTGAACTGCAAAACGTTTATATGTTTATTAAAGAAAATAATTATGCAAAACAAATTGAATTTAAATTGAAAAGAAAAAAAAAGAAAAAAAAAATATAAAAATAAACATAAAATAAAAAGAGTACGTTGCTTTACTCTTATCAGCCAAATTCGTGCCTTCCATCACGCCTTAACTCACGCCATGATCCACGCCTTCAACCATGCCCTAAATCACGATCTCCTTCCCCATAAAACACGATACCCCCTTTCCTCCATCCCTTCAGATTTCATACGAAAGAAAAAAAATCAAACGAAAAAAATGGCGGCCAGTTCTCGTCTTCACGAATTAGGGTTTTCGTGTAATTGGGGGTCGCTGACTTCAAATGCTCGTCTTTCACCTCGCTCGATCTCGTGAGACACTCCAACCGCCGATTTTAGTGATCGAGTTCATCTTCTCTCTGGGTTCACTTCTTTTGGCTCCGCTCTTTGAAGAAGGTGAGTAATTTTATTACTCACATTTGGTTCTTTCTTAGTAGGGTGCTTCTGCAATTCGATTTTTGCTTTGATGTTGTTTCGTCTTGGCAGTTCAATTTTGTTGATGCTGATGATTTTTGGGTTGTTGACTTCGGCCATTCTTTGGCCACTCGATTTTGTAAATATTTGTGCCTTTATTTTCATTTGCTTTGTTGGCTTCGGCCTTGCTTTCTCTAATGAACTGCGATTATGTTGGGTTTGCAGCTTCCACGGCTTGCTTCTTAGTGACTTCGGTCACTTGATTTTATATATGTGGTTCCCTGACTTTGTAGTATCTCCGACCATAAATTTGATATCACTGACTTTGGGCATTTAACGATTTGTAATTGCAGTTGTCTTTGTTTTTGAAGAAAAAAAAACTATCTCTAATTTTTTTTAAGTGCATACGTATGAATTTTATCCAATGTTGATGGAATTAGATGCGTGAATTGTTGCTTTTATGATTGGGACCCTTTTTAACCATTTTCTGTTGAAACTCTTTGATATAAATCAGTTTCCTATTCAAATTTCAATGTCTTTTAATATCGTGATGTTTTCCAAATCAGCCTGCTGCCAAAATTTTATACTCCTCCACCCTGCGTTTTGTACTTGCTTACGCATGTGCATGTTGTCTTAGAAAATGATGACTACCCACTGTTGCTTCAATTTGCACGTCTCTGCATATGAACTAAAAGAAGTGATCTTGGTCTGTTTGTTTGATACATTCCTGTAGCTCCATCTTGTTACTTGTTAGCACTTATAACATATACACATGTGCACTTATATGGGTCTGCATTGATTTGTTTTCGTGAGACTTGAACATGTTTGGAGCATTTGAATTGACTGAATACTTGAAGTCTTTATCCATATTTCAAAATTGCATACTTTTAAATGCTACTTGCAGTATATATAAATTGATTCATATTTATGCTGTGCACTACTTTCATTCTGATATGTTCTATTTTGCCACTGTCTTGTTCAAGACTGATACTTTCGTTTGTGGCATGGTATTCATTCTGTAGTCTGGTCCTCATGTGTATTCATGTAGCTGTTGGATCTTGCATTGTTGTTCACTGCATATATCACTGGTATCTTTCATTTTGTTTGCACTTGCTTGACCCAGTTTGGTAGTTGCATACTTGATATGCACTTTTCTTGTCCATCCATGTAGTGAGACCTGTAGCATGCTTTGTTCATTCATTTTGCTTGTGTTGTCCAGTCAAGCTCGGCACTTACGTTGTCGTTGCTTGACTGTTTAGTTTTCTGGCTATTTGATTGTTTCAACTGCAGTTCATATGTATGCAGTTTGCCCTTGATTTTTGCAGTTGCGTTGAGTCATGATAGTTGTGTCTTGACCTTTGCATTTTGTAATTGCTGATAACACGTATCTGTATACATGTTGCCAGTTGCCTTAGTTGGGTATTGATGCTTTGTGTCCTATAACGTTGGGTGTTGTGGTGCCATATTTTGGTGCTCTCACCTCATTTTGCTGTTTCCATGTAATTTGTACCCCTGCCTTTGCGCATTGGGTCATTCGAGCCTTCGTGCTTTGTGTACTTGTGGTGACTGCATTATTGTTGCAGTTCGCCCTTGTATTCATTAGTGACTACAGTTTCATTGTTTTTATATGCAGTTTTGTCTTGTTGATTTGCGTCGCATTGATGCAATTGGATTTGTTTTCTTCTAAAATTCACTTGAGTTGAATCTAGCTCAAACGCTCGGGTTTGACCTCGTGCTCGCGTTGCGATTTTATTTGAATTTCATCTGGTTGAACTCGACTTTTTCTTGGGTTTGACCATATGTTCGTCTATGAGTTTTCAAAGAGCTTTTGTGTATTTCCTCACTGCATTGGCGAGGCAGTGCACGCACTGCAGCCAATCGATATTGATGATTTAAATGATATTTCAAATGTTTTAAAATTGATTTGTTTTAAATTTATTCGATTTAAATTGATGATTTTGTTGTTAATTGCCGTTTTGGTAATTCTATTGTTTTCTAAATTTTCTTCATTAGTAATTCTTCTATCTATCTATGTTGAAAATTTAAATCTGCTGATTTATTGTTGTAACACTGTTAAGTGTTATATTTACCGTTATCCGATTTCTTGTTAAAGGATCGGATAGGTGAATTTATCTTTGACTATCATCTAATTGCTATTTAATTATTATTGCCTCTATGCACTAATAACTGAGTTTGAATTAGACTGACCCGTGTATTATTTTCTTTTGAATGTAATACTCGGGTCAGACCGAGTATTTTACAGCTTGAAGATTTTCAGGCCGCGAAGTTAGAGAGAGTTGGGGAAATTGCTTCACTTTAGCTTTTCGAGGAATTTTTTGTACTTAAAGATATATTCCACTGTATAAAATTTAATTCATTGTACAAACTCTGATATATGTAAGAAAATTCATTTATGTGAAATATTATGATTATTCTGTGATTCTGTGGCTGATTCTGTTTAAACTCTATAAACTGAATAACAATCCATCATTTTGAACGTCTCAAGTTGGTTTAATTACCGACTGGGGGCGGTCAGAACGGCGGGTCGTTACAGTGATCATCGAGGTAGGAAGCTCGGAGAGACGGTTATCGGGATCGAGATCGGAAATCAATGATATTTAAAACTATACACAATAGTTGGACGGAGTCGGATGGGTCCCAATCAAGGTGCAACCAATATGAAGTGATAAGGAAGGCACCTTGAGGCCATATTTCAAATTTCAAGTCAATCGGAGTTCTCGATTTATGGGCAAAGAAAGAATTTATATAGAACGATCCATAAAATAACGTAAATCGACGAAGATTAATCAATATCTCAAAATCTACAAAGCCAATTCATTTGAAACTTTTAGAACATCAATCTATTGAAGATTGGAGCCCATAAAAATGATCATATGACAAAACTCCCAAATATTGGAAAAAGAGGACAATCGTTATTGGAACGATCGTACAAATCAGCCAAAACGATCCATAGTTTCACGGAAAATGCGATATCTCACAAACAGTACATAAAAATTGCATGAAACTTAGAGAGAAAGTAGCTAACATCATTAGGAATCTACATGATCGGTCGCAGCTCAAAAGGATGAAGCATGGAATGATCTCCATATGATCTAACTTCTAGCCAAAACAATAAAGATTGATCGATACCTCACAAACTGTAGGTCGGAATGGCACGAACTTTAGGAGCATGGACCAGAGGCATGGGGGACCGATAAAAACAATTGCAGCCCTATTGGTGTTAGTATGGAACGACTGGCCAAAATTATTTTTGGTGTCTGATCGATCTCAGATTTTATGGGTCGGGTCGTATGAGCTTGGAGGTTCTTTTGCCGAAATTTCAGCCCGATCCATCCACGTCTTCACCTACAAATATAGTGGACTTGGCTCATTACAAAGGAATTTTTGGCAGGCTCTCGTTCATCATTTCTTATCTCTTCCTTCGTTACTTTTCTAAGGCAAAAAACAACTGTACTCGTAATCTTATAATATATATAAAAGATTATTGGAGTGGACATAGGCCGGAGTTTGCCGAACCACTATAAAGCTTGTGTATTCATTTTTTTTCTACAATCTTTTCTGTGATATGTGAATCTATATCTCTCTATTTGGATCTAAATATTGGACAGTGGTGCTCTCATTTATAATGGGGTGCTTGTAACCATTTTGGCGCAAACATTTTGGTGCTTTCATTAAGAATGCTAGACGCCACAAATTTGGAGTTCAGATTTGGAATCAACTGAAGAACTCGGAATTAGAGCAATGGTGTAACCATTAACAAGGAGAAAGATAGTGGATAGGAGCCATCACGAATGAAGTTAGGAGGCTTCCTTGGGAGCTAATCAAACCTCAGTCTTCATTACCATAGATGAAATGGAAACAATGATGGATGCTATGAATGGAAGAGACAGGAGAAGATGGCGTAGAATCTACTCCGACGGATTGAACAAGCTGGAGCACAAAACCAAGGAAATGGACTTGCAGGAAATGCTAGGAAATATTGATCATGGAGTTGGAGCAGTAGGAACTGAGGAAACCAGAATCAGGACCAAGGAAAAGAAGCTTACAGACAGCGGGATGGAGTAGTATAGCCAGAGACAATCTCCAGCCAACACATAAAGATTGGTATCGATCGTTCCAGAATGATCGGTACCGATCGTTCCTGAACGATCGACACCGATCGATCTAGACTCAAGGGCATGCCCCTAGGTTATGCTAGACCATTCCCAAGTGAGGTGTTGGACAATTCTAAGCCGTTTGGTGTCAATTGAAATTTGGATGCGCATCTGGAAGAGGATAATCTGGGATTCCGTCACAAACTCAAGGGACAGGATGGAAATGATGATCAGAAACCACTAATGGATGTTAGAATAGCTTGAAATTGGAATCCCTGACTTAGAGCGAAAACTAGCAGACTTGGATATGGATTGGAGCAACTGGGAGAAAACACTGGCCAAGGAGAATGGATCAGCATAGCACTCGATCTCGAATGATCACATTTCTCATCAAACAAGCACTCGATCTCGAACGATCACATTTTCCGTCAAATGGACACTCGATCTCGAACGATCACATTACGCCTCAAACAAGCACTCTGTAACGACTCGGAATTCTTGTTGTTAGATTTTGAACATTTAATTTATTTTAAAATGTTGAGTGTGGAATACAATGATTTTAAAATTAGAAGATCTTGGTTGAATCAATAAAAGGAGTTATAATTTTGAATATGGAAATTTAATCGGATTTGGATAATAATAATTTATTATTTGAAATTGGATAATTTGTGAATCTGGGTGTATATAGATATGGATATGGTTTCTAAAATTTATTTAAAGTTTAGTTGAATTTGAATTATGGTATTTGACTTTTGGTAGGAATCAAAAGCCGATGAATTAAAATTGGAATCATTATATTAATTTAATAAAGGAATTTAATATATAGTGATAATGCAAAAAATCAGATTTTGAATTAAATAAATCAGAATAATTTCTAATGGTAATGTAAGTTCTATACGATTTATAATTAAGATAGTAAAGCTTTAAAATCGAAATTTTATAAGATTTCGACGATTTTGAAAATCGTTCGATTCAATCAACGAGTTAAAATAGCCTTCAGGGGCACAGTCTCGGAATTTGACAAAATCAGTTCCATTGGATCCGTAATAGTGTGTTATTATTGTATTTCAAATTTTGTGAAGTTTGGAGTTACCGTTTGTTCGTTTGGGTGATAAATGCGTTGTAATTAAATCGAAAATTTAATATTTTAAACGATTTAAAAAGCTATCTTCCAAATGTGATTGAATTGGGCTCTGAAAAATGTTCTATTATGTTCGGAATATGGGTAAAACCTTATAAACACCTGGCGGCATGTCTAGTTCAGAGTTCGTACGAAAATCTTTTAAATTGGTGAAATTTATAATAAAATATTCTATTAAATTGTATATAAATGCGCACGTTTCAGCAAACCCTAGTTTTTTCTTTGGAGCCGCCACTGTATAGTTTCAATGGCCAAAGTTTGCTCTCATTCGCCCTCGATTTCCTCTATCTATCAATTGTTAGAAGACACTTCCAACTGGAAGATCGAAGAGCTCGTCAAGAGCTTCAAATCTAACGGTCAAGATTGATTGAAGCAGAGTAGATTCGTCAGAATCTAGCAGAGAAGGCCGCGCATACGTGCGCAATTTTCGAGGCATTTATGGCACTGAGTTCATGCGTGTTCAGGGTGGAAGTGGAATCGGCGAGGCGCTTCGTCGGGGTGGTGCTCGATCGACCTCGTTGACCGAGGTGGTGTGTCGTCATGCGATCATCGCGTGATGTTGGGTTCATTCTTGTCTGATTTGCATGAGGAAGAAAGTATAGGGGACGGCCTTGATTCCTGAAGCGAAATCAACGGTATAGATTATTATGAAAATAAATAAATAGAAAATTGTTTATATAAAGTATATTCTAATGTTTAAAAATTCATAACTTGTGCATGCGTTGTCAGAATTCAACGAAACAGGAAGCGCCGGAATCGCTGAGACGCGATCTACGCGTTGTAGCAAATTCAGAGCCGTTTGAAGCAAGCAAGAATTTTGGATTAAATCGAACGGGTTTGATTTAATTTAAAATTAAAACGCTCGACGAAATATAAGGTGAGTTAATCTCGCTCACATCTGGTGGACTGGTTAATTTAATTTTGGATTTGATTGGTTGAATATAAATATATTATTATCAATTTGGATATGATATTATATATAGTAGTGTATGTATTTGAGTGATTGATTTCCCGCATTATATAGTGGATGAGACCCTATGCGCCCCGCGTAATAGCGGATGACCCCATATACTGCAATATTCCACCTCGAAGTGGACTTGGTATTTTTATATTGTGCTAACATCTGTGGATGCAGGAAAACAGGTTGGAGGGATCCAACTGGATTCCTCGGAATATTAATATTATTTCCATAATCAGTGATATGTTATTTGATATTCTATGATAGAATTGAATTGAAATTTTAAGTTCTTCGATACTGTGGTTTGGATGAATAAGATTTGGTATTATAAAGTATAGAATAGATTGAATTAGGTTTGAAGGAAATGAAAGAAATTTTATAAATGAATAATTATGGATAATTTGGATAAATTGAGTTATAAATTTAAAAGGGAGTTTAAACCAGGATATCAGTTTTAAATTGATTAAATATTTTGAAACGGTGATTTAAAAGGAAATAAGGAATGGAAATTTGCAAACTGGTTTATAAATGAAGTGGAATATTTATCAGTATATAAATTTGGGAGTATAAATTCTGGTGAGAATTTATAAGGAAAGTAGTAACTCGCTTTCAAAAATAAAAAGGTGATTTTATTTTAAATGTTGGAAAATATATTTCCTAGAAAACTAAGTATATTTTTAAAGAAATGATTTCAAAAGTATGAACTAGAAGTTTTAAAATGTTTTTTAAATGTTTTAAGAAATTTATTATTTTAATTTATTTTTAGGTGAAAAGTGAATATTTATTTAAGTTAATTATTTTTTTAAAAGGTAAATTAGTGTATGATTTTAAAAGGGAATTTTAACATAAATATTTTGATATAATAACTTTATTATAAAAGGAAATTTTGGTTTAAGTTTTACTTGGAAACTCTTATAGGATTTCTTAATAAGTAATTTTAATAGCCTTATTTTAAATAATTTAAGTATATTTTTTTGAAAGTGATTATTAGAAGATGGGAATGTGTTTTAAAAATAAAAGTGATTTTATTTTTAATGTGTTGAAGGAATTTACGAGATTTGGACATAAATTAAATTGGGATAAATCGTGCAGGATTTATAAAGGATTATATGGGTGATATTGAAATGGAATTGTATTTCCTAGAAAGCCAAGTATGTTTTTCAAAATAGCTTTTTAGCATAAATTAAAGTTTTAAAGATGGTTTTTAAAAGAATGTTTTAGAGGAATTATTTTCTTAAAAGTGTTTTAATATTTTTAAAGTAAATATTTATTTAGTTAATTATAGTAGAAATAATTTTAAAGGAATAAATTGGTATTATGATTAAAAAAGATAATTATTATTAAATAGTTATATTTTACAGAGTAGCTTTATTTTAAAAAGTAGTTCTGGCTTAGGTTTATTTGGAAAATTAGTATAGAATTTTATAACTAGCTGTTTTAAATGAAGGAGTATTTAAAGCAGCTTTATTTTAAATGTTTTAAGTATATACTCTTGGGAATGATTTAATTTATTTGAAAAAAAAAATCTAAATTTTATAAGACTTGGCGTTTTGGTGGAAATTAATAATTGATTGAATTGATAGTTTATTTGATAGTTAAATAACCGACTATCAAATCTGGACCCAAATATAACTTTGGAATACCTAGAAGAGGTATGAGAATTATATGGTACAATTATCGTTCGAGGTGATATACTGTACGCATAAACTCGTTCTTCCTTCTAGGAAGATTATAAGAAAATCCGTCCATTAACGGTTAGGAGGTGAAATCCTATCTTATTCTCGTCTGAGTATTCCTGAAGAACCGGGGTTGAGTTTACCGAAAAATAGCGAACGTTGTTTCTAAGAGACCGGGATCGGATTTAAGATGCGAAAACCACTTCGATCCAATGAGTACATTTTCGTGATGAACACAAGAGCGTGGAGTCGAAGATGGAGCAGTGAAGTGCAAGGGCTAATTGCTACTAATCCTGAGGGTGATTCCAAAATGGATGGTAGGAATAGTGCATTCGGTTCCATTCGAACCTGGAATGGACTTGTATGGACGAATTCTTTCAGAACATCGTCAGGAGGACGATGAGCATTCTAAGTGAAATGTTCTAAAAAGGTAACGCTGAGCCTCGAACCTCATCAACCGGGAATGACTGAAAATCAGGGGATATGCAGCAAGGCTAAGTAGGTTGCACCCAATTAGGGTAAGGTCATTCCTGTCTAGAGGTCTCTTTTTATTCGGCTGTGTGGGCGGTTGCTGATCCCAACCGCGGGGTGATCTTACTCGGGCTATCCAGTAAGGGGTGTTCCAGTCTTGTGTTGCAGGGGAACGGAGGGTTCCTCGGTATGCTGATCTAGACCAGGTACCGTAACAGGTGGTACCCCAGTGCCTAGTCATTCGTTGGAAATCCATTCTCCCTACGCGCCTTCTACGGTTTTGATTGTAGAGCTTAGTATTGCTAGAATTTAATAATATAACAATTTCGTCTATTTGAATAAGTATTTATACTTAGACACTATTATGATATCAGAGGATTTTATAAGAAATGATTCGGTTATCATAAGGTAAAAACCCGACATGTTTATTTGTTGCGTGGTCTTACGAGATACCTTTGATTTTCAAAGGATTTTGGAAACTTTAATAATTATATTAAGTGTATTTTTCTCATGCTAGTTTTCCTGACTGGCTTACTTTATTATAATGCTCGGGTCAAATCGAGAATTATAATCGTGGGATAGGATGCTTTGGAGCTCAGGAGATGAGTTGGATGGCGAGAAGTATCATTCGTACTTGATGTATATTCTGTTGTTCTGTGTATGCTGTGTATTCAGTTTGTATGGACAAGTTAATGTAACTGTCCAGTAATTGTTTTGATTTTGATGTATTCTGATGATGCAATGTATAGAACAGATATGGTTTCTTTTTGAGCAAAGATCAGTTATTATCTATTATATTTTATTCCGCTATGATTCTGAGATTTTGATGTTGTTTTGTTTTCTCTTCTTCTACCTCCTTCTTTCTTACCCTTAGCAATCTGTCTTTTCTGGCACTCGGTCATTAAAATATTATACAGTGGTGTATTTGTGTCGATTTTCCAAGGTTGAGAAGTATAACAACCCAAAATTTTTAATAAATATTTTTAATTCATTTTATTTTAAAACTTTGATGTTTAATTATCTAAAATTTGGAATTTCAAAATTTTCCAATACAATTTTAGATTCTGATTACAATTTAATTTCCAAACACAATAAAATAAATGTTTTCTGAAATTTTATATTTTGGTCAACTAAAAGTTAAAGTTTGACCATAGTTGAAAATTTTAAAATTGAATTTTTAAATTCTAATATTTTTCTTTGAAATTGTATTTTATTTTAATATTAGTTGTGCTTTTCGTTTCATAAAATTCCGTTTTATACTTTTCAAATTCGATAACTTTCAGCGTTTTACATGCGATTATTTTCAATAAATTTTGTTCATGTTATATTTTTATTTTACAACCTCATTTCTATTTTTATATTTTCTATTTTATTTTTGTTTGGACTTTGATTTTATTTATTGGATTTTACTTGTTTTTATTTTTATAAATGGCTTGGAAAATCAAAGAGACATAGGTTACATGTTTAAATTCATGCCTTTTCATTTGCCTAGCCTCTTCATTTTCTTTCTAGCCGTGTATTTCCTAACCCTAGCCGCTACCTACTTGTGTAAATCATGTACAAAAGTTTCTCACATCATTTCTCATTTGTTTCCTAAAGAAAAAAATACAGTAAGTCATGGCCTCCTCTTTCTTCTCTTTCTCTTCTCCTTTTCCTTTTGTTTTCTAATTGCTTTGCTCGGCCTCCACCATCTACATGCCCTAGCCGACCATCTCCTCCTCATCACCACTACCTGACCACGGCCTCCACCACTTTATCCCCTTCCCTATGCCTTGCCGTGAGCATTAGACCCAAATCCTTTTCCAAAAGCATGATGCAACCCCAAAGCCGAGCCTATTGATCATCACCCCCTCTTGTTGCCTCGGTCACACCTATTTCCACCACCTACTCCTCCTCCTTGCCTTGCTCTATGCCGTGCCCCTTTGATGTGACCAGATCTGACCAAGTTTGGCACATAGGCCGAGCCACATAGCGTAGGCCAAGCCCAAAAACTCCTCTTGATCCTTTCTTGTGCCTCTACTTGCTTTTCCTTCCATTTTCTATACCCTAGTCATGCATTGCTTGACCCAAAGACCACCTAACCGAGCCTAGCTTGCCTCTAAACATCATGATCGAGCAAAATATGGTGATGGCCGAGCCCATTTGATGGTGGCTGAGCCCCACTTGATTGATTAAAGCAAGCTTATATCATTTTTGATTCATAATTCTCATTGTTTAATCCATATTTATTTGTGTTAAATCATGTACTTATAATTGTTTTATTTATTTACAAGATTTGAATTTAGGTGTTACTTCTTCTCGAATCTAGTCGTGCCTTTTTCGTGCTTTGCGGAGTTTGGATTTGGGTTTTGAATTTGATCTCTAGCTTTAGAAGGTGAGTCATTCACTCTAGACAATCGTACTTATATAAATGTGAAACAATGTCACTTGAATTGTAATAGTTGATATGCTAAGTTATATGCTCACATCTGCCTGTTATCTGACATTATATAATGAAATTACCTGATTATATACCTGTTCCATCACCTGACATCATATGATATATTTATTGTTTATTTATTTACAGTTTCCTACTATGCAAGTTCCCTGTAGAATAAAATCACTATGGGTTGAAATGATACATACCCGAACGGACATTAGAATAAGACAAAATCTTTATGAGCTGAAATGATAGGCTCAAGTGATTTTTATTTATTTTATTTGACTTGGGATTGCGGGTTTGAAATGATAGAACCCGAATTTTTCTTTTTAAATTATGGATTGAAATGATATATATCTGTATCACTTGACCTGGGTTAGAAAATTATATACAGACCCTTGGTTAATATTAAATATTTTCTAAAGTTTATTAAGTATTTTTGAAACATGAAATATGATATTTTAACTTAAATTGGATTTAAATGATTTAAATAAATGTTATAGTGATTTCTATAAATTAAAGTGTATAAGCAAATTAATGATTAAAATGTAAATTTTGTTTGGACTTAATAATTGAAAATTTAGGGTTTAAATGGAATTTTAAGCTTAACTTAGTGATAAGAATAATTTATTTATGAAATGGGTATTTTAAATAAAGTATTAATTAATTGTTGAAATAAGAGTTAAACAATTTATAAAGTATTTGACTTAACAAACGAATTTTAATGTAAATTGGATATTTATTAATAAAATGTTATTTATTTAAAATTATAAGTTAAGTAATATCCAAATAAATAATTTTGAAAAGTGAACTAAGTTTGATAAGTTAAAAATGAGAAAGGTTGAAGATATATTGTTTTAAAGGGTATAGTAAAGCTTATAACAGAAATTATAGCCTTTCAGAAATGTTGTGGTTTAATGAACTATGTGTCGAATATACTAAATATACCTACAGAAGCATTTCTAAAGTGCTGTAGTTTCTGAATAGAACTATGTGTTGAATATACTAAATGTACCTACAGCAGCATTTCTGAAGTGCTGCAGTTTCTGAATTGAACTATGTGATTGAATATATTAAATATCTACAGCAGCATTTCTGAATTACTGCATTTTCTGAATTGAACTATGTGATTGAATATACTAAATACCTACAGCAGCATTTTTGAAGTGCTGCAGTTTTTGAATTTAAATTAAGTGTTGAACGTACTAAATACCTACAGTAGCATTTCTGAAGTGCTGCAATTTCTGAATTTGAACTAAATGTTGAATATACTAAATGCCTACAGTAGCATTTCTGAAGTGCTGCAGTTTCTGAATTTGAACTGTTTTTGAATATACTAAAATACCTATCGTAGCACTCTGTAAGTGCTGCTGTTTCTGAGAATACAATGTTTTTGAAATATTGCTATATCTACTGTAACATTTTATAAATGCTGTTGTAGCTGAAATTTACAATGTTTTTGGAAATTTTATAATTGCATGAATGACTTTGGAAAGCTACAACTTTGAAATGAATATTATTTGACATTTAATTTAAATGGTCTAAATGAATATGTTTGAGGTGAAATATAAACCATTTTTGAAATTTATAACCACGGGTAATAATAACGTTGAGTTGTTAAAGAGACCGGGATCTAAAGTTGTCATATTCTCTGCCAACTCCGAAAACCACTTTAACAACCTTGTATGCAGTGGAGATTCAAAAATGAAGTAGGATGGTGGCGATATTCTATTGAGGTATGTACGTGGACCCGACTCCCGTGAGTTGGCATAAGGTGGATAAAACAGGAGCGATTCCGGGTCAGTGAGGTGGCTCCTCTTATCGGACACACTTCTTCGTATGCCATTCTTTTACTTTGTGATTGATGTGGTGCGCGCCTTTGATTTTGGGAGTGTGGCTTGAGGTGGGCGGTAGTGGCTGCTATGCGTCACCACCAGTCCATATGCGTAATTGTACATCTACCATGGCATGGCCTCGTTGTGCCGTGTCACCTACCATAGCGTGCCTTGTACGATTTTGGTTTTGTGCCGTAGCCTATGGAGTATCCTCCGGTGGCTTCCCGATTAGGAGGGACTATGATACTGGATAAACTGCTGGGACTATGTATGTGTTAAGGGGGATATGGGTAATGCCTTAACGCTATTTTAAAGTAAGTTTACTTTATTGCTAGACATTATTATAATAGCGTATATTACTACATAGTAAATAGTTTAACAGATCCTTAGAGGAGGGCGGTCTCAAGCATCCTTTAAGTTACTTGTACATTTATTTTGTAGTTCACTTGAGTTGGTTTACATTGTATAAGTATGTATGTCTTGACTCGAGTATTTGTGTTTATTTTTCTTACGCTTGGGTCAGCTTGAGTATCAGCTTTGGAATTCGCCTTCTGGAGCTAGGATGTGCTGGAGATCATCATTTATCTAGTTGTTATCTTTTTATTCGGTATTTTCTATTCAACTATTGTACTAGTGAACATCTATGTGTTTGGGATTTCTGTTGTATTTACTTTTTCAAACTCTATATTTTGTACTTGTTTTGAGACTGTGTTGTAGTAGCTTCATGAACTACTACTGTTATTTTTATTTCCGCTACGAGTTACTATGATTATCTGTGTCTGTGATTAGTTTTATTGGTCCAAATTATATTACAATCTACTATTTTGAATTATATAAGTCGGACATGTGTGGCTTTATTGTCGATTTGAATGATCCAAATTAGTGGGTCGTTACATTTGATATCAAAGCTTTGGTTTTAGGCAAACCATAGCCTGCGGAGCAAAAACTCATTAGAGATAGGGTAGAAATACCCTAGAAAGTGTGAAATCAATTTTAGAATCCCTTCTCTGTGAGAGAACGTATTTTAGAGTATAAAATGATTTTTAAATGATTTTCAAGGGGTTTTAAAAGAGTATTTTGATATGAAAAAACTTTTCTTGTTTTAACATCGAATTTTTCTAAAACTCCCTTCTTTTCCTTATCCACCTTGTTAGTAATTTCTTTATTCGGGATATTCCTTTTGCATCTTATCTTATCTAATCTTGTCTTTGTTCTCAACTACTTCTGTCCTAAATTTCATTCTTGATTTTTCAGGATGAGTCATAGGAATGCAAGAGGTATGGGATGTGGTGTTGCCCCAGCTCCTGAGCCTGCTGCACCAGTTAGGTTCACGGAACTCTATAAGAAATACACTAAGATTGGTGACACCAAGTTCACCGTATCTGAGAGATTATTGAGGCCCGACAGTGGTTGAAGGATTTGGAGAGAATTTTCTCCGGTCTTGAGATCACTAATGCCCTGCAGCATCAGTTGGCAGCTTGGCAATTGAAAGGAGCAGCCTTGGATTAGTGGGAGTCTATCACAGCCCACACTGTTGAGGTTGACATTTCTTAGGAACAATTTAGGTATCATCTTCTATTTGTCTTGAATTTGGTTCAGTTTCTTTTGAAATCTGTCTTATGCTTTTTTATCGTGCTTTAGGGATGCTTTTCTTGTGAAGTGCATGCCCAAGGCAGGAAAGTCTCAGCTGTATTGGGAATTCATGGATCTGAAACAGGGTGATATGTCTTTTGCTAAATATGAGAGGTAGTTCAATGAACTTTCTAAATTTGGCCTTAATCTGATTGATACTCCTCTCAAAAAGAATGAGAAGTTCATTGCTGGTACCTGTCCGGAGTACTATGATCGACTCATCGCTCATGTGCAGAGTCGTTTCACCATTCTGATGGAAATGGCCATTAGATATGAGAATCCTACTTCTAAGGATCCTCCAGCTTCCCGTTTTTCTTTAGCTCAGTCTTTTTCTTGTAATCCTAAGAAGAGGAAACCCAACTTTCGCCATCAGAAGAGGAATCAAAACAAGACTCTAGGGTTGGGATCATCTTCTTCATCTTAGAGGAAGTTTGCAGACATGTCTGCCATTACTTGTTTCAGATGTAATCAGAGGGGATACTATGCTAATAGTTGTCCTATTTTGGTTGGTGTTGTTATCCCTCCTCCAGCTCAGTTGACCAGGCGTGATCTCTGTCACATTTGTCTACAGCCGGCCATTTCAAGAAGGACTGCCCTACTAAGCAGAAGGGCAAGTCATCGGGTATTTTTGTTGTTACTTCTGCATCTTCTCCAGCTCCACCTCCTACACATGCACCTGCTCCTACTCCTAGTGATAACAAAGGTATAGTTCAGGGTACTTTTTCTCTGTTTAATTTTCTTGTTCGTATTCTCTTTGATCTAGAGCTTCCCATAGCTTTATCTCTGTGGATCTTTGTAATAAATTTGAGCATATTCTTTCTCTCGAGTTTGCTTTTGTGCCTTTATGTGTTTCTAATCCTATTGGTGGTCCTGCGAATCTTGGTAGGATTTGTAAGCGAGTGATGCTTCTCTATTTTGATCACCGTTTCAGTGGTGATTTCTATGTTCTGGGTTTTGATCCTTCTGATCTATTGCTTGGGGATGATTGGCTGAAGAGGCATGATGCCTTTATCTCTTGTAGTACCCAAACTGTTTCTCTTATGGATGATTTTGGTAATTCTTTGGTGATTTAGTGTAGTTTGCCCCAAGATTTTGTTGGCATCTTTATTTATTCTCTTGATGCTTCTCCTGGTGATATTCATTCGACTCATGTAGTCAAACTCTATCCTGATGTATTTGGTGAAGTCACTTCTTTACCTCCTAAGCGGGAAATTGATTTCCATATTGATCTTATTCCTGGAGCTCGACCTGTAGTTCTTCCTCCTAGAAGAATGGCACCCCGAGAGAAGGTTGAGTTGAGGAAGCAAATTGAGGATTTGTTATCCAAGGGTCTGATCAGACTTAGCCATTTAGAATGGGGAGCAGCAGTGGTTTTCTCACTAAGTCCAATGGATCTTTGAGGATGTGAGTTGATTATAGGGAACTGAACAAGCTTACTATGAGGAACAGATATCATATGCCTCGCATCAATGATATGTTTGATCAGCTCCATAGAGCTACTGTTTTCTCTCAGCTTGATCTTGCCACAGGCTTCCACCAGCTCAAAGTTACTGAGAAAAGTATTTCTAAGACTGCTTTCCGTATTGAGAATGGTTTTTATGAGTGGTTAGTTATGCCTTTTGGTTTGACTAATGCTCCTGCTTTCTTTGTTAATTTGATGAATCGTGTCTTCCGTGATGTACTTAATAAGTTTGTTCTAGTCTTTGTTGATGATATCTTGGTCTTCTCTAAGACAAGAGATGAGCATGATTCGCATTTGAAATTTGTTCTTGAGACTCTTAGAAATCATCAGTTAAAGGCTAAATTTTCGAAATGCCATTTCTGGAGGGATGAAGTTCGATTTCTCGGACACATTGTTTCTAGTAATGGAGTTTCGGTTGATCCAGTCAAGATTGCTACGATCAATGTAAGTCATTTCCTTCTTCTCTTTTCGTAATTTGATCATGCTATCTTTTCTATGGTCCTTATTTCTCCCTATTCTGTTATAGGATTGGGAAACACCTAGGACTCCAATTATGTTCGTAGTTTTTTTGGCCTTGTCGGCATGAATTTCTACACCTCTCACTGCTTTAACTCGAAAAAATGCTAAGTTTATATGGAGTGATAAGTGTGAATCTGCATTCAATGAGTTGAAGCGTAAGCTTACTTCCACGCCAGTGCTTACCGTTCCGAATGGAAATGAGGGATTAACGGTATACACTAATGCTTTTCGTGAAGGTTTGGGAGTTATTTTGATGCAAGATGGGAAGGTGATTGCTTATGCCAGTCGCCAGTTGAAGACCCATGGGGCCAATTATGCATCCTATGATCTGGAATTGCTTGCTATGGTCTTTGCTCTGAAGCTTTGGCGGCATCATCTTTTGGGTGCTAAGTTTGAGCTCTTTACTGATCATCAGTCCTTGAAGTATATCTTCACCCAAAAGGATTTGAATCAGCGTTAGGTCTGTTGGCTTGAATTTCTTGCTTCTTATGATCTTGACATTAGCTATACTCTTGGGAAAGCTAATGTGGTGGCTGATGCTTTGATTCAGAAGAAGGCCATGTTGTGTCAGCTTGTTGTTTCTTCTTCTCCTCTTTTGGATCGTATCATTGCTAAGCAGGATGAGGATGAGATGCTTAGGCGTATGAAGGAGAGTGTTCGTAGCAGAGTTGGTGGTAGTAGTACTAGTAGGGGAGATCAGATCGATGATAGAGGTATTTTGAAGATTAATAATCAGATTTGTGTCCTGGATGTTGATGGTTTGAGGCAAGAGTTACTTTGGGAACATCATCGATCTAGTTCTATTCATCCTCGTGTGACAAAGATGTATCAGGACATGAAGAAGCTTTATTGGTGGAAAGGTATGAGGTGAGATATCTCTATCTTTATTAGTAGGTGTGAGACTTGTCAACAAGTCAAGGCAGATCATCAGAAGACCCCTGGTTTGTTGCATCCCCTTGAGGTTCCCAATTGGAAATGGGAACAGGTTTCCATGGATTTTATTGATGGTTTATCAAGGACTCGGAGGGGTAATGAGAGCATCTGGGTTATTATGGATAGATTGACCAAATTAGCTCATTTCATTTCGGTCAAATCTACCCGTTCTGCTTCTAGTTTGGCTGAGATATATATAAGGGAGATTGTTCGTCTCCATGGTGTTCCTATCAGCATTGTTTATGATCAAGATGCTATCTTCATCAGTCAGTTTTGGAAAGCTTTTCAAAAATCTTTGGGTACTCGTCTGAATCTGAGCACTGCTTACTAACCGCAGACCGACGGTCAAATGGAAAGAGTGAATTAGATTCTAGAGGATCTTCTTCGTGCTTGTGTTCTGGATTATGGAGGATCTTGGGAAGATCATCTCCATCTTTTTGAATTCACCTATAACAATAGTTATCAGGTATATTTTCAGTCTTTTATTTCGATCTTATCTTAATCTTTTATCTACTTCATTCTGTCTTTGAATTTAGGCTAGCATTGAAATGTCTCCATTTGCTGCTCTTTATGGAAGACCTTGTAAATCTCTATCTTGCTGGATTGAATCCGGTAATTGTTTGGTTCTTGGTCCAGATGTGATTTTAGAGGCTTCAGAGAAGGTTGAGGAGAATAAGAGGAAGATGAGGATTGCTCAGGATAGGCAGAAAAAGTATGTTGATCGTCATAGGAGGAGTTTGGAGTTTGTTGTTGGTGATTTGGTTTTCCATAAGGTCACTCCCTTAAGGAATGTGATTCGGTTTGGTCGTAGAGGGAAGCTTGCTCCTAGGTTTGTTGGTCCTTTTTGTATCTCTGAGAGTATTGGTTCTCTAGCTTATCGTCTGGAATTTCCTAAGAAATTTTCTGGGGTACATAATGTATTCCATGTTTCTCATCTTCGTCGCTATCTACATGATCCATATTTGATTGTCCAGCCTTCTGCTCTTGAGAGTTTGGATATTACACCTAACCTTACTGTCGAGAGGAAGCCACTTCGTATTTCGACAGAAGTACGAAGCAACTAAGAAAGAAATCTGTCAACCTGGTCAAAGTGCAGTGGAGTACGGATGATCGAGATTGTACCTGAGAGACGGAGGAGAGCATGCGTTCTTCGAATCCGAAATTGTTTGTTTCAGATATATTTGCTTTCTATCTTATCTTTCCCTGTTTTCGTGTCTCAATCCTTTTCGAGGAATTTTTTTTTTGAGTAGGTGAGAGTGTAACAACCAAAATTTTTTAATAAAAATTTTTAATTCATGTTATTTAAAACTTTGATGTTTAATTATTTAAAATTTGAAATTATGGAATGTTCCAATATAATTTTGGATTCCGATTACATTTAATTTCCAAATACAATAAAATAAATGTTTTCTGAAATTTTATATTTTGGTCAACTGAAAAGTTAAAGTTTGACCACAGTTGAAAATTTTAAATTTGATTTTTTAGATTCTAATTTTTTTCTTTGAAACTGTATTTTATTTAAATATTAGTTCTGCTTTTCGTTTCGTAAAAATCCGTTTAATACTTTTAAAATTTGATAACTTTCTGCGTTTTACACGCGATTATTTTCAGTAAATTTTATTTATTTTATATTTTTATTTGTCAACCTTATTTCTATTTTTATATTTTCTATTTTATTTTTGTTTAGACTTTGATTTTATTTATTGGATTTTACTTGTTTGTATTTTTATAAAAGGCTTGGAAAATCAAAGAGACATAGGTTACATGTTTTAATTCATGCCTTTTCATTTCCTAGCCTCTTCATTTTCTTTCTGGCCATGTATTTCCGAACCCTAGCTGCCACATACTTGTGTAAATCACGTACAAAAGTTTCTCACATCATTTCTCATTTGTTTCTTGAAGAAGAAAAAATATAGTAAGTCATGGCCTCCTCTTTCTTCTCTTTCTCTTCTCCTTTTCCTTTTGTTTTCTAATTGCTTTGCTCGGCCTCCACCATCTACATGCCCTAGCCGACCATCTCCTCCTTATCACCACCACTGGACCAGGGCCTCCACCACTTTATCCCCTTCCCTATGCCTTACTATGAGCGTTAGATCCAAATCCTTTTCCAAAAGCATGAAGCAACCCCAAAGCCGAGCCTATTGATCATCACCCCCTCCTGTTGCCTCGGCCACACCTATTTCCACCACCTCCTCCTTCTCCTTGCCTTGCTCTAGGCTGTGCCTTTCTGATGTGACCAAATCCGACAAATTTTGGCACATAGGCCGGCCAACATAGCCCTAGGCCGAGCCCAAAAACTCCTCTTGATCCTTGCTTATGCCTCTATTTGCTTTGCCTTCCATTTCCTATACCCTAGTTGTGCATTGCTTGACCCAAAGACCACCTAACTGAGTCTAGCTTGCCTCTAAACATCATGGCCGAGTAAAATATGGTAATGGTCGAGCCCATTTGATGGTGGCCGAGCCCCACTTGATTGATTAAAGCAAGCTTATGTCATTTTTGATTCATAATTCTCATTGTTTCATCCATATTTGTTTGTGTTAACTCATATACTTACAATTGTTTTATTTATTTGATTACAAGATTTGAATTTGGGTGTCACTTCTTCACGAATCTAGTCGTGCCTTTTCCATGCTTTGCGGAGTTTGGATTTAGGTTTTGAATTTGATCTCCAGCTTTATAAGGTGAGTTATTCACTCAAGGTGGTATTTGGTCTACAGCCTCGGCAGATACTCTTCCAACCTCACATTTGGGCCTCTTCCATTAGTGATAGTCGTGCTAGACACACCACCACCCTATCTACCTCTAAAACTTATGTTGGAAAACCTAGACAGGTAACACAACAGATTAGGTAGATATATGTATGTATGTATGTATGTATGTATGTATGTATGTATGTATGTATGTATGTATGTATGTATGTATGTATGTATGTATGTATGTATGTATGTATGTATGTATGTATGTATGTATATGTATATGTATATATAAATTACGAGTACGCTCTCTCAAGAAAGAAATCACTCCAAAGCCTAGGTATTCACTCAACCTAGCACTCTGATACCATTGTAATAACCCGTCTTTCACTCCACAGAAAGACGTATCATTATTAAGAAAGAAAGGGATAAAAAAGAGACAATATAGAAAAGAAAGAACTAAACAATATCAGAATCTCATGTTGGGGATGCGGATTAAGGATCTTAAGGCAGAAATAACACTAGAGGGGGGGTGAATAGTGTTTTAAAGAATATATGAACTATATGACTAAATTAAAACTTTCAACACAAATCTAAACAGAATTCTAACACAGAATGATCACAGAACATATAACAAATGCAAATAGAAAAATAAAGCAAGTAAAAGTAAAGAACACATCCTTGATTTTATAGTGGTTCGGAATCCTCCTACATCCAGTCCTGCACCAAGGCAATATCCTTGTACAGATTTTTCTAAGCCAATATCCAAATTACAACCCTCAATTTCTAAGGCCTTAAGGAACCCTCCTATCTCCGAGTCTGGGGTAAACTCTCTTGATTTACGGGACATAAGATCACCCTAATACTTTCTAATAACAATCCTTTTGAATGGATAGACTCTATGGACTTTTTAAATACAAATTGATCCTATAACTCTGAATAGCACTTTGATCTTTAGTAGAATGATGGAGAATCAAATAGAGAGAGTATCTAAATGATTTCCTATTGAGAATTTGGCAGAATGATGGCACGATCTTGAAAATATGAAGTTTTATGGATATGGAATGGTGGAGAAGAAAGAGTGAAGAAAAATAAGAAAGTAGTTGTTAAAAAATTTGTTTTTGAAGCCTTTATATAGATGCACAACAGTCATAACCATTGGCGAAAGTTTTTTGAACGAATGGACACTTCTTTTGAAATTTGAATTTTGAATCCAACTGTCACCATGTCGACATGGGGTATCCCCATATGTCGACATCCCTCGGTTCAAAATTGTAGAGATGTTGTTTTGTAAAAGCATTTGAATTTAAAACAAGTTGAAACTTCTCTGAAGCAAAATAAAGTGTTTAAACAATATTTTGAGATAGAGAATGAATATAAAACATTATTTTAAATATATATATATAATTGATATAGACCGTCAATTATATAAGTAATATTTAAAATCAGAATAAGTTTTGATGTTTTAAAAATAGAAGTTTTTAAAATCAGAATGGAGGAATATTTCAAGGCTAAAACAAAGTTTGAAAACATTTTTGGAAACATGATTTTGGAAGCTAAAACATTTTGAAAACAGATTTAAAAACATTTTGAAAAATCTATTCAAACTGAAATTGAAAGAACCTTCCTACAGAGCTCCTCCATAGGACTCGAGAACTTGTACAAAGTAGTTTAAATGATTTTGATTTTCGTGGGTTTGTATGCCACTTGTCATAGGTTTGTAAGCTACTTGTCTTGGGTTTGTAAGCCACTGGTTTCGATAAAAATTGGGTTCCATCCCAAAAGAAAATTGGAAGAAAGATGAGAGTGCTATTATGAAGTTTTAACAAAATATTAGACACTTATCTTGAGATCTTGAAATCTTGAGTCTCTAGAGTCTTGAATCTTGAATCTCTAATCTTCATCTTGATGCTTGAGTCTTTATACTGATCAGTCTTCGATAATACCTGCATATACTTCCTATACACACACACACACACACACATATATATATATATATATATATATATATATATATATGAAAATGTTAGTATATATTTTATAAAGTAAAGTATAATAACTATATAAGGTTGTTGTCATCAAAACATCATCAACTCAGTTCCTAACAATCTCCTCCTTTTTGATGATGACAACCTTTATTTATAAAATATTCTTACCATACCATAACTCCCCCTTACTCCGTGACTTCTTCTCAAAACTACAACTCCCCTTTATTCCATGACTCCCCCTTACACCAAGCACATATATTTTTATAACTCTCCCCCTTTGTCATCAACAAAAAGGAATAAAAGATTTACCTGTTCTAAAGTATATATAGAATAAAAGTGTAAAGTGAACGTGTAAGAGATCAAGTGTGTGTGCATATATATAAGTGTAACTTGACAATCAAATCAATATCATACATAGCAAACCAATCATGTATAGTATATGAATTTATATACAAACCAAATCCAAATCAAACTTAAGTAAACAATTCAATCAAATCCTAATCAAATCTAAATCAAATCAAATCAAACAAACAAACATACATAATGATCAGACATTCCTTGGGACTTCCACCCATCCATCTTCTCCAAAGATAGGATCAGTTTTGATAACATCCCAATTATCTTTGTCGAGAGTGACTGGTGGATTTGCTTCGGGTTCGTCTTTGCTAAGGCTTGAGATCATCCAACGAAGTGCATCGAAGTGTTTCTCTAGCTCTTTGATCATCTGTATTTGGCTTAATTCTAAGTGCCTTTGATTTCTAAGTATAAAAGAAAGAATATTCTTGAAAGAAGTAAGAGTTTCTTCAAGATTTTCACTTAAATTCTTAATTGGAGAAGCCATAATTTAAGAAATAAGTTGAAGTATGAGAAGAGATGTATAGAAATGGAGGTAGAGAAGTTTTTTCTGGAAGAAATAGATATTTATAGGAGTTATTGGCCGTTCAAAATGAATTGTCACTTGGTAGTTACAAGAATTTGAAGTTAGAAATTGTAACTACTTTTTGACTGTTATATGTCGACATGGGGCATGTCGATATGGTCTAGACAGAATGACCAAGTTGAGTTATTTTTTATTTTTAAGTTTATTTTTATACTAGTGGACTTATATAAACTTAAAATAAATAACTAACAGAGATATATAAAGCTGGAAAACAGAGAATGAGATAGCATTACTTATATTAGTTAACATTACATAATCTTAACTAAAAAGTAGAAAATACAAAGATAGATAAACGATAGCTAGAGAGATAATGGCTAGGATTAGTTTGATGAAGATGATGATGAGGACAAGCCAAGTTTCCTGCCTATCTTTCCAAAGAACTTGTCGATCTTGGTAGAGATTTTATCCATTTTCTTGCTAATAGATCTCTTAAGAACCTTTTGGTTTTGGGCAAGTATCTTTTGGTTCTTGAGTATGGTTTTGTTGGACGGATTGGCGGGTGTATGTGGATACTCTATACTTTCCAAAGAGGTATCTTCATCTTCCTCTTCTTCAATTTCCATTCCTTCTCCTTCTTCTTCCTCTTCTTCTTCCTCTTCTTCCATCTCTTCATGAGCAAGTCTCTCTTCCTTTTCGGCAAGTGTTTCATATGGTTGAAACATGAGTGGGATTTTCATAAGAGAAATGTTCCCATGATTGAACACTTTTCTACTTACAAACTCTTCCTTTTTAACATCCACACCAAAATAATTGAAAATCCGAGTAAGGTAGATTCCATGATAAAGAGTGTTTTCTTCCATATTAAAATTTTTGGGTCTTAACTCATCCAAAATAGTTTGTGCCCAATTAATATCATATTTTCCAAAAATAGCAAAAAGAGCTTTACACACTTTTGAGGTGGGATTATTGTAGTTTCCCGACCTAGGAATAATTGTGTGTTGAATAAGAAGGTTGACAATTCTTGCTTTTGGGCGTAAAAAGCGATTCTTAAAATCCATGTGGTCATCGCTTTCAAAAATGTGATGAAAAGTCTCTCGATCGGTTTCATTGATTTGAAATTCCGAGAGATTCATACCGGTAGATTTGCAACCCAAAATAGTACCCAAAATATCGGAATCCAAAACAATAAGTGTTCCTTTAACACTACTCCAAATTTGATCTTCATTTCCATTATAAAATCCACGATTTAGGTTTGCATAAAACATTTTGACAAGGTTTGGATAACAAACGAAATCATTTTGCTTGTTATCAATCAAGCTAAGAATGGAGTTTTCTTCAAAAAGTTGATCGATTTCATAAGAAGAAAAATAATCAAAAATGGCAAATTTTCCCATATTGACTTTACCATAGTTTACATAGTTTATGTAAGCTTTGATAGCCTCCGGGTCATTGAAAAGATCATTTTTGATGGATTTGGGCAGCCTCATAGTTGATGGGTTACTTGAGGAAGCCATTGATGAGTGTATGAGAGGAGTAGAAGATAATGAAGAAGGTTTGAATTATGAGAATAAAAGTGAAAAGAGATGATAAGAGAAGTATATTAAATAGATTCTCTAAAGTCATGTTCTCTGGTCAAGAGGTGTCTTTTCAGAATTTTGAAGTAAGTGAAAAGGTGGAGGGAAATTCAAAAGTTTGAATTCAAATTTTGAAATCAAATTTCTAAGAGGCATGTCGACATGGGGTATCCTGGCATGTCGACATGTGCCTGTTGAATTTGAAAAGAGGTGTCTATTCCTAAAATCTTAAGAAAACTAATCTATATTCTATATCTATATATAATTCCAGTAATAATATTAAATATAATAATATTAAAATATTTTAATATTTGAAATATTATTAAAATAATATTATTTCGAATTTAAAAATTCAAATTTCAGAGGGTGATTTTGAATTTAAAAATTCAAGGAATTGCAAACAAAATCAAAGCAAGCAAGCATCCAATAAAATTAAAATAAATGTGTACCTATTTTTAGATCCAAACTCCGATCGTTTTCTGCTTTGAGAATAGCCGTGAAGCACATATTTGAATTATCAGTTTTCTTCTCGTTATCATTGGATGAATCTGAATCGTCAAGAGTTGCTGCATATGCCTTCTTTCTTTTCTTTGGTTGCTCGTTGTTTGGTTGAAATGTCTGTTTGTCTGGATATGGACAATCCATCTTGTAGTGCCCTGTTTTGTTGCAGTTATAGCATCTATCATTATTGTTGTTGTTGTAGTTCTCCGAAGTATTTCTGGAATTTCTTTGATCATTTCTTTTAAAGTTATTCATCTTTCTATACTTCAGAAACTTTCTGAAATTTCTGGTCATGAAAGCAATTTCTTCATCATTATCTTGTTCTGAATCTCCAGTTGTTGCTTTGAATGCGATCGATTTCTTTTCCGTTGCCTTAGATTCTTTTCTCCCTTGTAGTTGAACTTCAAAAGACATTAGATTACCGATTAACTCTTCGATCTTCATTTGACTAACATCATTTGCCTCTTCAATAGTAAGTGTCTTTTGATCCCATTCTGGAGTGAGTGAATTGAGTATTTTTCCGACTTGATCTTCTTCTGAGAAACCCTTTCCTAAAGCAATCAATGAGTGTACAATGTCTTGAAATCGAAAATACATGTCGGAAATAGACACATTTTCATGCATTTTAAACAACTGAAACTAGTTAGTTAATATGGAAATTTTAGTCTGTTTAACTTTGCTTGTTCCTTCATGAGTTACTTGCAAAGTTTTCCAGATTTCAAATGCAGACTTACAAACAGAGACTCTATTAAACTCATTCCTATCTAGTGAACAAAATAGTATATTCATAGCCTTAGAATTGTTTTGTGCAACTGTCTTTTGCTCAGTAGTCCACTGGGCAAAATTTGTAGTTGGTTCAACATATTCAATTTGTGTCATATTCCATGTATCTAAACTTATGGATTGTAAATAAATTTTCATCCTACATGCCCAATATGCATAATTACTACCATTAAAAAGTGGTGGTCTGACAGTAGACTGACCCTCTACAAATGAACTAGTGTTAGTGCTTGTGTTGACATAAGTAGTGGTGACAGGAGTGACATTATTAGTGTGTTGTGCCATTAAAACTTTTCAAAATTTCAGATTATGAAAATAATGAAAACCAATGCTCTGATACCAATTGTTGGGGATGCGGATTAAGGATCTTAAGGCAGAAATAACACTAGAGGGGGGGTGAATAGTGTTTTAAAGAATATATGAACTATATGACTAAATTAAAACTTTCAACACAAATCTAAACAGAATTCTAACACAGAATGATCACAGAACATATAACAAATGCAAATAGTAAAATAAAGCAAGTAAAAGGAAAGAACACACCGGATTTAATACTGGTTCGGAATCCTCCTACATCCAGTCCTGCACCAAGGCAATATCCTTGTACAGATTTTTATAAGCCAATATCCAAATTACAACCCTCAATTTCTAAGGCCTTAAGGAACCCTCCTATCTCCGAGTCTGGGGTAAACTCTCTTGATTTACGGGACACAAGATCACCCTAATACTTTCTAATAACAATCCTTTTGAATGGATAGACTCTATGGACTTTTTAAATACAAATTGATCCTATAACTCTGAATAGCACTTTGATCTTTAGTAGAATGATGGAGAATCAAATAGAGAGAGTATCTAAATGATTTCCTATTGAGAATTTGGCAGAATGATGGCACGATCTTGAAAATATGAAGTTTTATGGATATGGAATGGTGGAGAAGAAAGTGTGAAGAAAAATAAGAAAGTAGTTGTTAAAAAATTCGTTTTTGAAGCCTTTATATAGATGCACAACAGTCATAACCATTGGCGAAAGGTTTTTGAACGAATGGACACTTCTTTTGAAATTTGAATTTTGAATCCAACTGTCACCATGTCGACATGGGGTATCCCCATATGTCGACATCCCTCAGTTCAAAATTGTAGAGATGTTGTTTTGTAAAAGCATTTGAATTTAAAACAAGTTGAAACTTCTCTGAAGCAAAATAAAGTGTTTAAACAATATTTTGAGATAGAGAATGAATATAAAACATTATTTTAAATATATATATATATAATTGATATAGACCGTCAATTATATAAGTAATATTTAAAATCAGAATAAGTTTTGATGTTTTAAAAATAGAAGTTTTTAAAATCAGAATGGAGGAATATTTCAAGGCTAAAACAAAGTTTGAAAACATTTTTGGAAACATGATTTTGAAAGCTAAAACATTTTGAAAACAGATTTAAAAACATTTTGAAAAATCTATTCAAACTGAAATTGCAAGAATCTTCCTACAGAGCTCCTCCATAGAACTCGAGAACTTGTACAAAGTAGTTTAAATGATTTTGATTTTCGTGGGTTTGTAAGCCACTTGTCGTAGGTTTGTAAGCTACTTATCGTGGGTTTTAAGCCACTGGTTTCGATAGAAATTGGGTTCCATCCCAAAAGAAAATTGAAAGAAAGATGAGAGTGCTATTATGAAGTTTTAACAAAATACTAGACACTTATCTTGAGATCTTGAAATCTTGATTCTCTAGAGTCTTGAATCTTGAATCTCTAATCTTCATCTTGATGCTTGAGTCTTTATACTGATCAGTCTTCGATAATACCTGCATATACTTCCTATATACATATATATATATATATATGAAAATGTTAGTATATATTTTACAAAGTAAAGTATAATAACTATATAAGGTTGTTGTCATCAAAACATCATCAACTCAGTTCCTAACATCTCATAGCAGAACGAATAAATCATATTACATCACATAAGATATTACATAGTATCATATACATCAGAGTTATACAGGTTATACATCACAAACTAGACAGTTATAAAGATCTATCTATTATAAAACTCTAGTACAATATAGACATCAACATAGAGATACATACAGCGTAAACTCTATATATCTACACGCTGAAGCCTCCTGCTCCAATTCTCCTCCAGAAACTTGTCAAAGCAAACCCGAATCCCTTGGCTACTCGTAAAAATTTGAGTACCTAAAAGTTTAATAAACAGAAAATAAACTCCGGGTCAGACATGGGTATGGTATGAGTAACGGGTTAAAGTTGCATAATTTTGAAAATCCTTTAAAAACAAAAAGGTATCTTATAAGACTTCCCACACATAAACATGGAAAAAGATTTACCTTACGATAACCAAAACATTGATAGAAAATCCAGTGATATTATAATAGTGTCTTGGGTTTTCAAGTAAATAGAAAATCGTTGAAATTGTTACATGATTAAATTCTAGCATACTAGCCACAAAGTGGGTTATACAATCAAAACCGTAAAGGCAGGAAGGAAGAATGGGTTTCTATCAATGGCAGGGCTACTGGGGTACCGTCCGTCATAGTAAGTGGCCTAGATCACCGTACCGAGGATCCACCCTAAATCCCCTACAACACAAGGCCGGAACCATCCCTTACTGGATAGTCCCAAACAAGACAACCCTACAGTTGGCCGCAAACCAACTGCCCACTAAGTCGAATAAAAAGGGACCTTTAGATAGGGGAAAATCTCGTCCTACTTGGGCGCGACCCACTTTGCCTTGCTACACCTCCCCTGTTTTAGCCATTTCCGGTTGATGAGGCTTGAGGCTGTGATTACCTTTATAGAACACATCTATCTTAGAATGCTCATCATCCTCCTGATGATGTTCCGAAAGCATTCAATTCATACAAGTTCGTTCCGGGTTCGAACGAAACCGAAGGCACTATCTCGTTACACTTATTTTGGAACCACCCTCAGAGTTAACGATAATAGCCCTTGCACTTTGATTCTTCATCTCGAACCTGAAAGCACTATCTCCATCAAACTCATTTTGGAATCACCCTCAGAGTTTTAACGATGAATAGTTCTTACACTTCGAGTCTTCGTCTTGATCTTCACTTGAATTCACGACCTAACGTTTAATTTGGATCGATGTGTTTTCGGATATCCAAATTTGGAAATCCGATCCAAGCCTCACCGAAAACCAAAACGTCGTTTTAATGTCCAAGTTGTTTAAGGGTTAAACAATTCAATTTATTATCTATATTCACACAGATAGATAATTCACATATCGAAGATGGATAATCCATATTATCACAATTCAAACCAAACATCTCATATCACGGATCAACACATATCTCATATCAGAGATATCAAACAATCCAAGGCATTCAATATCATTCAGCCATCCATAAGCAAAGTTTAATTAGTCACACCATCTCTAATTAATTTAAAATAAATTAAATTAATTATATCCATTACTAAAAATCCTGCTTATTTAATCATTAATTAATTTCAAACCAATTAATTAATCATCCTTTAATTATCCATCTTAATTAATCAAGGATGATTAATTATTCTTTAATTACATTAAGTAATTAGCCTTTAATTAATTACACAAATTAATTATCCCTTGATAATTAATTAACCCTTAATTATTCTCATTAATTAATTATAAATTAATTACACTAATTAATGATCCTTAATTAATTACTTTCATAAATTAATTAACTATAATTAATTACATTGATCCTTAATTAATTAAGCTAATTAATTATCCTTTAATTAATCACATTCATTAATTAACCATCCTTTAATTACTTACATTAATTAACTCTTTTAATTGGTTATATTAATTAATTCTTTAATTAATTACACCAAGTAACTAATCCTTAATTACTTTCATTAAGTAATTATTCCATAATTACTTCTCTTAAGTAATTTCCCTTTAATTAATTACATTCAGTAGTTGCCCATTAATTACTTACACTAAGAAATCGCACTTTATTAATTACACTAAGTAATTATACTTAATCAATTTCTTTTAGTGATTATCCTTAATTAATTAACTAATTAATTATCTTTAATTAAACTAATTAATTAACTTAATTTAATCACATTAATTTAATTAATTACATTGAGTAATTAATCCCTTTAATTACTTCCATTTATTAATTACTCTTAAATTAATTACCTTTAATTACTTAGATAAATAAACCCTTAATTAATCAAGAAATTAACTATCCTTAATTAATTAAACCAATTATCTTCAATTAATTACATTAATTAATTATCTCTTAAATAATTACATTCCTTTACTATCCACTAATTACTTATATTAAGTAAATAACCTTTGATTATTAACATTAATTAATCGATCTTTATTAATTTCATTATGTGATAAACCTTTAATTAATTTCACTAATTAATTATCTTTATTTAATCACAATCTTAATTTATTAAAGATAAATTCTTTATCTTAATAAATTACTTAATTACATCATTAAATAATTATTCTTAATTACAATAAGTAATTAATTTTTAATTTATTTTACTTAATTAATTTCTCTTAATTAATCTCAACCTTAATTAAATAAAGATAAATTCTTTATTTAAACTTAAAGACTTCGTTGTATCATTAAACTTTATCTGAGAAACAATTAGGAATTAATTACATAACAAATTCTAATATAATTATTTTAAACAAGACAAATTTAAAACATTTAAATTTCTTTTTCAATACCTTATTCAAAATTATTTTAGAAACTTGGTTTATCTTCCTTGAAAATTTAAATACACTTTAAACCTGGATAAACTTTTTCCTTAAAACAAATCATTTAATAATTTCAAATACTTAAAACTTTCTTAAACACTTCACTTTGGAATTTGATGATTACTTTTATTTTTGAAACTTGTTTTTGTTATGCTTTAAAACTTTGTTCTTTTCTTTATGCTAGAAAGTTTGGTATTATAAACTTGGTTTCCTTTTAACTTTAGAAACCTGAAACTTTACTAAAATCAAACCCGAGATAATCATTAGGATTCTTGAGCCAATCCTCACAAAATCCCGACCAACTTGATTCACTCGCAACCTCTTCTCCTCGAGTTAACACGAGAAATCTAGAATTAATCACGCAAACGTCTCAAGCCTATATCCGAGCATCTACCTCATCTTCACGATCCTATACTTCACCAGGCATCAACGTGCACACGTGCACGTGCACGTCAACCAGGCCAACTCTGATACCTCGTCAGTTTCACTATCCAGCCGACGATCAACTCGTCGACCCACTCCAGCACCAGTTGCAACAATCTTGCTCTCAAACCAAAATCGAACCCAAAGACCCAAAATTTGGAGCTCACCTCAACCAAAAAACCTCCCATCGCCGACGAACTACGCCACGAGAAATCTCACGATCTCACTGAAGCACCTCCATGACTTCCAACTCCGCTTCTTACTATCACGATCGAGTCTGGTCCCTTGTCAACGGCGAACAAACCTCGACAACTCCGACTACCAAACCCACCACTAAACCATACTTCGCCAATCTCAGACCACCACGGCCATCAATAAAATACAACTTCATTTTCCAGAGATCCCTAATCCATTGGCCACCTCCAGCCCAAAACTCGCCGCAAATCTCGACGTCAATCATCGGCAATCGACAAAAATGTCGAAACCGATCATCCAAGAATATCTCAACAATTACCTTACTAAAAATTATGATTTTGGTGTCTAAATTTATCATTTTTCTATGCGCATTAGATCAAAAATTCAAAAGTTGAAAATATCATGTTTTATTTTTAACCCCTATTTGATTTTTCCTGTAATTTATAATTTTTCAAGATAAAATCTTAAAATAAATTCCTTTAATAATTTTTAAAAATTTTACAATAGCATGTTACAGTTCTTTTCCTTTTAAACATCATGGTCAAAAATCAATCCATTTGGTAGATCGGAATTTTTGTTGTTGAGATAGCCTCTGTAAATATAACAGAGAAGTAAACATTAGACATATACACACACATTTCATACACACACACACACACACACACACACACATATACACATACATTCCAATCCAAGCATTCATGCCAACAACAAGATTTTCACACATGCATCAAAATGTAATCCCAGATTTAAAACTGTTTTTAAATTAAATGTTTGCTCACTAAATTTTCAAGCAGAGGACAGAGGACAGACTTCAAAATTTAAATCTGGAACTGCTGTATTTGCTTAGTTGATCTGGAGCTTGATGTTTTAAATTTTCTTAGCTTCTTGTTGATTTGAAATCCTTGAATGCTTGCTGTTAATCTTCATTATATTTTGTATTTGAGTTGATTCTTTGCATTGCACAGGTTAGAGATTGAAGATTTGAACTGATGTTGTATTTTGCTTTTGATCCTTTTCTAATTTTGGGTTTTCAGTCTTATTTTTCTTTCATTAATTTTGTATCAGTTTTTAGTTGAAGATGAGAAGAAGGTTTAGACCTGAAAAATGAAATCAGATTTCTCCTTACTATTTTATAATTATAAGTTATTAAGAAAAATTGATGCCATTTGACATTATAGTTGTTATTATGCTAACACATGTTTACTTATTTTACAAATGTCCAAAATCCACCTTAATATGTTTACACATGTTTAAGATTTCTTGTATTTAATTATTTAACTATTTAAGTTTATATATTTATGCATTATGTTTTAAATGTATATTAGATTTATCTTTATATTAATAAGCTTTTAAATCTTATATATAATATAAAAGTGAATTTATGTAAACATCTATTTATTTATAAATTACTTATGTTTTGAATCAATTAATGGATTTTATGTTTATATGTTTGTGAATTTTATTTAACTTTTATGTATTTACAAACCAAATTGTCTCATGTTAAATTTTTAAATGAAAGAATATTTGAAACAAAAGAAATGAACTTTTAATTAAATCTTATTCAAACTAAAACTATTATACTTTTTAGATAAATAAATATTTACTTTAAGTGTTTTGAAAATAATAATAAAGTTTAAATTGCTTTTTGAAAAGTGTTATATTGAATTTAATATAATTCCCAAATCACAAAATATATATTAAAATTTGAAAACATGTTTTTTTATTAATTAAATTCAAATCAAAGCCTTTCTATTTACAATATATATACAAAAAATATATTATAATTAGAATACATTTTAATATTAACTTTGAAAATTATTATATTGAATAACTTCAAATCACAATATATACATTCTTATATTTATAATTTGGAATCATATATTTTATTAAAAACAAGCTTCCTATTTATAACATATATACATACATATATATATATATATATACATTATAAATAGAAAATATTTTTATATAGCTTTGAAAAGAATAAACTTACCAATTTAAATTAAAATTATGAAAGAAAATTATCAAGCCAATTTAATTATTAATAAAGATTATTAAATTAATATTGCCCAAAAATTCTGCGTCATCACATTCCTCCCCCCTTAAAAGAATTTCGTCCCCGAAATTTAAAACCAAGATACTGCGTCTCACCACGCATCTACCTCTTCCTGAAGATACCAAAATACCATCACACGTTTCTGCTCATCCAACGAATCCAAACTCTTGAAAATCCTCTCACACGAGCACAACCATGCTCATACTTCAACGATGGACTCCGAATCTTTAAAAAGATTCCTTCAGAATAGGTGAAATCCTTACAAAATTCTGCAAAGCTTACTCAAGGTGGTATTGGGTCTACAGCCTCGGCAGATACTCTTCCAATCTCACACTAGGGCCTCTTCCATTAGTGGTAGTCATGCTACACACACCACTACCCTATATATCTCTAGAACTTATGTTGGAAGACCCGGACAGGTAACCGAACAGATTAGGTGTGTGTGTGTGTGTGTCTATATATATATATATATATATATGTATATATATATATATATATATATTACAGGTACGCTCTCTCAAGAAAGAAATCACTCCAAAGCCTAGGTATTCACTCAACCTAGCGCTCTCATACCACTGTAATGAACCATCTTTCACTCCATAGAAAGACGTATCATTATTAAAAAAGAAAGGGATGGGAAAAAGAAAAGATAGAAAAGAAAGAACTAAATAATATCAGAATCTCACAGCGGAACGAATAAATTATATTACATCACATAAGATATTACATAATATCATATACATTGGAGTTATATAGCTTATACATCACAGACTAGACAGTTATAAAGATCTGTCTATTATAAAACTCTAGTACAATACAGACATCATCACAGAGATAAACACAGCGGAAACTCGATATATCTACATGCTGAAGCCTCCTGCTCCAATTCTCCTCCAGAAACTCGTCAAAGCAAACCTGAATCCCTTGGCTACTCGTAAAATTTTTATTACCTAAGAGTTTAATAAAATAGAAAATAAACTTCGGGTTAGACATGGGTCTGGTATGAGTAAACAGGTTAAAGTTGCTTAATTTTGAAAAACCTTTGAAAACAAAAGGTATCTCGTAAGACTTCCCACACATAAACATGAAAAAGTTTTTACCTTACGATAACCAAAACATTGATAGGAAATCCAGGGATATTACAATAGTGTCTAGGGTTTTCAAGTAAATAGAAAATAGCTGAAATTGTTACATGATTAAATTCCAGCATACTGGCCACAAAGTGGGTTATACAATCAAAACCGTAAAGGCATGTAGGAAGAATTAGTTTCCATCAATGGCCGGGCTACTGGGGTACCGCCCGTCACAGTACGTGGCCTAGATCACCGTACCGAGGGTCTACCCTAAATCCTCTGCAACACAAGGCCGGAACCATCCCTTACTGGATAGTCCCTCCGCAGTTGGCCGCGAACCAACTGTCCACTAAGCCGAATAAAAAGGGACCTCTGGACAGGGGAAAATCTTGTCCTACTTGGGCGCGACCCACTTAGCCTTGCTGCAGCTCCCCTGTTTTAGCCATTCCCGGTTGATGAGGCTTGAGGCTGCGATTACCTTTATAGAACGCATCTATCTTAGAATGCTCATCGTCCTCTTGACCATGTTTTGAAAGAATTCAATCCATACAAGTTCGTTCCGGGTTCGAACGAAACCAAAGGCACTATCTCGTTACACTCATTTTGGAATCACGCTCAGAGTTACGACAATAGCCCTTGTACTTTGAATCTTCATCCCGAACCCGAAAGCAGTATTTCCGTCAGACTCATTTTGGAATCACCCTTGGATTTTTAACGATGAATAGTTCTTACATTTCGAGTCTTCATCTTGATTTTCACTTGAATTCACGACCTAACGTTTAATTTGGGTCGATGTGGTTTTCGGATATCCAATTTGGAAATCCGATCCTGGTCTCACCGAAAACCAAAATTCTGTTTTAATGTCCAAGTTGTTTAAGGGTTAAACAATTCATTTTATTATCTATATTCACACAGATAGATAATTCACATATCAAAGATAGATAACCCATACTATCACAATTCAAACCAAATATCTCATATCACATATCCTATATGAGAGATATCAAACAATCCAAGGCATTCAATATTATTCTTTAATTACATTAAGTAATTGGCCGTTAATTAATTACACAAATTAATTATCCCTTGATAATTAATTAACCCTTAATTATTCTCATTAATTAATTATAAATTAATTACATTAATTAAGATCCTTAATTAATTACTTTCATAATTAATTACCTATAATTAATTACGTTGATCCTTAATTGATTAAGCTAATTAATTATACTTTAATTAATCACATTCATTAATTAACCATCCTCTAATTTATTAATTAATTAACTCTTTTAATTAGTTATAGTAATTAATTCTTTAATTAATTACACCAAGTAATTAATCCTTAATTACTTCCATTAAGTAATTATTCCCAAATTACTTTTCTTAAGTAATTTCCCTTTAATCGGTAATTACCCATTACACTTTATTAATTACACTAAGTAGTTATACTTAATCAATTTTTTTAGTGATTATCCTTAATTAATTAACTAATTAATTATTTTGAATTAATTAAACTAATTAATTAACTTAATTTAATCGCATTAATTTAATTAATTACATTGAGTAATTAATCTCTTTAATTACTTCCGTTAATTAATTACTCTTAGATTAATTACCTTTAATTACTTAGATAAATAAACTCTTAATTAATCAAGTAATTAACTATCCTTAATTAATTAAACCAATTATCTTAAATTAAATACATTAATTAATCATCTTTTAAATTAATTACATTCCTTTACTATCCACTAATATCTTATACTAAGTAATTAACCTTTGATTATTAACAATAATTAATCTATTTTATTAATTTCAATAAGTGATAAACCTTCCATTAATTTCACTAATTCATTAATTAATCACAGTCTTAATTTATTAAAGATAAATTATTTATCTTATTAAATTACTTAATTACATCATTAAATAATTACTCTTAATTACAATAGTAATTAATTTTTAATTTAATTTACTAAATTAATTTCTCTTAATCAATCTCAACCTTAATTAAATAAAGATAAATTCTTTATTTAAACTTAATGACTTCATTGTATCAATAAACTTTATTTGAGAAACAATTAGGAATTAGTTACATGATTAATTCTAATATAATTATTTTAAACAAGACAAATTTAAAACATTTAAATTTTAAAACTTGAAAACTTGTTCAAAACCTTATTCAATTTTATTTTAGAAACTTGGTTTATCTTCCTTGAAAATTTAAATACACTTTAAACCTGGATAAACATTTTCCTTAAAACAAATCATTTAATAATTTTAAATACTTAAAACTTGCTTAAACACTTCATTTTGGAATTTGATAATTACTTTTATTTTTGAAACTTGTTTTTGTTATGCTTTAACACTTTGTTCTTTTCTTTTTGCTAGAAAGTTTGGTATTACAAACTTGATTTCCTTTTAACTTTAGAAACCTGAAACTTTATCAAAATCAAACCTAAGATAATCATTAGGATTCCTGAGCCAATCCTTACAAAAGCCCGACCAAATTGATTCACTCGCAACCTCTTCTTCTCGAGTTAACACGAGAAATCTACGAATTAATCATGCAAACATCTCGAGCCTATATCCGAGCATCTACCTCATCTTCCCGATCCTATACTTCACTAGGCATCAACGTGCACACGTGCATGTGCATGTCAACAAGGCCGACTCCGACGCCTCGTCAGTTTCACCATCCACTCGACGATCAAATCGTCGACCCATTCCAGTACCAATTGCGACAATCTCGCTCTCAAACCAAAATCGAACCCAAAGACCCAAAATCAGGAACTCGCCTCAACCAGAAAACCTCCCATCACCGATGAACTACGCCATGAGAAATCTCACCGAGCTTACCGAAGCATCTCCTCGACTTCCAGCTCCGCTTCTCACTATCGCGGTCGAGTCCGGTCACTTGTCAATGACGAACAAATCTCGACAACTCCGACTACCAAACCCACCACTAAACCCTACTTCGCCAATCTCAGACCACCACGGCCATCAATAATATACAACTTCATTTCCAATAAATCCCTAATCCATTGGCCACCTCCAGCCCAAAACTTGCCGCAAATCTCGACGCCAATCATCGGCAATCGAAAAAAATGTCGAAACCGATCATCCAAGAATATCTCAACAATTACCTTACTAAAAATCATGATTTTGGTGTCTAAATTCATCATTAAATTCATCATTTTCCAATACGCATTAGATCAAAAGTTGAAAATATCATGTTCGATTTTTAACCCCTATTTGATTTTTCCTGTAATTTATAAATTTTCGAGATAAAATCTTAAAATAAATTTCTATAATAAATTTTTTAATTTACAATAACATGTTACAGTTCTTTTCCTTTCAAACATCGTGGTCAAAAATCAATCCATTTGGAAAATAGGAATATTTGTTGTTGAGATAGCCTCTGTAAATACAACAGAGAATTAAACATCAAACATATACACATACATTTCACACACACACACACATACATTCCAATCCAAGCATTCATGCCAACAACAAGATTTTCACACATGCATCAAAATGTGATCCCAGATTTAAAATTGTTTTTAAATTAAATGTTTACTCACTAAATTTTCAAGCAGAGGACAGACTTCAAAATTTAAATCTAGAACTGATGTATTTGCTTATTTGATCTGGAGCTTGATGTTTTAAATTTTCTTAGCTTGTTGTTGAGTTGAAATCCTTGAATGCTTGCTGTAAATCTTCATTATGTTTTGTATTTGAGTTGATTCTTTGCATTGCACAGTTTAGAGGTTGAAGATTTGAACTGATGTTGTATTTAGCTTTTGATCCTTCTCTGATTTTGGGTTTTCAGTTTTATTTTTTTTCCATTGATTTTGTATCAGTTTTTAGTTGAAGATGAGAAGAAGAATTTAGAACTGAAAAATGAAGACAGAATTCTCCTTACTATTTTATAATTATAAGTTATTTGGAAAAATTAATGCCATTTGTCATTATAGTTGTTACTTAGCTAACACATGTTTGCTTATTTTACAAATGTCCAAAAACCACCTTAATATGTTTACACATGTTTAACATTTCTTTTATTTAATTATCTAACTATTTAAGTTTATATATTTATGCATTATGTTTTAAATATATATTATATTTATCTTTATATTAATAAGCTTTTAAATCTTATATATAATACGAATGTGAATTTATGTAAACATCTATTTATTTATGTATTACTTATGTCTTGAATCAATTAATGTATTATATGTTTGTAAATTTTATTTCAACTTTTATGTATTTACAAACCAAATTGTCTCATGTTAACTTTTTAAAAGAAAGAATATTTGAAACAAAAGAAATGAACTTTTAATTAAATCTTATTCAAACTAAAACTATTATACTTTTTAGATAAATAAATATTTACTTTATGTGTTTTGAAAATAATAATAAACTTTAAATTGCTTTTTGAAAAGTGTTATATTGAATTTAATATAATTCCCAAATCACAAAATATATATTAAAATTTGAAAACATGTTTTTTTATTAATTAAATTCAAATCAAAGCCTTTCTATTTACAATATATATACAAAATATATATTATAATTAGAATACATTTTAATATTAGCTTTGAAAATTATTATATTGAATAACTTCAAATCAGAATATATACATTCTTATATATTATAATTTGGAATCATATCTTTTATTAAAAACAAAGACTTCCTATTTATAACATATATACATATATATATATACACATTATAAATAGAAAATATTTTTATACAGCTTTGAAAAGAATAAACTTACCAATTTAAACTAAAATTATAAAAGAAAATTATCAAGCCAATTTAATTATTAATAAAGATTATTAAATTAATATTGCCCAAAAATTCCGGGTCATCACATTCCTTTCCTCTTAAAAGAATTTCGTCCCCAAAATTTAAAACCAAGATAATTTAATAATCCAGCAGAGATTTAATTTTCAAATAGCAAAACAAATCATACACCAACCGTAAACTAATAACCATAGCAACCAATTTATTCTAACAAATAAATCTAACTAACTTGACACAAATCAGGAAAGACCTTCTTAATACTATCTAGAGTTCCCAGGTACAAACATCGGGATACTCGCTCTACAGAACCTTAACTTGCTACTCTACTAAGCTTCTTCTCAACACAATATACAAATCTGAACAAGATATCTTACCACAAGCAAGTCAGGCTCAACTTCCAAATCCTCCTAAACTGTTGGTTCTACAACCAGTGATGCATCACACATGTACTCCCACAGAGATACGTGAAATACACTGTGAATCCTAGTCATCCGAACCAGCAACTCAATCCTGTAGGCCAGAGAACTTATCCTCTCAAGAACACGGAAAGATCCAATATACTTCAGAGCTAGCTTCCCAGTCTTACCAAATCTTATAGCTCCTTTGATCGGAGAAACCTCAAAAAAACCATATTTCCAACTCTGAATTCAATATTCCTTCATCTCTTATCCACAAAACTCATTTGACGATCATGGGCTGCCTATATTCTTATCTGATCAGCTCAACCTTTACAGATGCCTCATGAAACAAAACTGGACCAAGAACCAATTTCTGGATCCTACTCAATAAGATGGTCTTCCCAAGATCCGCCGACATCTAGAACACAAATTCTACTCAACAAGATGGTCTTCTTAAGGCACCCAAAATCAAAACACAAACTCTACTTCACAAGCATCGTAGACTTTGGACTTACTTCTCTTATCTCGAATAGCCAAAACAGGTGCACCTGACAACTTCGCCTTCAGATCCTGAAAAACTTCTTCGCATTCAGAGGTCCACTTGAACTTCCTGTAGAACCCCTCTAATCCAAAACAAATGTGAAATTCCATAGGAATCTATGGTTGCTTCGACTCTAGAACAGCTGCTACCTCACTTTCGCTGCACAACTCTGATAAGAAGTAGATGAGAATGCCGTCGATGAACATAAAGTCAAACTTGTCCAACACTTCCTGGAAGACATGGTTCATCTGATTCACAAGGAGAAAACACAGAAGTTCCATGAAATCATGAGCTGTTTCACCAAATCCTCTAGAGATACCACAGTCCTAAACAAAAGGCTACTCGGATGATCTCTTTGAACTAATCGCAAGTCACTTTTGCGATCCTACCCAGTTCAGTTCTAAAGAAACTGTTCTCTCTTCACACATCAGAACAGCTTATGCTTAACCAATCCATTCAAGATAGGGTCAAATCCCTCAAGAACACCTCGCTAATCAGAAGAAGCTGACGGTCCACTCCGTTGCTTCTGAACTCCACCTCTAGGAAACTGCTTAGCCAAAGACCTTCCTACTGGCACACAAAACACTTCCGAGCTGCACTGCTGCCGCAGATGCCAAAGACATCCTATCCATAAGCTCTTCGATCCTTAAAACCATATCAACCAATTTCACGAAGAGCCTTTGAGATGGTAAACATCTTCTCAATAAACTCGGGCCTCAAAGCAAACACAGACACCCATGTTGAACTTAGACTCATCACCGATGCAGAAAAACTCCCTTGCCTGAGATCCATAAAATCCTTATGCAGTCGAGTCTTCTCTACGGCAGGTATAGACTGCTCCTCAACCACTTCTAAAACTTCTCCAAGAGAAAACATCTTCGTAAATATCCATGGATACTGCGTCTCACCACGCATCTACCTCTTCCTGAAGATACCAAAATACCATCACACGCTTCTGCTCATCCAACAAATCGAAACTCTTGAAAATCCTCTCACACGAGCACAACCAAGCTCATACTTCAACGATGGACTCCGAATCTTTAAAAAGATTCCTTTGGAGATAGGTGAAATCCTTACAAAATGCTGCAAAGCTTACTCAAGGTGGTATTGGGTCTACAGCCTTGGCGGATACTCTTCCAACCTCACACTAGGGCCTCTTCCATTAGTGGTAGTCATGCTACACACACCACCACCCTATATATCTCTAGAACTTATGTTGGAAGACCCGGACAAGTAACCCAACAGATTAGGTGTGTGTGTGTGTGTGTGTCTATATATGTGTGTGTGTGTGTGTGTGTAAATTACAAGTATGCTCTCTCGAGAAAGAAATCACTCGAAAGCCTAGGTATTCACTCAACCTAGCGCTCTCATACCACTGTAATGACCCGTCTTTCACTCCATAGAAAGACGTATGAATATTAAAAATGAAAGGATAGAAAAGAGAAAAGATAGAAAAGAAAGAACTAAACAATATCAGAATCTCACAGCGGAACGAATAAATTATATTACATCACATAAGATATTACATAGTATTATATACATCAGAGTTATATAGCTTATACATCACAAACTAGACAGTTATAAAGATCTGTCTCTTATAAAACTCTAGTACAATACAAACATCATCACAGTGATAAACACAGCGGAAACTCTATATATCTACACGCTGAAGCCTCCTGCCCCAATTCTCCTCTAGAAACTTGTCAAAGCAAACTTGAATCCCTTGGCTACTCGTAATAATTTGATTACCTAAGAGTTTAATAAAACATAAAATAAACTCCGGGTTAGACATGGGTCTGGTATGAGTAAACGGGTTAAAGTTGCTTAATTTTGAAAAACCTTTGAAAACAAAAGGTATCTCGTAAGACTTGTCACGCATAAACATGAAAAAGTTTTTACCTTACGATAACCAAAACATTGATAGGAAATCCAATGATATTACAATAGTGTCTAGGGTTTTCAAGTAAATAGAAAATAGCTGAAATTGTTACATGATTAAATTCCAGCATACTAGCCACAAAGTGGGTTATACAATCAAAACCGTAAAGGCACGTAGGAAGAATTGGTTTCCATCAATGGCAGGGCTACTGGGTACCGCCCGTCACAGTACGTGGCCTAGATCACCGTACCGAGGATATACCCTAAATCCTCTGCAACACAAGGCCGAAACCATCCCTTACTGGATAGTCCCTCCGCAGTTGGCCATGAACCAACTGTCCACTAAGCCGAATAAAAAGGGACCTCTGGACAGGGGAAAATCTTGTCCTACTTGGGCGCGACCCACTTAACCTTGCTGCACCTCCACTGTTTTAGCCATTCCCGGTTGATGAGGCTTGAGGCTGCGATTACCTTTATAGAACACATCTATCTTAGAATGCTCATCGTCCTCCTGACGATGTTTTGAAAGCATTCAATCCATATAAGTTCGTTCCGGGTTCGAACGAAACCAAAGGCACTATCTCGTTACACTCATTTTGGAATCACGCTCAGAGTTAACGACAATAGCCCTTGCACTTTGAATCTTCATCCCGAACCTGAAAGCAGTATCTCCGTCAAACTCATTTTGGAATCACCCTCGGATTTTTAACGATGAATAGTTCTTGCATTTCGAGTCTTCATCTTGATTTTTACTTGAATTCACGACCTAACGTTTAATTTGGATCGATGTGGTTTTTGGATATCCAATTCGGAAATCCGATCCTGGTCTCATCGAAAACCAAAATGACGTTTTAATGTCCAAGTTGTTTAAGGGTTAAACAATTCAATTTATTATCTATATTCACACAGATAGATAAATCACATATCAAAGATAGATAATCCATATTATCACAATTCAAACCAAATATCTCATATCACAGATTAGCACATATCCTATATCAGAGATATCAAACAATCCAAGGCATTCAATATCATTTAGCCATCCATGAGCAAAGATTAATTAGTCACATCATCTCTAATTAATTTGAAATAAATTTAATTAATTACATTCATTACTAAAAATCCTGCTTACTTAACCATTAATTAATTTCGAACCAATTAATTAATCATCCTTTAATTATCCATCTTAATTAATCATCCTTGATTAATTATTCTTTAATTACATTAAGTAATTGGCCTTTAATTAATTACAATTAATTATCCCTTGATAATTAATTAACCCTTAATTATTCTCATTAATTAATTATAAATTAATTACATTAATTAATGATCCTTAATTAATTACTTTCATAATTAATTAACTATAATTAATTACATTGATCCTTAATTAATTAAGCTAATTAATTATATTTTAATTAATCACATTCATTAATTAACCATCCTCTAATTTATTAATTAATTAACTCTTTTAATTAGCTATAGTAATTAATTATTTAATCAATTATACCAAGTAATTAATCCTTAATTACTTCCATTAAGTAATTATTCCCTAATTACTTTTCTTAAGTAATTTCCCTTTAATTAATTACATTCAGTAATTACCCATTAATTACTTACACTAAGAAATCACACTTTATTAATTACACTAAGTAATTATACTTAATCAATTTTTTTAGTGATTATCCTTAATTAATTAACTAATTAATTAACTTAATTTAATCGCATTAATTTAATTAATTACATTGAGTAATTAATCCCTTTAATTACTTCCGTTAATTAATTACTCTTAAATTAATTACCTTTAATTACATAGATAAATAAACTCTTAATTAATCAAGTAATTAACTATCCTTAATTAATTAAACCAATTATCTTAAATTAAATACATTAATTAATTATCTCTTAAATTAATTACATTCCTTTACTATCCACTAATATCTTATACTAAGTAATTAACCTTTGATTATTAACATTAATTAATTGATCTTTATTAATTTCATTAAGTGATAAACCTTCAATTAATTTCACTAATTCATTAATTAATCACAATCTTAATTTATTAAAGATAAATTATTTATCTTATTAAATTACTTAATTACATCATTAAATAATTACTATTAATTACAATAAGTAATTAATTTTTAATTTATTTTACTTAATTAATTTCTCTTAATCAATCTCAACCTTAATTAAATAAAGATAAATTCTTTATTTAAACTTAATGACTTCATTGTATCAATAAACTTTATTTGAGAAACAATTAGGAATTAATTACATGATTAATTCTAATATAATTATTTTAAACAAGACAAATTTAAAACATTTAAATTTTAAAACTTGAAAACTTGTTCAAAACCTTATTCAAAATTATTTTAGAAACTTGGTTTATCTTCCTTGAAAATGTAAATACACTTTAAACCTGGATAAACATTTTCCTTAAAACAAATCATTTAATAATTTTAAATACTTAAAACTTGCTTAAACACTTCACTTTGGAATTTGATAATTACTTTTATTTTTGAAACTTGTTTTTGTTATGCTTTAACACTTTGTTCTTTTCTTTTTGCTAGAAAGTTTGGTATTATAAACTTGATTTCCTTTTAACTTTAGAAACCTGAAACTTTATCAAAATCAAACCTAAGATAATCATTAGGATTCCTGAGCCAATCCTCACAAAAGCCCGACCAACTTGATTCACTCGCGACCTCTTCTCCTCGAGTTAACACGAGAAATCTACGAATTAATCATGCAAACATCTCGAGCCTATATCCAAGAGTCTACCTCATCTTCCCGATCCTATACTTCACTAGGCATCAACATGCACACGTGCATGTGCACGTCAACCAGGCCGACTCCGACGCCTCGTCAGTTTCACCATAAAGTCGACGATCAAATCGTCGACCCACTCCAGCACCAGTTGCGACAATCTCGCTCTCAAACCAAAATCGAACCCAAAGACCCAAAATATGGAACTCACCTCAACCAGAAAACCTCCCATCACCGATGAACTACGCCATGAGAAATCTCACCGAGCTAACTGAAGCACCTCCTCGACTTCCATCTCCGCTTCTCACTATCGCGATCGAGTCCGGTCACTTGTCAATGACGAACAAATCTCAACAACTCCGACTACCAAACCCACCACTCAACCCTACTTCGCCAATCTCAGACCACCACGGCCATCAATAAAATAGAAACTTCATTTTTCGGTAGATCCCTAATCCATTGGCCACCTCCAGCCCAAAACTTGCCGCAAATCTCGGCGCCAATCATCGGCAATCGACAAAAATGTCGAAATCGATCATCCAAGAATATCTCGACAATTACCTTACTAAAGATCATGATTTTGGTGTCTAAATTCATCATCTTCCTATACGCATTAGATCAAAAAATCAAAAGTTGAAAATATCATGTTCGATTTTTAACCCCTATTTGATTTTACCTGTAATTTATAAATTTTCGAGATAAAATCTTAAAATAAATTTCTATAATAATTTTTTTTAAATTTACAATAACTTGTTATAGTTCTTTTCCTTTCAAACATCGTGGTCAAAAATCAATCCATTTGGAAAATAGGAATATTTGTTGTTGAGATAGCCTCTGTAAATACAATAGAGAATTAAACATCAGGCATATACACATACATTTCATACACACACACACACATTCCAATCCAAGAATTCATGCCAACAACAAGATTTTCACACATGCATCAAAATGTGATCCCAGATTCAAAACTGTTTTTAAATTAAATGTTTACTCACTAAATTTTCAAGTAGAGGACAGACTTCAAAATTTAAATCTAGACTGATGTATCTGCTTAGTTGATTTGGAGCTTGATGTTTTAAATTTTCTTAGCTTGTTGTTGAATTGAAATCCTTGAATGCTTGCTGTTAATCTTCATTATGTTTTGTATTTGAGTTGATTCTTTGCATTACACAGGTTAGAGCTTGAAGATTTGAACTGATGTTGTATTTAGCTTTTGATCCTTCTCTGATTTTGGGTTTTTAGTTTTATTTTTCTTTCATTGATTTTGTATCAGTTTTTAGTTGAAGATGAGAAGAAGGATTTAGAACTGGAAAATGAAAACAGAATTCTCCTTACTATTTTATAGTTATAAGTTATTAGGAAAAATTAATGCCATTTGTCGTTATAGTTGTTACTTAGCTAACACATGCTTACTTATTTTACAAATGTCCAAAAACCACCTTAATATGTTTACACATGTTTAAGATTTCTTTTATTTAATTATCTACTATTTAAGTTTATATATTTATGCATTATGTTTTAAATATATATTATATTTATCTTTATATTAATAAGCTTTTAAATCTTATATATAATACGAATGTGAATTTATGTAAACATCTATTTATTTATGAATTACTTATGTTTTGAATCAATTAATGTATTATATGTTTATATGTTTGTGAATTTTATTTTAACTTTTATGTATTTACAAACCAATTTGTCTCATGTTAAATTTTAAAAGAAAGAATATTTGAAACAAAAGAAATGAACTTTTAATTTAATCTTATTTAAACTAAAAATATTATACTTTTTAGTTAAATAAATATTTAATTTAAGTGTTTTGAAAATAATAATAAACTTTAAATAGCTTTTTGAAAAGTTTTATATTGAATTTAATATAATTCCCAAATCATAAAATATATATTAAAATTTGAAAACGTGTTTTTTTATTAATTAAAATCAAATCAAAGACTATCTATTTACAGTATATATAAAACATATATATATTATAATTAGAATACATTTTAATATTAACTTTGAAAATTATTATATTTAATAACTTCAAATCACAATATATACATTCATATATATTATAATTTGGAATCATATCTTTTATTAAAATCAAAGACTTCCTATTTATAACATATACACATATATATACATTATAAATAGAAAATATTTTTATATAGCTTTGAAAATAATAAACTTACCAATTATAAAGGAAAATTATCAAGCCAATTTAATTATTAATAAAGATAATTAAATTGATATTGTTCGAAAATTCCGGGTCAGCACAGGTTATAAATGAAGTCGAATATTTATCAGTGGATAAATTTGGAATTATAAATTCCGATGGGAATTTATAAGGAAAGTAGTTATTCACTATCAAAAATAAAATGGTGATTTTATTTTAAAAGTTGGAAAGTATATTTTCCTGGAAAACTAAGTATACTTTTAATAAAATGATTTCAAAAGTATGAACTAGAAGTTTTAAAATGTTTTAGGAAATTTATTATTTTAATTTATTTTTAGATGAAAAGAAAATATTTATTTAAGTTACTTATTTTTAAAAGATAAATTAGTATATGATTTTAAAAGGGAATTTTAGCGTAAATATTTTGATATAATAACTTTATTATAAAAGGAAATTTTGGTTTAAGTTTTATTTGTAAACTTTTATAGGATTTCTTAAGTGTTATTTTTATTTAAGTAATTTTAATAGCCTTATTTTAAATAATTTAAGTATATATTTTTGAAAGTGGTTATTAGAAGATGGGAATGTGTTTTAAAAATAAAAGTGATTTATTTTTAAAGTATTGAAGGAATTTACAAGATTTGAACGTAAATTAAATTGGGATAAATCGTGTAGGATTTATAAAGGATTATATGGGTAATATTGAAATGGAAGTGTATTTCCTGGAAAGCCAAGTATGTTTTTCAAAATACCTTTTTAGTATATATTAAAGTTTTAAAGATGGTTTTTAAAAGAATATTTTGGAGGAATTATTTTCTTAAATTGTTTTAATATTTTTAAAGTAAATATTTATTTAGTTAATTATAGTAGAAATAATTTTAAAGGATTAAATTGGTATTATGATTAAAAAGATAATTATTATCAAATAGTTATATTTTATAGAGTAGCTTTATTTTAAAAGTAGTTTTGGCTTAAATTTATTTGGAAAATTAGTATAGAATTTTATAACTAGTTGTTTTAAATGAAGGAATATTTAAAGCAGCTTTATTTTAAATGTTTTAAGTATATACTCTTGGGAATGATTTAATTTATTTAAAAAAATCTAAATTTTATAAGACTTTGCGTTTCAGTGGAAATAAATAATTGGTTGAATTGATTGTTTATTTGATAGTTAAATAACCAACTATCAAATCTGGACCCAAATATAACTTTGGAATACCTAGAAAAGGTATGAGAATTATATGGTACAGTTACCGTTCGAGATGTTATACTGTATGCATAAATTCGTTCTACCTTCCAGGATGATTATAAGGAAATCCGTCCAATAACGGTTAGGAGGTGAACTTCGATCTTATTCTCATCTGAATATTCCTAAAGAACTTAGGTTGAGTTTACCAAGAAATAGCGAACGTTGTTTCGAAGTGACTGGGATCGGATTTGAGATCCGAAAACCATTTCGATCCAACGAGTACGTTTTCGTGATGAAGATAAGAGCTTGGATTCGATGCTGGAGCAGTGAAGTGCAAGGGCTAATCGCTACTAATCCTAAGGGTGATTCCAAAATGGATGTAGTAGGAATAGTGCTTTAGGTTTCGTTCAAACCCGGAATGAACTTGTATAAATGAATGCTTTCAGAACATCGTCAAGAGGGCGGTGAGCATTCTAAGAGAAATGTTCTAAAAGGGTAACGCTGAGCCTCGAACCTTATCAACCGGGAATGACTGAAAATCAGGGGATATGCAACATGGCTAAGTGGGTAGCACCCAATTAGGGTAAGGTCATCCATGTCTAGAGGTCCATTTTTATTTGGATGTGTGGGCGGTTGCTGATCCCAACCATGGGGTGATCTTACTCGGGCTATCCAGTAAGGGGTAGTCCGGTCTTATGTTGCAGAGGAACGGAGGGGTCCTCGGTATGCTGATTTAGACCAAGTACCGTGACAGGTGGTACAACAGCCCCTAGTCATTCGTTGGAAATCCATTTTTCCTACGTGCCTTTTACGGTTTTGATTGTAGAGCCTAGTATTGCTGGAATTTAATAATGTAACAATTTCGGCTATTTGAATAAGTATTTGTACTTAGACACTATTATAATATCAGAGGATTTTATAAGAAATGTTTTGGTTATCATAAGGTAAAAACCCGACATGTTTATTTATGGCGTGGTCTTACGAGAAACCTTTGATTTTAAAAGGCTTTTGGAAACTTTAATGATTAAATTAAGTGTATTTTTCTCACGTGGGTTTTCCAGACTGACTCGGGTGTTATTTTATTATAATGCTCAAGTCAGACCGAGTATTGTAATCAAAGGATAGGATGCTGTGGAGCTCAGGAGACGAGCTAGATGGCGAGACGTATCATTCGTACTTGATGTATATTCCGATGTGTTGTGTATGCTGCGTATTCAGTTTGTATGGACAAGTTAATATAACTGTCCAGTAATTGTTTTGATTGTGATGTATTCTGATGATGCAATGTATAGAACAGACATAGTTGCTTTTTTGGTAAAGAACAATTATTATCTATTATATTTTATTCCGCTACGATTGTGAGATTCTGATGTTGTTTTGTTTTCTCTTCTTCTACCTCCTTCTTTCTTACCCTCGGCAATCTATCTTTTCCGGCACTCGATCGTCGGCATATTATATAGTGGTGTATTTGTGTCGATTTTCGACGGTCGAGAAGGACGGGTCGTTACACACTCGATCTCGAATGATCGCATTTAGCCTCAAATAAGCATTCGATCTCGAACGATCGCATTCTCCTCGAACGGATACTTCATCCCATGCAATAATTATCAGCCTGGGATGGCTATGAATTTGATTAACAATCCCGAATGGCCCTTACAAACAATCAGACAAGATCACATATTTTTACATAGGTCATCAATGGGTTTCATACATTAGACTTAACGCAATTCAAAACACACCTTCACACCACAAGGCATGTTTTGGGAGGCAAATATTATACCGCCTTTTGACCATGCGGTATGTCATAAAAGTTGGCTAAATGGATTCTGTGATCATTAAGGTACAAATCCCGATGAGACGGTTATAAGGCTCGGAAATCGATGATATTTGGAACTAAATAGTTGGGTGGATTCGGACCGGGTCCTAATCAAGATACAACCAATATTAAATGACAAGGAAGGCTTCACGAGCCACATTTAAAATTTCAAGTCAATTGGAGTTCGTATGCTTGAGTTATGGGCAAAGGAAGAATTTATATGGATCGATTACATAAAATAGCGTAAATCGACAAAGATCAATCAATATCTCAAAATCTACAAAGCCGAGGAATTTGAAACTTTCAAAACATTAATATATTGAAGAGTGAAGTCCACAATTAGATGAGAAAACTCCCAAATCTTGGAAAAAGAGGTCTATCGTTATTGGAGATCATACAAATCAGCCAGAGCGAACCATGGTCTCACGGAAAATGTGATATCTTACTAACGGTATGTCAAAATTTATGAAATTTGGAGAGCAAGTAGCTAACATCACGGGGAATTCACTTGATCGATCGCAACTCAAAAGGATGAAGCATAGAATGATTTCCCGTGATCCAATTTCTAGTCAAAACAGCGAAGATAGATCGATATCTCATAAACCGTAAGTCGGAATGGCACGAAACTTTATGAGCATGGAGTAAAGGCATGGAGGACCCCTACAAAAATGAATGCAGCCCCATTGGAGTTAGTATAGAATAATCGACCAAAATTAGTTTTTGGTGTCCAATCAATCCCAAAATTTGTGGGTCGGGTCATATAGGCCTGGAGGTTCTTTTGCCGAAATTTCAGCCCGATCCATGCACGTCTTGACCTATAATTACAGCAGACTTAGCGCATCGCAAAGGACTTTTCGGCTATTTTTAGTTCATTGCTTCTTATCTCTTCATCCATTATTTTTCTAAGGCAAAAAACAACTGTACTTGTAATCTTACAGTATAAATAAAATATTATTGGAGTGGATGTAGGCTGTAGTTTGCTGAACCACTTTCAAACTTGCGTGTTCATTTGCTTTTCTACAATCTATTCTATGATCTGTGAATCTATATTTCTCTGTTTAGATCTAAATAGTGGACATTGGTGATTTCACTTATAACAGGATATTTGTGACCATTTATGGCCCAAATAGTCTGAATCCGATCTCGCCTAATTCCAAGCATTGATTATTTTTTATTAGGATGCTCGTTCTCCCGCTACATCCTATCTCTAGGACCTAAAGAGTAAGATGCCTATCTCATGGCATTGCCAATAGACATTGCCAGTCTCTAGGCCATGGTCTTAGACCTTGCATATCTCCGGGTAATGGTTAAAGGACATAAGCATGAGGCGCATCGTTGAGATCGACCTAAGGGTGTTTATAGTGCTACGCTCTGATCATGGATTGAAGGAGTTCGCTGGTATTTATCATAGGATATGTGAAATGGTTATGTGCTCACGATCTAATCATGGATCAAAATGGTCCGTTGAATAGGTACCTATATGCTTGCATTTTCAAAATGTAAAACATTCAATTTTTTCCTATTATATATAACATAAGGTTAGGCTAATGAGAACACATTTCTACCTATCCTCAAAGTCAATTCATTTTATATTCATACGAATGATAGACTTTGCCTAGTTACATCAAATTCTAGCAAATATTTACAAAGATATATTTAAGCGTTATAGCATCGTAGGTGTTCATTGTTCCATGCCCTTGGAAGTGAGATTCTGTCCATAGTTGCTAGCTTTAATGTTCTATCTCCAAGCTTATTTTAATGGCATATGAACCTTCCCAGTTTAGGCCCATGTTCACTAGACTAGGAAAGATCCACTAAAGAAGGAGATCATCGATCTCGAAGGTCTGATTCCTGATCTTTGCGTTGAATTATTGAGCTACTCTTTTCTGGTGATTAGCAACCCTTAAGTAAGCTTCTTCGCACTTCTTGTCGACATATCGAGGCACTTAATTGGGAGTTCTTCGTTCATCTTAGGATCGTAGTGAATCTTTCGATGACAAGCACCTCTAATTCAATTGGAATCATGGCTTCTAATCCGTAAGCCAGGGAGAATAGAGTATGGTCGGTCGTGCACTTGTGAGTTATTCTATAATTCCATAGTGCTAGGGGTAATTCATCGACCAACTTGCCCTTGCCCTTTATTAGTTGTTTCTTCAAAGGGGGCTTGATGATCTTATTTAATACCTCCACCTACCCATTCCTTTGTGGATGTGTTACCATTATGAACCTCTTTTCAATTTGGTATTTGTTGCAAAAATTCTTAAATAAGATATTGTACAATTGGGTTCCATTGTCAGAAATAATGGTTTGTAGGATCCCAAATTGGAAGATAATGTTCTTCACTACGAAATTGATCACTTTCTTCGTTGTGACCATAGCTAGTGGTTCAGCTTTGGCCCATTTCATAAATTAATCTACGACAACAATGGCATATTTCGCTCTACCTTTTAACATTGGTACCGCAATGATGATGTCAATTCCCTAAACTACAAATGGCCATGGACTAACCGTTTGTGTGATTTCTATGAATGGGGCTCTAGGAATCTTAGCAAGCCTTTGGCATTTATCGTGCCTCTTAGTGTAATCGGCCATGCCCCAATTGATGGTTGGTTAAAAATATCCATAGCGAAGACTTTCCTATCAAAGTCTGTCCCCCGATGTGATCGCCGCAAGTTCCTTCATGCACATCCACAAGGATCCTTTTAGCTTCTTTATTGGTCGCACACCATACCTGATGAGTTGAGAATCCTTTCCTATATAACACTTCTTCTTGAATATCGCATTATTTTGCATTGTAGTTTCCTTTGTTTATTCCTTTCGTTTGAGAGAGTTCTTTTCAACAAGCACTCCTTGATTGGAGTCATCCATGATTCTTTGTCAACCTCGGCCTCCAAGATACAATCGATGTCCATATAATCGATGCTTTAAGAAGACAATACCTCCATTGGAACTAATCCCATGAGTTGTGCATCCCCAGGGCTAACTAGCTTGGCTAATGAATCAGCCTTTGTGTTCTCTTCCTTAGGAATGTGCATTATCATATAGTACTCGATGTCATTCAGTAGTTCTAGAACCTTCGTCAAGTACTAGACTAGCCTCGCTTCCTTAGCTTGAACACTTTTTGCACCTAGAAAACTACCAACTGAGAGTCGTTTTATATATGCAATGTTTTACCTCCTAATTCCTTTGCTATCTTGAGTCCCGTGATTAGTATTTCGTATTCAGCTTCGTTGTTTACTGCAGGAAACTCAAGTTTCAAGGCATAACATATCAATCATTCCTCGGGAGTTACAAAGATTACTCTTTCCCCAGAGCAACGTTCATTAGATGCTCCATCCATGTATAATTTCCATGAAGAACTCCGCTTCATGACTTCCTCTCCTTGTTTATCTCGGGTGGTAAATTCAGTAATGAAATCAGCCAATGCCTGTCCTTGGATCACACTCCTAGGTTGATAGGATGTATCATACTGGCCTAATTCGATATTCCACTTCGGCAGCCTTTCCGATGTCTTAGGTCGATGAAACTTCTATCTCAATGGTTGATCGGTCATCACTTTAATTGGATGAGCTTGGAAGTAAGGATGTAGCTTTCTTGACGCAATCAATAAGTACTAAGCCAGCTTCTCTACTTCAAATAGTTCTTCCCTACTCTAGCAAATTGCTTGCTGATGTAATATGCTGGCCTTTGGATATTGGATTCTTCGAGTAGTAGGGTAGCACTTAGAGCATGAACAGATACTGCCACGTAATCACGTATGTCTTCTCCTACCAAAGGCTTCGATAGAACTAGTGGTCTCTCTATATAATCAAGGTCTAAAAATCATCCTGAAACTCCTGTGTCCAAACAAACTTCCCTTTCTCCTTTTTGAGGCCATCAAGGAATGGAACACACTTACCTGTAGCCTTTGAGATGAATCGACTCAATGCAACTACCTTTCCCTTCAAGCATTGCATCTCCCTTCTTGTCCTTGGGGCTTTAACATCTCTCAATTCCTCGAGCTACTCCGGATTAGCTTCCATGCAACTTAAGTTCACCATGAGACCTAAAAACTTACCTGATGCGACTCCAAAGGAGAATTTTAGAGGATTAAGCTTCATTTCGTACCTTTAAAGCACATCAAACATCTCTGATAGGTCCCTTATATTGTTCACCGATCATTATAACTTCATGAGAATTTCATCCACATAGACCTCTATCGTATGATCTAATTTTTGAACATTGAATTTACCAGCCTTTGGTAGGTTGCTCCTGCATTCTTCAAACTGAATGGCATGACACAAAGTCCTAAGTCAGTAATGAAGCTAATATATTCTTAATCTGAAAAGTGCATTGGTATTTGATTTTAGCCGAAATAAGCATCCATGAATGATATCAATTCATGTTTGGCTATTGATTCTACTAGTTGGTTGATCTTCGACAATGCGAATCGTCTTCTAGGCATGTTTTATTTAGGTCTAAATAGTCGATGCATGTCCGTCGTTTTCCATTAGGCTCCTTGACCAACATTGGATTGGATATCCATTCGGGTTATAAAGCATCGCTGATGAAGTCGTTGGCATTCAACTTCTCCACTTCTTCCTTCAACGTTGCAGATGGCTTTAGACCTAGGCTGCGCCGTTTTAGCTTTATAGAAGGCATTTTAGAGTTTACATTCAATGCATTGTGTGTTACCTTTGTGGTATTCCACACATATTAGAATGCATCCAGGTTTGTCCAAAGGAACCTTATCAACTCCTTCATCTTTACATGTAATCCAATCTTCAAGACCCGAGTAGGATCATCCTGATCGATTGGGATGTTGATCGTCAACTCAGCTAGGGCCTCCCTTGCATCCTATAGCTCTTTCCTCGGATTTATAGATTTGCAGAATTTACTACGACGACCGAGTCAAGGCTTAGCGGTGGTTACTATACCTCAATAGAATTGACATAAAGATTCTTCTTTGCGTCCTTTCCTTTTTCCCATCACTTCGCCTATCTCAACACCATGATATATCATTCACGTCCCAAACTCTGGTCACCTTGGATGAATTCTACCTTTTCTTCTTAGGAAATTTCATTATTAAGCACCACAAGGTTAGTGCCACCTAGAAGCTGGCAAGGTTCGGTTGGCCTAAAAAGGCGTTATACGCAGAAAATGTATCCATCAGAATAAAGGTCACAACCCATACTCTCTTGCAGTTACCTTCACATGATTCCACTTGCAAGTCAACAATACCAATAGGTTCTATAGCCTCTCCGGAAAATTCATGAATCTAGGTTTTACATGGCTTCAGATCCTGGCTATCCATCTTTATTTGATCATAGGTTTTCTTAAACATTCACCGAGCTCCCACAATTGATGACAATTTGTTTCACATTAATCGGCCCAATCATGGCCATTATCACCAAAGGGTCAAGCATCGACATTTTCACCCCATCAGCATCATGATTCTTGAATATAACATCATCGGTTGTCGTGCTCAACAGCTTCGCTAGAGCTCCATCTTTGATGGCAAAGCAGCTCTCCCGAACCACATGCTTCAAAGAACACCCACCTTTCCATCTCATTCCAGCTCTTGTCAAACGAATGAGGCCCACCAGTGATCATATTGATAACAAGACTTTTCCAAAGATGCCTAGGTTCATCTTCACTAGACATATCCTGGCCCCGTTAAAGCATTTACCCTAAGGTTGAACATTTCCTTGCTTGCCATCCTACAGGGATTCCACATAGTGCTAAAGTTTCTTTTTTCGAATCAGGTCTTAAATTATGTTCTGTAAATGTCTACACTCATTAGTATTATTCATGTGCATTTCACGAAAGTGGTAGTACTTTCCATTCAATTTTCTCATTCTACCGACTCCCTCCATGTCAGCTTCCTATAGTTCTTGGTACCTACATCAAAAGGTATATGTTCTTGACAGTATCATTCAACGGGATGTAATCTTCATGTTTCGAGAACTTCAAACGCTTCTTGAAGTTTAGTTTCCTACATCCAACACTTGATTGCCTCTCTTTTGGTTGTTTTTCTTATTTCCCACATTAACAGTAATATTTCCAGCGCTCTCACTGGTATGATTCACGACAACATTACTTTGAATCACCTAAGTCGATTATTTTCCACCAGCCTTTCCAATGGCCTTATTTGCCTCTTCCAAATGTAGATATTATATAGCATTCCTACAGGTTTCTTCCATGGTCGGTGGAGGTTTCATTTTCAGCCTTTTAAAGAAGTCCAAATTCGGATGAATCCCTATGATCAAAGCTATCGATACAATATCCTCCTTGGCATTGTTGACTTCCATTACTGCCATATTAAACCTACCCAAGAAACCCTTTAGAGACACCCCAGAACTCTGAAATTTTTTAAATAATAGCATCACATCATTAGGATGAGCAACTTGCAACCTAAATTGCTCCACAAACTTTCTAGGAAGCTAGTCAAACGAAGATATGTATCTCGACAGCGGCCAAGTGAACCACATCATAGCCACTTCTTTCAAAAATATCGAAAACACCTACAGTGCACAACATTGATAGCCCTGGCTGTCACTACCCGCCCTTCTCGACCCCCGAAAATTGATATAAAATACGCCACGGTATAATATGCCGACGCTCGAGTGCCGAAAAAGACAGATTGTTGAGGGAAAAGAAAGAAGATAGAAGAAAGAAGGAACTAAACAATAACAGAATCTCACAATCGCAGCGGAACAAAATATAAGAGTCAATAACATATCTTTACACAAAAATGAAAACAATATCTGTTTTATATATTACATCATCAGAGTACCACAACAACAACAAATACCAGCCTGACAATTTCAAACAATCACAGTAGTGGATATAAACTAATACGGTAATACGTCTCGGTCTCCAACTCCTCTCCTGAGCTCCACGGCATCCTTTCCTGTAATTAATAATACTCGGTCTGACCCGAGCATTATGATAAAATAACACCCAAGTCAATTTGGAATACCAGCGTGAGAAAACCACACTCATATTAATTATTAAAGTTTCAAAATTCTTTTGAAAATAAAAGCGTCTTGTAAGACCACGCCACAAATAAACATGTCGGGTTTTTACCTTACGATAGCTAAAACATTTCTTATCAAAATCCTCTGATATTACAATAGGGTCTATATACAAATACTTATTCAAATAGCCGAAATTGTTATATTCATTAAATTCCAGCTACTAGCCACAATCGTGGGTAATACAAACAAAACCGTAAAAGGCACGTAAGGAGAATGGATTTCCAACTAATGACTAGGCATTGGGGTACCACCTGTCACAGTACATGGGCTAGATCACCGTACCGAGGATTACTCCCAATCCCCTGCAACACAAGACCGGGACTACCCCTTACTGGATAATCTCGAGTAAGATCACCCCTTGGTTGGGATCAGCAACCGCACCACTAAGCCGAATAAAAAGGGACATCTAGACAGGGATGACCTCACCCTAATGGACGCTACCCACTTAGCCTTGCTGCAGATCCCCTGATTTTCAGTCATTCCCAGTTGATGAGGCTTGAGGCTAAGCGTTACCTTTTTAGAATGTTTCACCTAGAATGCCCATTGTCCACCTGACGATGTTCAGAAAGCATTCATCCATACAAGTCCGTCCTGGGTTCGAACGGAACCGAAGGCACTACTCCCACTGCATCCATTTTGGAATCATCCTCAACATTAGTAGCGACTAGTCCTTTCACTTCACTGCTCCATCTATGACTCCGAACTCGTTTTACCCATGAAAACGTACAAACCGGATTGAAGTGGTTTTCAAGAAATAAATCCCGATCCCGGTCTCTTCGAAGCGATCAACGCATTGGCCAATATTGATAGTCGGTGATTTAACTATCAATTGACATTTTCAAACATCCATCAAACAATAAATAATTTCCCAAATTATTTATTAACCTCAAATTATCTTCACAAGATATATTCCCAATTTCAACCCTTTTTGAAAACAGTTTTCAAACCATCTTCCTTTTTACGGAATAAATTTCCCAAACATTTTCTATTTCCACTGAAAATAACCAAGTCCAAGTACTTTAGATTTTAAAATAATTTAAATCACTTTATTCTAAATTATACTTTAAACCGTTTAAATTTGACTACTTAAACACTTTATCCAAAATATATACCTCAAAAATATATTTTTAATAAAACCTCTTTATAAATATAAAACTAATTGTTTTTGTTAAAAATTAAAGTTAAGCCAAGCTAAGTTCAAAATAAGAGTTACTAAATTCTATACTAGTTTCAAATAAAACTTTAACCCAACTATCTTTAAAATCAATCCATTTTATAAAATATAAATATTAATAATATTCTTTTAAAACAAATACAATTACCCTTTAAAATAATTATTACTATAACTAATTTAGTACATATTTACGTTTAAACTTTTTACAACTTAAATAAGAATTTTATTAAAAACATTCTTTAAAATCAAATTTAAAACTTTTAACTTTGACTTAAAAATCTGCTTTAAAACGTACTTGGCTTTTCAGGGAAATACACTTTCATTTTAGAATAAACCAAAGAACCATTTTATAAATCCTGCTTGATTTATCTCAATTCAAATTTACGTTTAAATCCCGTAAATTTCTTCCCTCGCTTTAAAAACAAAACTCCCCTTTATTTTTAAACTCATTCCTCATTTCCTGGAAATCACTTTCAAAATATATGCTTAAAATATTTAAAATAAAGCTGCTAGAAATTACATAAATGAAAATAATACTTAAGGAAATATAGAGGAGTTTCTAAGTAACTTACACCAAAATTACCTTTTTAAAATAAAGTTATGAAATCAAGTTTTATATTAAAATTTCCCTTTGATTCGTTATACTACTTCACCTTTTCAATTAATTGAATACCATAATTACTTAAATAAATATTTTCTTTATACTTAAAATAATTGAAAATAATATTTTTTTCCAAAATATCCAAAAACATCTTTCAAACTTCTAGTTTATATTTCGAAAGCTTTTCTTTGGAAACATAAATAACTTCCCAGGGAAAATACACCTTCCGCCTTTTAAAAATAATCTCATCTTCAATTTTAAAATAATTTATACCTTCTTACAGAATTTCCCACCGGAAACCTATCTTTCAAAAATTTATCCATCGATAAATATTCCATTTTATTTATAAACTCAGTTTATAAACTTCCGTTTCTCATTTCCATTCCAATCACAGTTTTAAAATATTTCAAATTCCAAACCAATTTCCTAAATTTAATTTCCTTAAATTCATTCCTTAAAAATTCCTTTTCATTTCCCTTTAATCCCAATTTATTTATTTATATTTTAAAATTCCAGATCTTTTTATCCAATCATAACACAGCACAATCAAATTCCAAATTAATCTATCACAGTATATAAATAAAATGCATCATCAATTATGAAATAATTTCTCATTTTGAGAAATCCCGATGGATCCCTCCAACCTGTTTCCCTGCATCCACAGATGTTAGCATGACAATAAATATCGATCAAATCTGATAATAATTATCACATACAACAAATCAACCAATCAACCATTTAAATATTAGCTATTTAAAACTAGCTAGCATTTCAGATGTGAGTGAGATTAACTCACCCTGAGTTTCGACGAGCGTTTTGAATTTTAAATTAAACCGAACCGTTCGATTTAATTCAAAATCTTCACTTGCTCCAAATGTCTCTGCATCTGCTGCAACGCGTAGATCGCGTCTCTGCGATTCCAGCGCTTCCTGTTTCGTCGAGTTCTGAACATGCATGCAAAAGATATGCTATTTTAAACGTTTGAAATAATTTATAACAAATTCTCTTTTTTTTATTTACCAAAAAAGTGGCCATAAATATTTGAACCAGATCGTAGCCGTCAAACCCTTCTTCCCTCATGCGTTCGTTCTAGCAAACAAACTCACCATCGACTTGCTTTGACCGACCAAACACCTCCCCCAATGTCCACTTGAACACGATCAACACCCACCACGACGAAGCCCCACACGGCGCGCAACCATGGCCAGAAAACAAACGAGCTCGGCACCCTCTTCACCCCAAAATCGAGTACGAACATAACCCCTATCGGCCACCACAACGAATTTAATGCCACTCCACTGTACGGATGTGAAGAGCTCGAGAAGTTCTAGGATTCTCTAGTAGGAATTTTTTGATATAAGTGAGTGGATGGAGAGAAAATTGGAGAAGAAGGCATGAGTTTTCGGCCATTGAATAAAGAAGATGGCGGCTGGAAGAAATAGGGTTAGGGTTCGGCCTAAAACGTGTATATATACGTTTATAAATATTATTTTAATATTAAATCCATTTTAAAACAACTTTTTCACACGATCTCCAAACGACGCATGTCGACAGATGATTATAAGGTTTTACCCGCCTTCCAAATACAATGGAACGTGTTTTAGAAGCTAATTCAATCATATGTGGAAGATAGCTTTTTGAATCGATTTAAAATATTAAATTTTCGATTTTAATTTCAACGCGTTTCTCACCCGTACGAACAAACGGTAACTCCAAACGCTACGAAAATTGAAATACTATAATAATTAACTATTACGGATCCAATGGAACTGGTTTCGTCGAATTCCGAGACTGTGTCCCGGAAGGCTATTTTAAGTCGTCGATTAATTCGAGCGATTTCCAAAATCGTCGAAATCACTTAATATTTCACTTTTAAAATTTTACTAAATTAATTATAAATTATATAGGATTTATAGTCACATTAGAAATCATTCTGTTTCACTTCGAACCAAAATCTGATTATTTGCATTATTATTATATTAAATTCCATTATTAAATTAATATAAAAATTCCAAATTTGACTTATCGACTTTTGATTCCATTCAAAAGTCCACTATTAAAATTCAAATCAAAATAGTCTTCAAAACAAATCTTAGAAACCATTTTCATATCTATTTACATCCAGATTCACAAATTATCCTAATCCCAAATATTTAATTATTATTATTCAAATCCAATTGAATTGCCATATTTGAAATTTAACTAATTATATTGATTTAACCAAAATTTTCTTACTTCAAAATCAATTCAAAATCCACATTTAAAATTTAAAATGAATTAAATTTTCAAATCTAATGATCAAAATTCCGGATCGTTACATTCCTCCCCTCTTATAAAAATTTCGTCCTCGAAATTTGCTAAGGTATGAAAATGCTTCCAAACTCATTTGCTTACCCAAAACTTACTTAGTTAAAAACTCACATTCATTTCACCAAAATCTTTAGCTCAATTGCAAAACCATTTGCTTCATTTTTAACTCAAAAGCTTGTTTTCAATATCACTTCAAAAATCACTTTCCTAGTTAACCCAAAATTTTCAAAACTCTCAAAAAATTTCTAACTCCCAAAGTTCTGACAGCGTCTCCTCTATACGTAGAGCGTTTCATAATATCACAATAGATATAAATATATATACATCGACCCACACGGTCGGAAAACAAAATATGCCACAATATATATATATATATATATATATATATATATATATATCATTTTTCAAATTTTATTGCGTAGGCGTACCTTTTGATTAGCATTTTAAAAGAAAGCGGCTAATTTACATTGCATTTACACGCTCCCATTATATCGATTGTCTCCCGCACATGTACTTACTCAAACAAACCATAAGTTTTCAATAATATAAGATTTATAACATCCTTCCATATATTAATCTTAGCCAAACACCTCAATTACATAGTTCAAACAAGCAAATTTCATAATTCAACCTGTCAACCATATATTATAAGCAAATCCCAAGATTTCAATCACCGCTTTAATTTCCTAATAAATCCAACTTTATTTTATTTCACTCAAATGATTTACATTCAAGTTTACATTTTACAATTCATATTTACTACAACCAATTCATTTTCTCTTCAATATGATTAACCTATGTTTTACTTACATCAATTTACTTCAATTCAATTCCAAATTGATTTACAATCAAAATTTTATTTTAAATTTGATATACTTGCATTTCTTTTATGATTCACTTGCATTTATATACAAAACCACTTAATTAGATTTTATTTAATCCAATTGATTCAAACACCATCTTAATTTGCTTTTTTAAATCAAATCAATTCTGTTTACAACAAACAACCAATTTTCATGCAAATTTTAAAGTTATCCATGCAAGTAACCATCACTTAAGCTTATAACCATTTAAAATTAATTCCATCTCAATCTATATCAATTTTATTTCATTCGGAATTATTCATAACCCAAACAATTTTTACTTTATCACAATTATTAAATCAAATCCCTATTCTCATTTCAAGTTCATCATCCAACTTAAATTTTTATTAATATCATTCCATTCTGGATTATTTACAACTCATACATTCTTAATTCATCACGATAAGAAACAAAAATTCTTTCACTTACATTAAAATTTTATTATCTAAACAAACTCCATTCAAGACCCCTTATAAAGCTCGACCACAATCATTTTCCAATTTGCTTAAGTTATTTCAATAACAAAATAACTCCATTTCTTCTCACCTTAATCTTATTTTCATTTTAATTTGATTCTTATTCAACCAAATTCCAATCCATTACAAATTTTAATTCAATTCGTTTACTTACTCAATCCATTTTAAATCTATTCACCTTCTCAATTCATTTCTGAATTTATTAATAACATAACCATTCTAATTATTCTAAACCAGAACTGGGTTTTATTTTTCTTTTTAAATTTTTAACAAGCTACCAAAATTTTATTCATTCCAATACAATTTCCATTTAATTTATCTTACACTAAATTCATCCTCAAACAATTCCTTTGGATTTAGTTGAGTGGGCATTTACTTCATTCAATATCATTTCAACTAAATTAAATTTTCTTTCAATTCAATTCTTTTCCGATTCTAATTCAAGTTCAACCAAATTGTATTTAGCCAACTTAAATTCATACCATTTCCTTTACTATTTTAAATAAGAATTTAATCCTATTCAAGATTATTTATAACACAACTAAGTTTGATTTTAATTCAATTCAAATTCAACTAAATTCTCTTTCTTTATATATAAGTTCAAACTTATTTACTAACCTAAGTCCATTCACATTTTATTTTTCTTCACCTTATTCCAATTTATGTGTTATTTAGGATCAAGTTTTGAATTTCCCATAAAATACCAATCATTTTGCATTTCAACTTTATATCAATTTAATTCAATTCCAAATCCAAATTTTATTTAACTTATCCTGAGTTAAATGCAAATATATTTTATTCACTTCCATTTACTCAAGTTAATTTTTAATTCCAGGATTAAAAATTTCATTTCTCCCTTTCTTATTCAAATCCCTTCACTTAATAAGTTCAATAGTTGTTTTATCTTAACTTTTCACATTATTTAAATAGAGTTCCTAGAATTCAATTACCCGGTTTATTTCAAACCATTTTGAAATCATAAATAACACATACCCACTTCGTATATCAAATCAAATCTCCGAATTTCAAAACACTTGGTTTTACCAAAACAAATTTCCCTTTTGAAATTTCTAAAATCACTTGTATACCCAACAAGTCCAAACAAATATCATAACCAATCACTACGGTAGCAATCCATCACCTTAGAAACTCGAAAATGAATTCTGATGATGTAGCCATCATCATCTGGATTATTTTCCAGCGACTGAAGTTGGTTCCTTAGTTCCACAAATTCCTTTCGAAACAATTTCCATTCAAAAATACTTCCCAAAATAATACACCATTATTTCCTTCAAATTTTTGGAAAACATGTCCACCATTTCCAAGATTGCCAAACCTTTGTTTAAATACACTTTAAACGCTTCTCAAAATTTCCAGGATTTAAATTCTGGTCTAAATCAAATTTTAGTTGTTCTTCTTTTGGATAAATCATACTATAGAATCCTATTTGGTTATAACCATTTCTAATTTTAGATTCTTATATTTGATTACAATATTAACAACCAAACATCCAAATATATATATAATAATTTCAGAAAATTATTCCTTTTATATCAAAATATAATTTTGGGTAAAATTATTTCATTTACCCACTTTAAAAACAATACTATGTCGGTTTATCTTGTTTAAGAGTTTAGAAACCCCTATCGATATGGTTGTACTTCCCGTACCGACCAGAATTCATAAACACTCAACCGATAAGTCAACACGGTATAAAAACAGTTTTTATATTCACTAACAAGTACGCTCTCATAGCTATTATTACACTCAACTCATTATAGAGTGCTATTAACTCTGTTTAATGAGTAATTTCCCCACCAGAGCCAAAGTTATCGCTAACCTAAGCTCTGATACCACAATGTCACGACCCGCCCTTCTCGACCCTCGAAAATCGACACAAAATACGCCACAGTATAATATGCCGATGCTCGAGTGCCGAAAAAGACAGATTGTTGAGGGAAAAGAAAGAAGATAGAAGAAAGAAGGAACTAAACAATAACAGAATCTCACAATCGCAGCGGAACAAAATATAATAGTCAATAACAGTTCTTTACACAAAAATGAAAACTATATCTTTTTTATGTATTACATCATCAGAGTACCACAACAACAACAATTACCAGCCTGACAATTTCAAACAATCACAGCAGCGGATATAAACAAATACGGTAATACGTCTCGATCTCCAACTCCTCTCCTGAGCTCCACAACATCCTTTCCTGTATTTTATAATACTCGGTCTGACCTGAGCATTATGATAAAATAACACCCGAGTCAATCTGGAATACCAGCGTGAGAAAACCACACTCATATTGATTATTAAAGTTTCAAAATTCTTTTGAAAACAAAAGCATCTCGTAAGACCACGCCACAAATAAACATGTCCGGTTATTACCTTATGATAGCTAAAACATTTCTTATCAAAATTCTCTGATATTATAATAGGATCTATATACAAATACTTATTCAAATAGCCGAAATTGTTACATTCAATAAATTCCAGCTACTAGCCACAATCGTGGGTAATACAAACAAAACCGTAAAAGGCACGTAGGGAGAATGGATTTCCAACTAATGACTTAGCACTGGGGTACCACCTGTCACAGTACGTGGCCTAGATCACCGTACCGAGGATTACTCCCAATCCCCTGCAACACAAGACCTAGACTACCCCTTACTGGATAATCCCGAGTAAGAACACCCCATGATTGGAATTAGCAACCGCACCACTAAACCGAATAAAAAGGGACATCTAGACAGGGATGACCTCATCCTAATGGGCGCTACCCACTTATCCTTGCTGCATATCCCCTGATTTTCAGTAATTCCCGGTTGATGAGGCTTGAGGCTAAGCGTTACCTTTTTAGAACGCTTCACTTAGAATGCCCATCGTCCACCTGACGATGTTCCGAAAGCATTCATCCATACAAGTCCGTCCCAGGTTCGAACGGAACTGAAGGCACTACTCCTACTACATCCATTTGGGAATCATTCTCAGGATTAGTAGCGACTAGCCCTTGCACTTCAATGCTCCAACTTCGACTCCGAACTCGTTTTTCCCACAAAAACGTACAAATCGGATCGAAGTGGTTTTCGAGAAATAAATCTCGATCCCGGTCTCTGCGAAACGATCAACTCATTGGCCAATATTGATAGTCGGTGATTTAACTATCAATTAACATTTTCAAACATCCATCAAACAATAAATAATTTCCCAAATTATTTATTAACCTCAAAATATCTTCACAAGATATATTCCCAATTTCAACCCTTTTTGAAAACAGTTTTCAAATTATCTTTCTTTTTACGGAATAAATTTCCTAAACATTTTCTATTTCCACTGAAAATAACCAAGTCCAAATACTTTAGATTTTAAAATAATTTAAATGACTTTATTCTAAATTATAATTTAAACCGTTTAAATTTGACTACTTAAACACTTTATCCAAAATATATACCTCAAAAATATATTTTTAATAAAACCTCTTTATAAATATAAAACTAATTTTTTTGTTAAAAATTAAAGTTAAGCCAAGCTAAGTTCAAAATAAGAGTTACGAAATTCTATACAAGTTTCAAATAAAACTTTAACCCAACTATCTTTAAAATCAATCTATTTTATAAAATATAAATATTAATAATATTCTTTTAAAACATAATACAATTACCCTTTAAAATAATTATTACTATAACTAATTTAGTACATATTTACCTTTAAACTTTTTACAACTTAAATAAGAATTTTCTTAAAAACATTCTTTAAAATCAAATTTAAAACTTTTAACTTTTACTTAAAAATCTGCTTTAAAACGTACTTGGCTTTTCAGGGAAATACACATTCATTTCAGAATAAACCAAAGAACCTTTTTATAAATCCTGCTTGATTTATCCCAATTCAAATTTATGTTTAAATCCCGTAAATTTCTTCCCTCACTTTAAAAATAAAACTCCCTTTTATTTTTACACTCATTCCCCATTTCCTGGAAATCACTTTCAAAATATATGCTTAAAATATTTAAAATAAAGCTACTAGAAATTACATAAATGAAAATAATACTTAAGGAAATATAGAGGAGTTTCTAAGTAACTTAAACCAAAATTGCCTTTTTAAAATAAAGTTATGAAATCAAATTTTATATTAAAATTTCCTTTTGAAACTTTATACCACTTCACCTTTTAAATTAATTAAATACCATAATTACTTAAATAAATATTTTCTTTATACTTAAAATAATTAAAAATAATATTTTTTCCAAAATATCCAAAAACATCTTCCAAACTTCTAGTTTATATTTTGAAAGCTTTTCTTTGGAAACATGCATAACTTCCCAGGGAAAATACACCTTCCGTCTTTTAAAAATAATCTCATCTTTATTTTTAAAATAATTTATACTTTCTTATAGAATTTCCCACCGGAAACTTATCTTTCAAAAATTTATCCACCGATAAATATTCCATTTTATTTATAAACCCAGTTTATAAATTTCCGTTTCTCGTTTCCATTCCAATCACAGTTTCAAAATATTTCAAATTCCAAACCAATTTTCTGAATTTAATTTCCTTAAATTCATTCCTTAATAATTCCAGTTCATTTCCCTTTAATCCCAATTTATTTTATTTATATTTTAAAATTCCAGATCTTGTTTATCCAATCATAACACAGCATAATCAAATTCCAAATTAATCTATCACAGTATATAAATAAAATGCATCATCAATTATGAAATAATTTCTCATTTTGAGGAATCCCGATGGATCCCTCCAACTTGTTTCCCTACATCCATAGATGTTAGCAAGACAATAAATATCGAACAAATCTGATAATAATTATCACATACAACAAATCAACCAATCAACCATTTAAATATTAGCTATTTAAAACTAGCTAGCATTCCAGATGTGAGTGAGATTAACTCACCTTGAGTTTCGACGAGCGCTTTAAATTTTAAATTAAACTGAACCGTTCGATTTAATTCAAAATCTTCGCTTGCTCCAAACGTCTTCGGATCTGCTGCAGCACGTAGATCGCGTCACTGCGATTCCGACGCTTCCTGTTTCGTCGAATTCTGAACATACATGCAAAAGATATGCTATTTTAAATGTTTGAAATAATTTATAACAAATTCTCTTTTTTTTATTTACCAAAATCGTGGCCGTAAATATTTGAACCAAATCGTAGCCGTCAAACCCTTCTTCCCTCACGCGTTCGTTCCAGCAAACAAACCCACCATCGACTTGCTTTGACCGGCCAAACGCCTCCCCCAACGTCCACTTGAACACGATCAACACCCACCACGACGAAGCCCCACACGGCGCGCAACCATGGGCAGAATACGAACGAGCTCGGCACCCCCTTCATCCCAAAATCGAGTACGAACGGAACCCCTATCGGCCTAAATTCTGGCCACCACGACGAATTTTGTGCCACTCCACTATACGGATGTGAAGAGCTCAGGAAGTTCTAGGATTCTCTAGTAGGAAGTTTTTGATATAAGTGAGTGGATGGAGAGAAAATTGGAGAATAAGGCAAGAGTTTTCGGCTATTGAATAAAGAAGATGGCGGCTGTAAGAAAAAGGGTTAGGGTTCGGCCTAAAACGTGTATATATATATATACGTTTATAAATATTATTTTAATATTAAATCCATTTTAAAACAACTTTTTTACAAGATCTCCAAACGACGCATGCCGACAGGCGATTATAATGTTTTACCTGCCTTTCGAACACAATGTAACGTGTTTCGGCAGCTAATTCAATCATATGTGGAAGATAGCCTTTTGAATCGATTTAAAATATTAAATTTTCGATTTTAATTTCAACGCATTTCTCACCCGTATGAACAAACGGTAACTCCAAACGCTATGAAAATTGAAATCCGATAATAATTAACTAATGGATCCAATGGAACTGGTTTCGTTGAATTCCAAGACTGTGTCCCGGAAGGCTATTTTAACTCGTCGATTAATTCGAGCGATTTTCAAAATCGTCAAAATCACTTAATATTTCACTTTTAAAATTTTACTAACTTAATTATAAATCATATAGGATTTATAGTCACATTAGAAATTATTCTGTTTCACTTCGAACCAAAATCTGATTATTTGCATTATTATTATATTAAATTCCATTATTAAATTAATATAAAAATTCCAAATTTGACTTATCGACTTTTGATTCCATTCAAAAGTCCACTATTAAAATTCAAATCAAAATAGTCTTCAAACAAATCTTAGAAACCATTTTCATATCTATTTACATCCAGATTCATAAATTATCCTAATCCTAAATATTTAATTATTATTATTCAAATCCAATTGAATTGCCATATTTGAAATTGAAATTTAACTAATTATATTGATTTAACCAAAATCTTCTTACTTTAAAATCAATTCAAAATCCATATTTAACATTTAAAATGAATTAAATGTTCAAATCTAATGACCAGAATTCCGGGTCGTTGCACGGGCTATCCATATGTCATACATTCATCAAAAGATGTTGTCTAAGATTAGTCGTTTCATCGTAAGACAACATCATGGGTATAATGAACCTTTTGGGATACTCCTCCCGTAAAATCTCCTCCATAAATGGGTTCTGGCTGCCAAGAACCCCAGTCATCATTGCTTCTATTCTGGTTTTCATTCACCTACCTTCTTTAACGTATCAGTTAAAAACTCTGGTTCAATTGGATAAAATGAATGATGATCATCATGACCTACTTCAAGTGCCTGGCTCCGCAAACGGTCTCGATCAGTTCTATAATATCTATGTTCTCCTATCTTTGAGAGAATAGTTCATGTAGTTGATCAGTTCTACGATCTCTATATGATGGCCAATAACACCCATTTGAACTCCAGCATTCTATCCACCAATAAAAGGGCCACCACCATCATCAATATCATATCACAAATCAACATAAACTTCATTATTTAAGACTTTTGAGAGTGTAGATGGGGTTCGACATTGAATTGTACCCTACCAACTTGAGCTTAGCATCCTTCCTCTTCATTTTCTTCTTTCCATCTTTGTGGCTTCTGCCTAACGAGGAGGAACTACCTTCTTCTGAATTAGACGGTGACAACTCCTTTTTGTTCCTTCTATGGCCTTAGGATAGCTGGGTCATCAACTCCATATTTTCTTTCATTTACTTCATCATAGCATTCTAGCTTTCCATCAACTTCTCATTCATCTCTCTCGTCATCCTATCTAGATCAACCCTCATAACCATTTCTGATGCACTTTGAATTTCAACCGTTTCAGGTTGATTGATTTCTGCTTCATGTTAATATCCATCATTATCTACATTATTATGGACTTGGAGGTAGCAGACTTTTCCTTGGTGCCATTGTTTTGGTAGATCCTATGATAGATTTCAGGGAAATCTAAATAATCATGGACCTTCTAAGAAGAACTTGTAGGTCTAAGGTTGAAGATAGATCTAAAGAATGAGAAACATGAGTTTTCTCAGTGAAAACACCAAAATGTTTATGCCAAAAGTTGGACAAACAGTTGATTTGATTAAAGTAGAGAAAAATTGAATGAAAAATGAGAAAACACCACACAACAATTTGAAGTGGTTCAGCTAAACTTTGGCTTACGTCCACTTGAAATTTGCTAATGATTTCAAGATTTTACAAACTGTCTTCTTACAACTCGATGCTTACAACTCAGTAAGAATTCAGTAGGGTGACGGAGTAAAATTAGAAGTTCAAGAAAAAAAGGATCTTGAATTAGTGTCCCTCTCATCCTGTCTATATATGTAGATCAACTAAATAGGCTCCAATATTTGCTACTCGCGTTCTCCATGTTCAGGAAGACATCCAGGATGAAGTTCGTGGCCATGTTCACAAATTTATGGTCAACTCGGTACCGAGTTGGGCTTTACAACATGGTGTCGGGTTGCCACTTTGCTATTTTGGACTTTATTCTTCAATCTCTCATTTCATTTGATAGAAATCTCATGGCCAATTTCTCTCCATGCCACTTCATGTACATGGAATAGTATCGAGTAAAGTGGGTCAACTCGGTGCTGATCTGAAACTTCACTCATCTTTTGCCAGCTTCTCTCCATACCACTTGGTTCCTCTAGAAGATGGTTAGCTTCTATTAACTTATAAGCAAGATTCTATATCATTTTTCGAGCTTCAGTTGAATTCTGATTTCTCAAGTTATAGTTCTGGATTTATGGCTTACTACACTACTACAAAACAGGCCATTTGCATCAGTTGTTTACCCCCCTTTTACATCAGTTCAACAGGTTTAACACTTTTGCGTCAGTTCTGAAACCGATGCAAAAAGGTCCTTTTTGCATCGGTTGTTACTAACAACCAATGCAAAGTATCATGGTTGGTTGCTTGAACACAGCCCCCATGTTGCATTGGTTGTAATGAAAACCGATGCAACAAAGGAACTTGTTGCATAGGTTGTTGTTGAAAACCGATGCAAACTAATCCCTCTATTGCATCGGTTTTTTATAACAACCGATGCAAACTAATCCCTCTATTGCATCAGCTATTTATACCTGATGCAAAAAAACCATTCTCAGAAACCATTATTACAGTACTGAAATAGACTATATATATATATATATTGTAGGATCGATTTCACCCTAGAGGGGTATGAATAGGGTGATGGTATAAATTATTAAAATTAATCGCGGAAGCTTATAAATTAATTTCAATTCAGATCACAGAATAGCAGCACAGATATTGCAGAATATAAATAACAGAATAAAACTGAACAACACAGAATTTACCCAGCTTCGGCAAAACCCTGCCTACGTGCTGCCCCCAAGGTTTCTACTAGAAATTAGATAGTCCCTTGCTTACACACGTAAACTCGCTATACCCGCTATTGACTAATCTAACTCTACGCTCAAAACCCTGCCACAACTCAACTACCGAGTTGCGAATTCTCAAGCTACGCCACGTAGCTTGTCCCCTAGTCACACGACTAGAAATTAAAACAGTTTAAAAAAGAAAATACAAATTAAAAGCAATTTGAAATACAAAACCCTAATTAATAAAAACTAAGCCCAAATTAATAAAACAAGGCCGGCCCCTATTCACTTCTTCAACCCGTTCCTTTTTCTTTGCTTTGTGAAAATATGGCCGATCCTCTTTCGTTCCTCTTTGCGAATTAGGGCTTTCGTTCGTGCGATCCAATTTAGGGTTATTGGAGAAGTCGACTGATTTGTTGGTTGATTGCAATCACTGTTCCTCTGATTTGCTTCGGCAATCGACCGTATCTTCGATTTGAACACGACTTCTTATTTGATCGAGTTCGACTGCAAATTGGTATGTGATTTTTTCTTTATTGCTCTAAGTTAATATTCTTGAACTCAATAATATGCCGATGATGATTTGTGGTAATTTATATAGGATTCCAGTTCCTATAATTTCGTCGTATATATTTATTTGACTTCGTCTGATAATTATGCTTGAATTCTTCTTGGCTGTACGATTTTGATCGAATGCTGTGATTCATTTTTGACTTATTCAAATTCGTATAACTGATGGCTTGCCTACTTGATAATCACGTCTTTGAATTATTCTTGCTCGATTCAGTTTCTTGACCACGGCTCAGATTTTTGCCTTGCCTTTCTTTTGGTTTGAGTTTTTGCCTTCAAGTTTGGTTTTGTGGTTGAAGTTGTAGCTCTGACAGAATTTGGCATGTGCTTGTGCATTACATAATGTGTAGTTGTATCGTGACATTTTCCTGGGTTGCATTGAGTACATCCATACTTATGTTTAGTGCTGGTGTACTTGATATCTTTACTAAACTCTAGCCTCAAATATACTTCTGTCTAGTGCTGGTGGACTTTCACTTTGTGGTTCACTTGTTCATCTGGGGTCGTGGCATTCATACTTTACTGTCATGTAAACTTGTTGTCTTCATGTATAGTTGCTGTCTACATTCATGTTTGGTTGCCACTGAATTTTGATGTTTTTGCCATTCACTTGTGTACCATATGGAGCTTGTTGTATATATGATATGCTAGCTCGAGTTGCTTCACCATTGAGTGTTTCATTGCGTTCATGTACATTTGGGTCTGGTCTCTGTAGCATTGACTCATGTGTTCATTTTGTAGTCTGGTTTCTTTATCCACACTTTGTTGATTAATATACACTGATCTGTGTACATATCCACTACTTCATTTTGTTGCACTGTATATTCCAGTGTGCCTTTGGTCATTTTATTGAACTTGATTCTGAGCTTGTATGAACTTGTTCATTGTATTGCTCCTTGATTTTCTGGCCTTCACTTGATATCTGCTGCACCATGTAGAGACTTTGCTTGCATATAGTCTTGTTGCCTCTGTTTCATGTTGTATGGTCTGGTTTGGTCTGTGTTGTTTTGACTTGAGTCTGGACTGACCATGTGTATATTTGAAGTGTTGTATGTTGTCTTGCGTGCCCTGAGTTGAATCCAGTTTTTATAACTCGGGTTTGACCTTGTGCTAAAGTCGAGACTTTATTTTGCTCCTGAGTTGAACCCGTCTATTCTTTTGGATTTGACCTGTGCTCACCTATCCCTGTAACATTATCAAGTGTACATTTCGGTGTGCACAGCCTTGTGGCATATACAGTAATACACTGTGTATGTCACAAGTTGTTCGTGTATGATAAATTCAAATTTAAATTATGACGAACAACCCAAATAACTGAGGCAAATCATATTTTCAAAAATTATCTTTTATTTTTGAATTGCAAAAATATTTCTTTTTCAATTTTACTGCGTTAGTTTATATTTTTGCAGATTGCCCAGATGCTGGATTCAAACTGGAATGCAGTTGAAGATAAAATACGAGTGTGAGTGATATGTAGTGAGGTGCTGATGTAAATGTGAAAAAATGTGATGTAATCAAAGTTGTATAGTTATAGTGAGACTTGAAATTGTACTATTCAAAATTGTAATAAATATTTGTTTGAATAAAATATTCGTTTGAATTCAAATTCTGTGTTATTTATTTTATTCAGCAAATATTTATTTAATCTGTGAAAATAAATAGTATATTATCAAATACATTTAAATGAATGTATATGTGTTTATTATCATCAAACAAAAATCATATAAGTACATATTCAACAATCTCCCCCTTTTGATGATAACAAACATATATTTAAGATTTTGAATATGTTAAATGTATTTGATCATTGATATGCTCTAATTGCTCCACCTATTTAAATGCTTCCTCTCTACACAAAACTCCCCCTACATATATGCATACAAATAAAAATATGCAAATGAGTCTAGATGCAAATAGAAAATTATTTGACCTTTGCTTGATTTTATTTGACAAAATCTTAACTTTTCTCTCCCCCTTTTGCTATCAGCAAAAGAATAATAGTGTTAGAGAAAATAGAGATAAAGTAATCGATATCAATCCAACATTTAAAACTCAATTGAATATAAATATTAAGTTTCAATAAAAAATCAAACAAAAATCATAAATATTTTGTTAGGCGCATATTCCACTTTTAGAATGATGGAAATGTTGTCATCATATAAAACCATATAGTTATGTCTATTTGTGATATATTTATATCAGGAATTTGAATATCTATTAACCATGCATAACCGTTAGGACTTTTAAATGAGATTAGTAGTATTCCAATTTTATTTTAAAAAAAAATGAATTCAAGTATCTTCTAACCACGCATAACCGTGAGGACTTTTAAATGGGATTAGAATCAACTTGTTTATTTTAAAAAAAATCAACTTTTGATATGCGTTCCATACATGCATAACCGTGAGGACTTTTAAATGAGCATGGAAGCACATAAAAATTCCAAGTAATTCATCCATGCATAACCGTGAGGACTTTTAAATGAGAGTGAATACTTTGGTATTTATTTATTTTATTTATTTTGTTTTTTTTTTTTAAAAATGTGAAAAATGAAAAACGAACGATTCCTGTTTAAAGTACCACATATCGACAAACTATATAGAATTTTGATGAGTGATGGTCGTTAGAAATATGATAGATATAGAGATGGTCATGGAATTTTTACCAACAAAAGTTTTATGACTCTTGTTTAAATTTCTAAAGAAATTTATTAATTATATCGTCTCAAGTCATAATATTTGATCAAAATTAACCCTCATCACTTTTTCAATCACTATTTTTCTTTTTGATAAACATTAGGAAGTCAGATTAGTCAAAATAGTCATTTAAAATCAAATTCAAAAATAATTATGAAATTAATTTTTCAAAATGACTAATCTGAAAATATGGTCAAAAATGATTTTCTCGAGGGGATTTAAAAGAAAATTTTCTGCTATTTGAAAATTATTTGAAATGAAGAATATGCAGATATTTTCTTTGAAAAACGATGCAGTTACTAAATGTCTAAAAAAAATCACGTTCCACTAGTAATTTTCCTATCAACTAGATTACCAGTGTAATCTGCATCTGAATTTCTTTTTCACTCAAAATTATCATTAATTGAATTCGATTGACCAAACCATGAAGTGTGCACAAAAAAATTTCAAACTTAATTTTACAGCAATTTAAATGACATTCTTTTGAATTTGAATTGAAGCCGTGTAAATAATCAGAAAACCGTGAATATAGAGTTAGCCGAATTATAACCAAATGTATTATTATCCAACAAAACACTATTTTTAATCCAAAATGATATATATGAAGTAATTCAAAGAATCTAGAGATTTTTATAGTGTTTTTGGCATAAGAATATAATTGGCCAACTATTTTGAATAAGTCAGAATCATCATCTTTTCATCATCTCAATATTGGCTGATTTTAATTCAGAATACGGTGCAGATTATCACATTTAATATATCGTTTAAAACATACCATTACCTGTTTTACCTTTACGATATTTTTTGTTGTTGTCCGTTGTGATTCTGTCACCTTTATACTAGGCTAAGGAACTTTGCTTTGTTGCCCGTTGTGTTTCTGAAACAGCCAAAAATCCAGAGAACACTATTGTTGTTCCTTAGCCTGCCACCACACGTACACGATGAAAGATTTATGTGACCTATTTGTTTTTATAGGTCCATGGTTGTTAGTGGCAAAATATTTTGAAAAACAATTTTGTAAAGACCCAAAACTATTTATAATTGTTCCCTTCGGCACCCAAATTTGTTTAACTTTGAGAGATTTTATATTTGTGCCTTTTGGAACCCAAATCGGTATAGTTTTTACATGTTTGGGTCTATACCAACAATTATTGTGATCGTGTCCAAATTTTCTACAAATTGTGCACATAGAATTATCTTGATTAATATTGCTTTCAACAATTTTCAAATTATTATATCCAAGTCCTTGTCTAACCGTATTAACAGTTTGCTTTCCTAATAGCACATTCAACGATTTTTCACTTTTTGAAAATTTATCTAAAGTCGTTGACAATTGTTGGACTTGTGTTTTGAGAGATTCATTTTCGTTTAACAACTGTGTGCACATTTTAATAGAATTCTCTCTCCTAGTATTTTCATTCTCTTTTAAAATCAGAATTTCATTTTCAAGTGATTTTATATTGGTTTCTGATTTTTTAATTTCTTCTTCGAATGTTGGACACTTATCACACTTAGGGATTCTACATTGATAGTTCTTAACTAATTGATCAAGTTGTTTATTGCATTCTATCAAAGTATCCTTTTGAGATTCAAGTTTGGCGTATTTTTCCCTAAGTCGTTCATAACAGCCATTTATTTCATGAAAATATATAAGCAATTCAGAGTGAGTAAGTTTTAATACCTCGCTTGGCTCGTCATCGTCGCTATCAGTTATATTCCCTTGAAGGCACATATCTGCTTTCTCACTCTCACTGCTAGAACTTTGATTATCTTCATCACTTGTATTCCACGTGGCTGCAAAACTTTTCCTTTTTTATTTCTTTTTAAAGTCGCGTTGATTTTGAGGACAATTGGGCTTGATGTGTCCGGGTTTGTTGCACTTGTGACAGATGATCTTCTGTTCTTCAGAGTAGTCTAGTGCTTTGGCTATTCTGCTTTTCGCTTTTTGAATTCGAGCTGAATTTCCATATTTGTAATTCCACTTTTTGAATTTCTTTATTAATAGCTCCAATTCTGCTGCTGCATCATCATCGTCATCGTCATCACTTTCAGTTGTTCCTTTGAGAGCTATTGATTTCTTTCGAGTGTCACCTCCTTCACGCTCTTCCTTGAATTTCATTTCTAGCTCATAAGTGGTGAGATTTCCGATGAGTTCTTCAACTTTAAGTTGTTTTAAATCTTTCGATTCTTGAATGGCAGTTACTTTTGCTTCAAAGCTTCGTGGAAGGACTCTGAGGATTTTCCAGACTATTTCTAATTCGGTGTATGTTTTTCCGAGAGCTTTTGATTTGTATACGATATTGGAAAGTCGTCCGTACATCTCTTTGACATTTTCTTCCTTCGCCATTTTGAAGTTCTCGTATTCACTGCTTAGCATTGCAAGGCGAGATTCTTTGACTTGAGATGTTCCTTCGTGAGTTACTTCTAGTATGTGCCATATTTCCTGCGCAGTTAGACAATGCGAGACACGATTAAATTCAAATTGATCTAATGAACAGATAATAGAATTCATAGCTTTGGCATTAGTATTTTGTAATTTATTTTCTAGTTCTGCCCATTGTTCCTTTGGTTTCTCTATTTCCTGATTATCTACAGTTATAGTTGGTATTCTATAACCTGTCTCAACAATATTCCAAGCGTCAATGGTTTTCAGAAAAATTTGCATTCTATTTTTCCAGTAAGCTTATTCACCATTGAACATTGGTGGTCTAACTATGGATTGACCCTCAGCAAAAGCAGTATTAAAAGAAGCCATTTTAAAAATTCAAAATTTTAAAACAAAAACTGATTTTTTCAAAAAAAATCGAATTTTTAAAACAGATGTTGACTACTATTCCTAGCTTTGATACCACTTGTAGGATCGATTTCACCCTAGAGGGGGGGTGAATAGGGTGATGGTATAAATTATTAAAATTAATCGCGGAAGCTTATAAATTAATTTCAATTCAGATCACGGAATAGCAGCATAGATATTGCAGAATATAAATAACAGAACAAAACAGAACAACACAGAATTTACCCAGCTTCGGCAAAACCCTGCCTACGTGCTGCCCCCAAGGTTTCTACTAGAAATTAGATAGTCCCTCGCTTACACACGTAAACTCGCTATACCCGCTATTGACTAATCTAACTCTACGCTCAAAACCCTGCCACAACTCAACTAATGAGTTGCGAATTCTCAAGCTACGCCACGTAGCTTGTCCCCTAGTCACACGATGAGAAATTAAAACGGTTTAAAAAAGAAAATACAAATTAAAAGCAATTTGGAATACAAAACCCTAATTAATAAAAACTAAGCCCAAATTAATAAAACAAGGCCGGCCCCTATTCACTTCTTCAACCCGTTCCTTTTTCTTTGCTTTGTGAAAATATGGTCGATCCTCTTTCGTTCCTCTTTGCGAATTAGGGCTTTCGTTCGTGCGATCCAATTTAGGGTTATTGGAGAAGTCGACTGATTTGTTGGTTGATTGCAATCACTGTTCCTCTGATTTGCTTCGGCAATCGACCGTATCTTCGATTTGAACACGACTTCTTATTTGATCGAGTTCGACTGCAAATTGGTATGTGATTTTTGCTTTATTGCTCTAAGTTAATATTCTTGAACTCAATAATATGTCGATGATGATTTGTGGTAATTTATATAGGATTCCAGTTCCTATAATTTCGTCGTATATATTTATTTGACTTCGTCTGATAATTATGCTTGAATTCTTCTTGGCTGTACGATTTTGATCGAATGCTGTGATTCATTTTTGACTTATTCAAATTCGTATAACTGATGGCTTGGCTACTTGATAATCACGGCTTTGAATTATTCTTGCTCGATTCAGTTTCTTGACCACGGCTCAGATTTTTGCCTTGCCTTTCTTTTGGTTTGAGTTTTTGCCTTCAAGTTTGGTTTTGTGGTTGAAGTTGTAGCTCTGACAGAATTTGGCATGTGCTTGTGCATTACATAATGTGTAGTTGTATCGTGACATTTTTCTGGGTTGCATTGAGTACATCCATACTTATGTTTAGTGCTGGTGTACTTGATATCTTTACTAAACTCTAGCCTCAAATATACTTCTGTCTAGTGCTGGTGGACTTTCACTTTGTGGTTCACTTGTTCATCTGGGGTCGTGGCATTCATACTTTACTGTCATGTAAACTTGTTGTCTTCATGTATAGTTGCTGTCTACATTCATGTTTGGTTGCCACTGAATTTTGATGTTTTTGCCATTCACTTGTGTACCATATGGAGCTTGTTGTATATATGATATGCTAGCTCGAGTTGCTTCACCATTGAGTGTTTCATTGCGTTCATGTACATTTGGGTCTGGTCTCTGTAGCATTGACTCATGTGTTCATTTTGTAGTCTGGTTTCTTTATCCACACTTTGTTGATTAATATACACTGATCTGTGTACATCTCCACTACTTCATTTTGTTGCACTGTATATTCCAGTGTGCCTTTGGTCATTTTATTGAACTTGAGTCTGAGCTTGTATGAACTTGTTCATTGTATTGCTCCTTGATTTTCTGGCCTTCACTTGATATCTGCTGCACCATGTAGAGACTTTGCTTGCATATAGTCTTGTTGCCTCTGTTTCATGTTGTATGGTCTGGTTTGGTCTGTGTTGTTTTGACTTGAGTCTGGACTGACCATGTGTATATTTGAAGTGTTGTATGTTGTCTTGCGTGCCCTGAGTTGAATCCAGTTTTTATAACTCGGGTTTGACCTTGTGCTAAAGTCGAGACTTTATTTTGCTCCTGAGTTGAACCCGTCTATTCTTTTGGATTTGACCTGTGCTCACCTATCCCTGTAACATTATCAAGTGTACATTTCGGTGTGCACGGCCTTGTGGCATATACAGTAATACACTGTGTATGTCACAAGTTGTTCGTGTATGATAAATTCAAATTTAAATTATGACGAACAACCCAAATAACCGAGGAAAATCATATTTTCAAAAATTATCTTTTATTTTTGAATTGCAAAAATATTTCTTTTTCAATTTTACTGCGTTAGTTTATATTTTTGCAGATTGCCCAGATGCTGGATTCAAACTGGAATGCAGTTGAAGATAAAATACGAGTGTGAGTGATATGTAATGAGGTGCTGATGTAAATGTGAAAAAATGTGATGTAATCAAAGTTGTATAGTTATAGTGAGAGCTTGAAATTGTACTATTCAAAATTGTAATAAATATTTGTTTGAATAAAATATTCGTTTGAGTTCAAATTCTGTGTTATTTATTTTATTCAGCAAATATTTATTTAATCTGTGAAAATAAATAGTATATTATCAAATACATTTAAATGAATGTATATGTGTTTATTATCATCAAACAAAAATCATATAAGCACATATTCAACATATATATATATGTATATTATAACAAACAATTATTGCATGCAATATTACAATCATTCAAAATTAAATTTGATGGCAAATACAAACTGAATAACATAATACCAAAATAAACATATATCAATTAAAGTGTTAATAATCTATACAAAATAATGGTTCATACATTCATTTTTGCAGCATAATTCAGATCTTTAGTACAATCATTAAGTGATATAGTCTTAATTCAGATCTTTAATTAGTACAACCATTAAGAAATAGTATAGTAAAAACCTTAAAAACTTCATGGAATCTTGAAAACCCAAATTTTTAGGCTTCAGCTCAAAACCATATGTTGCATTTCTTTTTTTGCAATGTCAACTTGAACCTGGAAAAACAAGAAATAAACATGTGAAAATGGCTTACAGGTTAATGCGTCTTAAAATTACATGACAAAATTTAAAATTCTTGTCATACCCACTGTCAAAAGCTACCACCCTCTATTCACATCCTACCTCCATCACCTGACCATACCCACTGCAACTGACCAACCTCATGCCTCATTATCACAGATCAGACATCACTTCCCAATCTTCCTTCACCACAACACGGCCTAACTACCCAGCAGCCTTCACCACTGCAACCAACTGATCACACCACATCAACATCTCCTACTACCCAACTGCATACTAAACTTCAGCCTCCTCCTCCTCCTACCATCCATTATCTCCTCATTACATTCATGTACAAACTTCAATATAAACTTCATTCCATCTCCATTCAATCAACTCCACCATCCAAACAAATTTCACTCCTCTGTCAAACACTGCCATCTCCAAACAACAATTCTCATGTCTACACACATTAACTAAATTCGTTGTGCATTTTCATTACCATCCACTTCATATCTATGCACTTTCATCCTCCTTCCCATCTACTTCACTACCATCAACTTCTGCCCCAACCCTATACCATATCCGATTCAACACTATTCCCTACTGCTACCGTCTTCTACTTTACCTCTACAGCCACCCTGTTGTCATCTGCTGTTGCTATTATCAGTGCACAACCATCAGCACTGCCATCCACTACCTTCTGATAACCACTCAATTGACATCACCATCCACCATACCATCCACTACCTTCTGTCTAGGATACCTACAAACTTTCTGTCCAAAGCTTGTCATGTAGGATAGGATACCCAGAAACATTGTAGAAATTCATTGACATACAAAATTGGTCTACGGTTTAATTCACGGTACTGAAAAGTTACATGTACACTTGTATCTAAAAGAATTTTTATAACAACGTTTCAAATAAATGTTAATATATAATGTTATCACATTCTTATGGTTTTCCCTAATATGACCAACTCTCTTCTGCATTTTCGAACAATATAATAACATAGGAAAGCCGTGGAACAAAGACGCAATATTATACATTCTATCTTGATAGCATTGACTTATGTCTGAGACTAAGGGACGCATTATACTCTGCCCTCGAGTTTTGTATGTATCTTACTCTAAGCTGAGTCATTGGCATATAAGAGCATCTCCACCGTTTACCCATTCAGGGTGAATATACAGGTCGGGAGCTCAATATTCAGTTTGGGATTCAAGATGCCTAATTGGGTGTGCATATTTATTTAATAGCCATCTCAATTACGACACCTATTTATTAAGTGCTTAGTTGTTAGGCACTTATTAAATAAGCTCATATTTGTTGGGTATTTTAGCGAAAACCAAACCTTAATATTCATACCTCACAGGATTAAGAATTTAAGGCATTGGAAATGCTCTAAGGAGTCAGCCCTTCACTAGTTTGACTTCGCTAAGGCTCTGATAAGCAATAAATTCAACATCATTCAAATGTTTCCAGCTTTTTGCACAATATCATGTTATCAAGCCTATTCATCAGTAAATTGATCATGAATAAACAAGATACACAATCAAGTATAAGTACAAATAATTAATTTGGTAATCAATAGATTAAGTATAAAACAATTGCAAATCAATTTTGAAATGCACACCAAAATTTGATCATATAGAGCATATATAATATGTCGTAAACAGATAAAAAGTAAAAAAAGTTAAAAAAGAAGAAGAACTTCACTAATCAAACTCGTAATCTCGGCTAATTAATATCGCATTTTTCACATTATAAGAAAATAAAATTTTGTATCAATCGAAAAGTTAAACTAAAAAAAGAACTATGTAAACAGTCACTTATACTAACTTTTTAGATGAAATTGGTACTAACAAAAATCAACCAATTTTACAATTTGATAGTGATTCATGATAGCCTCGTAAATGTCTTTTTCAACATTTACAGTACAACTATCATCAAACCATTGATCGCTTATTTGACAACAAAGACTATTCTTTACAATCTTCATTTTGGAAAATGCACGTGCTATATGGCAGTTGCAACAACTAAAGTTATAAGTTTGTAAACCATGCATTTAAATCTGTATGAAAACAAGTAAACACTGTTCTATAAAAATATGAAAACAATCATTAGCACAATAATAATTATCTAACAATTCATAGTATTGATATCAGCTCTATCATGATTCTACTTATTTCAAATACACACATAATTAGTATTTTTCGTTATGTTTGATTCAACACTACCATAATGATCACACAAAATCATTTTTCGCAACCCTGAATTTGAGAATTTTAAAATCACATTGAACGATTATTAATAGCTGTTGAAAGTATTCTGCTGAAGGAAAAATAAAATAGTGGAAAATGGCTAAATCAAACCAAGCCAAAAACTACTACCTGCGATTGCAAAGACGAGGTGAGCAGACGAGCGATGATAGCCAAAGCAGCACTGGCAGTGTACAAAATTTACACCATAACTGCTTCATCACCTCATTCCCATACACCTCCACACAGTTCAACTTCATCCACTCAAACATCAAACTACCCTATACATCACAATTACATCTATGTTTACATTCAACCTACTTCTAGATACAAAACAGTGTCGTTCCCCTTGTCTGGACCTGCAATTTTGCAACTACTGCTACCGCTTCGACCAAACATTCCATCGAGAAAAAAACTCTACACTTCAAACTGCAGTGCCATAATCCCCATACAAACCACAAACCCACCATACTATAATGTGCACACCTACCTGATCAATACAATCACTTCATCATCAGCTTTTGGCTTTATATTCTACACAAAAACATCCCATATCGCTTCAGCTTGAGAACAAACTGTCAAAAGCTACCACCCTCTGTCTATCCCAATCCCCGATCATCCACAGTTTCCAACATACCATCTAACTTCACATCACCACATCACAAACCACTGACAACTGCCTTTCATCACAGTAAACTTCAGATCACCCCGAACTTCCACTGTCAACCCACCTTCATACTGTCAGCTCAATAAACTGCCTCCAAACCGCCACTTCCAGAAGAAAATACATCCTGCATCATGCAATCAACAACAACGAATTACTCCAAACAACTAAGAAAAAAACTTACTGCCACGATTCCTCAACCAGCAACCAACATCCCGATCGCGGCCTTCATAGAATTAGCACCACGTGTTTTGCAAACCGCCCGCCATCGACTTCCCAATTCGAACCACCCTCAACAGCCATGAAATCATCCACTTGAACTCGAACTAACGTCGAACCCATAATGAACCGAACCGTTTTCACCAATTAGTGTGGCCAAATCAAGAAAATTGGTTGAATTTTGAAAGTTTGATTGAATTGTGAAATTAGGGCTAATCGTGAAAGTTTGATTTCGATTTTTTTTACAAGTTTTCTGATTATATAAACAAGTACGCGTGTAGTTGTTTTTGAGGAGGAGAAGATTTTTTTTTGGGAGTGGGTTATTGAGGAGGAAGAAGTACATTTGTCCAAAGTAGTAACTTTGGAGCCAATTTTTCATTATTTCCCGCCTGAATTTCATATTGCCATCAATATGTAGTTGCATCGGTTGACTTTAAACCGATGCAACTAAAACTATTTGCATCGGTTGTTGGTGAGAACTGATGCAAATTTGATTTTTTTATTACCTATGGCTTTCCACGTACCAATTGCATCGGTTATTAAGATAGAACTGATGCAAATAGTTCTATTTGCATCAGTTTTTACTTCAGCAGATGCAAATGAGGCGAAGCAATATGCACTTTTTGTACTAGTGCTATCCGACCATTCAATGATTCTAACTTGTCTAGATGTGGCACAGTTCAAAGGAAGGATGACAAATAGTAATTTGAAAATAGTTTTTAATTTCATAATTTTCTAAAATTATATGGAAAGTTTAAGTGAAAAGGCCTAATTTCAAGAACTGAATTATTTAAAATATTAAGAATAATTATATTGGCTTGGAAATTTTATAGGAAGCCAAATATATTAATTTGGATTTTTTCTGAATTATTGTGAATTAGTTAAAAAGGAAAAGGTTAACTAATAATTGGAAATAAATAAGTTAATTAACCAAGCAATTAATTAATTCTAAAAAGAGAACTGTAAAGCTTAGGCAAACCAATGAGAATTCGACATACATTTGGGTTAGGTGAAAAGTAATTATTTGGAAAGGTAATAAAATAATTTTCAAAATATTGTTACACAACTAGTGATAGCCCATATATATGTATGTATGTATGTATGTATGTATGTGTATACACACACACACACGTATATATATACACATACATATATATACACATGTGTATATACACACACACACATACACACACACACACACACATATATATATATATACACATACATATATATACACATATACATATATATATATATTTGGGATCAACTTTCGATAGCTAATTAAGGATTCAAAATGTGACATCTCAAATGTGATCAACTTGCGATAGTTCATAAGGGGTCAACATACGATGACTAAGTTGGAATCAACTTGCGATAACTATGTTGAAGTCAACATGTGATTGCTATGTTGGAATCAACATGCGACAACTAAGTTGGATTCAACTTGTGATAGTTAAGATGAAATCAATATGCAATTGGTAATAAGTGATTAAACATGTGATGATCATATTCTCAACTTGCGATATCTAGGGTAACATCAACATACGATAGCCCTGATGGACTCAACTTGTGATCGCTAGGGTAATGACAACATGCGATGGCCCTAGGGGACTCAACTTGCGATGGCTAGGGAATGTCAACATGCGATGGCCATAGAATGCTTAATATGCCATAGCCATGTAAAGCAGAAATGAGACGACAAACGAAGTTAAGAAAATACTAAGTATGTGAATGAACTTAGAATTTCATTGAAATTAAATGGTCAGTGATAAAATAAGTTAATGAAGAACAACTCAATTGAGAATGAAATTGAAATTGAGCTTGATTAAGCTAAGTGATTACTAAGTTGAATCATTATAGATAATGAAAATGTGATTATAAGGCCTTAGTGGCAATGACATGTCTAAAACATGACATTATTCGGTAACATTTGATGGAAGGCCTATATGGCTACCAAATGTCTTAAAACATGACATTATTTTGGCAACATCGATAGAAGGCCTTGGTGGCTGTGATGACCGCCCATGACTCCCGCACGAAAACGAGGAAATGGTGCGCTGAAAGGTGTGCCAGGCAGCCATGGACGATAGTCAAGGTAAGGCAAACACAGAAAAGTCTATCGTATTACTCACAGCGCATAGACAAAATACAATAGAAAATATACATAGTGAAGCTTCATATAACAGAATCTCATCATATAAACTCTAATGGTTTGATACAACAATCAGCAAAGTCAATACATCAAGCCTCACTACATATCACTCAGAGAATATACAAACAGAGGAACACCCATTACATATAGTAAGAAAACAATATGCAAAAGCCTCCAGCTCGTCTTCGTCATTAACAGCGTTGGTAGCCAAGAACAGCACCTGTCACCTGCTACCTAGTCTGCCCATCCCAACATGGATGAATAGCCCAAGGTAATAAGAGTTGAACATAAAACCTTGAGTCAGACAACAGTCTTAGTGAGCAGTAAATTAACTATCAAACATACCAAAAGAGCATAAAGGATAAAAGGAATAGGAACTCAACCATCCCATTCCACCTCATTCTACAGTGATAGCCCCCAGACCCACTAAGCAGAAACAAGCATAACAAAGCAGACATTTAAAGTAAAGTAATTATCACTCGAGTCAAGGTCGATGTTTTTCAAGTACAAACCCCCAAGGCCTAAACCAAGATCAGATAAGCACTCCGAAAACACCGCTCTTGAGGCCGAATGATGATACAATCAAACATCCATGACTCTGGCTATCACTGTTATCATTGCCTCGATATCACCGTTAGTTGAATGACCACCTGTCAAGGGCTAATGGTAAACCCGGTTCTAGACATAACTCTGCACGTCGTCGCAGCCCGTGCCTAGGAATTTTCACAACTACCCAGAGTACTAGCGCGTCGTCGCAGCCCGTGCCTGAGACGTCGTCGCAGCCCGTCCCAACGTACTCTTGCTTTGAGCATGCTAGAACCTTCAATAACGATGAAATCTTAGCCTCCTAGTCATCCTCCTCGACGACTATTCTCATACTAGCCCAAGCGCCTCTCGAGCCCACCATTATCAACCAACTCGAATCGCATCATCGAGTTATCAACATGCTTGGAATGATCCCGTCTGGATTAAACCAAGGCTTTCTCACATCATACTTTGCTTCATCCCATCATAGCAAAGTCCCATCTCAACATCATGGTTTGCCTCATCGCATCATGGAAAAGTCCCATCTCAACATCATCGTCAAATCTATCCATATGAGCTTCAACATCCGCTTCATATGCCACAAGCAGCTTTCCTTATTCAAGAGCCTTTCCACTTAGCTTTTGAATCATCTTCGACCAACTTGCCCAAATCAAGTTATCGATCAACTAATCAATCAAATCAAACATTAATCCAAGCAATCAATCATTCAAACAAGATCTAAATAAACAATTACAACAATAATGGCAATTTCGTAAATAAAGAGTCCAAATCTAACATGCATTCTAACAAGCATGAATTATGAACAATATCTCTACAACTTGATGAATGAACTTGCATAAGTGAACATGTAGTAAAATAGATGTCAAAACTTCATGAACAATAGATCTACATGCAGACTTAGGGAAAATGCAAGAAACCACTATCTTTAACACACAAACAAGCCACCGATCCAATATACTCCCTTGGGTCCGTGTGAGAGATAACTACCACTCACCGAATCACCTAAACACCTCAAAAACAACCAACTTCAGATCTGGACAGCAAGGAATCAAGCTTGATCCTCCAAAGCTCCGCTTCAAACGATGAAATCTCTCTTTGTTGGATGAAGATCTTCAACTTTGGCTCTTGGATCTTCAATTTGATCTTCAATTTAGATGGAAGGAATCACTAGATTAGAGTGGAGAAAAGAAGTGAAGAAGTGTTGTAGTCGAGCTCTCAAAATGGCAGCACTTCGTCGCTTCAAAATCCAATGCCAAAAAGTGAGGCGAACCCCTTCTATTTATAGGCAGAAATCCCCCTGAGTCGGTCGTCCCCATGAGTCGCCCACGACCTAACTGCAGCTGACTCACGACTCATGCTTCATGCGACTCAACGGCTCACAGCTCACGACTTAACCCTTGCCGACCCAACCGACTCAACTACCTACGACTTAGCGACCTAACTGGGTACGCGGCATACGACCTAACCGAGAAGCCGTCCTAACAACTTACGACTCAACAGAGGTGCACGACTCACGACTTAAGCCCAAGCGCCGACCTAACGACTCAAGCCCCTAACGACCCAACAGCATAATCGTCCTAACACACGCGCTACCTCAACCTAACTACACACAGGACCACACGAGTTAGGCCTTATCTCGTCTACGACTTAACACACAGCCGACCCAACGATTTAAGCCTTAGGTCGTTCACTCACTAACCCGTTAACTACTATAAGTCGGCCTGTCTTCTTAAGTCGTTAACCCTATGAGTCGGTCACTACCTTAACTCGGTCTAGCACTAACACGCTAACCCGTCCAAGCATATATGTCGCTCCATACCTTAAGTCGTAGCCTTCTTAGGTCGGTCACTCCATGAGTCGCTTACACGAGTCAACTTCCACCCGACTCACCTTCCTTACGACCTAGCTATCACACGGCCTAACTGTCCTACGACTTTACCCCTTAAGTCGCCTACCTGGTTAAATCGTTCCACCGATCTAAGCACCACACGACTCAACTCGGAACGACTTAATACAACTAACAACTTAATGCATATAGTTTAACAATGTTTCGATCCGTAAAAATACGGGTCGTTACATTCTCTCCCCCTTAGGAACTTCGCCCCCGAAATTCCAAACAAACAAGAGTAACCAAAGTTATTCCGCATGCCTACCATCCATAGCAATCAACAAACCATGCATCTAATTACTAGCCTAGCATGCAGAATTCTAAGGCTAGAACAAGTTACAAATTCGTGAGATGTCACGACACCTTAGGGCCATACCTCGAAGAGTTCAGGATGAGCTGCTTTCATCCCCTCTTCCTCCTCCCACGTACAATCGTTAACATCATCACTCCATTGTACCTTGAGCAACGTAACCGTCTTCCTCCTAAGCTGTTTCGTGTCGGTTTCAACAACACGAAGCGGCTTACGAGGTCTCGTAACAACTGGATCAACCTCTAAATCTTCACAGCTATCAGCAGAAACCACCGTATTCGAGTCATGCACATACTTTCGTAGATAAGATACATGAAAAACATTGTGCATAGCCGCCATCTTTTCCGGTAACTCCAATCTATAAGCGAGCTTTCCAATTCGCTCGATGATCGGGAATGGTCCAACAAATCTCGGAGTCAATTTCCCTTTCTTACCGAATCGAATAACATTCTTCAGAGGAGAAATCTTCACAAAAACCATATCACCTACGTCGAATTCCAAATCCTTACGACGATTATCGGCATAACTTTTCTGACGGTCTTGGGCTGCCTTCATTCGTTGCCGAATGATCTCTATACACTCCGAAGTCTGTCGAATCATCTCTGGCCCAAGTACCAGCTTTTCCCAGTTTCCAACCAACATGTCGGAGAGTTACACGGTCATCCATACAATGCTTCATACGGTGCCATACCAATACTTGACTGGTAACTGTTATTATATGCAAATTCCACCAAATGAAGATGATCTTCCCATGATCCCCCGAAGTCCAAAACACATGCTCTGAGAAGATCTTCCAAAACTCGGTTGACTCTCTCGGTCCGACCATCTGTTTGGGGGTGATAAGCTGTACTCAAACACAACTCGATTCCCAAAACTTCTTGGAATCTCTTCCAAAATCCACTAGTGAACAACGGATCTCGATCGCTCACTATACTCTTCGGAATACCATGGAATCGAACTATCCACTTAACATACAACTCAACCAACTTCGATGCAGTCCTAGTTGACCGAACAGGGATGAATCTTGCACTCTTAGTCAAACGATCTATGATGACCCAAATCCCTTCGTTTCCTGCCCTGGTTCTAGGTAGACCATCGATAAAATCCATCGATATCTGCTCCCACTTCCATGTAGGAACCTCTAATGGCTGAAGCAATCCACTTGGCTTCTTCTGTTCGGCTTTTACCAACTGGCAGTTCATACATTTGGAAATAAAATTTCCAGCATCCTTCTTCATACCTTCCCAGTAATAGGTTCTCTTCATATCCCGATACATCTTATTTCCACCTGGATGAATTGTCAACTTCGAGTGATGACTTTCCCTCAGAACTTCATCTCTCAATCCATCTATATCGGGAACAACTAATCGTCCTTGCTTCCGAAGCCAACCCTCTCGATCGACCTCGAATCCTTTATCCTTTTCTGGATCCAATCCAGATTCCAAATCACAGATAATCTTGACAATCTTATCGTCTCGCTTTTGGCTCTCGCCAATTCTTTCCACAAGAGTAGGTCTTACTGATAAGTTTGCCAACATCTCAGGTTCCAATTCACATCTAGGCCTGAAGTCAAATCCAGCCAAATACTCAAGATTCTTCCATTCAGAAAACATGGCTCCCAATCCTGCATGTCTTCGACTTAACGCATCAGCCACTGCGTTACCTTTTCCCGGAGTATAGGCTATACCAAAATCATATGATGCTAAGAACTCTAGCCACCGTTGCTGTCGAAGATTCAAGTCCTTTTGGGAGAACAGATACTTCAACGACTTATGATCTGTAAACAACTCGAATCGAACTCCCAATAGGTAATGTCTCCACATCTTCAGAGCAAATACAATCGCCGCTAACTCCAAATCATGAGTCGGGTAATTCCTTTCATGCGGCTTTAGTTGTCGACTTGCATACGCAACAACTTTATCTTTCTGCATTAGCACTGCTTCAAGTCCAGTACCACATGCATCGGTATAAACCACCATCTCATCATTCCCACTTGGAATAGTCAAAACAGGAGCACTTGTCAGTTGCTCTTTCAGGATTCCGAAAGCTTGCTCACACTTATCATCCCATTTGAACACTTGGTTCTTTTTCGTCAATCCTGTTAACGGTGCAGCTATCTTGGAAAAGTCTTTGATAAACCGACGATAATATCCTGCTAATCCAAGAAAACTTCTCACATCAGATGCATTCTTAGGTCTAACCCAATCCTGGATTGCTGCCACCTTAGCGGGATCAACCGCTATTCCATTTCCAGAGATAACATGGCCTAAGAATCTCACTTCACTCTTCCAGAAGTGACACTTCGAAAACTTAGCCTTTAGCTGATGTTTTCGCAAGATTTCCAAAACAATCCGCAAGTGCGTCTTGTGCTCTTCTTCATTTCTGGAGTAAACCAAAATATCATCCACGAACACAAGTAAGAACTTGTTCAACTGATCTCTGAACACTCTATTCATAAGATCCACAAAATATGCTGGTGCATTGGTCAATCCAAACGGCATTACCAGCCACTCATAAAAACCGGACGGTGTCCTGAAAGCAGTCTTCGGCACACTATCCTTTGCCACTCTTAACTGGTGAAATCCCGTTGCCAAATCCATCTGAGAAAACACCTTAGCTTCGTGAAGCTGATCAAACAAGTCATCTATTCTCGGCAATGGATACTTGTTCTTCCTAGTCACTTTATTCAGCTCACGATAATCCACACACAACCTCAACGATCCATCCGCTTTGGTTGCGAACACAACTGGTGCACCCCATTCGGACACGCTACGCCGAATGAATCCTTTCCGTAAAAGGTCATCAACTTGCACCTTCAACTCTTGCTGCTCCCTAGGCGCCATCCGCCTAAGAGGCATCACAACAGGTCTGGCTCCCTCAACTAGATCGATACGAAACTCGATCTCCCTATGCGGCGGTAACCCTTTGACCTCGTCAAAGACGTCCTCAAATCCATTCACAACCGGCATCGATGACAGTCCATCCCGTGGAACAACTAGCGAATACATGAAGCTCATGAAGACGCCTTCTTCATGCTTACATCGTATCACAACCTTTCGCCCTTCCACATTCCCGACTGTCACCTCCAGCCTCTCACAATCAACCTTTGCCGCATACTTCCTAAGCCAGTCCATACCCAAAATAATTCCGAACCCCACAAAGTTCAGAACAAAGCAATCACAAACAAAAGAGCAATCATGACTCGACATAACTAGACCACGGCATATCATACACAAACAAGACGAACCCCCAACTGGATTAGTCACAACCAATGGTCTATCAACAATATCCGGTTCCAAACCCAATCGGTCTACCAGATCATTACAAACAAATGAATGTGACGCCCCAGTATCAAACAACACTCTAACTGGAACACCACAAATGGAAAGAGTACCTTGAACCACCACACTCTTCCCCTTCTCCTCCGCAGTAGGAGCTTTCGAAGATGATGGAACAGCCCTCAAAGCATAAGCTTGCACAATTTGCTTATCTTTCCTTGGTTCCGGACAATCCCTCTTGAAATGCCCCGGTTTGTCACAGTTGTGACACTTTGCCGGCACTCTTGGTTTCTTGCAATCCCTGGAGAGATGACCCTTCTGCTGACAGTTGTAGCAGATCACTTCACCCTTCGGCTTCTTCTGGCCATCCTTACCCTTCTGCTGTTGCTGCTTCCTTTTATTGTTTCCACCCTGCTGTGGTTTGGACTCTTCCTTGGTCACAGCAACAACAGACCCTTCCTTAGGAAACAAACTCTCGTGCCTGAGAGCTTTCTCCACAAGCTTCTCAAACGGATCGTCCAGATGATCCACCAACTGCCTCCCAAGATAATTGTCCAAGCCTGTCACAAACTTCTCATTCTTCTGATAGGGAGATTCAATATACGACCGAGCATACTTGGACAAAGCTTCAAACTCAGAAACATACTCAAGAACTGGTCTTCCACCCTGCTTGAGCTCTACAAACCTCTTAAACAGAACGGATTTCTGAGCTGTAGAAATGAACTTAGCTTCAAATCTAACTTGGAATTGCTCCCAAGTAATCTCTTCCTCTGGAGTATCAATGGTGATAGAATTCCACCAATCCGAAGCTCTCCCTTGAAGCAGCCTTGATGCAAGCTTCCTCTTAGTTGCATCCTCAATTCCCAAATCGCCAAAGATCCTTCTACAAGCATCAATCCATCTCTGAACTTCTATGGTTGATTCTGTTCCCGAGAAAACCTTTCCTCCAAGAGCAGTTAGTCCTTGCACAACTTAGCAAAATCCACTGGTTTTGGAGCTTGAACTTGAACTCCAACATCTACTGATGATCCTGAAGTTGGTATCCTTCTCATGATCGAAGTCATCATAGCTTCGAACATTGCAGCATAGTCAGTAGCTCCCCCAACAGCACGACTTTCCTAGCAGCTTGTCTCTCACTTCGACTCATCCTTAATATCTACAAAAAGGAATGATTTAGAACACCTTGAGAAACAACTACATAAGGAGTTCAAATCCTTCTAAACTACTATATTATATATAGTAATCATCCATCAAAATACAATTACGTCTCTCATACGTAGTTACGTCAGCGAGCGTTGGCTAAAATCGATTAACCAAAGCTCTGATACCAAATGTGACGACCGCCCATGACTCCCGCACGAAAACGATGAAATGGTGCGCTGAAAGGTGTGCCAGGCAGCCATGGACGATAGTCAAGGTAAGGCAAACACAGAAAAGTCTATCGTATTACTCACAGCGCATGGACAAAATACAATAGAAAATATACATAGTGAAGCTTCATATAACAGAATCTCATCATATAAACTCTAATGGTTTGATACAACAATCAGCAAAGTCAATACATCAAGCCTTACTACATATCACTCAGAGAATATACAAACAGCGGAACACCCATTACATATAGTAAGAAAACAATATGCAAAAGCCTCCAGCTCGTCTTCGTCATTAACAGCGTTGGTAGTCAAGAACAGCACCTGTCACCTGCTACCTAGTCTGCCCATCCCAACATGGATGAACAGCCCAAGGTAATAAGAGTTGAACATAAAACCTTGAGTCAGACAACAGTCTTAGTGAGCAGTAAATTAACTATCAAACATACCAAAAGAGCATAAAGGATAAAAGGAATAGGAACTCAACCATCCCACTCCACCTCATTCTACAGTGATATCCCGCAGACCCACTAAGCAGAAACAAGCATAACAACGCAGACATTTAAAGTAAAGTAATTATCACTCGAGTCAAGGTCGATGTTTTCCAAGTACAAACCCCCAAGGCCTAAACCAAGATCAGATAAGCACTCCGAAAACACCGCTCTTGAGGCCGAATGATGATACAATCAAACATCCATGACTCTGGCTATCACTGTTATCATTGCCTTGATATCACCGTTAGTTGAATGAGCACCTGTCAAGGGCTAATGGTAATCCCGGTTCTAGACATAACTCCGCACGTCGTCGCAGCCCGTGCCTAGGAATTTTCGCAACTACCCAGAGTACTAGCACGTCGTCGCAGCCCGTGCCTGAGACGTCGTCGCAGCCCGTCCCAACGTACTCTTGCTTTGAGCATGCTAGAACCTTCAATAACGATGAAATCTTAGCCTCCTAGTCATCCTCCTCGATGACTATTCTCATACTAGCCCAAGCGCCTCTCGAGCCCACCATTATCAACCAACTCGAATCGCATCATCGAGCTATCAACATGCTTGGAATGATCCCGTCTGGATTAAACCAAGGCTTTCTCACATCATACTTTGCTTCATCGCATCATAGCAAAGTCCCATCTCAACATCATGGTTTGCCTCATCGCATCATGGCAAAGTCTCATCTCAACATCATCGTCAAATCTATCCATATGAGCTTCAACATCCGCTTCATATGCCACAAGCAGCTTTCCTTATTCAAAAGCCTTTCCACTTAGCTTTTGAATCATCTTCGACCAACTTGCCCAAATCAAGTTATCGATCAACTAATCAATCAAATCAAACATTAATCCAAGCAATCAATCATTCAAACAAGATCTAAATAAACAATTGCAACAATAATGACAATTTCGTAAATAAAGAGTCCAAATCTAACATGCATTCTAACAAGCATGAATTATGAACAATATCTCTACAACTTGATGAATGAACTTGCATAAGTGAACATGTAGTAAAATAGATGTCAAAACTTCATGAACAATAGATCTACATGCAGACTTAGGGAAAATGCAAGAAATCACTATCTTTAACATACAAACAAGCCACCGATCCAATATACTCCCTTGGGTCCGTGTGAGAGATAACTACCACTCACCGAATCACCTAAACACCTCAAAAACAACCAACTTCAGATCTGGACAGCAAGGAATCAAGCTTGATCCTCCAAAGCTCCGCTTCAAACGATGAAATCTCTCTTTGTTAGATGAAGATCTTCAACTTTGGCTCTTGGATCTTCAATTTGATCTTCAATTTAGATGGAAGGAATCACTAGATTAGAGTGGAGAAAAGAAGTGAAGAAGTGTTGTAGTCGAGCTCTCAAAATGGCAGCACTTCGTCGCTTCAAAATCCGGTGCCAAAAAGTGAGGCGAACCCCTTCTATTTATAGGCAGAAATCCCCCTGAGTCGGTCGTCCCCATGAGTCGCCCACGACCTAACTGCAGCTGACTCACGACTCATGCTTCATGCGACTCAACGGCTCACAGCTCACGACTTAACCCTTGCCGACCCAACCGACTCAACTACCTACGACTTAGCGACCTAACTGGGTACGCGGCATACGACCTAACTGAGAAGCCGTCCTAACAACTTACGACTCAACAGAGGTGCACGACTCACGACTTAAGCCCAAGCGCCGACCTAACGACTCAAGCCCCTAACGACCCAACAGCATAACCGTCCTAACACACGCGCTACCTCGACCTAACTACACACAAGACCACACGAGTTAGGCCTTATCTCATCTACGACTTAACACACAGCCGACCCAACGATTTAAGCCTTAGGTCGTTCACTCACTAACCCGTTAACTACTATAAGTCGGCCTGTCTTCTTAAGTCGTTAACCCTATGAGTCGGTCACTACCTTAACTCGGTCTAGCACTAACACGCTAACCCGTCCAAACATATATGTCGCTCCATACCTTAAGCCGTAGCCTTCTTAGGTCGGTCACTCCATGAGTCGCTCACACGAGTCAACTTCCACCCGACTCACCTTCCTTACGACCTAGCTATCACACGGCCTAACTGTCCTACGACTTTACCCCTTAAGTCGCCTACCTGGTTAAATCGTTCCACCGACCTAAGCACCACACGACTCAACTCAGAACGACTTAATACAACTAACAACTTAATGCATATAGTTTAACAATGTTTCGATCCGTAGAAATACGGGTCGTTACAGTGGCAAACCCTTGTCTATTCACGATGATATATGGGAAGAATGGTGTAAGGCATGTGTAACGCCCAACTGTGTATTCATGATAATATACGAGATCGAAGAAGTAACGCTTTTATAGCATTCAATTGTCTATTCACGACATTGTATCTGATGGTTGTTGATGAAATGCCTGAGTGGAAACCGTTTGTCTAAACCCGACATAATATATAAAGGAAAATGGTATGAGGCTTTGGTGGCAAACTAATTAGCTGTTCACGATAAAATAGAGATAAAATTTGTTAAACACCTAACTAAAAAATCTTGAGTGTCTAGTACGGTTATTGAACTGGTAAGAGTAAGGCCTGTGGCAATTTAACTTGAATTGACTATAGGAACTAATCGAAAACCGGCGAAGAAAATCTCACGAATTGATGACTTATGTTTACTCATGACATGATATTATTACATAGTATGATGTAATTTATGATGATTGGAATAGTGAGGGAAAAATTTGTTCTGTGCTTTAACGACGTAGTCTCACTATATAATTGTTTGTTTAGGGTAAAATATTACCCATGTTAGGCTTTATCTTTAATCCGTGTTTTTATTATTTCTCATAAACTCACAGCCACTAATTTGAGTAGGCTAAGTTTATCGCCTAGACATGTGTCTTTTGAAAAGATGAATATAGAAAGCGAAGACGAAGATGAAGTAGCAGGCTTATTTTGCAAATAAAATTGTTCTGAAAATTCCGCTATGTAAAATGAGAATTTATAATTGGTTAAGTGTCCATGTTACCAATTTATATGTTTGTCATGGTACTATATTTATATTTTATTATATGCCCTCCCTGCTTGGGAACGAAAAAGGGTCAATGATGATGTATTGAATTATGTAAAATAATTTGATGTAATGAAAATATGTTGCCATGTTTACTTAACATTGTGCAAAATAACACCGAACTCATTTTGTCACTTGAAAATAATTCTGACGATAACTACAGCATCAACGACGTCTATTTTTGAATTTCAAAGTGGAGGACGTTACAAATTAATTTTTAGTGATATTTGAATCTTCGCTACAGAATACCGTGTAATGCCTCTTGTATCTCCTCCCTTTCAAGATTTACAGGAAATTATACTGAAATTTGTGTATTTCTAATACGATTGTTTTTATTCATAACTATTCATTGTTAGATTATGGTTTTGTCCACCAATAACACTAATGGGTATCTTTTAAACATATTTTTTGATGCAAACCATTTCTCATCCAGAGTTTAACAAATAATTTATATTTAAATGATTATGAGTCGGATGTTATTCGGTAAATATTGTCACAGACGACCAAGGACGAAGCAATCATTCAACCTCAAATCGTTGCGTTGCGTGTTGCATTGGTAAGGCTGGGAGGTACTTCGAACCAAATCTAATCTCTGCCAGCTGGGGAAGTAGTCTGAACACAGGTAAAAGGGCAAAAAATTATACGATGATATACACAATACAGAAAAAGAATTACAACTCAAAGATCTAGAAGATCTCGAAAAAGTAATGGACTCTCCGTTAACGGAAGGAGAAGGATTACCGAAGAGAGAAAACAAAACGGAAGGTAATGCCACGTGGTCACAAACTCTGTGCAACATAGTAGTATCGATAGTGGGTACGGGTGTACTTGGTCTGCCGTATGCTTTTCGGATTTCCGGATGGGCCGCCGGTTCGCTTGGTATTGCGATCTCAGGAATTGCAACTTGCTATTGCATGATGCTCCTTGTCAGTATTTCATTAATTTCAAATTTTCTTATTAACTATGTTTTTGTTTGCAATTATTGGTTTATGTCTCTGGACATTCTATATGTTTTTAGTTAATATTTGGGGTTAGAACTAAAACTTAGAAGTTGCACAATAGAATATCATTATAGCAATTTTACACCTGATAATTTCAAGCCTATTTAGCTCTCTTGAAATGATTTTTTTCAATTTTGCTTTTTGCATATAAAAGCTAGCGTTTTTGTTGAACATGTATTTGTTGCGTTTTTAAAACAATCTTCTTTCCTCTAAAAAAAAATGGCCAACCAAGAAGCTATATCCAATTTAGTTCCTACATGCATCACAGTCAAGTGTTAGTAAGCTATATGATGTCGGTTTTAGTTTGGGGTCATTGATTGCGCAAACTGAATGGCAAATACAACAGGGACCATCAGATACGTGAATGGTATTTTATTATGTTTTTGTGCATCATGAAGTATTTCGCAATGTGCATAAGATAATAATAAGATGCCACGTTACATATACAACATTATCAATATGAGTTAGAGCCTTAGAGGTACCTTTACACCAGAATTATTGACCTTTTTTATATGACAAATAAGACTGAACTAACATTTTGGACTAAAGATTCAAGTACAAAAATAATGAAAACGTTTAAACTCATGGTGTTTCCTTTCTAAATTTCTCGGCAGATTCAATGTCGAGATAAGGCTGAAGAAGATGACACAGAATGCTTAATCCATATCCAAAGTTATGGGGATTTAGGCGATAGAGCATTTGGTACGAAAGGACGTTATTTCACAGAACTCTTAGTCCTAGTTGCACAAGCTAGTGCTGCAATTGCTTATTTAGTATTTATGGGACAAAACCTCTCCTCGATATTCTCCTCAACACCAACAGATCACTCTAAATACATTTTCTTGCTCCTCCTTCCTATAGAAATCATTCTCTCCTTTATCCGCTCTCTTTCTTCTCTTGCTCCTTTCAGTGCGTTTGCTGATGTATGCAATGTGCTTGCCATGGCTATCGTACTCAAAGAGGAGTTTACAAATTTTAACGGCTTTTTTAAAGAAAGAAGAGCATTTAATGGTGCTTTTGGCATGCCATTTGCTGCAGGAGTAGCAGTATTTTGCTTTGAGGGGTTCAGTATGACGTTAGCCCTAGAAGCATCAATGGCTGAACGAGGAAAATTTAGACGAGTGCTCTCAGTGGCGTTTCTTGGAATCACTGTTACTTATATTTGGTTCGGTCTTTTTGGCTATTTGGCATATGGAGATGAGACTAAGGATATTATAACACTTAACCTGCCTGATAACTGGGCTGCTAAGGCTGTCAAGGTAATTTTTATTTGCTTAACTAATCTCTTCCACTTAATACATATATGTTCTGGTAAAATGTTATGATGCATGGGTGCTTGTATGAGAAATTAAGTTGCTTGAATTAGTATGCATAAGCTTTGACCTCATCAGTGCTTCCATTCGTTTCAAACTTTGGGAAACGATTCAGTAAAATTTGATGAAAACTTTGGGAAACGATTCACAAAAATTTGATGAAACCTTCGGGAAACGGCCGTTAAACAAAAATGTAGCTTTTGCTCAATGTTAATTTTCAACAAGTTTGAACCTATTCTGCTAGAATCGCTCGTAAATGGTTGATGAGCTTGTAAATACACATCCAGGGTTTAAAAATTATCTCTTATAAGAAATATTGAGATTTAGTTAATAGTAATACTACTACAATAACAACTAAACCATTATTCTCGAACAAGTTAGGGTTGGTTAGAGATGAAACCCAAAATTAAATGACAAAGTCAATTTAAATCATGATAATAATAATAAAATAAAGTAAAATAAATAAACAAATAATAATAATAATAATAAATAAAATAAAGATAAAGATAAAAATAAAATAAAAATATATAAAGAAATAAAAAAACCATGATAATAATAATAGTAACAGTAATAATGGTATTAATAGTAATAGAGACCGAACACCAAACACTTCGTCCCATACTCTTATTCACTATTTCTATAATCTAAAACTTATAACACTACCTCTAAACCAACCCTAAACAAAAAAAACTCTCAGCTCATGGTTCTGTTACGTGGATCGCTAACTTCCACGTGTTTCTGTCCAACACTAGCTCTTTGGATATATTCCAATTCTTCTAGTCCATTTTTATTACTTTCTCTCATGTCTTTGAGTATTTGATGCGGCCTACAATTCCAGCATGCACAGGTGACTTGGTAGACCTTCGTTGGAGATGTTCAAACCATCTTAAGCGGTGTTGGATTAACTTCTCTTCAATTGATGCTGCTTCAAGTTTGTCACGTATATCATCATTTCTAATTTGGTCTCGTCTTGTATGACCACAACTCCATTGCAACATACACATATCTGTTACACTTATCTTTCGATCACAATCTACATACTAACACGAGATTATTAATAACAATTAACTCAAAAGGTTGCAGAAAATTAGCCCAAATTATATCAGAGTTTCAGTAAAACAACCAAATTATGAAGAAATCCATCTGGTCACAGTCTATATACAGGCACCAGGCCTAATAGATTGCAGTAGACAGTATAGAAACTAAATGAGTAAACGAATAAATGCATAACATATAATTTGTAGTGGTTAGACAATCACAAAATTGTTTGTGTCTACTTTGAGTAAACCATACTATCACCGGAGAGAGACAAGAGTTAATTTTTAATTATAATCTTGAAGCATTTCAATGGTGGTCGAAAAATCCTAAAAATAGAAAAGATTCAACCTGTTGACTGAACAAAGTAGTTCTGTTGGTAGAATAATGTAGGTATCTCCAGCAGCTACTGCTAAACTCATGGTTGCGGTTTTTAGGAAAAAACGGATCCACCTTTCTTGCTTTTTTAATTCGTTTGTTTGCTTTGAAGAAAGGAAAGACCGGACGTGTTTGCTATCAATTGAACATAACAGTTGGTCGATAGAACAAAGATATTTCTATCAATGGAGTATGGTGATTTAAACCTCTTTATTCTGCTGTTTTTAATTTCTGGTAATTTAAACCTCTTTTTGCTGCAATTTTTAATTTTTGGAATTTAAACCTCCTTTTGCTGCAATTTTTAATTTTTGGAATTTAAACCTCTTTTTACCGCATTTTCTAATTTCTATGTTTTTGTCCTTCTCACTTCTTTCATTCTTCATCACTATATCGAAAACTAAATCAAAATATGTAATTGTGTATATGTATCATAAATTTTTAGAACCCCACCTTGATACTAGTATATTCCTTGAAGCGACAAAACATGAGAACTAAATTCTTCCAACTTTACTTTTATCCATATTTCTTTACTAGGCTATGACATAATTTTTATAAAATCAATACTTTCTGACTGACTACTCAAATGCTTAGGGAGGTTAGTCAGTGTCAAATTACTCATGTAAAATCATTTTATCTCAATCCTTGATAATAGAAAAAACTTAGCAACCCACACCCAATTCATAACATCTAAGCACTTCTCCAAACAATCTAGTTCGAGCAATACTCAACCAATTAGATGGTAAAGCATTAGTAAATATGCCTTCCGATTTTTTCCTTTAAATGAACCTCTTTGAGGTAAATCAATTTATCTTCTTCCATATCTACTAAATTTTTTATAACTATGTTATATTCTTGAATTAAATGCATTATTATATTCCTTTGCCTAAAACTTAAAGCTTAAATCATAAAATGTATAATGCAAATAAGGGGTCATTTTCGATACCTATTCCATGAAAGTCGAATTGGTCTTCTCAATTAATACAACCTCGTATTTGCTGCCATGGTTTATAACTCGTGCCAGCATCATTAAGGGTACAGATAATTCAAAATTGACGTTTTTCTTTTCAAATTACGACATCTACTCAAATCGTAATAACTTATGTCAATCTTTACTTTAAACCTTAAACCATAAGCAAGACTATTTTCAGAGTATCTCAACATGCACTTCACAACTTGCCAATGTTTGACAAAATCACTTGATGTAGTGAAAGATCCAATGATATTATGTTGTTTGTTCTCTAAAGCATATATGCTACTATTATTAAATTTCAGTGCCTTCCAAGTTTTACTAGTCTCATTCCCAACTAAGACATTCCAAACTATGAATATTTCAAACAAATTTGATTGCTTTTATCATACCTTTTGTGAGAATTTATTTGTAATATAAAATTTAATTCGGGTAGAAACCTTCGATGTTGTTTCCTAAACATCTATGTAGATTTAGTTAAAAAATACTCTTCATATCATGTTTTGCTTTAACAAATTTTCGTCGGCTTTACTATAACACATTCTTTACATAACTCTAATGTTACTGCAATGCATCTTAGCCATTAATGAAATTTTGCTTTTTCAAGCATCAAGACACTACTCCGCTACATGACAATTCCTAAGATGCTTGGAACAAGCAAATCGATTTCGTGGGAATTTTTATCATCATGACAAAAGTTTTTTATACAGTCGTTATCTTAAGTAAATATAAATTTTGACCTACCTATTACACCTTTCATCAAGATAATTGGACACTTAACTTGGTAGGGTTTCACTTCTGATGTCACTCAACATTGTCAAAGGCTACCTAAAGCTCTATTAGGCTTCTCTAAAGTTCTGTTTGAACTTCGGCTCCCCAATGCATAAGGGTGTTATAACACTTCCCTCTTCTTTTATAGTATCTCTTGAAGTGAGAAAAGTTTAAAAACTTCGGTGCTTAGCGCTACAAACCATTTCTAACAACATAGATGTCACTTTGTCTCTAATCATGTAAAATTTGTCCTTGAAAATAAGCGACTTTTGAAGTTTTGATGAATGTATGTGGGTGAGTGAATTGTAGAATTATACATTTTGATCTTTATTAGACTAATGCCTATGGATCTACAAGTTGTATCGTTGTCATAAGAATTAAATTATCATTCTTTACAAATGATGTAAAATAACCCATAATTGGGGTTATACGATACGATGCATGTGAACAAGAAAACACTCATAAACCGCAACTTCCAATATGCATGCAGTCAATACATTATATGCGTTGTTGACTTTTCCACCACTAACCTGATGAAGTATATGATATCGGTTCTTTATCGGTTTCTGGTTCTCTAAGCATTTCATATTCCACTAATCGCCCTCTCCCACGCGCCTCTCTCTCTTCTTCTTTTTATCGTAAATGACAATTAAGGTTCAAACATCCAGTTTCAATTTACTTGTACGATTAGTTTCGTTCAATCTTGAAATTCTTGATCGATTTCAGTATCTTTTTCTATAAGCATAATTTTGTCCACTTGTGTTTAAAAATGTGTTGTATTTAAAACCATTACCTTATTAACGGAAACTTAAACTATATAGATGGTATAAACATTTTCATTCAAACGAATCTAAAAAATCAAGTCATCCAATAAGTATTATTGTCCATTTTGCCTAAATAACTAGTGGAAATATTCGAACAAATAGAAACAAATGTAATTGGATCTATGATGACATGTGACTAACAAGCTATGCAGTTAAAGCCTTGCTAAAAAGGAGATAAAGTGCTTAGCGTTATTCAATTGCTATGCTATTACAATTTAGCGCTCTTAAATAACGCATCTTTTTAAAGCTTGGCTGAATCAATGTTTTTTAGCATCCGCTTTATCATTTTTAATATTATAAAAATGATCAATTCTCTTTTAAACTCAATTGAAAAGGCTAGGGTGTAAGTTTAAAGCTCAAACATTCAAAATAAGTTAGTGCACTATTTCTAGTCCTTGAATATGAGCTACATGGGGCGGAGCATTGTTGGGTCTCCTTAAATATGAGCTACATGAGGCAGAGCATTGTTAGATTTTGTTGCATAATAGTAGAAGTTTTTCTACAATAATTTGTGACTAGTATTAAATCCATGTTGGCAAATGGATACTATGGCTTTTCATGCATCTATTATTTTTCGCTATAGCCTTTTGCAGCTTCATTGCTATATAAGCTTCATCGCTATATAATCACTTTAATTGAACAGTCAACAAAATAAAATAAAAACTAAATTTATGCTTCCTATTTTGACTACTCTTTGTATTCTCGAATAATTATTGACTAATGTTAAATCCATCTTGGCAAATGGATAATATGGCTTTTCATGCATCTATTATTTTTCGCTATAGCATTTTGCAGCTTCACCGCTATATAATCACTTTAATTGAACAGTCAACAAAATAAATTAAATAAAACCTAAATTTATGCTTCATATTTTGACTGCTCTTTGTATTCTCGAATACAATTTTGTTTGCATCCTCAAAGAGGCTATGAACATAATCCTACAGTATAATTTGTGAAATTTGAGGATGTGACTTAGTTACCATAAACTTCATCAGTCATGTGGAGTTATGTTGATTCACTTAGTTCTCAGAAAACAATTGATAACATGAAGAATAATATCATTATACACACACGAGTGTTATGACACGCGTTTCGCGCGTGAATTGTTTTTCCTTATAAATTGTATATGTTTAAATCAATCGAAAAAATAATTTTTTATTTTCAAGTGATATTAAGATTTGCGTATGTGTAAAGAATATTTTAAATTTATAAATGAAGTTTAATATTAGATCATATTTTTAAAAGCATTTTGAATTTGTAAAGCATGTTTAATTGTTACATCCTACTATTATGGGCGTTTGAATTTGTAAAATAAGTTTAATATGAGATCATATTTTTAAGTAATTAAAATTTGAACATATAAAAGGGCATTTTTGATAGTTCACATTGATACAAAAAAGTGTGACATTAAAGGTATTACAACTATTAATAAAGAAAGATGTATGTGCATATTTGTGTGTGTCTGGACACTTGAGTGTTTTGGACACGTTCTTGCATATATGACATATTTTGAACTAGCATGTAGACATTTGCCTTGTGACGCAAAGCACGTGTAACTACCAGAGCATGTGTAACTGTTATGCACATGCAAAACATGTCTAGCTCTAATACCGCATTAGAGAACCACTTGTTATTAAAAATCAAGTGGAGATGTGAAATGTGATCTCTTGATATTTACGGAGGGCTGATTATATTAATTAGAGAAGGTGAGAATATTCTCAACAATGTTAGCCCCTATTCGAGGAAGTTAGAAAAATTACATTTACTTTTCCCCCTACATAGAAACAAGATAGCTTTGATGTTTGAAATTTTGGATCTAGATCTTTAAACAATTTCGGTGATGGTCTTCGATCACATTAATTTACTGTAGCTCTTCATCTCCTTCTACGTCTTTAGCATTTGTGAGACCCCAGGACAACAAAATTCAACATGATTTGTTGGCTTTGATTTATTTTTAGTCTTAGATTTTTATTTGTTTTTATAAAGTTCACAAGGGTTTGAAATTGATGCTTATAGAAGAGTTGAAAACTATTTTACTGCTTTTTGTTGATTTCTTTATACCAAATTTGGTTTTTTTGACTGTTCTTTACAAAAAGTTTTTTTTTGCATGTTATGACCAATACTAGATTTCAACCGCAATTTTGTCTCAACCGCAAATAAAATGGAAACAAGATTGCCAAATTTTTGAGATTTCGGTTGGAACCTTGAACCCTACATAGTATTCTCTCTTAGGGTGTGTTTTTTTTTAAACGAAATGAGCAAACGAAATGGACTGAGAAAGGGGTAAGTTTACGAAAGGGGAATGCGTTCTTTTTAAGAAAGGGGTAAGTTCGCGAAAGGGGAATGTGTTTTTTTTTTGCGAAAGGGGCAAAATTATTATTTATATTATTATTTTATTTGTGTTAATTATTTTTAAATAAAATAGATAAATACCGAATGCATAATACATAATATATAATACCGAATACATAGTTCAGAATTCAAAATGTTGAATACAAAATACGAAATAAAGAAGAATTACAAATACAAACTACTGTGGTGGGTATTATGGTGGATATGTAGATGGTAAGTTCGGTGGATATGTAAGTGGAAAGTTCGGTGGAAATGTAGGTGAAAAAACAGTTGAAAAGGCAGGTGGTGGTAAAGACATCATATACTGTTGGTATCTGATTGTATGATTGCATTTGTCGATCTCGTACCGCAACCATTTTCGGTCTTCGTCGTCTTCCAAAAGTGTGAGCGTATCTCTGTTGTCCTTAATTTGGAGTAGTGAAATTGCTTTGGAAAGTTGAATATCTTCAAATTTCTTCACACGTTCAATTATAGCTTTCATATCCGAACATGGGGTAGTGGAATGTGGGCTTGCATTAGCACAAGGGGAGCTACTAGCATTAGTGGATGGATTAGAGGATGAACTATCTGTGTCAAAAGGATATTTCTTGTTTTTGTGTTTTTCATATATCATATCAACAAGTGCATCCATTTTTTCCTTGTTCTCTGTCCGTCTTCTTCTGGTTGATCAAGACCTGGAAGAACCTACGCTACATGTTTGTGTAGGTTGTTGAAACGACTATTGCGTGTTAATGTCTTCAAGTGTGACGTAAAAACCTTCTGTTCCCCATGTATTGTCGAAATACGTGTTTGTGGTGTCTTCTTGAGGAGGAGAATGTGGTGACTGTTGCGCATTGAGACTTTTGGCAGTGGCAGGAGTGAAAGCATCGGCATCAGTTGCAATACTGTTACCAAAAATTTGTTCGAGTTCATTCAAATTCTCTATCGGCTATCTCCTATACTTCAAAACCGAGTTGCCAAACTTCTAAAATTTAAAAGAAACATAAATTAGTTGCGGTAAATTAGAAAACAAAAAAGATAAAAAGTACTACCCCTACGCGATCGATCCACCAATATTCGCTTCCACTAATCGTTTCTCGAACATTGTCCCATCATGAGCCCTTTTTATTTCTCAAATTACGCCAAACCACCCATTTCTTCTTCAGCAAATCGTATTTGACCGTAATTTGTTCGATAGTGAACGGTGCTTCGTTTGAAACACCCACTAAAGTCTCGTTCAGTTTTGCCATTATCTTATGGATTCTTTTTTGGATTTACCGGCAGCTTGATAAGCTTCGGCAGCTATTCGTAAAAATTCAGAATATGCGTGAGCGGACCAAACTCTTGGGTTACGGTGAAAATTTTTCGGTACATTTTGTTCGGCCTCTCTGAGACAAAATATGTCAAAAAAACCAGAAAAACAAGAAAAGAAAATAAACGAAATGAACAAAAACAGAAATAAAATTATCGAAACACGGTGTTGTTACTACGAAAGCTCGGATTAGTGAATTTTTAGATTGAAAATTGAAAGTGAGTGTGGAGAGTGGTAGAGGAGGGGGGATTATATAAGAGATGGAGAAAATATGGCTCTTGTAGGGGAGCCGTTCGCGTCCGAGTCGCGTCGGACGCGAACGATTCTCCTACAATGGTTAAGTCGAACTGGGCAAACTCGTGGGGTCCACCTTCGACGTGTCGGACGCAAACGCCAACTTCGTCTGTCCAGTTCGTCATAAGAACGGTACCTTAATTTACTCCACCACTAATTATCAGACTTTCTAGAGTTAAACCATATTGTTATTTTGTATCTATTATTTTATCATTTATACCTCTCTCATCTCAAGTAAAGAGATCACTACTGCTTGGTGCTTTGTTACTCAACTCTAAATTTTCTTATTCGATCATGCAAATTTTTAGATAAGAGTGTTCATTTTGTTGTCTTTAAGACTGTTTTTATCTATATATGATTGTATCCATGAATGTGATATATCATTTTAATAAATACGATACTATTATCATCATCTCCTGCTCTTCATAAATAACCTGTCCAATCGTTTTCATTTTTATAGTAAGGTCATCAAATGCAATACTTTTCTTTTCTTCAATGAGAAATATGTCATTACCATCGAACAATGTTGGAGTGAGTTCTTCAAATATAACCCTTTCAATATTTCTCATATATCTTTAGTGATTGTTTCAATATTTCTCATATATCTTTAGTGATTGTTTCGCCGTTGACCTGGAGATAACATTCTTTCTTAAAGCAACCGAAAGGTAGTAAAAACTTAGATAGCTGGGTTGAAACAGTTTTGTGTTTTCAATGTGCACTTTAAAATGCACGGAAGACGAGAAGTAGATGAAATACAGTCGATTAGAAAATTTGTTTTAACACATAAATTGGAAATGATTTTTTATCCTCTTTTTTGGGAAATATAAAAAAATTATTTTCTCCCTTTCCGTTCCCCATTGAATGATTTGGATTTTCCAACTCCTCCTCTCCCATGTCATTTGATATATGTATTGAAAACGCAAAACTCCAAACACTAGCTTAATTTTTCGTATGTTCTCCCTTTTAAAGAAGACATCTAATATAAATTTATACCTAAATTAACTTGGTATACCTGTTTCCTTCTTGGATTGCATTCATTCTTCGTTGCTACTTCTTAAAGAAGTCGTCTTGATTCCAATTTTCTATGTTATACTGCAAACTCACTGCCACAGACAACCAATGTGCACATGATCATGGTTGGTGGTGGTGGTGTTAATGATTCTGATCCTTAACTTGATCTGATATTATATCAAACATCTCGTGGTCACTAAAGCTTTAAATTGGGAATTGGTTTACAATAGTAAACCCTAAATATATAACAAATGGTACAAGAAAAAAAATAGTATGGGAATCTATTACGGTGTCTATAAAACAACTAAACTACAAAGAAAATCAATCAGAATTTGCATCCTATCACCAAACCCAACTAATCACAACCGATAATATAGAAAACATATAAGTGCAACTAATTATCTAAGATACAAACTTATAATGATTTCAAAGTTAGGAGATTGTGTGCATTTGCTTTGCAGAAATCTTCTATTACTTGGAGAAATCACAAGTTCGAGGAAATTTTAAGTGTCTAAAAAATTCAAATGTTGAAGTCATGAGGTTATGAATTATATTTCATAGGCGACATCTATTTCCACCCCACCAATTTGTCTACACTTCCCGCAGTTTTCTGTGAAATAACACCACACTTCTTGCCACCTGTACCCTTCACCTATAATTTAACTTCTGCAAGCTTGATTATTCTAAGTTTCTCCCCCTCTCACTTTCTTCTACTTTATGCCACTATTACTTTCTTCATTAACTCTTTTTCAGCAAAAATTCTAATTTTACTGCACTAATTGCATTCATTTTTACACGCTGGGTTGTCACCTTAAAAGGATAGTTGATTTGCTTGCTAACGTAGCGAATTGAATACCTGGATGAAGTAGAAACACTAGTGATTTTTAGCATTGACGATATTTTTACCTAGGATGGACATGATCAACGTTTAGTAGAAATGTCTCTTTTGGGATTTTGGACTTGGATTCAATCAACCAGCTGGGTGTTTTGTCAGGAAATAAATTATGTTTTGATGATGGGGGTGGAAGGAAATTTCCGGGGTGGTACAACAAGCTGCCTATTCTATGGCAGAGCTATATCCCATCTATTTTTAATCTTCGAATTCTAGCATCTCAATTTAATTCAAAATTTTAGACAACAAAACAATGAATCAAATTTCATCAATTTCTACATGAGGTGACAATCTGAACTTAAGTTTTTATAAAAAGCACATTCAGACAGCTCTTGAATCACCCAGTCAGATTCAAATCTTTTCTCACCTCCTTTCTTCAATGTAATCTCAACTTAAGATTATTTTTATTGTATTTGAATAAACTTCGAAAATAATCGGATGTCCAAATCCATTCTGAAAGTGTGAAATGCTACAAATCTTAAGATTATTTTTCTATCAACATTATAATGTTGTTTTATCGGTAGACATTACTCTCAACTTTTGTATATTATAATTGTAAATTTTTGTGTTTTTATTTATTCCTCTTCTATTTTCTGTTCCAATGTCCATTATGAATTTCTTGATATGTAAATGTGAGTTCGTTGTGAAAGTTTCTCTAGAAGGCTTGGATCTAAATTTATTAGTGTACCAACCCAAGAGCAATAACAATACCTGTAATCACCAATACAAACAGATGATACAAACAAGAAGCATGAAATACAAGATTTAATGGAGCAATCAAACTTGATTTACATTTATGGATTAACAACTTTTATTCGCTTTCACTGAACCAAAATTTACAAGAGCTATAATACTTACTCCATGACTATCAAATGGTAAATTAGAGTGATTAAATCAATAATCTTCACCAAGAGTCAATATGTAGAAAGGATCCCTTAATTATCAAAACTTTTGAAGTTCCTCTCTAGGGTTTCTATTTGATTGCTTAATTAAATGTGGATTAGTCTTCAATAATTAGAGAGAGAACATGATTATACATCACATAATCAATAGGAGTCTGTTATATATCACACACAACGATCCGAGGCATCCAAAACTGAAAAAAGAACAGACCCAAAAAATGTTAGGTCTAATTTGCTCCACCAATTAAAATATTTCACTTCTCTGTAGGAAACGCCTCTGGTCGACCTGGCCAAATAACTGGTCGACCAGTTGAGTGCTGGAGCTATTTTCTGCACTGTTTTGTTACCAGATCACTACACTCTTCTCCACAACTCGACTTCGTATTTTTATTGTGACACTTGTATCATACATTTTAATGCAAATAATTGTGAATTTGGCCAAATTTATTCTTCTTATTTTCCTTCCAGTGTGGTTGATAGTTTTCTGGAAGATACTGATCATAACTTTGAAAAAAAACGATACAAGTATAATATATCAAAGCACAAGAACTTAAGTTTAGGGTTATAATTTTTTTTTAAAAAAAAAAAACATTATATAATGATGGAATATTTCTATTATTTAATGCAATAGCATACAAATAAGAGTTATGCAACACCAACAGTGGCCATTAATTTCATGCTTACAAACTTCATTCAAACGTCAGGTCCGTGTACAAAGCATCCTTTGCAGTTGCGAATGTTTTGTTGGAAAAGAAATTTACATAATGATGGAATATTTAGACAGAATATACCAATTTCTGTATACACTTATCAAATTCAACACATGACAGGTTGGATTGTGCACAGCACTGGCATTCACATTTCCAATCATGATGCACCCGATCCACGATATCACAGAATCAAGGCTGAAATCAAGCAGACCGTTTCACAACATCTGTCAAAATGCAAGAGGCTTAGAGGCATTCGGAATTCATGCTACCCGCATCTTAATGGTGGTATTAATGGCCACAATAGCTTCCTTCATTCCAGGCTTCGGCTCCTACATATCTCTGGTAGGAAGCACTCTTTGTGCTTTGCTATCATTTGTCCTACCAGCTACATTTCATCTCACTTTAATGGGCTCTAGTCTGAAGCCTTGGCAAAGAAATTTGGATTATTTTATACTTTTTATTGGTGTTATTTTTGCTGGGTTTAGCACTTACAATGCAGTTTCAGGTCGCTCTAGAAGCACTTAATCAGATGATATACCGTCTATCATTACTCTAGAATTGTTATCAATCGATTATGTGATTAAAGAAAATTTATGTACCTGTACGCCATGTGAATATTAACGTCTTATAGTTGTAGCAAAAAGTATTTATGTTGGTACAAAATTCTTCATTGCAGCTGGGTATGCTTAATCAGTAGCTTTATTATATTACATTATACAGAGGAGAAACTCAATCACGTCAGTTTCCATTACATTTAGATAACAGATATAAAAGTTTGCCAGCCTTCATTTCCAACACTTAATGCAAGCGAGCAATTACAGCATTGTGACCAACTACAGATACATTACAGACTTTCTGATCATTAACGATTATACATCTAAGATTAGAATTCAGCGAAATTTACAGTCATCCGAAACAGGAAAGATGATGGGCTAGTCTTCTAAATTACTAAGCTAAGATGGTGAGTTGCGTCTAGCAAGCAAGCTATGAGTATCTTTCAAACTTCTTGCCCTTCTAAATTCGATTTCTGCATCGGAGCACGAGTGGCTGGATAAGTATCTCTTGCTCAGTTGGCGATGCATCGACGAGGAAAGTCTATCATTGCCGATTTTCAAAGGATGGAGCCCACAGTTTAGAAGATCTGATTGACCGGTTTGTTTGGAAGCTGCATCAATTCAATTGTTCAATGATATATGAAATAATATTGGATTCGAATGTATCAACAGTCCATTTTTAATCGTAATAAATGGGCTTTTGACTGGAAATAAAATATACCGAAGTGTAGTAGGTAAAAACACTAGAAGGTTGATTGTGCATAATGAAAGATTAGGTAGTCTTCTCAATTTTAGTACTTGTACAAAACTATTCAACATCTATAATGTTGACCCAATCCACAATCTTTCAACTTAAACCACAATTATTCTATATCATAACTGTTGATCTTGATCTTCCACATCCAGTGCTACAGTCCACGCATTTGTATAAGCTTGTGTTTGTCCACCCATCTAATAATCTCACAAAGCATGGCTTTATATGTTGAAAGAGCTTTATGGAGTCAAAACTAATAATCAAAACTGTTAGAAACCAATTTAGCACATGTGTATGGGTCTGCCGGTACAGGGTTTGGTCCGAACCCGGTCTAAACAAGCCATATCTATCCAGATATGAGTTTTGTTTGACTATCCGAACCCGATCCCAACAACATTATTATTACGGTCAAGTACAGTTTCATTGCTATCCAGAGCAATATGGATCTAAATGCGTGTTAATTGTTCCTGATACAAAACGTGTGTTTTGTTTCTTTGGCAAATTTATTTCTAAAATTTGTTTGTCCACCGAAATTTCCTTTCTCTATTAAAAGAAGTTACGTGTTCAAACTACGATTTTAGGATACATATTTCAGATATACATTCGGGTTTTTACGCTAATACCCGACAGTTCAAATTCTAGTAATTGGTTTCAAAATTCTACGGACTTGAATTATGATTGTGGTCACTGGACTCAACTTTTAGTTACTTAAACTGAACCCAACTCACTGACAATTCTATGTACACCTGTAAGTTCTATCAAAGCAGGGTCATCAATGTATATCCAAAAAATCTAGACTGAAATCCGCCTGCGTCAGCATTCGGACAATGGAAAATATTCAAAATTTGAAAAAGGGATACAAATACGGATATGATAGTATTCGCATTCGAAAACTATCCATCCGACTTTTACCAAGATGGTAGTTGAGATTATGCATATATTAGCATATAAAATAGTTGATATTTATTGTTTCATCAAGCTAATAATTTATATTATGCATGTATAAATGAATATTTGTGATTCCAGACTATATTTTATCATCGTATTTTTTATTATTTGTATTTATATTAGTATTGTCACTCAAAAGGATCTACGTTGAATCAAAAAAATTCATTTATTTTTTGAGTTTATTAATTATGAGCAGAGCAGATAAATATCCGATATCCGTCCATGACTGCCCATGCGGGTATCCAAAAATGATTTGGGATAGTCAAAGCCATAACAATCAATTCAATACTGAAAAGCACCCAAAGAGAAAAATGGCTTGTATGCTCACCTGATTGCATTCTGTCATGGTTATCAGTCACATCTAATGATGCTTTAATACTTTCCGGATTCAGAAATGACAAATGTGCTCCACCAAATGCTTCTACACATGGTTTACTAACCCCAAAAGGCGACATGGTAAATGAATCATCAGAAGGCTCAGACGGCTCTATATATTTCTGTGAAGTAATAATCTCATCTGAGCTAAACCCAAATGAAGCTCTATATGCTTCGATCTCCTCGTCCTGTTTAACACAGTTTTTACTGCGTCTATTTGCACCATTTGAATGTACATCCGTCTCCCTTGACACACTCAACCTCCCTCCATTATGACCATAAGGAAATGACTGCTGTGCCTGATCCAAATAAAACTGTGCAGAAGCAGCAGGGCAAAAGAAGCTTGAATTTGCAGGCAACATGAAATTTCGTGAGGTGGAAGAATTACTGCCCGGCTGTGTGGAAGCCACTTCTTGTTCAGGGTACGGAGAAGATAAACCAGTTCTAGGGGTTCCAGAAGCAGGTGATATAAGACTGCTGGAAGGGCTGCCAGGGTACAGCGAGTAAGTGGATTGTAAATCAGTACCGCCCGAATAGCATGAGGGAAAATAAGGCATTCCATTTTGTTTAGCAGCAGAAGAAAGATACTGCGCATAAGGAACCTCAGGAGACGAAGGTGTAGTAAGATGAGCAAGTTCAGGAGGTGGGGTTAACGGTGCAGTAGAAGGTTCTGTAGTAAAAGTCGAGAAAACGGGTGGTGAAACTAATTGGGTTTCATGAGCGTAAGGCCCAGTTATGAACATGGTAGATGTTGTTGGGCCACCTGGAGAGTTTGCTGACATGGACATGAAGGAGCTTGGTGATTGGACGGTTGAAGGAAGAGCGGAGTTTGTGAATGACGCTGGAGATGATGGTGGAGCGAGAAGAGAATGGTTCTGGTTTGTGGTTTGATTGGATGGGTTTGTCGATCGAGGTCCATGACCATTGCTTGTGGATGCGGTTCCATCGGCAACACGGGTTGCGGGTACTATTCGTTTTCCACCTTTTTGGGACCCAAAACAAGATAAGCCACTAAAACAACGCACCCACCTGCTTCTCTGCGAAAAGTTAGAGAGAAAAAATATGGGTTAGAAATTGGATTTGATATAATTGGAAATGGTTAATATGTGCCCCAACATGGATCAGGATTTCAGCCGTTTCGATTCCGTTAAGGTGATGATCAGGATGCAGTTCAGCCAAAATTCAGGTTTTGGTCTAATTTCAAATTTCAATTTTCAACTGGTATTAGAAAATATAAAGACATGCAGTGAACATGTCAAAAGAAATGTAACAAACCTAACAAGATAGTGAAAAAATTGCAGAAAAACCAAATAATTTCAGAAGAGACTAGATATACTTGACAATTTTAGTTCAATTTAGCAAATAAAATAAATAAAAGAACAGTGAAAATCAGTAGTTGAATCATCTTTTAAAATACAAAAATATTCTACTTTCGTCTCTGCATTATCTGTTAACATATCTGTAAGAGAACATCAAAAACTGAAACCAACACCGTAAAATTCTCATAATTTTTTTGAAATAAATTGAAACTTTGCAAATCTCAACGAACGAAATGGAAATTTTGAACCTTGTCCCAAAAGGCACATGTTGAAAAAGAAAAGACATTAATTATGGTTTCAAATTACAAAATATCCTTGCTCGTCTTATTAATCAAATTTGGATAAGTTAGGATATTTATCTAATATGACAGCCTTAAAGTGTCATTAGGAGACATTTTAACAAACCCAATATAATTTACTGGAAATTAGGATATGCCCTTTATTTTCATACATAATACCTAAAACCCTTGTCGAAAACAAATTTCACAAAACACTCATGTCAAAGTTTCTAAAGAAAATGTGCATTTTTAAACTGCACATATTTGCAGTTAGAACCGCAAATATTTGCAATTTAAATTGCACATATTTGCAGTGTGAATGCACATTTTTACAGTCTTTGCAGTGTAAACCACAAACTTTCATTTTACAAAAATGTACAGTTAGAACTGCATATATTTGCAGTGTAGAATGCAAATATTTGCATTTTTAAGTACAGTTTAAAATGCACATTTTCACTGAAAACTTTGACAGTGGTGTTTCGTGAAACTTGTTTTCGAGAGGGGGTGGAAGCGAATTTTGAAACTTTTAAAGGGTGTTTGAATAAACGTATCGCTACTCAGCACTGAAATACTGAATTAAGGAACTGTGGCTGCCTTCCTAAAGAATGCATGTATGCAAGTCTGTTTTCGATATTCTACTGTAGAACTGAACAAGATGGAAAAATGATCCATAGTCTATCCAGGTATAACATCTAGTTAGCACACTGACAAAATGACAACTTGTTACTGTTTTCCTTCTCCAAAATTACAGTTAATAAAATGTTTACAATTTTATTCTATAGAACACATATGCAAGTCTGTTTTAAATATTCTGATGTACTAATGTAAAACAAGAAGAAACAAATGATCCATTATATAATCAAGCATAACATCTAGTCAGCACATTGACAAAATAACACCTAGTATCCTATCCTTCTCTGTAATTACAATAAATAATTACAGTTTTATTCCATGAGCAGATTGCAAATGTATTCTACAAATGCACAACTAAATGGTGGCTAACGTTGGGCAAATAGGCATTCTTTTGAAGCTATGTATTCCACGTAGGTGCAATAGTTAGAGATAAATGTACTGTAGAAGATGCCAAGATTATAATCTGGAAAAAAAAAATTAATCTACTTCCACTGGCAAAATTACAGGCTTCTAAAAAAATCTCCAAAATATGAGACGGTCCCATACTTTAAAATTCAATGAGATAGCACACTCTAAGACACTGTTATGACGAAAAGGTAAATACTATGCAAAGCAGCAAAATATACACAATGATATATCATATGTACAAGAGGTTCATGTCATCTGGCCAGTGCACTGACTAATAACAAGTCATAAAGATGTTCTTTTAGGACAAGAATATTGCATTTTTTAAAAGAAAGAGTGTTCGTATCTTACCAAAGAAATAAAAATTATAAGAACAGGTTGAATGATGTATGCAAAAGCATGTCCAAAAGTGGTTCATTTGCACATAATTTGAATGTGCATATTCATAGATTAGCATGTTACGTATACATACAAATTTACAATAAGCTATACCTAGCATTAACTACCGAATATCAATATCAGCTTATGTTTGACGATATGATTGCAACATGAATGTCATATCTGTTGCAATTATGAAGGAGTATTTCATCAACCACCATTATTGTGAAATCAATTTAAAAGATTTTATCCAAGTTGAAAGTGATAACTCTTCTATGAAGTCATTGACCAACTAGATCCATATATCAAATTAATTAATTAATTAAATTAATTACAAAATGGGGTTTAAGTATACACGATGTAGAATTGTGGTCCCCTATATTCTTTTGATGTTGTAAAGTGTAAACTAATATTAATACTAGTTTTAGCTAATACTAAAGACAAATCTTACAGATCATGCAAAATTAGCAGCTAAAATAACCTTAATCGCCATCTAAAACATAACATTCAGTTTCACATTTTCACAGCATTATTTCTAGACATGAAAAGTAAATAAACACAAATAATTCACCTGTACCGGTGAAAAACCCAGATTATTAGTTTTTTTTTCACTCTGGATTTAACAAAATTTGGTGTACTAGATGAATAAATGAAGTAGGAAAAATTGCAATCATCGATCACTCAATAAATCACAAGATCCATATATCACACTTGTTAAAATCGATAACTGACAAACACATACCCTTTCATGAGCTGGAAATCTGGCATCGGCCGAGTCAGCAGCAGCTGCCGCATGAAAAGACGCACTAGTAATGTTTCCCGCCATTTTTGGGACGGAAACGCCTTTCACATCTCAGATCTCAAATGAGGAAATATGAGAAGAAAGATGATGGAGCAGGATACGAAATGTATTCGAGGGAAGGGACAGGTTAAGCAAGAGCTTAGTAATGACACTGTTCACATTTTTTGGAAATCTTTGCTGCTGCTTTAAACACATCACTAGTTTCATGTGAATAGTTATCAATTGCATTTATGGTCAATTCTATAATTATAAACAATCGATTCTCATATCTCAAGTTTCTTATGAAAAGAAATATTTGCGCACTCTTTTAATAATTTGAAAAGGTAGTCTGTTTCCTTTTTTTGACTGTTAATAAATAAATAAAGATTATGCACCAGACTCCCAGCAACGTTATTTATATTGGTCGGGATCTCGGAGTTGGGTGCAAGCGTTTACGTACCATCATTTTAAAGTTTATTAACGTCTGAGGATTTCCTCATTAGTTGCTTCTATCTAGCGGAAATTAGTATATTTGCACAAACAAAAAACCAAATCAAAACAAACTTCCAACAGTTAAATCTTTGTCTTCTTTCACCACAAGCTTGTCATTTCTAGATTACAAAAGTTTATATTTCCTTGAAACTTTCCAACAACGATAAATTATAGTGATTAACACTACTTCTGATGAATGAGACTTCTTGACATTAAATCTATACGGTTAAAACACTCGACAGATTCAATGCAGCGGAGGTGTAAAAAGTCACAATGTAACAAACCACTATTTTGCACCATCCAAATTCGACAATAAATTAAAACGTGTCAAACTTGAATAGTTCAAAACAATAGATTGTAATAAAATTTGGAGCAAATGAAATCAAATCACAGAATCACAGACATAGAAACCAGAATACTCGCAGCGGAATTAAAATAACTTAGTGGTTCATGAAGCCACTATCACATAGTCTCAAAATAAGTACAAAATTACGTAGTTTAAAACCAAATACAGTTTGAAACAACCACAAATTTATTTGTCTCGATTACATAAGCTAAGATAAAAGACTGAAAGAAAAAGGACAACAGCTCGATGAGGTGATCTCCAACAGTCCTAGCTCCGGGGAAAAGAAGTCCGAACTAATACTCAGGCTGACCCGAGCGTGAGAAAATAAACACAAACACTCGAGTCAAGACATACATACTTATACAGTGTAAGCTAATTCAAGTGAACAGTAATATAAAGGCAAATAACTTAAAGGATGCTTGGACCGCCTATCTTTCAAGAATCCGTTAAACTATTTACTATGTAGTAATATTTCGCTGTTATAATAGTGTCTATATTAAAATAAACTTACCTTAAAATAGCGTTAAAGGGTTACCCATATAGCCCTTAACACGTAATAGTCCCAGTAGTCCACCCAATATCATAGTTCCTCCTGATCGGGAAGCCACCAGACGATACCACATGGGCTACGGGAGAAAACCAAACTCGTACAAGACGCGCTAGGATAGGTGACACGGCACAACTAGGCAATGCTAGGATAGATATACCAATTGCTATTCGGACTGGTGGTAGCGCGCAGCAGCTACTACCGCCAACCTCGAACAACACTCCCAAAATCAAAGATGCGCACTAAACAATCACAAAGTAATAGATGACATACGAAGAAGTGCGTCCGATAAGAGGTGCTACCTCCTTGGCCCGAGAACCGCTCCTGTTTTATCCATCTTATACCAACTCACGGGAGTCGGGTCCACGTACATACCTCAATAGAACGTCACCACCATCCTACTTCACTCTGGAATATCCACCGCGTACCCGATTGTCAAAGTGGTTTTCGGTATCGACAGAGAGTATGCCCATATCCGATCCCGGTCTCTTTGCCAACCAATCGTTATTATTACCCGTGGTTATAGGTTTCAAAAATAGTTTATATTTTAAATCAAAAACATCATTTTAACTTTCAAAAGTGAAGCTATTATATTTACAAATCAGATATTCAAAATCTCACTTAAGCCAACGACAACACTTAACAAATGCTACTGTGGCTCTTTTATTTATTCGGGTTTAATTTGAATTTCACGATCCCAGCACTTATCAAGCACTGCAATAACCTTTAATTAATTTTTAGCCTTTAGTTCATTTGCATCAACTACGGCACTTACAAAGCGCGGTAATATCCCTTACAACAGATTTTTTTTAGTTAATTACATTCCAGACTTTAATATAAATTTATCAATAATTAAACTTAAATTAAACCAATTTAACTTATAAAAATCATATTTCCATTTTAAAATAGTCATTTAAATTACCCTAAAATTTATGATTTATATAAGGTAAATTTCTCAAATAAGTATCAACTTCTTAAGGCTTCAAAGGTCAAATACACAAATTTCTATTCTTGGTATTCAAAATTTACCTTAAGTTTACTTACCATTTCAAAATATACTTATTTCCAATTTATTTCTTAACTTACCCTTTTCTCTTAAACCAAATTTCACTTTTCCTAAGTTTAGTTATATTATATTTTTATGTATTTATTTTATTAACCATTTAATTTATAGAAAATTTAATAACACCTTATTTATCCATTTAAATTCATTTTATATCAATTCATTTTATTTTATCTACTTAACTTAAGTTTCATTCTTTTACAAAACCAAATTCCAAAATAAATTTATATTCCAAATTCCAACTTAACCTTTTATATCTTTATATATATTTAACTTGTATAAAATCGCTAAAAATCATTTTGATTCAATTCAAATCAAAAATAATAAAATATACAAATTTAAAATACTTAGATTTTTCCAGAAATATACACACACACACACACACACACACACACACACACACATGTATATATATATAACCACGGGTCTGTATAATATACCCTAGGTCAAGTGGTATGGATAATATATCATTTCAATCCGTAATTTACAAGAACAATCCGGGTTCTATCATTTCAAGCCCGCAATCCCAAGTTAAATAAATAAATGATAAATACCTAAGTAAATAAATAAATAAATATCGTTCAGGCCTATCATTTCAGCCCGTAACGATTCTATTCTACAGGGAACTTGCAGTGTGATAAACAGTAAATAAATAAATAGTATAACAGCATAATTATAACAGTATATAATATAACTGATGATGTGTCAATTTAATAACAGGATTTTAACATCATAAATTTATATCACAGGTGAGTAAAATAAAATATAACCATTCTACAATTATACTTGTTATTAATTTACAGATCTATAAGTATGTTTGTCGGGTGAGAGTACTCACCTTTTCGCCGCTGAAGATTTTATTCAAACAACGATATTCACACCGGGAACGTACAGAAGGCACGATCAAATATTGAAAGATGAGACAATCCGGTTCAGATCAAAAACATGATCAAAAACAATGAATGAGAAGCTTGAAGACAAGGGAGGATCAACCACACTTCAATCTCAACACAAGAAGCTTGAATCTAAGCTTAAAAGAGAAACATTTTCCAAATTAGGTTTAGGAATTTCTGAAATTCAAGAGATAAGGAGTTGGAGAAGATGAAGAGAAGGCTTACCAATGGGTTCTCTTGAATTTGGAGCTAGAAGTTGGATTTGCTAATGAAGACTAGGGCTTAAAGTTTTAATTTCCTCTTCCACTCACCATTAATCTCTTTAGAACTGAAAAGTAGAGGAAGAGGGAGTGAATGAAGAGGGGGTTTCAGTTTGGGGTATTAAGTTGGCTAGTGGGCTGAACCCAACCCAAAGCCCTAAGTGAAAAAGTGGCAAAAATCAACTTACTCCAAACATATCGAAGCTTATACTTAAAAAGCTTGCAAACGGCATTTTGAACTCAATGGAAGGGGTGTCGAGTCCCAATTCGACTATTTGCAAAAAGTAGCTTTTCGAACTATAATCCGACTAACGATGAAATTTTTAAATAAAATATTTAAATATTCAATTGTAAAATACGCGGGTTGTTACACTACTGCAACGTTGAATTTTTGGTGTTGCCTTGGCCATAAAAATGTGTTGCTCTAGCTAAACAAGTGTAATTGATGCAACATTTTTTATAGTGTTGCTATAGCAGACCTTTGCATATCTTTCGCGCCGATCCGCGCCAATCTACCAAGGAAAATCCTACGTTGGAGAACGTGACACCTCATCAATCCGAACACCACTCCTTGATCTTTTAGAGCCGCGAAGAAAAAAAGTCCCCGCAAATAACTTTTTATTTTCATTCTTCTCTGTCTTCTTACAAGGTTCAAGCTAACATTCTTAATTTTGGGTTCAGCGATTTCGGTTCGATTAGGGATTCGATTTGGGGGTTCAAGCTTTGTTCAGCGATTTCGCTTCAATTTAGGGGTTCAAGCATTGTTCACATCACTTTAGGGCTTCAATTTTGATTTTGAGGTATAACACTCTCTCCCATCACTTTAGCGTTTCGATTTAAACTACTTATAAATTCTTAATTCGACCTGAATTAACAATTCGACTTGTCTAGGTTTCCTCTTGTTGGACACACACACAAATTTTATCTTTTTATGTTAAAATACTCATATTCATAATTGTAGTGATGGACAACGGAAACATTTGGATAGAACTTCCAAAGTTTAGTGAAGGATATATTAGCGAGGTAAGAGCCTTTATACAAAACGGTTTTTCTAAATTGGCCGTAGGCGATGAAATGACGTGCCCATGCAAGAATTGTAAAAAGAGCAAGTGGCGTCGTCCAGATATAATTTATGATCATCTCATCTGCAATGGTCCATCTCCATTGTATGTGAAATGGATTTGTGAGGTTTCTCACCTAAATTTTGGAAGGAGTGATGAAGATATAGACTGTGATGCTGGTGATTTTGGAGATAATCTAGGTGAAATGTTGCACCGTACTCGTGGAAATATGCTAAACTGTGAAGATGAGAATTCTGATGCACCAAATGCCGATGCTAAAAGATTTTATCGCCTTGTCGAAGATGGAAAGCAGCCATTATATCCTGGCTGTTCAAAATTTTCAAGATTAAGTTTTATCATCAGGCTTTATTCTTTAAAATGTGCACATGGAATTACAGAGTCTGCAGTTGGGGATATACTAGAGTTGATGAGAGAGGCTTTTCCACAGGCCCACATAACTTTATCTTTTAGAGCCGCGAAGAAAATCATTAAAAGATTTAGGTCTTGATTACAAAAAAATACACGCATGTCCAAACGATTGCATGCTCTATTGGGCAGAAAATGAAGATAAAGATGTCTGTAACTCTTGTGGTATTTCGAGGCGGGAAGAGGAAAAGAAAGGCACCCGTGACAATGATCCAGAGAAGTTGATTCACAAAGTCCCGGCAAAAGTAATGCGTTACTTTCCGCTAAAACCAAGGCTGCAAAGGCTGCTTATATGCAAGGAGTATTCACAATTTATGAGATGGATTTCTGTGGGCCGAAAAAAGACGGAAAACTTAGACATCCAGCTGATAGCGAGACTTGGAAGGCGATGGATGCTGTGTATCCTGATTTTTCATCAGAAAATAGAAATATCAGATTGGGTACAGCCTCTGATGGATTCAATCCTTTTCGTACAATGAGTACAACTTACAGTACATGGCCAATTGTATTAGTTAACTACAACCTTCCACCTTGGTTGTGCATGAAGCTCGAAAATCTAATTCTTTCAACACTCATCTCCGGTTTAGAGTCTCCAAAGAATAAAATTGATGTATATATGCAGCCTCTAATTGAAGAGTTGAAAGAATTATGGGATGTAGGCATAGAAACTTATGATGCCTTTACTGATAAAAAATTCATGTTACGTGCACTGTGTTGTGGACCATTAGCGATTTTCCAAGGTATGCAATGTTATCCGGTTGGAGCACAAATGGTAAATTGGGTTGTCCTGTATGCCATTATGAGACTTCTTTAATGTACTTGAAACATAGTAAAAAAATGTGCTACATGAATCATAGAAAATTTCTGGATCCGAAACACAAGTGGAGGTTTGATAAGAGGAGGTTCAATGGTGAAGTTGAAATAGGACAAATTCCGGGAAATTTATCAGGAACAGACATTGAAGAACTGTTGCGTGACTTTGAAAATAATTTTGGGAAGAAAAAGGATTCCCCTTTCAAAAAGAAGTCAATATTTTTCAATTTACCGCATTGGAGCCACAATTTATTGCGACATAACCTTGATGTTATGCATATAGAGAAAAACATATGCCATACTCGGTACTTTGCTAAATATTAGTGGCAAGTCAAAAGACCATTTGAATGCTCATTTTGATTTACAGGAAATGGGCATGCTGCATCCCGTTTTATCAAATGACGGCGAACACTTGGAGATTAGGGATACCATATTTGACATGACGAATAAAGAAAAAGAAATATTTTGCTCAGTGCTGGAGAATGTTAAATTGCCATACAATTGTGCAGCCAATATCAGTCGGTATGTTCACACGAAGGAAAGGAAAATCTCAGGGTACAATACCCATGATGCTCATTTTCTACTTCACTACTTGTTGCAATTTGCTGTGAAAAAAAAACTGAAGCCTGAGGTTGCATTGGCTCTGATAAGATTTGGTGCATTCTTAAGAGGTCTTTGGGGCAAAGTAATTGATTTGGAAGATGTGAAGAGGCAACAACAAGAAATTTTCGAAATTCTTTGCCAATTTGAGATGATATTTCCACCGGCTTTCTTTGACATAATGGTTCACTTGACGATTCACTTGTGCAAGGAAGTTGAATACGGTGGACCTGTGCACGTTCGATGTATGTTTCCGATTGAGCGTTATCTAGCTAAACTCAAATCTTATGTGCGCAACAGATCTAAACCGGAGGGCTCCATCGCCGAAGGTTACTTGGCAGAAGAATGCTTGACATTCTGCTCAAGATTCTTAAGCGGTGGTGATGCGATACCTAAATTTGAAAGTTGTCCACAAAATATGGAATATGCTATTGGTACAAGAAGAAATAAAGACGGAAAAGCTATTCATCTAAAAGAATCTGAGTGGATGGCATGTCATCGGTACATTATTCAATTGTGGTAACGAGGAAATAGATAATTTAAAAGAGTAAGTTTTTATGTTCTAATTTTATTCTAGCAAGTACTAAAGAATTAGAATATTTCTTTATTGATTTAGAATATTTCTTTATTGATATTAATACCATCATAATTATTATAGGGAACATCGTGCTTTAATTGATGGTCATGCAATATCGAGAAGATATAAAAAAGAGAGAGCACATACTGAAGAATTCTGGAAATGGCTGAAGGATGAGGTTGGGAAAAAAGTGGACATTTCGAAAGAGCTAGAAGTGCTTGCAATAGGCCCTAATCGGACAACTAGGAAATTTAGTGGATATGTTATTAATGGATACAGATTCCATACAAAATATAGAGATGCTAAGTGTAAAACACAGAATAGTGGTGTATTCTTGACTGCCTTGACCACTAGCTTTGCAAGTTCAAAAGATCAAAATCCCTTGGTTGGTAATGTTAGTTACTATGGAGCAATTGAAGAAATACTAGAAATTTATTATTGGGGAGAAATTTCAGTGGTTTTATTTAAGTGTTGCTGGTACCAAGAAGAGAAAGGTTTGTATGGGATGACTCGAGTTAATTTTAATAGATTGTGCCAGAAATCTGATCCGTATGTTAAGGCTTCACAAGTACAACAAGTATTTTATGTACAAGATCCAACTGATACGGCACTTTATAATGTTGTCAAGAAATTGCCGAGGGACTGTTGTGAAGTCGAAAATGAAAATGGAAATGAAGATGATCCAGTTTTACATGATATTCAATGTGGTAATGGAATAGGAAATCAAGTTAGTGATGTTAGGTGGTATAGAGATGACGTCCCGGCAACACAAATCCTTATTCCGCCTAGCATAGAGGAAACATCCTCTTGATTTCTATGTAGCAATATCAAGTGACTTCTATTTATGTATTGGTTCTTAATTAAGGGACGACTTCTGTATATGTTAATTTTCATAATTAATTTACTACTTGTTAATTACTTGACTGCTTGTAAGTTATTCTGATTTTATGTGTTCCCTTGTTGTTTCTAGTGCTTTATATACCTGCATACACATATGTATTTAATATACCTGCCCATTTTATTATTTCATATCTTGCTTCCAATGTAAACTCACCATTCTGTATCCATTTTGTATAGGATGGGGGAACTCATGCAGCTCACATTTCATTACAAGGGTGCATTTCAGAAGGCACAATATGTTGGTGGAACCGATACTGTGGTAAAGAGGGTTGATCCTGACTACTTCTCGTACACAGTGCTCATGGAGTTTGTGAAGGATGACCTTCAATACACCGAAATAGGAGGAATTTATATGAGAAATGGTGAGAAGGGTTGGTAGAAGTTAGTGACGAATGTTGCGGACCTCTTCGAATTATTCAAAGGAGTTAACAGTGGTGGCAACTTGGATTTTTATATCGACAACGTTGTCGATACTGCAATTGAGCCACTGAAGCAAATGCAGCCGCATGTAATCATGCGGCCAAGGCAGAATCTGGTTACAGGTATATATAAATGGACAGTTAATATCATTTACATATTGCGACATTTTGATATAGCAAAAAAAATTTTATTGTGATATTTTGATTATAACATTTAAAGATTATGACTATAATATCATTGTATTGTTGCAGCTACAAAACCAGTGAAACGACAGTACGTGACGGCTCATCAACTACAACAGAACCAAAAAACAAGAAGTTAGCTGAAGTCAACAGTCCTCGGAAGTCAGCACGGCTGAATAGCAATGCAACTGTGAATCTAAAGTTAGGTGAGGTGAACAGTCCTCGGCAGTCGACATGGCTGAATAATCCAGAACCCAACGATGCAACCGTGAATCTAAAGTTAGCTGAGGTGAAAAGTACTCGAAAGTCGGCACGGCTGAATATTCAAGAACCCAGCAATGCAACCGAGAATCTAAAGTTAGCTGAGGTGAGGAGTCCTTGGAAGTCGACACGGCTGAATAATCCAGAACCCAACAATGCAACCGTGAATCTAAAGTTAGCTGATCAGGTAAATCCTCAGAAGATGACACAAAAAAAACCAAAAATCAACGATTCAACAGTGAATATGAACTCATCAAGTGTTAAGAGGAAGTTGGAATCACGTTTACCAACATCGGAAGAAGAAGATATGGATGAAAATGGCATGCAGGTTTGAAGAATTCTTATTATGATGATCTTATTGTAATTTGAATATTTTGTACCACTCTTGCAGCATACTTACTATGATGTTCCTGTTTATTATATACTTGCAGGATGTTCATCTACCACCTCCACCACCTCCAAATGAGTATTCTACACCTCCACTATCTCTAAAAGATTATGACGTACAAAGAGATGCTAAGCTGATGATGAACCTAAAAGATTATGAAGTACATAGAGCTGTTAATGTGATGAGGAACAACGAAGTTCCTGCTTCTCTAGGTGTGCCTGCAATTTCAGCTGAACTGAGAAATGCAAACCAAAAAAAGATAAAGGAAAAGAAAAGATGCAAGAGGATGTGGGTAGTGATCGGGAATATAATTCGGACCACGAGGAGCATAGTGAAGATGATACTTCACAAAGTCCAAGAAAGGTGTGTGATAGCTACATATCTTATTTTTTCTGCTTATGAAGATAATAACTATAAAATCCAATATTATTTCCTACTTATATATACAATTTAGAGAACTAAAAAAGTTGAGAAGCCCAAGCCTATTAGTGGACCACAAACTCGTTCAGCTAGTGGTATCGCAAAGGAAAAGGAAAAGTTGAGAAGCACAAGCCCAAGCCCAAGCCCAATCCTGGTAGTAAGTTCAACTGAGAAGGATGTTGAAGGAAAAGGAACAATGGCTGATTATTTGGCTCTGCGGGAACGACAAAAGAAAAATGCTGCAAAAGCTAATGCAAGTGGTATGGCAAATAAGTATGTTGCGGAGAATGTCTTGCCATACATTGAAAATGCAGGTACTGAATTGATGTGATAATAATATTTAATATTACAGTAGGATTAATATTTAAGTACCGAATTTACATTACGATTTATGTTATTATTTGACGGGACTTTTCATTTTAATTAAAGGTGAAGTTCTAAAAGACTTAGAGGTCACACAAAGATGTTTAATGTTCATACAAGGGCGAATGACAAAAGAGTTGTAATTATGATGAACCAGTGGTTCCAACCTATTTCAGATGATGACAAAGTAATATCTGAACTGAGCAACTTTTTAGGAACATTGAAAAGGTCTGTGCCACTTACGTATAAATCTTGGTCGGATGTTCCTGAAAAGTTGAAGAAATCTCTATGGGAATATGTTAAGGTAATCTACTATTAACTATAATGTTGCTGAATTTTACTTTAATAAGTAATATTGATCTATTAACTATAATGTAGCTGGATTTTGATTTATTTATTCTTTTTTATCTTTGATTTATATTTAAGAAATGGTATATTATTCCGGATGAATGTGAAAACTGGGTGTTGAAGTCTATTCGTAACTGTTGGAGGGGGTACAAGAGTCGCATAAAAACAGCTCATTATAAAGCTTATAAGACCGATGAGGAGAGGCTAGATAACAAGCCGGACAACATCCCAGTGGAGGATTTTAAAGTGCTCTTGAGGTATTGGGCAGATGATGAGATTCAGGTATACGTACATATTATTTATTTCGCAAGATAAACGAGTACTTTTTTTTGTGAGATAAACGAGTACTTTGTTTTTTGTGTATTTTTTAGCAAAAAGCCCTGAAAAATTCTGATAGTCGTAAGTCGTATCAAGGCACACACACCGTTGGTCCAAAGTCGTTCGCCTAGCTTCATCATAAGATGGTATGTGATACTTTACATTTTTGACTGAAGAGAGTGTATGCTAAACTATCTATTGAACTTGTATCAGGAGACACCATCCGATGCAGCACTTTTTCTTAAAAGTCGTAAGAGAACATATGGACGTGAGTACGTGCCTAATCCTCAAGTAATGAATTACAAACTTGTACATAATAATTCTGTTTTGTAATAATTTTGTTCTGTTTTGCACATGCTACACATTGTTTATGTCTTGCTCATGTGCATGTATGATCATGTCCTTGAAACTGTCCTTGAAACACTTGTTGAACCTGAGTTTCGCAAACGTACTAATGGCATAGATGTTTGCTTTGGAAATTGTAATTGAGTATATTGTGAGATTAAGAATTTTGATCCCTTAGCCTTTTTTTCCTTTTCTAGTCGAATGAAGAGGACTTGCTTTTGCGTTTGGCTAGAAATGACACAAAAGCTGGAAACGAAGAAATGAATTTGGTTAAAGGGATTATTGAATTGGTTTACATAAAAATATGTCTATAGTAATACACATACGTGCATAAATAAAATGAATGGTCGTTTGAAGCCTCAGAATCCAGATGACGAAGCCGTAGCTGGCTGTCGACGGAATTGTTTTCCAGTTTTTACTAGTATATGTGTTACAAATTGTGTAACGAGTCGGATTTTGCTCGCTCGAAAATCGACATCCATACTTCAAATCGTATTCGAATGCCGTAGATACGACCGTTCAAATCCGATTCGCCGGAGCTTATAACAACATCAAGTAAACAACACAGCGGAATAAAAAGAATAATGCATTGATATACAACACAGATACAAAGATTTGGAATTTTAACTTATGTTTTTAATCCCTATGTCAAGACAGGGAAGAACAAGTATTCCAGACAAGCACTGTATTCTTTTCCTTCTTCTTTTTTTTTTCTTTTTTTTCTTTTAAACTTGTATTACATCATTATTATAAATTTCCCTTCAAATATCATACTTTATAAAGGTTCAAAGGGGAGGTAAAATTATTTTTCTAAGCAGCCATGACCTTGTCAAACAGAAGTATGCAGATGTGTGCATACATGCAGTGATAAAGGAATTTGTATATTCAAACAACAGAGCATTTCAAGTTATCCATCATCATAGACTCAAGAGGATAAAGAAAATCAAGGTTTCAAAGTTTTCAAGAGGGTTAAACATTTGCTCACATCAGATTCATATTTTCAAATTTAACAAAAATGTTACTCACCTTTGAGAAGAGAAAGAGCAGAGCCTACTCATTATTTGACATAGCTTTGAAAATGCAACTGGAACTTCACTTGATCTTTTGCTTGATTGTTGCTATTGTTGTTGGTTTAAATTGAATTTTTGTTTCAGTTAAAGTTTGCCTCAGTTTTGAAATGAAGAGGCTGAGGTGAGGTAGATATATAAAAGAGAAGAAGTGTACAGGTGTTAAAATTTGTACAGAGTGATATAAATAGGTTTGTAGGCTGATACATATTATATTATGTACTTTATTTTGTTTATTGCGGTAAAGATTATTATTATTTTTCTTTCTTTTCTTCTTGTAGGCTAAGGAGGCTGAGGTGACCTTTGCTTGTACTAGGGGTGAGGGAATTAAATGCTTTGGTTCCCATTCATGTTTACATATACCATTTCTTTATTTTGTATGTACAACTTATGTATATACTATTTTTTTCTTTTGTCTTATTACATTTTACAACTTCATGCATTCCAATATGTGTATATATGTGTCTCTAAAATTTTCTTAAGTTCATTTTATATTTTTACATAACCATAAATTTATTTGAGAAATTTATCAATACTTATTTTTATCTTTATTTGTTAATGCATTTTATATAAATAAATCTGAAATAACCATTTCTATTTATAAAAAATCCATTTGTAAAGATTTTATACTTATTAATATTGTTTAAATACAACTCATTATTAAATTAAAACAATTCGTAAAAGAAACCATCTTTATATTAATAAATACATATTTTATTTGAATCATGAAAAATTCAAATCGATTATCATTTAATTTCACAGTTTTTAAATAAAAATTTTAATTTAATTATCTATTTAAAATAAATTAAAATCCGGGATCGTTACAGACTTCCCCCCTTAAAAAGAATTTTGTCCTCGAAATTCGCCAGAGAGAGATAACGAAGATAGATGAAAGATAGAGAAATATCTTTTCAGATCAAACTGGATATCAATTCTTCATTTGGCTCACCAAATCAGAATATAAATAATAGATATGAAAACAAACTCAATCAATTACGAAACGACTGGGTTACCTGATCTACGAAGTTTACGGGGGTATTGGTTAGTTCGAAGGGCAACTAACCATTCATAGAATATATCGGACCCCATAGAATAGATAGACAAATGGATTCGATCTACCTAAGAAATTACAACAGCATTTCAAATTTGGTTTCAAACGATATCGTTTTATTGATACAATTCAAATTTAGCTTCATATTCTATTAATCAATTTAACTCAATTTAAAATTTTCAATTTATTTAAAATTTTCGACTTCAAATTTCCAATTTCCAAATTTCAAATTTATATAAAATTTTAATTCCAAATATCCAATTCATTTTCATTAGGGTTTAAAATCAAAAACCGATAAGAAACTGATGAAGATACGAAGTAAGAATTTCCAACAACAATTCGTAGGGCCATCATCACATCAAAACTTCTTCTGGAGCTGTTACGAAGCAATCAAAAAGAATTTGGAAAGACGAACCAAAGAAATTGATAAGAAAGATTGTTCCCACTGTTGCAGGTTATTGACCATTTATAGTCGTATTCCCCTGTCCCCTATCTCGTTCTCTTCTCGCACTCATACTCACTATCAGTGGATAGTAAGAGAATTTACTGAGGCATTCAAACGGATATCTTAGGGATTACTCATTCTAGGGATACTTCACCCTATCTCTAATGAGCTACTTAACGTGTTATACTCCTAAATTAAATTTTTAACCCTTAGCTCTGATACCACTTGTAACGAGTCGGATTTTGCTCGCTCGAAAATCGACATCCATACTTCAAATCGTATTCGAATGTCGTAGATTCGACCGTTCAAATCCGATTTGCCGGAGCTTATAACAACATTAAGTAAACAACACAGCGGAATAAAAAGAATAATGCATTGATATACAACACAGATACAAAGATTTGGAATTTTAACTTATGTTTTTAATCCCTATGTCAAGACAGGGAAGAACAAGTATTCCAGACAAGCACTGTATTCTTTTCCTTCTTCTTTTTTTTCTTTTAAACTTATATTACATCATTATTAAAAATTTCCCTTCAAATATCATACTTTATAAAGGTTTAAAGGGGGAGGTAAATTATTTTTCTAAGCAACCATGACCTTGTCAAACAGAAGTATGCAGATGTGTGCATACATGCAGTGATAAAGGAATTTGTATATTCAAACAACAGAGCATTTCAAGTTATCCATCATCATAGACTCAAGAGGATAAAGAAAATCAAGGTTTCAAAGTTTTCAAGAGGGTTAAACATTTGCTCACATTAGATTCATATTTTCAAATTTAACAAAAATGTTACTCACCTTTGAGAAGAGGAAGAGCAGAGCCTACTCATTATTTGACATAGGTTTGAAAATGCAACTGGAACTTCACTTGATCTTTTGCTTGATTGTTGCTATTGTTGTTGGTTTAAATTGAATTTTTGTTTCAGTTAAAGTTTGCCTCAGTTTTGAAATGAAGAGGCTGAGATGAGGTTGATATATAAAAGAGAAGAAGTGTACAGGTATTAAAATTTGTACAGAGTGATATAAATGGGTTTGTAGGCTGATACATATTATATTATGTACTTTATTTTGTTTATTACGGTAAAGATTTTTTTTTTCCTTTCTTTTCTTCTTGCAGGCTAAGGAGGCTGAGGTGATCTTTGGCTTGTACTAGGGGTGAGGGAATTAAATGCTTTGGTTCCCATTCATGTTTACATATACCATTTCTTTATTTTGTATGTACAACTTATGTATATACTATTTTTTTCTTTTGTCTTATTACATTTTACAACTTCATGCATTCCAATATGTGTATATATGTGTCTCTAAAATTTTCTTAAGTTCATTCTATATTTTTACATAACCATAAATTTATTTGAGAAATTTATCAATACTTATTTTTATCTTTATTTGTTAATGCATTTTATATAAATAAATCTGAAATAACCATTTCTATTTATAAAAAATCCATTTGTAAAGATTTTATACTTATTAATATTGTTTAAATACAACTCATTATTAAATTAAAACAATTCGTAAAAGAAACCATCTTTATATTAATAAATACATATTTTATTTGAATCATGAAAAATTCAAATCGATTATCATTTAATTTCACAGTTTTTAAATAAAAAATTTAATTTAATTATCTATTTAAAATAAATTAAAATCCGGGATCGTTACAAATTGTTTTCTAATTACATGCACATAAACAAATTATTTTCCAAAATGTGGCTTTCTCTGCATTTGCTGTACACAATCCATATGTAAGCATTTGCTGCATTCTTTGCATTTACTGTAGGGTAATTTTGATGTGGCTTTATTTTGTAAGACTTAGTTCAAAAGGCAATGGCCGGTAGAGAAGGAGGAAATACTGTTGAAACAGTAATTTCAAATGGAAAATCACAGGGTCGTCCTTTGCTTATAGGGAGGCGTGCAAAGTGTGCAAAACAATCAACCGAGGCTCTAACAAATGCTTACGTACATGACTTAAGGCAAAGGCTTGTCGAAGAAATGGAAGCACAGCTAGAATCCAAGGTAAATCAGAAGGTACAATAGAATTTGGCTAGGGTGCTTAAGAAATTAGGCGATGCTAACCCGGAGATGAACATCAATGTAGAGGATCTAATTTCCACAATCATGTCCAGTGAGACTGATAATCTGATTGGAGGCACCAACTCTTAGGTCTCATTTATGAATTGTTATGTGTACCGGGTATTTTAGGGTAGCTTTGTAGTATTTTGGGGTAACTGGATATTTTTGGGTAACGGACATGAATTGTGATGTGTACTGCTGTATGAATTGTTATCTGTACTATGTATTATGTTGTGTATTATGCAAGTGTTTTATGTGATATTGTGCTGTGTATTATGCAAGTGTTATATGCGATATTGTACTGTTCTATGTCCTCTTAGTGTCTCTTCAGCATAGTGTTGCAGTAGCTTCAGTATAGTGTTGCAGTAGCTTCAGAATAGTGTTGCAGTAGCTTCATAATAGTGTTGCCACCAGGTTATAAATGTTGCTTAAAGTAATGTTGCAATAGTCATTCAAGGTGTTGCCATAGGGATGGACCCAGTTGGATCGTGGGCCCCACAAGATGTGGGCCCCACAACTTCAGAAAGTTAATATCTATAGCAACATTTTTGGAATGTTGCTACAGATACCTATGGGTGTTTCCATAGACCCAAATAGGGTTCTATTGCAACAATATTACTTATGTTTCCTTAGATAGTCAAAATGTTGCCTTTGAGGTCTAAGGCAATGAAAAAAATTGCATCACCCTAAAAGTGTTGCCATAGACCTATGGCAACATTTTTCGGGCCTGAGCCAACATTTTTTTTATGTTGTAGAAGGCCATTTATGGCGTAGTGTAAGCATCTCATCCCCATCCTGCTTAGCCATGATACGGTCCAAAAGAGGAAAAGAAACAACAAGCTGGCACAACATGGACTTCTTCCTACTTAAAGCATCCGCCACCACATTAGCTTTCCCAGGGATATAATTAATGTCAAGATCGTAAGAAGCGAGAAACTCAAGCCATCGAACTTGACGCTGATTCAAGTCCTTCTAGGTGAAGATATACTTCAAAGACTTATGATCGGTGAAGAGGTCAAAATTAGCACCCAAGCGATGATGTCTCCAAAGCTTCAATGTAAAGACAATAGCCAGCAATTCTAAATCATGAGCAGCATAATTATCCTTATGGGTCTTCAACTGACGACTAGCATAGGCAATCACCCTCCCATCTTGCATCAATACCGCTCCCAAACCCTCTTGACAAGCATCGGTGTATACCGTCAATCTCTCATTTCCATTCGGAACGGTAAGCACTGGTGCGGAAGTAAGCTTATTCTTTAACTCTTGGAATGCCGCTTTACACTTATCGCTCCAAATAAACATAGCATGCTTTCGAGTCAGAGCAGTGAGAGGTGCAGAAATCCGAGCGAAGTTCTCAATGAATCTCCGATAGTAACTGGCAAGGCCCAGAAAACTGCGAATATCAGTTGGAGTCTTAGGTTCTTCCTAATCCTGTACAGAATAGGGAGAATAATGACTCCAGAAAAGATAGAGTGATTAAGTTTAGAAGAGAAAGAAGGGAAAGATTTACATTGATCGCAGCGATCTTGACTGGATCAACAGAAAACTCCTTCACTAGAGACAATATGTCCGAGGAATCGGACTTCCTCTTCCCAGAAATGGTATTTCGAGAATTTAGCCTTTAAACATATTTCAAATGCGACTCATGCTCATCTCTTGTTTTGGAGAAGACAAGGATGTTATCAATAAAGACTAGAACAAACTTATTGAGCACATCGCGAAAGACACGATTCATCAAGTCGACAAAGAAGGCAGGAGCATTAGTCAACCCAAAAGGCATAACTAGCCATTCAAAGAAGCCATTCTCAGTATGGAAAGCAATTTTGGGAATGCTCTCCTCAGCAACTCTGAGTTGGTGAAAACCCGTGGCCAAATCTAGCTGAGAGAAGACAGTAGCTCCATAGAGCTGATCAAACATATCATTGATGCGGGGCATAGGATATCTGTTTTTCATAGTGAGCTTGCTCAGCTCCCTATAATCAACACACATCCGGAGAGAACCATCAGACTTGGTGATGAAAACTACGACTGCTCCTCATTCTGAAAAGCTAGGTTTGATCAGACCTTTAGAGGACAAGTCTTCAATTCGTTTCTTTAATTCGATCTTCTCACAGGGCGCCATTCTTCTAGGTGGAAGAACTACAGGTCGGGCTCCAGGAATGAGGTCAATACGGAAATCAATTTCCGCTTCGGAGGTAAAGAAGTGACTTCACCAAATACGTCCGGAAATAGCTTGACTACAGGAGTCAAATGGAAATCACCAAGGAAAGTATCAAGAGAATAAATGAAGCTACCAACGAAATCCTAGGGTAAACTACATTGGATCTTTAAGGAATTACCAAAATCATCCTTGAGGTCAACAGTTCGAGAACTACAAGAGATCTGGGCATCATGCCTGTCCAACCAATCACACCTAAGTAGTAGATCGAAAGCGTCAAAACCCAAGATATAAAAATTACCAGTGAAACAGTGCTCGAAATGTAGAAGCTTCAATCGCTTACAAATTCTACTAAGATTTGCAGGACCCCCAATAGGGTTTGAAACACATAAAGGTATAGAACAAAACTCGGGAGAAAGGAGATGCTAAAATTTATTACAGAGATCCGACGAAATAAAGCTATGGGAAGCTCCGGTGTCGAATAAAATACGAATATGAGATTTAAACAAAGTAAAAGAACCCTGAAGTGTACCTTGAGAATCGCTAGGAGTAGGAGCGGGTGCAGGTGCAGGGGCTGGCGGAGGAGCTGGAGAAGATGCCGAAGTCACAACAAAAATTCCTGATGCCTTGCCCTTCTTCTGAGTAGGGCAGTCCTTCTTGAAATGTCCCGGCTAAAGGCAAATGTGGCAGAGGTCTCGCTTGGCCAACTGAGCGGGAGGTGGAATAGCAGCATCCAAGGTAGGACAACCATTAGCGTAGTGTCCTTTCTGGTCGCATCGGTAGTAAGTAATGGGAGATAGATCCACAGGCTGCCTTTGGGATGATGAAGACGATCCTAAACCAGAAGTCCTATTCTCAATTTTCTGCCGATGCTGAAAATGGGTATTCCTCTTCTTGGAATCACCAGAATACTGAGATGGGGCAGACTGGGCAGCTGGAGGAGCCCTAGAGGTAGGATTCTCATATCTGATAGCCATGTCCATCAGAGCGGTGAATGTACCATGCACGTGGGTAATGAGGCGATCATAATACTCCGGGCGTGCATCAGTGATAAACTTCTCGTTTTTCTTCAGAGATATGTCTATCATATTAAGGCCATATTGCGAAAGCTCATTAAATTTCCTTTCATACTCGGTAAAGGACATATCGCCCTGCTTCAAATCCATGAAATCCCGATACAGCTGAGACTTCTCAGCTTCGGGCATCCATTTCACGAGGAAAGCATCCCTAAAGCACGATAAGAGATATAAGACAGATTTCAAAAGGGAGGAAACTGAACCATACTTGGTCAACCGAAGAAGATACCTAAATTGTTCCCAAGTGATGTCAGCCTCAGCGGTGTGAGCTGTAATGGACAGCCACCAATCCAAAGCTGCTCCCTTTAATTGCCAAGCTGCCAGTTGATGCTGCTGGGCATTCGTGATCTCAAGACCGGAGAAAATTCTCTCCAATCTCTCAACCACCGCTGAGCTTCAATTATGATCTCAGAACCTGTGAATTTGGTGCCACCAAGCCCGGTATATTCCTTACAAAGCTTAGAGAACCTGACCGGGGCAGCGGGTGCAGGAGCTGGGTCAACACCTCGTCCCCTACCTCTGGCATTTCCTCGATTCATCCTGAGAAATCAAGAATGAATTTAAGGATAGAGGAAAATATAGAGGTCAAGATAGATTAGATAAGATAAAGTTCAACTAGACAGGCATTTAACAAAGGACCTAATTATATAAGATGGAGAAAGGGAAAGAAGTAGTCTGAGAAAATTCGATTTAAAAACAATAAAGCTTTATATCAAAATACTTCTTTGAAAATCCTTTGAAAATCCTTTTATGCTTTAAAAATACGCTCTCTCACAAAGAAAGGATTCTAAGATTGACTTCACTCATTCTAGGGTATTTCTACCCTATCTCTAATGAGTTTTTGCTCCTCAGGCTATCGTTTGCCTAAAAACCAAAGCTCCGATACCAACTGTAACAACCCACTATTTTGCACCATTCAAATTCGACAATAATTAAAACGTGTCAAACTTGAATAGTTCAAAACAATAGATTGTAATAAAATTTGGAGCAAATGAAATCAAATCACAGAATCACGACATAGAAACCAGAATACTCGCAGCGGAATTAAAATAACTTAGTGGTTCATGAAGCCACTATCACATAGTCTCAAAATAAGTACAAAATTACAATGTTTAAAACCAAATACAGTTTGAAACAACCGCAGAAATCCCAAATTTATTTGTCTCGATTACATAAGCTAAGATAAAAGACTGAAAGAAAAAGGACAACAGCTCGATGAGGTGATCTCCAGCAGTCCTAGCTCCGGAGAAAAGAAGTCCGAACTAATACTCAGGCTGACCCGAGCGTAAGAAAATAAACACAAACACTCGAGTAAGGACATACATACTTATACAGTGTAAGCTAATTCAAGTAAACTGTAATATAAAGGCAAATAACTTAAAGGATGTTTGGGACCGCCCATCCTCTAAGGATCCGTTAAACTATTTACTATGTAGTAATATTTCGCTATTGTAGTAGTGTCTATATTTAAATAAACTTACTTTAAAATAGCGTTAAGGGGTTAACCATATAGTCCTTAACACGTAATAATCCTAGTAGTCCATCCAATATCATAGTTCCTCCTGATCGGGAAGCCACCAGAGGATACCACACGGGCTACGGGAGAAAACCAAACTCGTATAAGGCGCGCTAGGGTAGGTGACATGGCACAACCAGACAATGCCAGGGTAGATATACCAATTTCTATTCGGACTGGTGGTAGCGCGTAGCAGCTACTACCGCCCACCTCGAACAACACTCCCAAAATCAAAGGTGCGCACCAAACAATCACAAAGTAATAGAATGACATACGAAGAAGTGCGTCCGATAAGAGGTGCTACCTCCTTGGCCTGAGAATCGCTCCTGTTTTACCCACCTTATGCCAACTCATGGGAGTCGGGTCCACGTACATACCTCAATAGAACGTCACCACAATCCTACTTCATTCTGGAATCTCCACCACGTACCTGGTTGTCAAAGTGGTTTTCAGTATCGACAGAGAGTATATCCATATCCGATCCAGGTCTCTTTGCCAACCAATCGTTATTATTACCCATGGTTATAGATTTCAAATAGTTTATATTTTAAATCAAAAACTTCATTTTAACTTTCAAAAGTGAAGCTATTACATTTACAAATTAGATATTCAAAATCTCACTTAAGCCAACGACAACACTTAACAAGTGCTATTGTGGCTCTTTTATTTATTCGGGTTTAATTTAAATTTCGCGATCCCAGCACTTATCAAGTGTTGCAATAATCTTTAATTAATTTTTAGCCTTTAGTTCATTTGCATCAACTACGACACTTACAAAGCGCGGTAATATCCCTTACAACATATTTTTTTAGTTAATTAAATTCCAGACTTTAATATAAATCTATTAATAATTAAACTTAAATTTAAACCAACTTAACTTATAAAAATCATATTTCCATTTTAAAATAGTCATTTAAATTACCCTAAAATTTATGATTTATATAAGGTAAATTTCCCAAATAAGTATCAACTTCTTAAGGCTTCAAAGGTCAAATACACAAATTTCTATTCTTGGTATTCAAAATTTACCTTAAGTTTAATTACCATTTCAAAATATACTTATTTCCAATTTATTTCTTAACTTACCCTTTTCTCTTAAACCAAACTTCACTTTTCCTAAGTTTAGTTATATTCAAAATTATATTTTTATGTATTTATTTTGTTAACCATTTAATTTATAGAAAATTTGAATAACACCTTATTTATCCATTTAAATTCAATTTATATCAATTTATTTTATTTTATCTACTTAACTTAAGTTTCATTCTTTTAAAAAATCGAATTCCAAATTAAATTTATATTACAAATTCCAACTTAACCATTTATTTATTTATATATATATTTAACTTGTATAAAATCACTAAAAATCATTTTGATTCAATTCAAATCAAAAATAATAAAATATACAAATTTAAAATACTTAGATTTTTCTAGAAATACATACATACATACATATACATACATACATACATATACATATATATATATATATATATATATATATATATAACCACGGGTCTGTATAATATACCCTAGGTCAAGTGGTATGGATAATATATCATTTCAATCCGTAATTTACAAGAACAATCCGGGTTCTATCATTTCAAACCCGTAATCCCAAGTTAATTAAATAAATGATAAATAACTAAGTAAATAAATAAATAAATATCGTTCAGGCCTATCATTTCAGCCCGTAACGATTCTATTCTACAGGGAACTTGTAGTGTGATAAACAGTAAATAAAGAAATAGTATAACAGCATAATTATAACAGTATATAATATAACTGATGATGTGTCAATTTAATAACAAGGTTTTAACATCATAAATTTATATCACAGGCGAGTAAAATAAAATATAACCATTCTACAATTACACTTGTTATTAATTTACAGATCTATAAGTATGTTTGTCTGGTGAGAATACTCACCTTATCGCCGCTGAAGATTTCATTCAAACAACGATATTCACACTGGGAACGTACAGAAGGCACGATCAAATATTGGAAGATGAGACAATCCGGTTCAGATCTCGACACAAAACGAATAGAACTAATTATGTGACTTAAATTACGATCATATCAAAACTTCAATAAATCTGACTGGAACGAGATTTAAATAAAAGGATAATTTTACAAAATTTGCTTGACCACTCCACCACACAACTCCAACTACACCTCACATGCTCGGCACTGACCAAATTCTAAACACGCAAGTATTCAATCAGTGGAATATTTTGGGCATAAAGGCTGTGCTAAAAAAATGATGGTGAAAACCTGGTTCAAGAGTTTGGACAAACGCATCAACTATGCTCGGCCCATACATGCACGGTCTGACATGCACGCGTATACTATTCTTCTTCTCTCCTTTCTTCTTAAACAAAAGTGATGCATGCTTTCTCCTTTTTTCTCTCTTATTTTTTCGTTATAAAATGGCATGGCCACTGCTAGGCTCCGCCACTACATGGCCATTACCACTTGGAGGCGAGGCGAGGTCAGTGGTGCTACAGCTGGAGGAGGTGGTGAAACATATGGTGGGTAGGCCATGTTATAGGCCTTTTGAGGTGGTAAACAGCAAGGCGACACACTCAGGGTTTTGAAAAAAAAAGAGTGACCTAGCTCACAAATATTTGGCCATCTGTCACATCAGGGGAGGAGAAGGAGGAGTGTAGGCGGTCGGTGGGAGGTGGGTGAAGCAGCCGATGAATCAAAAGAAAACAAACAGAGGAACAAACGGAAAAAAAGAAGAAAAATGGGTTTGGCCATACCTGATGCTCACACACGAGATGAAGATGAAGGCCAACAAATAAGATGCAATGAAAATTATTTTATTCGTGATTTTATATTTATCAGGGGTTGCGTAAATCACGGGGAAGTAAGAGGCAAGAAATATTAGTTTGAACGGTAAGGAAGCATGAAATTTTCGAACATGTTTAAATTAAAACTTGCATTGATATCGATGAAAGGAAAATACTAGAAATAAATTAATTTTGGAACGGTTATTTGCATTCAAAGGTTTTATACCAATTATAAACGAGAGGCAATTGGAAAGTGGATAAATCTTCACGTGATTTCAAGTCAAGTTTACTAAGCCGAGTTTATACGTGAATTACCAAAAGAAATTGAATGGCTAGGGGAAATCATTCCTTTCCCACTTGGAAATGCAAGGCTACTGAAAAATGTAATAATTTACAGCTAAGGTAAGAATTTTAGGAATGCGTGTAATAGACGCAATAAATAAACGAAATGTACGCCCAATTTTTTTTTAAAATAACTTATTTAAATTTTATACGCTTCTTTTTTTATTCAGTACATATGCTAACAATAAAACAAAAAAATAACGTACCTTTTATAGCATCAAACAAATCAACAACAACAGATATAACGTACAAATCAAAACGTGAAATGAAATAGCTTATTTATACACTATTTATTACTAAATTTACTTTTGATTTGTTTACATTGGTTTGATTTATTTATCATTTAACTAAGAAACTGATGTATAAAAGAAACGTAAAATAAATTTTTTTCAAAATATTAATTACTTAATTTAAAAATTCAAATTAAAGTTAGACTTAAATAAAAATAAAAATTACAGAAATTTACTTATATTTATAAATGATAAAAAAATCAATTTAAAAATTCAAACTTTTGTATAAATAAACCTAAAAGTTTTATAAATAAAAGAATATAATATTAAATAAAATGTTGGGCTGTTACACACAACATGGATACAACGAAGATACAGCAGGATATAGCGGATGACTCTAATAGCATACTTAATATTTGTTACAAATATATAAATGATAATTAAATGAAAATATTGTTGAATATGCGCTTATATGATTTTTATTTGATGATAATAAACATATATACATTCGTTTAAATGTATTTGATAATATACTATTTTATTTTTTCACAGATTAAATAAATATTTGCTGAATAAAATAAATAACACGGAATTTGAATTCAAACGAATATTTTATTCAAACAAATATTTATTACAATTTTGAATAGTATACAAATTCAAGCTCTCACTATTCACTATACAACTGTGATACAAACTCAATTACATCACTATTTTACATCAGCACCTCACTACATATCACTCACACTCGTATTTATCTTCAACTGCATTCCAGTTTGAATCCAGCATCTGAGCAATCTGCAAAAATATAAATTAACGCAGTAAAATTGAAAAAGAAATATTTTTGCAATTCAAAAATAAAAGATAATTTTTGAATATATGATTTGCCTCAGTTATTTGGGTTGTTCGTCATAATTTAAATTTGAATTCATCATACACGAACAACTTGTGACATACACAGTGTATTACTGTATATGCCACAAGGCCGTGCACGCCGATATATACACTTGATAATGCTACAGGGACAGTTGAGCACAAGGTCAAACCCAAATATACGGACAGGTTCAACTCAGGTGCAATAAATTCAAAAATACGACACGAGCACAAGGTCAAATTCGAGTTTTGAAACTGGATTCAACACAAGTGAACATGACAAGAAACAGTTCAATATGAAATGATGAACATGCAGTAAACAAGTGACAACATACTTCAATGACCAAAGCATGGCCAATGCAAAATGCAGATACAAACTACAAAGAACATCAACAACTACAAAACAATCAAACTGCATCAAGTCCAGCAGCATGAACAAGTATGGCAGCATGTGAATGCATCAAAGCAAGTAAACAACAATGTCGAGCTCAAGACAGTACAGCTACAACATGGTGCAGAACCAAAGCCAAGTATAATGTACAGGGAAGCCTAAGTAGTACACAAACAACATAGAAGTATGGATGTACTCAATGCAACCCAGATAAACATGCACGACTTATGGCAGTGAAACTCAAACAAAGTGCAGAGGAAAACAAATGCAACAATTCAAATTCAAGACAGCTACTACCATAATGAACCAGTGACAACAAAGGTCAAACACAAATGAACACACATGGACAACATGTTATGAATGAACTAGCAAAGGCTAGCCATCAACATAACAGACTCACCAACCAGACTATGATGCAAGAAATAACTCAAAGGACAGCAGACATAACAGATCAAAAGCAACTGTTCTTAACTGCAAGTTCAATTCAAATGGATGGAAGCTATAGGTCCAGTTACAACTAGACCAAGTGCAGCATCAATGCAAACATCATAATGATCCAAACATCAACAAAGGAGCAAACCAAATATGCAGTGCATTCTCAAGTACACAGTGAAATCGCCACAGTCTCAAACTCGAATGACAGACCGAACCAAGATATCAGCAAGCAAGAACAACAGAGTTTCAAAAATCCAATGCTCAACATCATATGAATCCAAATCAACTGTACTGGACAATACAAGGAAATAAAGACTGCAGCAATATACAGAAATACAAAATGACCAGAGTCGAACCAACACTGCGGCAAGTTGTTAAAACATGCAAAACAAGAATGGAAAGTTTACAAAGTATCAAAGCCGTGTTTTTTACCAAGTCAAGATCAACAACGTGATGACCAAGGAGTTGAAATTGATGCCGTGAACATCAAGTAAGCAAGCATCACAAAATATATACGAAGTGACAAAGTCAGAGAGATCATAATCGTTCAAGTATAATCGAATGGCCAAAGCAAATCAGTAGACAAATTCAAACACGAATATACGAACGCAAAAATAGGATTTCGAATCCTTTATAAGCCCAATCATCATTGGCAAAATAATCATCGAGTTCAAGCATCAACCAGCAAAGCAAAAGGAGGAAAATACATACCGAAAAAGCAGAACGAATTCGATCCAAAAGTGAAGAAGCCGTAAGCAAATCAAAAGCATCGAAGCCTACTATCGAACGAGATCGAGCGGCGCTTCAATTTTGCACAACCCTAGTTTAAATCGCAAGGAGCAAAAGCAAATTACCAGAAGCTCTAATTCGCAAAGAGGAACGAAAGAGGATCGGCCATACTTTCACAAAGCAAAAGGAACGGGTTGAAGAAGTGAATAAGGGGCCGGCCTGTGTTTTTATTAATTTGGGCTTACTTTTTATTTTAAGGGTTTAAATTTAAATAAGGGTTATTGTGTTTTAAATTGTTTTTAAATTGTATTTTTCTTTTAAACCGTTTTTAATTTTCTAGTCATGTGACTAGGGGACAAACTACGGTGTGTAGTTTGGGAATTCACAACTCGGTGGTTGAGTTGTGGTCAGGGTTTTGAGCATAGAGTTAGATTAGTCAATAGCGGGTATAGCGAGTTTACGTGTGTAAGCGAGGGACTATCTAATTTCTAGTAGAAACCTTGGGGGCAGCACGTAGGCAGGGTTTTGCCGAAGCTGGGTAAATTCTGTGTTGTTCTGTTCTGTTATTTATATTCTGTTATATCTGTGCTGCTATTCTGTGATCTGAATTTAAATTAATTGATAAGCTTCCGCGATTAATTTTTATAATTTACACTATCACCCTATTCACCCCCCCTCTAAGGTGAAATCGATCCTACAAGTGGTATCAGAGCTAGGAACAAAAGCCGTTTTTGTTTTAAAATTTTGATTTTACAAAAACCAATTTTCGTTTAAAAATTCGTGTTTCAAAAATCAATTTTTGTTTCAAAAATCAATTTTTGTTTTAAAAATTCGTGTTTCAAAAAAAATCGGTTTTTGTTTTAAAAATTTAATTTTTAAAATGGCTTCTTTTAATAATGCTTTTGGAGAAGGTCAATCCATAGTTAGACCACCAATGTTCAATGGTGAATATGCTTACTGGAAAAATAGAATGCAAATTTTTCTGAAAACCATTGACGCTTGGAATATTGTTGAGATAGGTTATAGTATACCAACTATAACTGTAGATAATCAGGAAATAGAGAAACCAAAAGATCAATGGACAGATCTAGAAAATAGATTACAAAATGCTAATGCTAGAGCTATGAATTCTATTATCTGTTCATTGGATCAATTTGAATTTAATCGTGTCTCACATTGTCTAACTGCACAGGAAATATGGCACACACTAGAAGTGACTCACGAAGGAACATCTCAAGTCAAAGAATCTCGCCTTGCCATGCTAAGCAGCGAATACGAGAACTTCACAATGGCGAAGGAAGAAAATGTCAAAGAGATGCATGGACGACTTTCCAATATCGTTTACAAATCAAAAGCTCTTGGAAAATCATACACAGAGTTGGAGATAGTCCGAAAAATCCTTAGAGTCCTTCCACGAAAATTTGAAGCAAAAGTGACTGCCATTCAAGAATCAAAAGATTTGAAACAAATGAAAGTCGAAGAACTCATCGGAAATCTCACCACTTATGAGCTAGAAATGAAATTCAAGGAAGAGCGTGAAGGATGAGATAATCGAAAGAAATCAATAGCTCTCAAAGGAACAACCAAAAGTGATGATGATAACGATGAAGATGATGGAGCAGCAGAATTGGAGCTGTTAATAAGGAAATTCAAAAAATGGAATCAAAAACATGGAAATTCAGCTCGAATTCAAAAAGCAAAAAGCAGAATAGCCAAAGCACTAGACTACTCGGAAGAACAAAAGTTTATTTGTTATAATTGCAACAAACCCGGCCATATCAAGCCCGATTGTCCACAAATTAAATCCAGCCACGGAAAGAAACAGAAAAAGAAAAGTTTTGCAGCCACTTGGGATGAAATAGACGAGAATGATCAAAGCACTGGCAGTGAAAGCGAAAAGGAAGAATTGTGTCTTCGAGGTGATACAACTGACAGTGACGATGACGAGCCAAGTGAGGTATCAAAACTTACCCATTCTGAGTTGCTTATATATTTTCATGAAGTAAACGGTTGTTTTGAACGACTTAGGGAAAAATACGCCAAACTTGAATCTCAAAAAGATACTTTGATAGAATGTAATAAACAACTTGATCAATTAGTTAAAACCTATCAAAGTAGGATCCCTAAGTGTGATAAGTGTCCAACATTTGATGAAGAAATTAAAAAGTCAGAAATCAATATAAAATCACTTGAAAATGAAATTTTGATTTTAAAGGAAAATGAAAATACTAGGAGAGAGAATTCTATTAAAAAGTGCACACAGTTGTTAAACGAAAATAAATCTCTCAAATCACAAGTCCAACAATTGTCAACGACTTTAGATAAATTTTCAAAAAGTGAAAAATCATTAAATATGCTATTAGGAAAACAAACTGTTAATACGGTTAGACAAGGACTTGGATATAATAATTCGAAAATTGTTGAAAACAAGATTAATCAAGTTAATTCTATGTGCAAAATTTGTAGAAAATTTGGACACGATCACAATAATTGTTGGTATAGACCCAAACATGTGAAAACTATACCGATTTGGGTTCCAAAAGGCACAAATATAAAATCTCTCAAAATTAAACAAATTTGGGTGCCGAAGGGAACAATTATAAATAGTTTTGGGTCTTTACAAAATTGTTTTTCAAAATTTTCTGCCACTAACAATCATGGACCTATAAAAACAAATAGGTCACATAAATCTTTCATCGTGTAGGTGTGGTGGCAGGCTGAGGAACATCAATAGTGTTCTCTGGATTTTGGCTGTTCCAGAAACGCAACGGGCGACAAAGCTAAGTTCCTTAGCCTAGTATAAAGGTGACAGAATCACAACAGACAACAACGAAAAATATCGTAAAGGTAAAACAGGTAATGGTATGTTTTAAACGATATATTAAATGTGATAATCTGCACCGTATTCTGAATTAAAATCAGCCAATATTGAGATGATGAAAAGATGATGATTTTGACTCTGACTTATTCAACATAGTTGGCCAATTATATTCTTATGCCAAAAACACTATAAAAATCTCTAAATTCTTTGAATTACTTCATATATATCAGTTTGGATTAAAAATAGTATTTTGTTGGATAATACAATTAGTTATAATTCGGCTAACTCTATATTCACGGTTTTCTGATTATTATCACGGCTTCATTTCAAATTCAAAAGAATGTCATTTAAATTGTTGATAAAATTGAATTTGAAATTTTTGGTGCACACTTCATGCTTTGGTCTATAAAATTCAATTGATGATAATTTTGAGTGAAAAAGAAATTCAGTTGCAGATTACACTGGTAATCTAGTTGATAGAAAAATTACTAGTGAAACGTGATTTTTTGTTGAGACATCTAGTAACTGCATCGTTTTTTTTTCAAAGAAAATATTTGCATATTTTTCATTTCAAATAATTTTCAAATAGCAGAAAATTTTCTTATAAAACCCCCTGGAGAAAATCATTTTTGGCCATAGGTTCAGATTAGTCATTTTTGAAAAATTAATTTCATAATTATTTTTGAATTTGATTTTAAATGATTATTTTGACTAATCTGACTCCCTAATGTTTATCGAAAAGAAAAATAGTGATTGAAAAAGTGATGAGTGTTAATGTTGATCAAATATTATGACTCGAGACGGTATAATTAATGAATTTCTTTAGAAATTTAAACAAGAATTATAAAACTGTTTGTTGGCAAAAAATTCCATGACCATCTCTATACCTATCATATTTCTAACGACCATCACTCATCAAAATTCTATATAGTTTGTCGATATGTGGTACTTTAAACAGGAATCGTTCGTTTTTCATTTTCACATTTAAAAAATAAATAAATAAATTAATAATAATAATAAATAAATACCAAAGTATTCACTCTCATTTAAAAGTCCTCACGGTTATGCATGGGTGAATTACTTGGAATTTGTTATGCGCTTCCATGCTCATTTAAAAGTCATCGCGGTTATGCATGTATGGAACGCATATCAAAAGTTGATTTGTAAAATAAACAAGTCGATTCTAATCCCATTTAAAAGTCCTCACGGTTATGCGTGGTTAAAGATACTTAAATTCATTTTTTTTAAAAATAAAATTGGAATACTACTAATCTCATTTAAAAGTCCTAATGGCTATGCATGGTTAGTAGATATTCAAATTCCTGATATAAATATACCACAAATAGACACAACTGTATGGTTTTATATGATGATATCATTCCTATCATTCCAAAAGTGGAATATGCGCCTAACAAAATATTTATGATTTTTGTTTGATTTTTTATTGAAATTTAATATTTATATTCAATTGAGTTTTAATGTTGGTTAATATCGATAACTTTATCTCTATTTTCTCTAACACTATTATTCTTTTGCTGATAACAAAAGGGGGAGAGAAAAGTTAAGATTTTGTCAAATAAATTCAAGCAAAGGTCAAATAATTTTCTATTTGCATCTAGACTCATTTGCATATTTTTATTTGTATGCATATATGTAGGGGGAGTATTGTGTAGAGAGGAAGCATTTAAATAGGGGGAGCAATTAGGATATATCTATGATCAAATACATTTAACATATTCAAAATCTTAAATATATGTTTGTTATCATCAAAAGGGGGAGATTGTTGAATATGCGCTTATATGATTTTTGTTTGATGATAATAAACATATATACATTCGTTTAAATGTATTTGATAATATACTATTTTATTTTTTCACAGATTAAATAAATATTTGCTGAATAAAATAAATAACACGGAATTTGAATTCAAACGAATATTTTATTCAAACAAATATTTATTACAATTTTGAATAGTATACAAATTCAAGCTCTCACTATTCACTATACAACTGTGATACAAACTCAATTACATCACTATTTTACATCAGCACCTCACTACATATCACTCACACTCGTATTTATCTTCAACTGCATTCCAGTTTGAATCCAGCATCTGAGCAATCTGCAAAAATATAAACTAACGCAGTAAAATTGAAAAAGAAATATTTTTGCAATTCAAAAATAAAAGATAATTTTTGAATATACGATTTGCCCCAGTTATTTGGGTTGTTCGTCATAATTTAAATTTGAATTCATCATACACGAACAACTTGTGACATACACAGTGTATTACTGTATATGCCACAAGGCCGTGCACGCCGATATATACACTTGATAATGCTACAGGGACAAGTGAGCACAAGGTCAAACCCAAATATACGGACAGGTTCAACTCAGGTGCAATAAATTCAAAAATACGACACGAGCACAAGGTCAAATCCGAGTTTTGAAACTGGATTCAACACAAGTGAACATGACAAGAAACAGTTCAATATGAAATGATGAACATGCAGTAAACAAGTGACAACATACTTCAATGACCAAAGCATGGCCAATGCAAAATGCAGATACAAACTACAAAGAACATCAACAACTACAAAACAATCAAACTGCATCAAGTCCAGCAGCATGAACAAGTATGGCAGCATGTGAATGCATCAAAGCAAGTAAACAACAATGTCGAGCTCAAGACAGTACAGCTACAACATGGTGCAGAACCAAAGCCAAGTATAATGTACAGGGAAGCCTAAGTAGTACACAAACAACATAGAAGTATGGATGTACTCAATGCAACCCAGATAAACATGCACGACTTATGGCAGTGAAACTCAAACAAAGTGCAGAGGAAAACAAATGCAACAATTCAAATTCAAGACAGCTACTACCACAATGAACCAGTGACAACAAAGGTCAAACACAAATGAACACACATGGACAACATGTCATGAATGAACTAGCAAAGGCTAGCCATCAACATAACAGACTCACCAACCAGACTATGATGCAAGAAATAACTCAAAGGACAGCAGACATAACAGATCAAAAGCAACTGTTCTTAACTGCAAGTTCAATTCAAATGGATGGAAGCTATAGGTCCAGTTACAACTAGACCAAGTGCAGCATCAATGCAGACAGCATAATGATCCAAACATCAACAAAGGAGCAAACCAAATATGCAGTGCATTCTCAAGTACACAGTGAAATCGCCACAGTCTCAAACTCGAATGACAGACCGAACCAAGATATCAGCAAGCAAGAACAGCAGAGTTTCAAAAATCCAATGCTCAACATCATATGAATCCAAATCAACTGTACTGGACAATACAAGGAAATGAAGACTGCAGCAATATACAGAAATACAAAATGACCAGAGTCGAACCAACACTGCAGCAAGTTGTTAAAACATGCAAAACAAGAATGGAAAGTTTACAAAGTATCAAAGCCGTGTTTTTTACCAAGTCAAGATCAACAACGTGATGACCAAGGAGTTGAAATTGATGCCGTGAACATCAAGTAAGCAAGCATCACAAAATATATACGAAGTGACAAAGTCAGAGAGATCATAATCGTTCAAGTATAATCGAATGGCCAAAGCAAATCAGTAGACAAATTCAAACACGAATATACGAACGCAAAAATAGGATTTCGAATCCTTTATAAGCCCAATCATCATTGGCAAAATAATCATCGAGTTCAAGCATCAACCAGCAAAGCAAAAGGAGGAAAATACATACTGAAAAAGCAGAACGAATTCGATCCAAAATTGAAGAAGCCGTAAGCAAATCAAAAGCATCGAAGCCTACTATCGAACGAGATCGAGCGGCGCTTCAATTTTGCACAACCCTAGTTTAAATCGCAAGGAGCAAAAGCAAATTACCAGAAGCCCTAATTCGCAAAGAGGAACGAAAGAGGATCGGCCATACTTTCACAAAGCAAAAGGAACGGGTTGAAGAAGTGAATAAGGGGCCGGCCTGTGTTTTTATTAATTTGGGCTTACTTTTTATTTTAAGGGTTTAAATTTAAATAAGGGTTATTGTGTTTTAAATTGTTTTTAAATTGTATTTTTCTTTTAAACCGTTTTTAATTTTCTAGTCATGTGACTAGGGGACAAACTACGGTGTGTAGTTTGGGAATTCACAACTCGGTGGTTAAGTTGTGGTCAGGGTTTTGAGCGTAGAGTTTGATTAGTCAATAGCGGGTATAGCGAGTTTACGTGTGTAAGCGAGGGACTATCTAATTTCTAGTAGAAACCTTGGGGGCAGCACGTAGGCAGGGTTTTGCCGAAGCTGGGTAAATTCTGTGTTGTTCTGTTCTGTTATTTATATTCTGCTATATCTGTGCTGCTATTCTATGATCTGAATTTAAATTAATTGATAAGCTTCCGCGATTAATTTTTATAATTTACACTATCACCCTATTCACCCCCCCCTCTAGGGTGAAATCGATCCTACAAATATAAGATTCAATTGAATTATAATTAATATATAAATAATTTTAAATAAAAACATATGTGATTATATTGTAAATAAATATAAAACAGTTGTATGACATAATTGAATTTAGTAGAATATTATATTATTTTCATTTATAAAAATTTATTGAAAATTCAATGAAATAAATTAATTTCGTAATTTTTATAATGTATAAATGTCATTTTTTAATTCATTTCTTTTAAAGAAGATATAGTTGAAATAGCGGAATATAACGAAATATAGCAGAAATAGCGAGGCTTAAAGCGGAAAGGCTATATGGAAAATCGAAACGGTAAAAATCCATTATGAGATATAGCAAGGTTATAGCAGAATAATAGGGGGGCATTAACTGCACAACACTAAATGTCTAACAAATACTCAATAGATCGTCAATTCCTCTGAGAAACAATTGATCTTGACGTTAAAAATCTAAATTGCTAATGAAAGAAGGAGAAAGGTAGAGTTGGATCCTAACTTGAAACTTGTTAAAGATGACATGGTTTAGGAAGAGATATGTAAAATTAACGTTTGCTTGGTAAAAAAATATGTATTAAGTGTACAGATAGCTTCTGTAACATCTTGTATTTTTATGTGATTAATGTACATCTTATGTAAGTGTATAAAATCGGGCATAAAGGATTATATTATTATTTGAGTCCTGTGAAAATGGTTGCCTTAAACGCAATGGTGCAGCCAAAGCTGTGTAGCTAAAAGCGAAGTTCAATCATTTGGGTGTCACGTGGTGTGTTGCCATAGCATTAAATTGGAAAGCGAGTGCATAATTAGATGTATGTGGTTAGGATAATGTGTGTAGAAACATTGGTGAAATTTTTAAGAGAGATTAGCTAGTCACTTTTTACCTTGCATATTTCACTTGGAAATGGTGGAGGGCGCAAGATACTAAATTAAGAGGAGCTTGGGTGAGATCTAGCGTAGCAAACAAAGTGAAAGAGAATAAAGAGATCTGTGTACATATTTTGAAATATCCACGTGTGGAGCTTGATGAAGTCACAATCAAAGCAAAGCATACCAAAGAGATCGCGATGAAGGTGGTAATGGGGTATTGGCGGTTGGTAGATGGTCAGATTTTGAGTAAAATTTCTTCTCAATTAATATCCTCATGAGTGTACCATGAGCTGTTTTTTAGCTATTATGTTCAATTTGATATTACTTCTCACTTAAGATCCTCACAAGTGTACCATGAGCTATTTCAAAGATATTATGTCCAATTTGACATTTCTTCTCGCTTAAGTTCCTTATGAATGTACCATGAACTATTTTGTAGATATTATGTCCAATTTGATTTGCGCATGAAACCCCTGGTTTCCATGAAATCTTTTTATAAATATTAAATTTCATGAATTTTTTTAATAACCATTTGACTTCCCTTAAAATAGAGTGGCGATTATGCAAGCATACGTCAGTTCTTTTAGGGGGTTAATTCAAAGAAGAGTCAAGATTTCAAGTTAGAAAGTGTTAAGAGGTTGTACAACTTTGGAAAGAGATTCAAATCAGCCCTCCAATTGGCATTATTACTAGTAGGTCTCTTGTCCAAGCTACACTTTAGCGCTATAAGAGCTCTACTAACCTCTTCTTTAAGCCTACCCAAGCTCACCCAATGGTTTAAGCTAATGGGTATGATGTATGTGATAGAGTTAAGAGTGTGTCCTTAGGACAATTATATAATCTGATTATGTATAACTTAATTATATAGCAAATCTTGTTCGGAATAAGTTTTTGTTTTAATTAATATTTAAGTATATTAATATATACAAGTAGAGAATCTTTAGAAAAAGTATTTAATCGATTGCAGTTACGAATGTATCTATAGCCATGTGTATTGAATAGTATAAAATAAATGTTTGTCCTCAGATGTTCAAAATCAAGATGTATCGAGAATATGATATCGATAAATCCATTAAGAAGAGTGCACGTAATGTTCTCCATGTGATAGATGGTGAATTACTTATGACTGTTGGGGGGCACCATAGGGTTACGTATGTGTAGTTTGAAACAATTACAATACGACTCACAGAGAGTCTTTTATAGGTTAAAAGTCAAATAGAAAATTTCACGTGATGATGTGCGATTGTCTTTTGACTTGAAAATACCATGAATCTTAAGTGTCTAAACTATAATTTTATTATGGTCCATCACACGACAACGACGATCATATTAAGGCGATAGTTGGATATAAATCGAACCATTTGAAGTGTAACACTATTAAGAGAGGATTCGTCTCCTTTGAAAAGATGTCAATATCGCCATGATTGGTAGTCAATGTAAAGTAAAATTATTTGACCAAAGAAAATCAATTGACCGATAATTATTAGCGAATAGAACTATGAATTTTAATGTTGGACTTTGCAATTAAATAAAAATATTGATAGAGTTTTGACCATTGGCCATGCTCTAGATATCGAAGTAATACATACGGGTTATGATACGTTACCCTAATACCATGCGAAATGAATCTTAAGGCTAATGTAACACTAAAGGGAGTGAATAGTGTTTTTAAACTTTTTATCAATTTATATATTGCGATTATCAAACTTCATAAAATAAAATTAGATTCACAAGCATTAATATAGTAAATGCAGAAAGCAAAAGCAATAAAAGTAAAGAGAAGACACTAATTTTTTTTTTACTATTTTAGATTTATAATCCTACATCTAGTTTTGTACCCCGTATAGAATTTCCACTGTCACAAACTTGCAATTCCATGAGTTGCAAGTAATATATACAACTTTACTTTAAATCGGGTGGTAAGCTACACATATCCTGACTTTCCACGGGGAGCTTGACACGCCTAACCTCTTTCAATTCCGCATATGGCAAGAACATCTGACCTTCTTGGCTTTCCATAGGTAGGTAAGCTCATTTATACAATCCCGACTTTCTACGGATGATAGGATCCTCCTTTACAAACAATTAGTATATTAATATATATAAGAAATTGAATCCATTGATTATAATTTCAAGTAGTCTTTAATACATGTTCTTATAGACCTCCGCTAGAAATATATATTTGGTTTCTTTGAGGAATAAAACTAGAGAGTAAATGATAGAGAATTTATACGTGGACTCTCTGACTTTTAGTAGTTTGCAAATTTGTGAAGAAATAGAGAGAAAGAGAGTGGATTCGCAAAGCATAAGTGCTTCGAAGCAATGTGATTTTTCTACAAAACATGAGAACGTAAAAAGTAAGAGAAATTAGAGAGAATTAATTTAAAATTTCATTGTCCACAGTTTTTAAATAGAAATTGAAGAGAAGTAAATCATCACAAAAGGGTTAAAAGAAGTGTCCATTCGTTTAAAACCAAAAGTTGCAACCAACAACTAGTATGTTGACGTACTCATTTGGGTCGGCGTATCCAAACGTAAAATGACAATCTTTTTATAAAAATTGTTTAAACTCTTTTATCTTCTAAAACCAATATTTAACTTTTAATTTGTAAAACCAGTAACTAATATGTCGATACTCATTTGGATACGTCAGCATATCCTAATGCAAAATGGCAATCTTTTTATAAAAATTGTTTTAACTCTTTTAACTTGTAAAACCAATACTTAACTTTTAAAAAGGTTGTGGAGGGTAAAATAAAGAGTTTTAAGAAAGAAAATTCAATGATTTGTTATGTGGTCTTTAACAATTAAATCTAAGACTCGATATACTTAAAACTGCCAAACTATTGTACCGTACTCTATCATTCTTTGTCTTGTACTCTTCCGGCCTTTTTTCCTTAAGTCGCACATGTTCTCCTAGCCTTTCCTTTGAATCTCCTCGGTCCTTATAGTCAAATTATTATTTCCTTAGTCTTGTTTCCTCTTGATCTACCTAGTCTCGTACTTGTACTAATCTGCCTTGACATGTATACAATATCATTACTTAATTATCCTACAATATATGTGGATTGATTCTTGTATTTCCTATTCTTTATTATACATATACTTGGAAAATTATTAGTATATCTAGTTGTTATCATCAAAATCAATGCTTGTGGTTTTAACAATCTCCCATTTTTTGATTGTAGCGATCGGGCTTCTGACACCAAAAAGTCGCATCACTAATTAAGAAAGAAAGGGATAGAAGAAGAAAAGAAAGAGAAAGAAGGAACACAACAAACATCAGATACTCACAGCGGAACGAATGAAATATAATATAACACATAAAATATTACATAGTATCATATTACATCAGTACACAACTTATACAACACATATTAGACAGTTATAAACATCTGTCTAACAATACAACTCAAGATATCACAAGATACAGATACCACACAAACACAGCGGAACCATAAGATATCTACACGTCTCCAGAATTCGTCAAGCAAACCTGAATCACTCGACTACTCATACATAATATGAGTACCCAAGAGTTTAATAAAATAGAAAATAAACACTCGGGTCAGACAGGGGTCTGGTGTGAGTAAACGAGTTAAAATTGCTTAACTTTAGAAAATCCTTTGAAAGAAAAGGCGTCACGTAAGACTTCCCACACATAAACATGGAAAAGTTTTTACCTTACGCTAACCAAAACATTTGATAGAAAATCCAGTGATATTATAATAGTGTCTAGGGTTTTCAAGTAAATAAGAAATAGCCGAAATTGTTACAAGATTAAATTCCAGCTACTAGCCACAAAAGTGGGTAATACAAACAAAACCGTAGGGTCTCGTAGGAAGAATGGGTTTCCATCAATGGCAGGGCTACCGCCCATCATAGTACGTGGCCTAAATCACAAAACCGAGGATTACGCCCAATCCCCTGCATCACAAAGCCGGAACCATTCCTTACTGAACAGTCCCGAGTAAGATCACCCCGTGATTGGCGCGACCAACCACCCACTAAGCCAAAATAAAAGGGACATCTAGATAGGAATGACCTCACCCTGAAATGGGTGCTACCCACCTAGCCTTGCTGCACCTCCCCTGTTTTAGCCATTCCCGGGTTGATGAGGCTTGAGGCTGCGATTACCTTTATAGAACACATCTATCTTAGAATGCTCATCGTCCACCTGATGATGTTCTGGAAGCGTTCAATCCATACAAGTTCGTTCCGGGTTCGAACGAAACCGAAGGCACTATCTAATTGCACTCATTTTGGAATCACCCTCAGAGTCAATTACCATAGCCCTTGCACTCTGAATCACCATCTCGAACCTGTAAGTACTATCTCCGTCAAACTCATCACGGAATCACCCCCAGAGTTATACCAACGAATAGTTCTTACACCTCGAGTCTTCACAAAGCCCCACTTGGATTCATGATCTAACGTTTAATTTGGATCGATGTGGTTTTCAGATATCCAAATATGGAAACCCGATCCCGGTCTCACCGAAACCAAACGCCATTTTAATGTCCAAGTTGTTTAAGGGTTTAAACAATTAAACTTATATTCAGGATGATATAAACAGATAGATGAATCACATTATCACAATAGATAATTAATATCAAACATTCATCTCACAAAGCAGCATATCACATATCATAGATATCCAAATCATCCAGTATCAACCAAACTCCAGTATCAATCATCCAATAGTAATCAATCAATATTAACCAATCATCCAAAAGCAGAATTGATTAACTCTAAATCAATTGGATTAATTTAATCCTTCTTCATTAATTTATTCCAAATAAATAAATTAACCATCTCTTAATGATCTTCTGTAATTAATCTCTCTTGATTAATTATCTTTAATTACATTCAAGTAATTATCCTTAACCATATACAGTAATTAACCTTTAATTACTATCATTAATTACATTAACTAATGGTTCTTCATTTACTTCCATTAATTAATCAACTATAATTAATTACATTAAACCTCAATTAATCACAATTAATTAATCACACTTAAACTAATTACTTTTATTAATCAACCTTGATTAATATCACTAATTATATTAACTAATGATTCTTATTAATTAATAATCCTAAATTAAATAATTAATTTATAATTAATCATCTCTTTAATCATAAACAGTATTCAACAATTTGTAATTACTTATCTTAATTAATTAACTTCTTAATTAATTTTATTAACCCTTAAATTAATTAATCTAATTAATTAAACTTTAATTACTTCATTAAGTAATTAATTAACCAATTAAATTAATAAATAATCCTTAATTAGTTACTTTATTAATTAATTACATTTTTAATTAATTACACTTAGTAATTAATCACATTAATTAATTAATTAATCACATTCATTAATTAATTAATCACATTAATTAATTAACTAAATTAACTAAGTAATTAACTCTTAATTACATAAGTAATTATCTTCTAATTACTTCATTAGATGATTACTCTCTTAATTAACTACTTAACAAATAATTAATCCCATCATTAAATAATTCTTAATTCATTAATTAATTACTCCATAATTAATTAACTTCAAAACAATTATATTAATTAATTTCTTAATTAATAACATCAAGTGATTATCCTTTAATCACTTTAACTAATTACTCCCATGAGTATTTTCCATTAATTACTTCCATAAGTAATTACATACTAATTACTTTCATAGTAATTTCTCTTTCCTTAATTCCATTCAATAATTTACCATTAATTACTTCATTAAGTAATTACACTTAATTAATTCATAATTAAGTGATTATTAAAATTAAATAAACAAATAACTAATTATTTAAAATTAATTAATTAATTAATTAACTTCTTATATTTCAACATTCTTAATTAAAAAAATCATTTATCTTAATTAATTCTTTACTTATTAATAAATCATATTAATTAAGTATCCATAAGTTCATATCGAAATAATTTAACCTTATTTATCTTCATAAATAGATTATTTGAATAAATTAAATCTTTTTAACTTAAAGACAAATTATTTTATTTGGTTTACAAAATTATAACTTAAACTTTATTTGAAAATAAGACATTTAGAAATCATTTTTAAAGGTTTAAACACTTTAATTATCTAATATAAACTTATTCATTTTCAATATAAATTTGAGAACTTAGTTATTAAACATTACTTTAAAATTTACTTTAAACTTTGATTTAATATTTAAATTCAAAACATTCTTTTAAATTGAAGTTCAAAATTTGTTTAAGATAATTACTTTCAAAAGAAATCACCTCAAAACATTTTAAATTTTGAAAATAAATTCAATTAACATTTATAAAAGTTTGATTTACTTTTACATCAAAGAACAAGATTTAACTTTTATAAATTTGTTTACTTTTATAAACTTGTTTATAATTTAAAGCCTAATTTCATTTATTCAAACTCAGGTTTACTTTGCATCTTTATTTCATTAACAGGTTTTAAATCAGCAACCTACCATTACAGAACAACCAGAAAACCCACGACCCCAAGACACTCGAGTATGAACCCATAACTACACGAGCATGCCCCGAAGCGAAACCGAGCACCATCTACTTCGAGTCATATACGATGAAAACACGAGAACTACTCCGGGTCAAAACCTTTCTTTCCTAAACGAAAACTCTTCCTGATCCAAGCCGTGCACGGTGCACGTGCACTAGAGTCGCCGGCCACCATAGGTCGTCATGACCATCGCCGAAAGTCACTTGAACGCGTGCAAGCACAAACACGAACCCAGATCCACCAATAGGTACGCGAATCAAAATTTGACCTTCAGATAGAAAAAATGTAGAAGCTCAAACCACAAAAACCCTCACGGCCGACGAACCTGACGCCGATGAACCTCACCGACATGCCTGATGATGCTCCATACTTCGCCGAACAATACAAACACCTCGCGACATATTCCGGTCCATCAACCAGGTCGCAAAAGACGCGACAATCAAACCCATCCAAAATCAAACTTAAACCCTATTTCGATCGATCCCAAACAAATTTGCCATTGGAAAAATCCAAAAGCATTTTTTCATCCTCAACTCAAAAGAAAGCCTCGATCAAGATCTCAACTCAAATCAAGGAGTTGATCATTAGCAATTGATCAAATTGCCGAAACCCCTCATTCTCAAATTCCCAATAAATTATCAACTTAAAAATTATGAATTTCATGTTAAAATTCATCATTTCTAACTATTAACCTATTCCTGGAATCGAATTACAGAATTATGAGTATTTATTTTGACATGAAATTGATTCTTACTGCAGATTTTCATCTAAAAAAATAATTTACTCAAATAAAAATCCTAATTCCATTTTTAAATTCATCCTTATACATTAACAAATGACTTCCATTTATATTTTGAAGACAATGTTGATTTGATTTAGAGAATTGAATTTTCAAAAGCAAACATGGCCTGTGAAACAATAGAGAACAGAATAGCTACACATACAGACATACTTCCATACATATATTAATATCAATTCAATTGTATTAAAAAAATTGAAATTTTTTCATGCAACATCAATACAGATCAACACATGCATGGTAGTAAAAATCTAGAACAAACTGTTTTTAAAATAATTTACTCACCTATTAATTTTTGCAAAGCATAGAACAGGTTTTGAATTCTTATTCCAGGCTTGAATCTTGAATCTTTAATCTGGAAAAACTTTGATCACTTGCTGATGAAATTGAATGCATGCTTCAATTTGTTGATTTAAAAGTGTTGAACTGATGATCTTTATTTGAAATGAAGGTTTGTAAATTGATGTTGCAGGATGATCTTGAACTTGCTGTGTTGATCTTCCCTTTTTAATTTCAGGTTTTAAAAGTAATTTTCTTTGCAGATTTTAATTCTCATTTGCATTTAGTTTTAATTTCAGATTTGAAAGTAGTCCACTGATTTGCCATTAATTTGGGTTAAGAAATGAAGACAAAGAAAAAGAAAAGAAATGAGGAGAAGGTGAAGGCTTGGAAATTGAAAGAGGAAAAACAATTTTCTTCATATGTTTAAATTTCAAAAATGAAGGCCACTTGTTCAAAAACTTACATTTGTCATTCAAATGACTTAAATTTCTTACAAGTGTTATTAAGAGGTGTTAATATGGTTACACATGTCTTTGTATTTTTAATAAATTTTTATTTAGTTTAAATGTAAATATAAACTTACATATTTAATTTACTAAACTGATAATTATTAGTTTACTTTTAAAATAAAATATCCTAAAACTAAATATAATATAAATATATTCTTATACATGTATTTTTAAAAATCTAAAACATTTATAACCATTTTAATTTAAGCATTTTAAAGAAAACAAATATAAAATTTTGACTAAATCCCTTTTAAACCATCATATTTAAAAATAAATAATTATCTTATGTTTTGAAAACAAATTGAATTAAACTTAAATTAACTTTTGAAAAATATAAATTTTAAAACAAAGCTTCACATTACAATATTCATACATATATAAATTATCAATAGATCATTTTAGATTCAAAACAATTCCAAATTATAATATATACATACATATATATTATAATTTGAAAATTCATCTTTTATTTAAAACAAAAGATATTTCTATTCACAATATATATCAAATATATATTATAAATAGAGTAAAATTTTATTAGCTTTGAAAAATAAATTCTTATCAACATTAAATTGTTAAAAAGATATTGATCAAAATTACCAGATTAAATATTTATTAAGTTTTAAAAGATTAAATTTACCAATTTGAATTAAAATTATAAAGAAAAATTATCAAACCAATTAAATTATTAATACAGATTATTAAATAGATATTGTCTAAAATTCCGGGTCGTCACATTCCTCCCCCCTTAAAAGAATTTCGTCCCCGAAATTTAAAAGCAAAGGTAATTTAATAACCCAGCAAAGATTTTAATTTCAAAGAGCAAAGCATACCTATCATCCAGTTACTAACAACCAAAGAAACCAATCAAACAAACATACCTAACTAATTATCCTGGCACAAATCAGAATAAATCTCACTAACATTATCTAGAGTTTCCCAAGTATAAATCACTGGGAGACTCGCTCTACAGAAGCTAGCAAATTACACCACCAAAATCCAGAGCTCCTCTCACCTCTAGATCCATCAATCTGAACAGAACATCAGACTATACCCAAGTCCAACACAACTTCCAAATCCAAATGAACTGTAGATTCTACAACCAACGATGAATCATACATGTACTCCTCAGATATACGTGAAATACAATGAATTCCAGCTATCCAAACCGGCAATTCAATCTTATCCTATCAAAAACATAGATAAGAAATCTCAAATGCCTCAAAACTAGCCATCTAATCTTACCCAATTACTGCTCTCTTACCCAGAGAAATCTTAACAGCCATAAAGACTCCAACTTTGAATTCCAAACTCCTTATCTCATATCTGCATAACTCAACAGACAATCTCGGATTGCCCATCTTCTTCCTGATCAGCTCAACCTATGCTGATACTTCTAGAAACAACTAGACCAAAGCAAACCAGTTCCTGGATCCTATCCAACAGAAAAGTCTTCCAAGATCCGTCGAAATCCAGAACACAAGCTCTACTTCCCAAGCAATAGCAAACTGAACTTGCTTCCTTCCTCGTACAGCTGCTACCTCGCTTCCGCTGCACAACTTTGATTCTGAAATAGATGAGAATACTGTTGATGAACACGAATACAAACTTATCCAATATATCAGGGAAACTTTGTTCATCAAATCCTTAAAATCTTAGTGACCCATCCGACTCAGTCACGCAACCTTATGGCAGAATCCCAATTCAAAAACTAGATCTGACTAATCTAAATTCCAAAAATTCCAAGCTGCTGCACCAACTCTCCTTCTCCAAGAACCATCCTACTACCAGGCTAACTACCAAAATCGCTTCTGGAAACAACAATATGGAAATCAACTCCAGATGCAGATAAACTTCTGATTACATCAGTAGCTCCTACTTCTACATGAGAATCCTCAGCCTCAAACAAAAGATTGCCCAAGAAAATTCCCAAATTAATCGCAAGTCACTTTTGCGATCCTACCTAGTTCGGATTCCAAAGAAACTGTCCTCTCCTTACCAATTAGAACAGCTTTAAGCTTTTCCAAACAAGTTTAAGTCTTCAAGAAAACTTTCACCAACTGCCCGGACTGCTGATAGAAAAACCAGAAAAATTCCTGAACCATTTGAGAAACGGCCACACTGCTGCTTCCAAACTCTACCTCGATGATACTGCAAAGCTAAAAGATCTTCTCGTCAGCACACCCAACACTTCGAGATGAACTGCTACCACATCTAACCAAAGACTTCTAATCCAAAGGTTCCTCGAAAACCAAAATGATCAACAAACCGCACAATGGACCTCCAAGATGGCAGACATCCTCTCAAGAAATTTGGGCTCCAAACCAAGCATCAACATCTCGCTCTCCTTAAGGAATGACAATGAGACCATGCCGAAGCGAAACAACTCATAGACCTTAGTCTCATATTCCAAAACAGCCAACCTTCTCACTAAAGATCCAGACAACTTCTACACAGACGAATCTTCCCTGCTGCAGGTAGAAAATGCTCCTCAACTACTTCTAAAACTGCTTCAAGAGAAAACATCATCGGATATATCCATGGATACTGCATCTCATCACGCAGTTATCAAGATATCATCACTTCTGCACTTCCAACAGATCCAAACTTACACTTCAAAGATGGACTCCGAATCCTTTAAAAAGATTTCCTTCGGATATCAGAGAAATCCTTACTCCAAACTGAACTCACTCGAGACGACATTAGGTCTACAGTCTCGACAAATATACTTCCAACCTCAAACAAATGGACTACTTCCATTAGTGGTAGTCGTGTTACACACACCACTACTCCATCTACCTCTAAACTTATGCTGGAAAATCCAAACAGATAACCCAACAAATTTAGGTAGATATATATATATATATATATATATATATATATATATAGTTTTATATAAAAATTACAAGTACGCTCCCTCAAGAAAGACACCACTCCAGAGCCTAGGTATTCACTCAACCAAATGCTCTGATACCACCTGTGATAGTCTAGGATTTGCAACCATCAACAGCGGCTCACTCGACTGGTAGGCTTTTCAACCATCCCAGCCCCGCCGTGGCTCACAGTGATACCTCGGGTTTGCTTTTACGGCCAGCCTCTCGACTCGCAACCAACCTCGCAAGGCCTTATACTACCTCCGGGGGCATGTAGGGGTAAGAGTCTCTCGTTCGCCACCTAATGCAAAGCGAGAACCCCCTATCACGCTGTACTGTAGAAAAACCGATCTCGGTCTCACCGAAACCAAACGCCATTTTAATGTCCAAGTTGTTTAAGGGTTTAAACAATTAAACTTATATTCAGGATGATATAAACAGATAGATGAATCACATTATCAAAATAGATAATTCATATCAAACATTCATCTCACAAAGCAGCACATCATATATCATAGATATCCAAATCATCCAGTATCAACCAAACTCCAATATCAATCATCCAATAGTAATCAATCAATATTAACCAATCATCCAAAAGAAAAATTGATTAACTCTAAATCAATTGGATTAACTTAATCCTTCTTCATTAATTTATTCCAAATAAATAAATTAACCATCTCTTAATGATCTTCTTTAATTAATCTTTCTTGATTAATTATCTTTAATTACATTCCAGTAATTATCCTTAACCATATACAGTGATTATCCTTTAATTACTATCATTAATTACATTAATTAATGATCCTTCATTTACTTCCATTAATTAATCAACTATAATTAATTACATTAAACCTCAATTAATTACATTTAATTAATCACACTTAAACTAATTACTTTTACTAATCAACCTTGATTAATATCATTCATTATATTAACTAATGATTATTATTAATTAATAATCCTAAATTAAATAATTAATTTATAATTAATCATCTCATTAATCATAAGCAGCAATCAACAATTTGTAATTACTTATCTTAATTAATTAACTTCTTAATTAATTTTATTAACCCTTAGATTAATTAATCTAATTAATTAAACTTTAATTACTTCATTAAGTAATTAATTAATCAATTAAATTAATAAATAATCCTTAATTAGTTACTTTATTTATTAATTACATTTTTAATTAATTACACTTAGTAATTAATCACATTAATTAATTAATTAATTAATTAATCATATTTATTAATTAACTAAAATTAACTAAGTAATTAACTCTTAATTACATAAGTAATTATCTTCTAATTACTTCATTAGATGATTACTCTCTTAATTAATTACTTAACAAATAATTAATCCCATCATTAAATAATGCTTAATTAATTAATTAATTACTCCATAATTAATTAACTTCAAAACAATTATATTAATTAATTTCTTAATTAATAACATCAAGTGATTATCCTTTAATCACTTCCACTAATTACTCCCATGAGTATTTTCCATTAATTACTTCCATAAGTAATCACATACTAATTACTTTTCATAAGTAATTTCTCTTTCCTTAATTCCATTCAATAATTTACCATTAATTACTTCATTAAGTAATTACACTTAATTAATTCATAATTAAGTGATTATTAAAATTAAATAAATAATTAACTAATTATTTAAAATTAATTAAATAATTAATTAATTAACTTCATATATTTCAACATTCTTAATTAAGAAAATCATTCATCTTAATTAATTCTTTACTTATTAATAAATCATATTAATTAAGTATCCATAAGTTCATATCAAAATAATTTAACCTTATTTATCTTCATAAATAGATTATTTTAATAAATTAAATATTATTAACTTAAAGACAAATTATTCTATTTGGTTTACAAAATCATAACTTAAACTTTATTTGAAAATAAGACACTTAGAAATCATTTTTAAAGGTTTAAACACTTTAATTATCTAATATAAATTTATTCATTTTCAATATAAATTTGAAAACTTAGTTATTAAACATTACTTTAAAATTTACTTTAAACTTTGATTTAATATTTGGATTCAAAACATTATTTTAAATTAAAATTCAAAATTTATTTAATATAATTACTTTCAAAAGAAATCACCTCAAAACATTTTAAATTTTGAAAATAAATTCAATTAACATTTATAAAAGTTTGATTTACTTTTACATCAAAGAACAAGATTTAACTTTTATAAACTTGTTTATAATTTAAAGCCTAATTTCGTTTATTCAAACTCAGGTTTACTTTGCATCTTTATTTCATTAACATGTTTTAAATCAGCAACGTACCATTACAGAACAACTAGAAAACCCACGACCCCAAGACACTCGAGTACGAACCCATAACTACTCGAGCATGCCCCGAAGCGAAACCGAGCACCATTTACTTCGAGTCGTACACGATGAAAACACGAGAACTACTCCGGGTCAATACCTTTCTTTCCCAAACGAAAACTCTTCCTGATCCAAGCCGTACACGGTGCACGTGCACTAGCGTCGCCGGCCACCATAGGTCGTCGTGACCATCGCTGATAGTCACTTGAACGCGTGCGAGCACAAACATGAACCCAGATCCACCAATAGGTACGCGAATCAAAATTTGACCTTCAGATAGAAAAACTGTAGAAGCTCGAACCACAAAAACCCACACAGGCCGATGAACCTGACGCCGATGAACCTCGCCGACATGCCTGATGATGCTCCATACTTCGCCGAACAATACAAACACCTCGCGACATATTCCGGTCCATCAACCAAGTCGCAAAAGACGCGACAGTCAAACCCATCCAAAATCAAACTTAAACCCTATTTTGATCGATCCCAAACAAATTTGCCATTGGGAAAATCCAAAAGCATTTTTCCCTTCATCCTCAACTCAAAAGCAAGCCTCGATCGAGATCTTAACTCAAATCAAGGAGTTGACCATCGGCAATTGATCAAATTGCCGAAACCCCTCATTCTCAAATTCCCAACAAATTATCAACTTAAAAATTATGAATTTCATATTAAAATTCATCATTTCTAACTATTAACCTATTCCTAGAATCAAATTACAGAATTATGAGTATTTATTTTGACATGAAATTGATTCTTACTGTAGATTATCATTTAAAAAATAATAATTTACTCAAATAAAAATCCTAATTCCATTTTTAAATTCATTCTTATACATTAACAAACGACTTCCATTTATTTTTGAAGACAATGTTTGTAACGTTTCGGATTTTCGTTGCCGAAAAACCGAATAGTTATGGGTTTTAAGAAAAAGAAAAGAGGTAGAAGAAGAAAAAGAAAACAAAGAACAAGGAAAACAGAACAGAAACAACAACAACAAAATCTCACAATTCGCAGCGGAACAACATATAATAATAAATGAATAATCTTTAAATAAAGAACTATATCAGTTATTACATCACATTATATTACATTACATCAAATAATCAGAGTGTACAACATCATACAACAATAAACAGTGCAGCGGAAAAGAAATACTATATAAATAATACGCCATGCCATCCAGCTTGCCTCCAGCCACTCCAGAATATCCAGAATATCCTGATAAACCTAACTCTTAACTGCCCGTGTGGAAATTGGTGGGCACCCAGAGTTTAGGAAGGAAAACAATAAACTCCGAGTCAGTCATGTGACTGGTGTGAGAACTCAAAACAGTTTATTTAACTTTAAAATCAAAATAGAAGAATATTTTAAATTCAATTCGCAATGCTTTTTAGAAATGAGACTACCATAAGGCCTCCCGCACACACACACATGCAAACGCAGAATCGGAGGAGATTTCTCCTTATGATAGTCAAAGATGCTTGATACGCATTTAAAATAACATTTGATATTATTACTAGTGCATAGTGTAGGAAATTATTTCGAAAATAAAGATATAAATCTTAGCCAACATACGACCATTATCGTATGCCTACTATAGCTAACTATGTTCAATAGCAGGTTACCGCCACATTCCATAGCAGGTTCTACAACTAAAACCGTACAAGTTTCGTATTGTTTCTTTGGATTTCCAACAAATGGTCAGGCCAAGGAACTTCCCATTGCCACATGAGAATGCCTCTGGATGGACATCCCCGAGAACCAAACCGGATCTCTACCAACACAAGGCCGGGTTACTCCTAACTGAGTAACAACTGACCGAATATGCCATCCCCCGGTCCTTTGGGACCTTTCAACCGAGCGCTCGTAATCAATTCACACAATCATAAAGTGTTTTCAACATGAGTAAGTATCTGGGCTCCATACCATGATACCACCCTTTTCCAGAAGGAAATGGACACATCCTAAAGGGCGCTACCCCTCATAACCTTGCTGCTTCTTTCCTGTTTTGACCATTCACGGGGTGTGAGGCTCGACGAATTCACGTCCACAAAAACATACTTTATACAAAAGCCGTGCTTTGGGTCAACAAATGATCAACACAATGATCACAAGGATAAACGATCAAATAAACGATCCTATCACAAATAATCAACACAATGATCATTTCAGCATCACTCAGCATGTCACATTACCAAATTGGGAATATATCGCTGATAACATTCAACTACATAACCTCTGAGCTCGTACGTCTCAGAGAAGGGTGTTAAGCTAAAAGAATAATTCTTCGCCACCAACAGAAATATATTTGAAAGAAATCGGCTTTATATCTCAACTTGTAATGTCAGACATACAATCCATACAAGTCTGTTCCGGGCTCGAACAAAACCGAAGGCACTTCTTACGAAGCCCTTGCAATACGGGTATTCACAATCCCGATCGAATTTCCCATCACTTAGGAGATCTCTATACCAGGAGCTACCCAGTGCAGAGACAATCGATAGGTCATCCTATCGCTTTCACAAATACTCGGTCTTCAACACCGATCTTCAAATGCAATTCATAACGACGTATCACATATTCGGAATGGGTTATACGACCCCATGGTCCTTTCCCGGTTAACCCGAATAGTGAGCGCTTATTCAAAAATAAGTGTAGCATTCACATTCAAACAAATCACATCAATTACCCATTCAAAGGGAAATATTGATAGTCGGTTATTGAACTATCAATGGATATGCACACATCACCAGTTTCCAAATAATTTTCCAAATTATTTATTTTCCAAAATATCTTTACAAGATATATAATTTCAACTTCAAAAATAAATCAATATTTATTTTTAACAAATTCCCTTTCACATATAAATTCCATAATGAATTAATATCTCAAAATATCCATGCATATACGATTTCAATTATTCATTTCAATTTATCTTCAAAAGATAAATTCTATAAATTCACTTCATATTGGAAAACATTTCCATACTTATTTATAAATAAGTAATTCACAATCTTTTATTTTCAACACTTAGAAAATATTCCATATACTTAAATCGAATTAAGTATATATTTCATTTTTTTAAGGAAATCATTCACTTAACATATTTATTTGGGTCAAAACGAATGTTGCGTAAAACATCGTTACAACAACCCAACATCACTAGTATAGGGATTCGAAATTAAAATAGATATATAAATCCCAATACTATACAAAACATTTCCTTTCGGAAATCATTTACTATAACAACAGTGTTATAGTCCACCATTTCCTTCTATTTCTCGAAACATCTATTTCAACAATCAATGTTGAAATCTATGGTTTCGAATCTCAACACATTTAAAACATCGTTAGATCGTTTTAATTCAAATTAAACATCTCATTCAAAACAATTTCTTTAACATATCATTCACTATTTAAAAACGTGAATATACTTCTTTAACAAATTCCATCCTTTTATTCATTTTAATTCAAAGGATTATTCACTGTCTAAAAACGTGAATATGACTCTATTTCTAAGTTATAACAATTAACTTATCAAAATAAGTCGTTTGCGAATTTATAAAACAACGTTCATAAATTCCATATCTATTTATTTATAAAAACTTCCTTTTTATAAATTCCTTTATTAACCTATTCCAGTTTATAACTAAATTATAAACTAAACGTTCATATTATAAATTAAATACTTATAAAACGATTATTTTACAAAATCGTTCATTTAACTTCCCAAATTACTAATCTTAACTTATAAGATTGTTTATTTACCCAAAATTTATTCTTTCAATAACTTTATAAATTTTATAAACCTACTGCTTATAAAATTTCATTTATAACTTCACAGTTTATAATTCTATAAATTTCATTCATTTAGGAAATTCATTTCCACTACATTCAAACACTTATAAAAACTCGTTTTATAATGTCCATATTTCAATTTATAAATATCCATTTATAAATCTCTTAATATAAATTAATTTATATTATTATTCTGAAACGTCTTTAATTTCCTTTATAATTTCACCATTTTGATTTATAAAATAATCAAATTTAATAAATCCTATATTTAAACTTTTAATAATAAATTCAAAAATCCAGTTTAAACTATTTTATAAAGTCATTAATTCATATTTCTCAAAAATAAGCTTTTAACCGTATTTCACAAAAATTATAATTTTTATAACTTTAAAAATTATAACGTTCATTTATTTAAAATGGATTAATTCTAAAAATATAGTATATTTTCAAAAATCACTTTTAAAATCCCAAAATCTGGGTCCAATGATGCTACACACCAAATAGTCAATCACGACAACAACAATATCATATATCGATATGATAATCAATCAAATATCAAAATATCTGAAATTAAATAAATACTGTTGAGGAATCCAGTTGGATCCCTCCAACCTGTTTTCCTGCATCCAAAAACATTAGCACAATACCAATTTCGCTCCAGTACGAAATTATCGCGGTATATGTTTTTATTAAATATTATCCGCTTAATAACGGCGTAATAGGGTCTCATCCGCTAAACAAAAAATGCGGGAAATCAACAACTGCAATATATACATATGCCAATATATATATATTGATATTATATATAATACCAATTTCACTGTTTATGAAATATTCGAGGTATATGTTTATATTAAATAACATCCGCTTACTAACGGCGCATAATGTCTATTTTAACAATCAATATATACAATCATCATTCAAACTTGCATTCAAATATTTTAAATCTAACTATTTAAAATAAAATCGAAACCTATTCGATTGAGTGAGAAGTTCTCACCTTGGTTTTAATTTCCGTTTTAGCGATTTATTTCGAATAAAATTAAACGCGCGTTTAATTTTACCCGAAATTCTCACTAACTCCAAACGACTCCAAACCAACTCCATCGCGTAGTGCTCGTCCATACGATTCCAACGCTTCTTGTTTCGCGCGTTTTCGACCTCGTATGAAAAAGTTATGAATTTTTGAACTTTGTACACGATTTTTATATAACGATTACAACATAACTTTAATAATTTATAACCTACACACACCCTCACCCTTGGATCCAACTCCAACCTGATCTGCACCGTCCCCCTTCATCTTCCACTTGCGTTCCTTCATCAGGTAATAGGCCGTCACCACCCAAACCCATAACAACAAACTAGGGTTTCGATTTCAAGCTTCATCACTCGATTAAAACTCGATCGGGGAACTCCATTGCGTAGCCCCTCTCCACCACCATGCTCGGCCCCCCCTAGGTGAAGCTCGGCTATGTCTAGTGCCTAGGGAAACGTGCGCACCTGGCCACTTTCGGCCCCATGCTCCTCCCCCTTCGACGCTCCAACCAAGATCATATCCGTATGGATTTCAAGCTCTCTTCATGATCTTCAATGTTGTAGTTAACAACTTTGGCTAATTCTTGCTGGATTGAGAGAGATTGAGGAAGAAGTGGGATTGAATTCTGGCCTTTGGTTTAATATGTGGCGGCTAGGGTTTTAAAATTAGGGTTTTAGTGTTTTTTTATTTTATTTTTTAGAGTGAGGTTGTATTTATAGGAAAAGCAAGCGTAAACACTATTCATCCCGGGAATTCCGAACTCCGATTTAGGCGCCGTAACCAGCGTTTCTAAGGTTTACCCCGCGTTCCGGACACAATGGAACAGGTTTCGGAAGCTAATTCGGAAGTATGTGCGAGTTATGGCTATAAACGCTCAATTAAAATTCAACCGATTTAAATCGATTTCTAGGCGTTTTAATTCGTACCGGACAAACGGTAAATCCAATCGACTTGAAATTTGAAACCTTACAATAATATCACATTACGGATCCAATGAAACTGGTTTCGTCGAAATCTGAGACTTTTTGAAAAATGGCTATTTTGACTCGCCAAATTTAAATTAAAAACGATTCGATGCGTTTCGAGCTGCCACGATCAAACGATAGCTCCGATTGACACAAAAATTGAAATCCGGTAATAACTAACTATTACGGATCCAATGGAACTGGTTTCGTTCAATTCTGAGACTGTTCAGAAATTGGCTATTTTACAGTCGATTATTAAATATTAAAATATTCAATTTTCACAAATTAACTTTTAATTCGATTTTAAAAGTTCTAAAATATTTCTATAACTTCAATATGATAAAATAAAATTTTACAAATTATTTTCAATCATATTTAACTCAATTTTTAATTATTTCCATAATTTAACATATTAAATTATTGTTTTAATTATCTAATTAAATCCAAAAATTCAAATAAAAATTTATTTGACTTAAAAATTCACTTATTAACATTTAAAATTAATTAAATATTCAAATTTAAATTAATAAAAATTCTGGGTCGTTACAATGTTGATTTGATTTAGAGAATTGAATTTTAGAAAGCAAACATGGCCTATGAAACAATAGAGAACAGAATAGCTATACATACAGACATACTTCCATACATATATTTATATCAATTCAATTATATAAAAAAAACTGAAATTTTTTCATGCAACATCAATACAGATCAACACATGCATGGTAGTAAAAATCCAGAACAAACTGTTTTTAAAATAATTTACTCACCTATTAATTTTTGCAAAGCACAGAACAGGTTTTTGAATTCTTATTCCAGGCTTGAATCTTTAATCTGTAAAAGCTTTGATTGCTTGCTGATGAAATTGAATGCATGCTTCAATTTGTTGAACTGATGATCTTCATTTGAAATGCAGGTTTGTAAATTGATGTTGCAGGATGATCTTGAACTTACTGTGTTGATCTTCCCCTTTTTAATTTCAGGTTTTAAAAGTAATTTTCTTTGAAGATTATAATTCTCATTTGCTTTTAGTTTTAATTTCAGATTTGAAAGTAGTTCACTGATTTGCCATTAATTTGAGTTAAGAAATGAAGGCAAAGAAAAAGAAAAGAAATGAGGAGAAGGTGAAGGTTTGGAAATTGAAAGAGGAAAAACAATTTTCTTCATATGTTTAAATTTCAAAAATGAAGGCCACTTGTTCAAAAACTTACATTTGTCATTCAAATGACTTAAATTTCTTACAAGTGTTATTAAGAGGTGTTAATATGGTTACACATGTCTTTGTATTTTTAATAAATTTTTATTTAGTTTAAATGTAAATATAAACTTACATATTTAATTTACTAAATTAATAATTATTAGTTTACTTTTAAAAGAAAATATTCTAAAACTAATTATAATATAAATATATTCTTATACATGTATTTTTAAAAATCTAAAACATTTATAACCATTTTAATTTAAGCATTTTAAAGAAAACAAATATAAAACTTTGACTAAATCCCTTTTAAACTATCATATTTAAAAATAAATAATTATCTTATGTTTTGAAATCAAAATTGAATTAAACTTAAATTAACTTTTGAAAAATATAAATTTTAAAACAAAGCTTCACATTACAATATTCATACATATATAAATTATCAATAGATCATATTTAATTTCAAAACAATTCCAAATTATAACATATACATACATATATATTACAATTTGAAAATTCATCTTTTATTTAAAACAAAAATATTTCTATTCACAATATATATCAAATATATATATTATAAATAGAATAAAATTTTATTAGCTTTGAAAAATAAATTCTTATCAATATTAAATTGTTAAAAAGATATTGATCACAATTACCAGATTAAATATTTATTAACTTTTAAAAGATTAAATTTACCAATTTGAATTAAAATTATAAAGAAAAATTATCAAACCAATTGAATTATTAATACAGATTATTAAATTGATATTGCCTAAAATTCCGGGTCGTCACATTGATGGTGACAACCATCTAAATATTCTTTGATAAATATAAGATTAATTTAAATTTAATCTCCCTAAATCCATTAACTCACCCTATCGTTTTTACTATTATATTTTATACATTTTTCTCTCCTCTTCGTCATCCATAAAAATGAGATAAAATAGTATGTATAAAATGTAGTCAATATTAATAGAGTGAAAGCGTGTCTAAAAGTTCTGTTAATGAACATGTATGTATGTTCATTATCAACGTGAAGTTTTAAATGTAAAAATTTTAAAAAATGATCATATGTTGAAAACGTAGATTTTTATATGTCGACATAGAATTAGTTATTGCACATATAAGACTTGTGATATGTTAAAACTGCATGCAACAACCCACTTTGAAACGAGTCTAATTATCGATCTAATAAAAGCTCATCGAACCTTAAGTCTGTTTAAAAGCTGGCTATTGGTTGGTATAACTGATTAAAAATAAATGATGTACAGAGCTATCTATCCATTGGAAGGAATAAAATATAATAACAAAATAAATCACCCCTCTAATAAAACCAAGTCGTAAGGGTACAATGTCGTAATAGTCATAAGATGAGTCTGAACAAATTCTATATACATCAAAGTAGCATAAATGGATGACCGATAAACATAACTATCTACCAAGCCTCCTCCATCTTCTCCACACTTATTGTTGTACCTTACCTATAGGTTGTAATAAGGAGGAAGTCAGAACAACAATGTTTGGTGAATGAAACCTTGAGTTTTACAGTAATAGTATATAGGCAGTAATCCTTCGGATAAGTATCATGTCTTATATATTCTTTTAACTCTCCAAGCAAAGCCTCAACTAAAGAACCATAACCCTACAAATCCAATATATATGATTATAAAAGTCGGTGCAGTTCAACTATGGAGTATATTGGTTTCATCAATCCATCTTCCTTCCAACCATAACCGAATGATGTAAGAGAGTACTTGGGTCACTTAACACCTTTCAAATAAGAATAGGCAGACCCCTTCCGTCATTTAATACATAAACCCAAGGCGAACCCCTTATGGTACATCCTAGTTGCCATTGTGAAATCTCTTATAGGCTACTTAATATTTCTTAAATAAGGAAGAGGTAGATGCTCCGGCCATTTAATACATCAACCCCGAAGTGGACCTCCCCCAAGAGATTCTCACTAATGTCCCTAAGTGATAACCCCGACTATTTAATACATTTTATAGGGAGAGGCATACCCTAACACAACCATTTAGTGCCTCAATCTTAAAGTAGACCCATTCTGGGATTACCCCAGCTTTATGACCAGTAAAACAGGTACAACGTCCCACATTAGTCCGATTATTTGTAGGTGCTGGTAACTAAATTTGCCGGATAGACTTACCCTACAAATTGAGACTAACCTCACGTCCACCATAAGTATATATTATAGGCGATGTTCCATATCAGTTGCAAAAGTACACTATTGGTAGGCGGATTAGGTGGAAAGACTTATGTATGCTTTTAACCGACCTCACATCCCTATAACTTAGCGATAATTCCCACTCTCCAACATTCAACACACAAAACTAAGTCAACATATATGTATAGTATAATACATACATACATATTCACATGATATATGTATACACCTCACCCCTATTTATGCATAAAGGCCTTATAAAGGAAACTCCTTATTGCACCTTTATTTATGGATTAATTTTCATAATTATCCTTAACTCATCTTTATTAGATTGATTGTTAATTATTAATTGTCATTTAAATGTCTTAATTATTATATACATTATAGGCCTATAATAATTATTATAAGTTCTGAAGTTTAAGGGAATATATAGCCTAATATTAAATTATACCTAATTAATTTTATGCCTAGTATCAATTTATTAAATTTTTCTGTTGTTTATTTTGGGATAGTATATTATTTTTATACTAACTACTACAATTTCTGTAGAAGTCCCAAATCAATATAGTAATTACATAAGGGCCAATATTATCAATAATTTAATTACATAATTTAGACTTGTGTGTGTATATCTTTAATAATAGTTGTAATAGCTTTGGTTTCACTTTTTTTGTTTCAATGTAAACTACCAAAAATGCCCCTCTATATATTATCAAATCTTAATAACTTAAAAATAGGATCTAACATTAAACTTCTTTTACAAATTCAAACGCCCCTACAAAGTAGGATCTAACGATTAAAAATGCTTTACGAATTGAAAACATTCTAAAATTAGGATCTAAAATTAAACTTCCTTTATAAATTTAGAATACTTCTTTACAAATACACAAATCTTAATATCACTTGAAAATAAAAAAATCATTTTTTTACCGATTTAAACATATCTTTAATAATAGTTGTAATAGCTTTGGTGTCACACTTTTTTGGTATTAACGTGAACTACCAAAAATTCTCCTCCATATACTATCAAATCTTAATAACTCAAAAATAGGATATAATATTAAACTTTTTTATAAATTCAAACACCCCTAAAAGTAGGATCTAACAACAAAAAAAGCTTTACGAATTCAAAACACTTCTAAAAATAGGATCTAAAATTAAACTTCCTTGATAAATTTAGAATACTTCTTTACAAATACACAAATCTTAATATCACTTGAAAATAAAAAATCATTTTTTACCGATTTAAACATATTTTTAATAATAGTTGTATTAGCTTCGATGTCACACTTTTTTGGTATCAACGTGAACTACCAAAAACGTCCCTCTATATATTATCAAATCTTAATAACTTAAAAATAGGATCTAATATTAAACTTCTTCTACAAATTCAAATGCCACTAAAAGTAAGATCTAACGATTAAAAATGATTTACGAATTCAAAACACTTCTAGAAATAGGATCTAAAATTAAACTTCCTTCATAAATTTAGAATACTTCTTTACAAATACACAAATCTTAATATCACTTGAAAATAAAAAATCATTTTTTTACCAATTTAAACATATCTTTAATAATAGTTGTAATAGCTTTGGTGTCACACTTTTTGGTATCAACGTGAACTCCCAAAAAACTTCCCTCTATATATTATCAAATCTTAATAACTTAAAAATAGGATCTAATATTAAAATTCTTCTACAAATTCAAATGCCCCTAAAGTAGGATCTAACGATTAAAAAAGCTTTACGAATTCAAAACATTTCTAAAAATAGGATCTAAAATTTAACTTCCCTTAAAAATTTAGAATACTTCTTTACAAATACACAAATCTTAGTATCACTTGAAAATAAAAATTCATTTTTTTACCGATTTAAATATATACAATTTATAAGGAAAATAATTCACGTGCGTAGCACGTGCCGTGACACTGTATATTAAAAATAGAACCAAATATGCAATTTATTTTATGTAAATATAACCGGATAGGACTATGCCTTCTTTTCCAAAGACAATATAAATCTTTTATATGCCATCCAGTAATTTGAATAGATGGCATTGAAACAACAAAGAAATCATGCTTGTTTCAATTGTTGAAATAGGCGGTGCAAAATGCGGGTAAGAGGAAAATTCTCTTTTTCCCCACTATGCATATCTATTTCTATCTATTTGTTTTGGAACTCTTTATTATTACAATAGAAAAGTAAAATTTGGAATCAGATAGAATAAAAAATGTTTATGTCTTAAATATTAATAAATCCAATCATATTACATAAAAATAAAACAACCAAGATTCCAATCAATTCAAGGTTTACATATTGTAGGGAGATTTTAGGGTTTTAAGTTATTGAATCTTCTCATGAAAAATATCCTAACGCACAATACAAATCCAAACATCAAACTACACAATATACTATTAAGGGGAAAAAATTAATATTTTCTATAATACCCTGTAAAAATTAATAATTAATTTATTAATTAAAACAAGGATAAAAATGAGAATTTTAAAAACATCAGAATTTGACCACGAGAGTTACACCATTATATTCGTAGCCATTTTCTGATCAACTTTCATATATAAAGTTTTGTAATCGGAACTCAAAAGGAAAAGTTATTGACGTTTGAAGTTTTCGAATTTAATATAACTCAAACGAATTTAATTTAATTTTTCTATTAATGTTAACATTTGAAATTAAAATATTAATAGATATTTTAACATTAAAGAGAAGCTTAGGGTTTTAAGCAAACGTTAAATAAATGTTAATGTTAGTTTGTATTATGGGAAACAAATAAAAAAACAAATGGCAACAAATTATTCACCTTCAGCAGCAGAAGGTCGGTCAACCCTCTCCGCTGAGCTGGTCGACTTCTAGCAGTCGACAGGTCAAAGCATGACGGATAGGGTTTTTTGGCTAGGAATGACCTAGATTTTATTACTTTAAATTGACTTAGATTCTATGGTTCTGGCGCTTCCTAACCACTATAAATAAGAAGCTAACCCCTTCACTTTTATTCATAAAAAATTGAAATGCTAGTGAAACACTGTCAGTCTTCTTCTTCTTCAATTCTTTGATTCAAGATCAATCGGATTTAATGGCAATAGGTTACATGCACATATACATATATACAAGCACGTTTTTTATTTCTAGTATTCCCAAATCTCTAGACTCTGAATCTAACATATATACAATTAAATTGTTTTATATTCTAGAAAAAAAAAATCTGAAGAAGGAATTAGGCCAAGGCATGAATTGAATCCAAAGGAAAGCCAGAAACTATTAGTGAGTGTAAAATCTTAGTTTTTCACATTTTACTAGTTGTGTAGTAAAAGTTTGGATTTATTTTATGCCTTGGGGAATTTGTATACGAGAAGCTTAAACTCTTAAACCCCAAAATTTCCCCAAATAAGATGACAATCTTGGATTAATTGGAATCTCAATTGCTTTATGTTAATATAGTGGAATTTAGTCTGATTTTTATTTGAATAATTTAGTTCGTGTTTCGTTCGTGTTTGAATAATCTCAATTGGGGAATTTAGTTTGTGTTTGCAATTTGAATAATTTATGTTCTATTCAACTTCCACTTCAAATTTTTATTGTTGCAATAAAGGATTCAAAAATATTAGGAAATGATGTGCAAAATATGGATTTTCTATTTACAGTTTGCATCATCTATTTCTGTAATATAGATAAATATGAATCCTTTTTTCCACATCAACATTGTATATGTAAAAGTTGAATAGCATATAAAGGGTTTAAAGTATAAGTGTTGTTTTCTTGAAATAAAGGTGTTGATTCTACTATATTAATGCTAAACAAGTTTGGTGTTTTGATTTTATTATTGAATATATATTCAAGTCTGTATTGACTAGCTGAGGATATTAGCTATTTTGTAATTTATTGTATGAGACTTAGGCTTATATGAATATAGAAGTTTTGAAATTTTAACAATTAGTATAGGAAGCAAAAATCTTAGAATAGAAAGATTTTTACACACGTAGAAGTCCATTGATATGCGCGTAAAAGTGCATATTTTAACTTCCATATTTAATCTGATTTTATTTAAATAAATGAGCATGTTAGGTATTTTACATGATTAAACCAAAACCTAAAGTGTTTTCAAATCAACATTCATTCATCTTCATATGGGGGCAAAATGATAATTTTTGTATGTGTTAATTTTTGATAAAATTTACTTGCATATTTTAATGTTTTTTTGTAGAAAGTTGAGTGATTATTAAAAGTGGTTTCATGTATGTATGCATGCGCAATTGAAGGAAGACAAATGAATGAAGAAATAAAAGAATTCATGCAACATGGAGGAGCCCACATACCCACTAACTCAAGGATCGCGATTAAAAGCTAATGGAGATTGAAATGCATATGCAAATATTAATGGTGGATTAGGTAGAAGTTAATGATTACTTGGAGGTTACATTTCCTAAAGGGAAATTTTGGTAGTCTCCTAAAATATGAATTAGAGTTTTAAGCATGTATAAATACCTCGTATGTTTTATGTAACTATCTTCATACCTTTCATGCAAATTGTCGTACAAACTAATGATAAATAAAATGGCTTCTTAAACTTCTTTTTCTTTTTCTATGTGCTTTTCCATTTCGTGCTTACTTTTATTTACATGCTTTCTTCTATTTCATGTTAGTAGATTATCTTTCTTTTTATTACAATTAGTTTAGATTTAATTTATGAAAGTAGTTTAGTTCTCTTTTCTTTTAATAGCTCTTACTTTTCTAGCTTTTTAATTGTCACGACCCAAATTTCAGCATTCGAAAATCGACACCCGTACTTCACTTGTACTCGAATGCCGCAGATTCAGCCGTTGAAATATGACTCGTGCCGGAGCTTATAACACATTAAGTACAACAATACAGGAGAAGAAATGAATATATCATTGATATACACAGATACAATATCTGATACAATAATGATACAATTTAGATATCGATACAAATATCAAAGACAAGATACAACAGCGGAAAGAGATAACATAAACTTGAACTCAAAAGAAGGAACTCCAATATCGGCAATCACCATCTCCAAAGCACCAATCTAGAAATAGCTCTAACTCCCAATCAAGTTATACTAAGCAAGGTCGGTCATGAATGCTAAAGTGTAGCAAATGTGATTCCCAAATCCAAAGGCTTCGAAGGCTATCGAATCTATACCTACTATTTGATTATCTGAAAAACCCAACTCTAGACTGCCCGTGTGGAAAATTATGGGCACTCAGAGTTTAGGAAGGGAACAATAAACTCCAGGTCAGTCATGGGACTCGTATGAGCAAAGAAAAACAGTTTTATCTTTAAAACAAACAACAAAAGATTTTAAAAGTTGAAATCCACAATGCTTTTTTTTTGGAAAATGAAACTGCCATAAGGCCTCGTCCTTGCACACAATGCAAGCGCACACTTGGAGGAGATTTCTCCTTATGACTGTCAAAAATGCTTGATACGCGAAAACCATTTGATATTATTATTAGTGCATAGTGCAGAAAACCTTTCGAAAGTATAATATTAATCTTAGCCAGCATCGGTACCATTATACTATGCTTGCTATAGCTACCACCTGAGGTGGCAGGTTGTACAACTGCAATCGTAAAGGACTCGTATTTGATTATTGGTTTTCCAACAAATGGTCAGGCTAAGAAACTTCCTTAAAAATGGAATGCCTCTGGAGGGATGCCCTTAAGAACCAAAATGGTTCCCTACCAACACAAGGTCGGGTTACACCTTCCCGGAAGTAAATCCTCAAGATATGACATTTCCGGTCGTAACCAATCATTATCTGAGCGCTCGACACCAACAACCATTCAACAATAAGTATGAAGCAACCACATAGGTAAATATCTGGGCTCCATACCATGGTACCACCTTTTATCCAGAAGTGATGGACATACTCAAAGGGAGCGACCCCTGCAACTTTGCCACAAAATTCCTGTTTCGATCTTTTTCGGGTTGTGAGGCTCGGCGAAGTCACGTCTACAAAGCTACGCTTTTCACAAAGTCATGCTTTGATCAACAAATGATCAGCAGCACTTCGTATGCCACATTACCAAATTGGGAATGTATCACTAGTAACCATCAACTACATAACCTCTGAGCTTGTACGTCTCAAAGAAGGGTGTTAAGCTAAGAGAATAAATTCTCCGCCACCAAACAGAAATGTATTTGATAGAAACTGGTTTTACATCTCAAAGTGCAATGTCAGACACACACCCATACAAGTCTGTTTCGGGTTCGAACAAAACCGAAGGCACTTCAAAAGAAGCCCATGCAAATCCGGGTATTCACAATCCCGATCGGACTCCCCATCACATATGGAGATCTCTATACCGTAGCTACTCAGTGCAGAGTCATTCGATAGGCTATCCTATCGTTCTCGTAAATACCTGGCTTCACCACCGGTCTACAAATGCTATCCATATCGTTGTATCACTATTCGGAATGGGTTATATGACACAAGGTCCTCTCCCGGCTAAACCGTTTAATGAGTGCATTATTAAAAAACATATGGATATTGGGATTTCAGTTAAGTCACAGCTTTAAAATCCAAAACATTTCTTTTCAAATGGTTTAAACAAATTACCATTTCCAAATCTTTAAACAAAAAGATTCATTCCATAAATTTCACCCATCTTTCACAAAGATTCATTCATAGATTTCAAAACAATTTCCATTTCAAATCTTTTATAGAAAGGATACGTCTTTAAGATCCTTTTCAATTTTAAAACAAAGTGCACCAATCTTTAACAAAGATTCATTCATATTCTTTCAAAACAGTTTCCCTTTCAAATTGGATTAACTCCTTCAATCTTTTAATCAAAGATTTTAATTCATAGCTTTCAAACCATTTTCATTTCAAACTTGAAATCCCTTTAACACAAATTGGAATTTCTTTCCTTATATGAAAGCTTTTATTACTTGAAAACAAACAGTTTTCATTTCAAAAAACCCGGTTTCATTTATACAAGTTAAAAGTCCTTGGGTTAAATTCAAATTCCCCAAATAATATCTTTTAAATGGTTTAAAACCCATATAAACACATTTATAACTTGTATAACCTTTTTAAACTATACTTTCCAAATATAGAATTCAATTCTAAATCTTGAATTCAAATTCAAATCAAATTATTTAAATTTTCAAAGCTTTATCAAGCTATTCAAAATAACTTTTAAAAACCCTTTTCCAAAAGCTTTTTATTATTAACCCAATTCCATTTCCAAAAACCATTTGAATTCCAAAAATATGTGACTTAACCGATTTCCTCGTGCAATCCATATTTGTGTGTGTATGTGTAGTCCAGGGGTTTTACACAATAGTGCAACATCATCAATCATCACAGATTCAAGCATAGCAACTATAGATAAGCGGTATATTCCTATTTCTGTTATCTTCCATTCATAGATCCACAGATAAATAATATACTTTCATCACAGATAAAATAAATTACATTCATCATAGCTTGAATTAAAACAATTCAAATCACAAAGTATCACACAATAGAGATATCAAACAATTCACAACATTTCATATAACTCAAACATCCAAGCATTCAATAATCATTTATAAGTAGGATTAATTAATTTAACTTCCAATTAAATTAATTGCTTATGAATTAATTATCAAATCTTGATTAATTAATTACAAATCATTTGATATTACTTAATGAAATTAATCAACCTTAATTAACAAATGGATCAATCTATAATTATAAAATAATTAACCCTTAATTATTTAATTATTCTTTAGTTAATTATCCTTAATTAATTACATTAATTAGTTAACTCTTAATTAATTATCCTTTAATTAAGTATTCTTAATTTGTTATCATTTAATTAATTATCCTTAATTAATTATCCTTAATTAATTTACCTTAATAAATAAATCACATTAGATAAGTCTTTAAGTAATTGATCCTTTTAATCACATTGGGTAATCATTTTTAAATTACTTTCACTAAGCAATTATTATTTAATTACTTTCATTAAGTAATTATTTCTAAGTAATTAATTACCCTTTGATTACCTATATTAATTTATCACCCTTTAAAAATTAATATATTTACAAATTACTTTTAAACTAATTAATGATTCCAAAATTAATCAAAGCTCCATTTAACTAAAGATAATCTTTAATTTAGATTAATTACCTAATCACACTATTAATTTAGTTTTATATAAACTAAATAATAATCATTACAAGCCATTAATTATCTTTGAAACCATTTTAAACAAATTTAGCTTTGAAGTTTAATCTTTGAAGAACTGGTCTTAAACCCACTAACACCCGAGCCTAATTATTCAAAAATCCAAGCCCGCACTTGCTTTCCCCGTACCTGACTTTGATTTTTCCTCTAATTCCCTCCGAGTCTTCTTCCCCTTCTTCTTCTTTTTTTATTCTGTTTTATTTTAAATTTTAAAACCTGTTGTACAGCTTAAACCTGCACAAATGACTCGAAAGCAACCTCGAGTCATAACGTATTTTCCCCGAGACACAACCTGGCTTCCCCTCTTCTTCTCCAACCAAACAATCCTGACACATCCCCGTGCACCATTCACCTACACCCACAAACCAACCACCTCTGCACACTACCGCGACTACCCACGCGACCACGATCATCCAATCGTACACTCCGACCAACCAAGTTGATTGAACGACTTGAAAATTAAAATCGAACTACCTGATACAACTGGAACCCAACTTAAATCACCTAAAAGTGCCTCGTTCCTACCAACTCGATCACCAGAGACCTTGCAAGCCTACCCAGAACATCGTCAACCACTTGAGCTTCGATTCCAACCCCTGCGGCGAAGTCTGATCTCCCTTTGACAACGCAGTGACCTCGAATACAACTACATTCAAACGAGGTCCCAAAACCCTATTTTTACATCATCCATCTTCTCTGGCAATCTAGAATTTATTCCGCCATTTTTCTGATAATCCCTTATTTACAAACATGCTACAGATTCGCACAAGGCCAATTGTGCCATCGGTTGCCAAGGCTTGATCAAAATAGAATTTTTGTTTATCTAAGAAATTCTCCATCATTACTAGCTTAAAAATCGTGAAACAATTTTCTTAATTCATCTTTTTGAAATACGAATCAACCGGTATGATTAAAACTTACCAATTTAAAAATCAAATTCTCGGCTTGAATTTAATTTTTTTCTCTGTCATCCTGATTCCAGCAATCCTACCCATATATTCTTCTTAATAATTTTTTCTTTGATTGATGTTTATTGATACAAACATATTCCTTTTAGAAATTATATCTTAAATTCATTTAGATGGGAAGATACTAATTTTTTTAGTGAGTTTAAATCTGCAATTTCAAACAAAGGAGAACATTTGCGCAGACATTGCTCAGATACACACATGCATACACAAATTCATACATGTAGAACATCATTCACTATTTTAATTCAAGGATCAATCACAACATCAAGACATAAAAATGGATTCAGGTCTAGTTTGCTCACCTGTTTAAAGCAGAGAACCAGAGGACATAGCAAAGCCTGGAAATTTGATTTGATCTGACACTGTTGAAACTGAAATTTGAATTTGTTTAGTTGAAACTGATCTTGCTCGTTTGAATTTACATGCTCTCTGATTTGCTTGTTCTTTACTTCCAGATTTTAAATTGGATCTGATATGCCATTTTTGAGAACTGAAGACTATTCCAGGTTTGATTTAAAGGTTTGCATTCCTTGAACCTAATTTGTTACTCAGGTTTGTGTTTTGATCAGAAACTTTGTTGTTGAAGCTTGAATCTGATCTTTGCACTTGGATTAGGTTTTGATTTTTGATGAATTAATTGGAAAATTTCCAGAATAAATAATGATATGAATTTTTAAAATAGAAATTTTGAATTTGGAATTCAATAATAAATATTTGGAAAATAAATAAATCGTGAGTGGAATAAAATGTATACGCATAAAATAATAATAATAATATTTTTGAATAATATATTTGAAAAGCTCTATTTCAAAATTTATAGAATTTTTTTTCTAATTTATAATATACATATGTAATATATTTTGAAAGTTGTATTGAAATTCAATATAGTAAATTAAAAAAAAGATATTTGATAGTTAAATTTCAATTTGATATAAATTATCGATATATATGTTTAATTATTTAGTATAATTAGGTTTCAAACTCAATTTCTTATGAAGTTGTAAATATAACATATGTGAATATAAGGATTTATTAATTTATAAAAAGAAAAAGGTTTAAAACAAAATTTATAAACTAATTAAAGATTAGGGGTTTAAAACACAGTTTGCAAAATAAATTAGAGGAAAGGATATTAACATAAAAATGTTGTTTTTAACAAATGTAAACTTGAGATTATGCAATTAACAAGTGTAATAATTTTTAACTATGCATTTACAGGTGTAAATATACAAATTACAAGTGACATTTTGCTTATGAGTAGTTGAGGGATTCAGGTTAGCTTTGACGAATTCTGGAGGAGATTTGGAGCAGGAGGCTTCAGTGAGTACATAAATAGTGGTTCTGCTGTGTTTGTGTTGTGTCTGTATCTCTGTGATATCTTGAGTTGTATGATAGACAGAAATTTATAGCTGTCTAATTTGTGATATATAGGTTGTATAACTCTAATGTATATGATACTATGTAATATTTTATGTGATATAATATATTTCATTCGTTCCACTGGGAGAATCTATTATTGTTGAGTTTCTTCCTATCTTTTCTTCTTCTATCCCTTTCTTTCTTAATTCATGATGTGTTTTTCTGGGTTAAGAAAGACGGGCCGTGACAGTTATACCAAATGTGACGACTCGTCTTTCTCTCCACAGAAAGATGCATCATCTTTAAGAAAGAAAGGGATAGAAAAGAGAAAGATAGAGAAGAAAGAAAGAAACAACATCAGAATCTCAACATCGGAACGAATAAATTATATTAATCACATAAGTATTTACATAATATACAACAACTATCAGAGTTACATAGATTATACATCACATACAAGATAGTTATAAACACCTGTCTAGTTATTATAACTCAAATACAACATAAACAAACAACTCAGAGATCACACAACGGACCACTATATATATCTACAAACGCTGAAGCCTGCTGCTCCATTGCTCCTCCAGAATTTGTCAAAGCTAACCTGAATCCCTTAGCTACTCGTAAAAAATTTGAGTACCCAAGAGTTTAAGAAAACAGAAGATAAACTCCGGGTCAGACATGGGTCTGGTGTGAGTAACAGGTTAAGGTTGCTTAACTTTGAAAATCTTTTGGAAAAAAAGGTATCACGTAAGACTTCCCGCACATAAACACGAAAAAGTTTTTACCTTACGCTAACCAAAAAATTTGATAGAAAATCCAGTGATATTATAAAGGGGTTTAGGGTTTTCAAATAAATAAGAAATAGCTGAAATTGTTACAAAATTAAACTCCAGCATACTAGCCACAAAGTGGGTAATATAATCAAAACCGTAAGGGCACGTAGGAAGAATGGGTTTCCATCAATGGCAGGGCTACTGGGGTACCGCCCGTCATAGTACGTGGCCTATATCACCGTACCGAGGATCCACCCTAAATCCCCTGCAACACAAGGCCGGAACCATCCCTTACTGGATAGTCCCGAACAAGACAACCCCGGGCAGTTGTTGCAATCAACTGCCCTACACAGCCGAATATAAAGAGACTTCTAGACAGGGGTAAATCTCATCCTACTTGGGTGATACCCACTTAGCCTTGCTGCACCTCCCCTGTTTTAGCCATTCCCGGTTGAGGAGGCTTGAGGCTACGATTACCTTTATAGAACACATCCCCTAGAATGCCCATCGCCCACCTGACGATGTTCTGAAATCATTCAATCCATACAAGTTCGTTCCGGGTTCGAATGAAACCGAAGGCATTATCTCGTTACACTCATTTTGAAATCAACCTCAGAGTTAACGACAATAACCCTTACACTCCGAATCTTCATCTTCACTTGAGATTCATGAGCTATCGTTAATTTGGATCGATGTAGTTTTCAGATATCCAAATCTTGAAACCTAATCCCGGTCTCATCGAAATCCAAAACGCCATCTTTTAGGTCCAAGTTGTTTTAAGGTTAAAACAATTCAATTCATTATCTATATACAAACAGATAGATAATTCACAATATCACAATAAATAGATAATCCACATTATCATCACAAATAGATAATTCATATTATCATTACAAACAGATAATTCATAATATCACACTTCAGCCAAAGCGTCCATATAATACAACATCACTTATCCTATATCTGAGATCTCAAACTATTATGGCAATCAATATCATCCATCCATACATAAGCAATGATTAATTAATCACACTACTCTAATTAATTTAAAATGAATTAAATTAATTACTTCATCTATAATTAATTTAAAATTAATTAAATTAATTACTTCATTTTATAAATCGTGCTTACTTAGCCATTAATTAATTGCAAATCAATTAATTAAACATCCTTTAAGTATTCATTACAATTAATCACTCTTGATTAATTATTTTCTAATTACTTTAAGTAATTAGCCTTTAATTAATTCCACAAATTAATTATTCTTAACCAAATACAGCAATTAACCTTTAATTACTTTATTAATTAATTAACTATAATTAATTACATTAATCCTTAATTAATTACATTAATTAATTACTTCATTGATTAATTATTCCTTAATTAGTCAACTCATAATTACATCATTAATTATATTAATTAATGATCCCTTAATTACTTCTCTAATTAATTATTAATCATATTTAATAATTGATCTTTAATCAATCTTTATTCATTAATCAAACTTGATTAATTACAGTCAGTAATTAATTAACCTTAATTACTTCATTAAATAAATTAATGACTCCTTAATTAATTACATTTAATAATTGATTTTTAATCGATTATATTTATTAATCACCCTTGATTAATATCATTCGGTAATTAATTACCCTTAATTACTTCATTTAATAAATTATCTTTGAATAACTTTATTAATCAATTCTTAAATTAATTACACTATGTAATTAATTATTAATTACTTTCACTAAGTAATTATCTTTCATTAATTACAGAAGGTAATTAATCCCAAATCTCTTCCATTAATTAATTACATCCAATAATTACCCATCTTAATTACTCCACTATGTAATTATTCTTCGTTAATTACCCTAAGTAATTATACTTAACAAATAATCCAGTGATTATCTTAAATTAATTAAACTTAATTAATTAACTTAAACTAATCACATTACATTAATTAATTACACTGAGTAATTAATTCCTTTAATTACTTCCATTAAGTAATTATACTTAAACAATTCCACAAATGATTATCCTTAATTAATTAATCTAATTAATTATTAAAATTAATCTCATTAATTAGTCATTACATGATCCTTAGTTAATTATCTTCATTAACTATTAAAAATTCTTTAATTACTTTTCTTAAGTAATTAAACTTAAATGAATCATTTTTAATTACAAATTAATTAATCTTTAATAGCCATTTAATTAATCACTAACTATTTAATTAATTAAGTGCTTAACTGTAACTTAATTAATCTTAATTACTTGATTAATTAATTTCTAACCATTAGTTAAAAATCTTAACTTATCTAATTAATGATCCTTAATTACCAATTAATTATTCTTTAAATAATTAATCTTAAACCTTAATTAATTAATTTAAAACTCTTAATTACTAAATTAGTTAATCCAAATCATAAATTAATTAAATTAATTAATTATCCAGTTTAATTACCTTAATAATTTTATGAATTTTAAATCATTAAATCTTTATTAACTTTAAAATAAAAATATTATTCTTATTAATGATTTAATTATCATTCACAAATGCTTTTGAAAGCATTTTACTTTTGAATTTGCTTTTAATTTCCATTTCAAATTTAAAATTCAAATTAAATACAAATTAAATTTTAACAAAAAAACAATTTAAAATTTGAAAACTTATTCATTTCAAAACTAGTATACAAAGTTAAGTTTGAATCCATACTGAAACTTGATTTAAACGGGTTTAAATATTGCTTTACATTTTTAATTTCAGTTTAGAATTTAAAAACTGACAGGTTTTTAAAACCTGTAAAAATCTAAGTGAGCCGAGCCCCTCACTAAAGTCTTCGAGTCCAAACAAAAAATCTTGGAGTAAAATACTCGAACTATTCGAGGAAAACTCGAGTACACCATTCCCCCTCAAACCAAGCTTCATCAAAAATAAAGATATGCATCGTGCACATACATGGTGGCTCCGTCCAACTCCGATCATCGCCGAAGGTTTTCTCATGTCGCCGATCATCCAACCGTACGACCCCGATCATCAGAATTCCCAGAACAACTCGAAATCAAAATCGAGTACCTTGAACAAAACCCTGGAACAAACCACCCAAGTCTGAATCCATCTCAATCTCGCATCTCCGACCACCGACTTGACTGAGACTCCTGCCTCGCCTTCACCAACACTCCAGCTATCATCTCCCTAAATCCTCTAGAAATCGATCATCTAGAGAAATCGTGCCGATCAAAAACCTTGAGCAAATTAAAACTAGGGTTACAAATTTCATTGCTTAACCACCATCGCCACAGTGCATTGATCAACTTCCAAATATTTTTCCTAGACCCTCCTTCATCCTTCCATCCCCAGAAAAGACCCCGACCTCTACGAGCAACTAGATCACCAGAAAACCCCTAAACTACAAAATTTAGTCAAACCCAAGCTGCTCTTTCATCCTCAATCTAAAAATTATGATTTTAGTTTTAAAAATCATGTTTCTGGTTGATGATTCAATATACATTCCTGAATTGATAGATTAGGATGTTTGAATTTTGACAAAACTAATACTTGCCTATTGTTTTTTGTTTCCAGAGACATTCAAATTTTATTTTTAACCTACTTATAATTTTAAACATTGATCTATGATAAATCAAACAACTTTTGTTTATATTCTAAGTCCTAATAGTTATTAGATCAAAAGATAATAATTTTTGTTTGCAAATCTGGGTCTTGAAAACAAAGAACAGAGATATCATAAATAAAACAGACATGCACACATTTATCATCCAGATGTTTATAGATAATTCATATATAAATATATACACCATCAAACTTTATTCCAGAGATGATCAGGCAACTAGATTTATACTTAAGATTTAAAAAAAAAATGTTACTCACTATTTTGCAAGTGAAGAACAGAGCCTCTGATCCAATTTGAAACAGCTTTAAACTTTAAAACTTGAGTTGCTGGAAAATGGGCTTGTTTTTAAAACTGCATGCTTGTTATTGAAATATGCTAAGATGACTGAAGACTTGATTAACTTGCTTTTGGTTCCATGTTAAAGAATGCAGGCTTTTGAACAAATTGAAGAAAAATGCAGGTTCTTATTTGGAAAAGAAGATGTTTGCACGATTGAACTTGGAATTGAGTTAAAGGTTTATGATTTATATTTTTGGTTTTCATTTGAAGTGGAAAATGAATTATAGGCTTTTGATTTAAATTTGCTTTGATTGTCTTAGGATTTAAGAATGCATGCACGCAGATTGAAGAAGAATGCTTGCATGCGTTGAGTTGAATATGAACTGCAGGTTATGATTTTGAAGATGATGACAGGTTATAGATTTTTGGTTTGAAGTTGATTTAATAAGAGTTAACTTCAGATTTGCTTTAAGTTATTTTGCAGGCTGAAAATTTCTTTGATTAAAATGAAGATGGAAAAGAAAATAGAAGAGGAGGAAGCAATGTTTATATAAGTTTATTTTGTGATTTAATGAAATAAAATAAAATTTTAAAATCATCAAGGACACTTGTTCAAAATCTTAACATTTGTCATCCGCATTTATTTATTAAATTACACATGTTATCTTAGTTACTTAATATATTAACACATGTCTTATGTATTATTTTACTATTTTAAATGTTAAATAAAAAGCTTTACTTAATTTATTATTTTACAAATACTTATGTATATATAGATAATTTTAAAGAAATAAAACCAATTATATTCATAAATAATGGCTTATACAAATATCTATAAAATCCAAATAACTTAAAAATGTCTATCTTTTGAATTTCAAAACTTTAAATTCAAATTCAAATTAAATTCGAAAAATCCAAATCAAAGTCAATAACACATTTATCAATTTTAAATAATTTATAAAAGAGATTACCTTATTATTTACAATTTACTTATATCACTTAAATGAATTAATATATCATACGCTATATGGTATTTTAAACTTTCATATCTAATTACAAATCATATTTATTAAGCAATATTTTGAAGAAAATAAAACAAACCTTTTGTTAATCTTATTTAAATTTAAACTTAAGCTAAGATATATTAAAACAATTAAACATTTATTTTAAGTATTTTCAAAACCATATAGTTATTTATTTAAATAGCTCCGAAAAGCTTAATATTAAATAAATCATAATTTCCAAATATATTTAGAATTTGAAAACAAGATTTTATTTTTTTATTTAAACCAAGCTTTTCTATTTACAATATATACAAATATATGTACGTTATAAATAGAAAACATTTTATTAGCTCTTAAAAGGTAAATTATCAATTAAATATTTATTTAAAAGAAGATTATTAAATCAATTCAAATTTATTGACAAAGATTATCAAATCCATTTAATTATTAATACATATTATTAAACTGATATTGCTTAAAATTTCGGGTCATCACATTCCTCCCCCTTAAAAGAATTTCGTCCCCAAAATTTAAAATCAAAGGTAATTTAACAATCTATTTAAGATTTAATTTTAAACCACAAGCATATATTATCAATCATATGCTAACAATCATAGCAACCAATTCACTCAAACAAACAAATCAAACTATCTAGACAAAATTCTGGATATAACTTCCTAGAGTTTCTAGGTATAAATTCCGGGATACTCACTCTAGAGAACCCAAACAATTTATACTACTAAGCTATAGAGCTTCTACTCATCTAGATCTACAAAACTAAACAGGATATCAGACCACAATCATGTCCTTCTCAATAACCAAATTCTCCTAACTGCTGGTTCCAAAACCAGAGATAGATCTTACAAATGCTTCCACAGAGATACATGAAACTCACTGAATTCCAGTCTTCCAAATTGGCAATTCAACTCAGAAAACCAAAGCACTCATCTCTACAGAAAAGATCCAATACACCTCAGAGCTAGCTTCCCAGTCTTACCAAATCTTATAGCTCCTTGGATCGGTGAAAACTTACCCAAAATCAAATCTTCGACTGTCATCCACAATATTCTCCTGACAATCCTGGTCTACCTTCATCCTTTCCTAATCAGCTCAACCTTCACTGATGCCTCTAAAAACAAACTGGTCCAAAAATAACCCAACAAAATGATCCTCTCACAATCAACCAAAAATCGAGAACACAACTCTACTCCACAAATATAAGAAGACTAAACTTACTTCTCCTATCCGGCAAGACAAAATAGATACACTCCCAAACTGCTTCCGCTGCACAACTCTGATCTGGAGTAGATGAAAATACTGATGATGAACACGAGCATAAACTAGACAACACATTCTAGAAATATGGTTCAACAGATCCATAAAAGAAACTCAGATGTTCCACCAAAACCTGAGCTGCTTCACCAAATCCTATCTCTAGGAACCATTCTTCTACTAAGCTGAACCACCGGTACCACTCCTAGAATCCTAGTCGATAAGAAGACTCAATCTCTAGATGCTAAGGCAATCCTCGACTTCCCTAAAGATATCCGAAAAATCTCCAATAACTCAAAAGAACACTTAGCTATCACAAGTCACTTTTGCGATCAACCCAGGGTAATCCCAAGAAAACCGTTCTCTCTTTACCAATCAAAACAGCTTATGCTTATCTAGCCAATCCATCGAAGAAATGGATCTACACTGCTGCTTCTGAACTCCATCTCTAGAGAAATGCTGACAGATGACCTTCCTGACGACGCACAGAACACTCCGAGCTGCAATGCTGACCCAGATGTCAAAGTCTTCCTAATCCAAAGCTCTTCGAGAAATTTGGACCTCAAACCAAACATAAATCCCTGCTGAACTCAGCCACATCACCGATGCAGACATACTTCCTTAAGCTTGTTCCAATGAAACATCTTCAGAAACATCCATAGTCACTGCATCTCATCACGCAGCTGCTCCTTTCTGATGTTGCCAAGATACCATCTCTTGCTTTTTCTCAATCAACAGATGCCAACTCTACTCTTCAAAATTCAAAGATAAACTCCTAACCTCAAAAAGTCTTCCTTCAGAGATCGGTGAAATTCTCACACTACAACAAAGCTTACTCGAGACGGTATTAGGTCTACAGTCTCGACAGATACACTTCCAACCTCAACAATCAGACTCCTACCATTGGTAGTCATGATACACACACCATTACCCTATCTACCTCTAGAACTTATATTGGAAAATCCGAACAGGCAACCCAAAATCAAATCTTCGATCCAAGGAGCTATAAGATTTGGTAAGACTGGGAAGCTAGCTCTGAGGTGCATTGGATCTTTTCTGTAGAGATGAGTGCTTTGGTTTTCTGAGTTGAATTGCCAGTTTGGAAGACTGGAATTCAGTGAGTTCCACGTATCTCTGAGGGAGCACGTGTAAGATCTATCTCTGGTTTTGGAACCAGCAGTCGAGAGAATTTGGTTATTGAGTAGGACATGACTTTGGTTTGATATCCTGTTCAGTTTTTTAGATCTGGATAAGTAGAAGCTATGTAGCTTAGTAGTATAAATTGTTTGGATTTTATAGAGCGAGTATCCCGGTATATATACCTGGAAACTCTAGGAACAGAATTTTGTCTGGATAGTTTGATTTGTTTGTTTGAGTGAATTGGTTGCTATGATTGTTAACATATGATTGATAATATATGCTTGTGATTTAAAATTAAATCTTAAATAGATTATTAAATTACCTTTGCATTTAAATTTCGAGGACGAAATGCTTTTACGGGGGGAGGAATGTGATGACCCAGAATTTTGGGCAATATCAATTTAATAATCTGCATTAATAATTAAATGGATTGATAATCTTTGTTAATAAATTTGAATTGATCTAATAATCTTCTTTTAAATAAATATTTAATTGATAATTTATCTTTTAAAAGCTAATAAAATGTTTTCTATTTATAATGTATATATGTGTTTATTGGTAAATAGATAAGCTTTGGTTTGAAATTTAATAAATAAATAAAATCTTGTTTCTAAATTCAAATATACATTTTGATAATTTGCCTATCCGGCAAGATAAAACAGATGCATAAAAGAAATTCAGATGTTCCACCAAAATTATTTTCTTTTAAACCTGTATGTTCAAATTTTAAAATGATTTTAAAATTTGAAAGTAAAGATTTAAACAAAGTTTTAAATCAAAGTTTTAATTTGGAATCAAATTTGATTTGTATCTTGGTTTGGAGATAAATAAGTTTTTAAAATTTAAATTGTTCTAACAACTTTAAATATTAAAGTATAATTTAAATGGTTCGAATTTAAAAATGAATTTGGTTTAAACTCTTTTAAATTTCTTTTATAAGATAAGTATTCCTTTAACATGAGATTTAGAAGGTTTTTAAATTGTTTTTAAACCTTGTTAAAGTTAAATTTGTATTCATTTTAAATCTTAAATTTAAAATGAAATTTTAAAAGTAAATTTAAAAGTAAATTGTTTTTAAATTATTTGTTAATGATAATTTAATCATTAATAAGAAAACTGTTTTTTATCTTAAAGTAAATTAAGATTTAATGATTTGTGATTCATTAAATTATTAAGGTAATTAAAGAATAATTTATTAATGTAATAAATTAATGATTTGGATTGATTAATTAAGTAACTAAGGGTTTAAATTAGTTAATTAAGGTTTAAGTTAATTAATTAAGGAATAATTAATTTGCAATTAAGGATCATTAATTAGATAAGTATAGAATATTAATTTATGATTAGAAATTAATTAATCAAGTAATTAAAGATTAATTAAGTTGTAGTTAAGCACTTAATTAAATAATTAAGAGATTAATTAATTAGTTATTAAAGATGTATTAATTTGGAATTAATAATGATTAATTTAAGTTTAATTACTTAAGAGAAGTAATTAAAGATTTGTTAATAGTTAATGCAGATAATTAACTAGGGATTATTAAATAATTAATGTGATTAAATTTAATAATTAATTATATTAATTAATTAAAAATGATCATTTGTGAAATTGTTTAAGTAGAATTACTTAATGAAAGTAATCAAGGAATTAACTATTCATTGTAATTAATTAAATCTAATTTGATTAGTTTAAGTTAATTAATTATGTTTAATTAATTTATGATAATCACTAGATTATTTGTTAAGTATAATTACTTAATAAAGAATAATTACTTAGTAGAGTAATTAAGATGAGTAATTAGTGGATGTAATTAATTGAAGTATGGAAGAGATTTGGGATTAATTGCTTTGTGTAATTAATAAGGAAGGGCAATTACCTAGTGGAAGTAATTAATAATTAATTACTTAGTGTAATTAATTTAAGAATTGATTAATAAAGTTATTTGAAGATAATTAAGTGATGTAAATTAATTAAGGGTAGTTAACTACTGAATGTGATTAATCAAGATTGATTAATGAATAATTAATTTAAGATTAATTATTAAATGTAATTAATTTAAATAGAGTGATTAATTAAAGAAGTAATTATGGATCATTGATTAATATAATTAATGATGTAATTAAGAATTGATTAATTAATGATAATTAATCAATAAAGTGATTTAAGAGTAATTAATTAATGTAATTAATTAAGGATTAATGTAATTAATTATAGTTAATTAATTAATGGAGTAATTAAAGGTTATTACTGTAAGTGATTAAGGAAAATTAATTTGTGTAATTAATTAAAGGCTAATTACTTAATGTAATTAGAGAATGATTAATCAAGGGTGAATAATCAAGAAAAATACTTAAAAGATGATTAATTAATTGATTTGTAATTAATTAATGATTAAGTAAGCAAGATGTATAGTGATGAAAATAATTAATTTTTTTTAAATTAATTAGAGATGAAGTAATTAATTTAATTCACTTTAAATTAATTAGAGATGGTATAGATCATTGCTTATGTATGGATGGATGCTACTGATTGCCTTGAATGGTTTGAAATCTCAGATACGAGATAAGTAATGCCGTGTGATATGGATGTTTTGGTTGAAGTGTGATGATAATGTGGATTATCTGTTTGTGATGATAATGTTAATTATCTGTTTGTGATGATAATGTGGATTATCTATTGTAAGATTGTGAATTATCTATCTGTGTGTCTATAGATAATGGAATTGAATTGTTTTAACTTTAAAACAACTTGGCCTTAAAAGATACATTTTGGATTTCGATGAGACCGGGTTCGGGTTTCCAGATTTGGATATCCAAAAACCACATCGATCCAAATTAACGATAGGTCGTGAATCTCAAGTGAAGATGAAGATTCAGAGTGCAAGGGTTATTGTCGTTAACTTTGAGGGTGATTCCAAAATGAGTGTAACGAGATAATGCCTTCGGTTTCGTTCGAACCTGGAACGAACTTGTATGGATTGAATGCTTTCAGAACATCGTTAGGTAGACGAAGAGCGTTCTAAGATAGATGTGTTCTATAAAGGCAATCGTAGCCTCAAGCCTCATCAACCGGGAATGGCTAAAACAAGGGAGGTGCAACAAGTCTAAGTGGGTAGCACCCAAGTAGGACGAGATTTTCCCCTGTCTAGAGGTCCCTTTTTATTCGGCTGTGTGGGCAGTTGTGAGCTCCAACTACCGGGGTTGTCCTGTTCGGGACCGTCCAATAAGGGATGGTTCCGGTCTTGTGTTGCAGAGGATGGGGAGTAATCCTCGGTATGGTGATCTAGGCCACGTACTGTGACGGGCGGTACCCCAATAGCCCTGCCATTGATGGAAACCCATTCTTCCTACGAGCCCTTACGGTTTTGATTGTATTGCCCTCTTTTGTGGCTAGTAGCTGGAATTTAATGAAAGTAACAATTTTGGCTATTTTCTATTTATTTGAAAACTCTAGATCCTATTATAATATCACTGGAATTCCTATCAAATGTTTTGGTTAGCGTAATTTAAAAACTTACCCATGTTTTTGTATGGGGAGTCATACGTGATACCTTTTGTTTTCAAAGGTTTTCAAAGTTAAGAAACTTTAACCTGTTACTCACGCAGACCCCTGTCTGACCCGGAGTTTATTTCTGTTTTATTAAACTCTTGGGTACTCAAATTTTTACGAGTAGCCAAGGGATTCAGGTTAGCTTTGATGAATTCTTGAGGAGCAATGGAGCAAGAGGCTTCAGCATTTCTAGATATATTTGTAGTTCCGTTGTTTTGATCTCTGTATTGATATCTGTGTTGTATCTTGAGTTGTATAACTAGACAAGTGTTTATAACTGTCCAGTATGTGTTGTATATACTGTGTAACTCTATTGTATATGAAATATTATGTGATTAATATAATTTATTCGTTCGGCTGTTTAGATTCTGATGTTGTGTCTTCTTTCTTCTCTATCCTTTCTCTTTTCTATCCCCTTCTTTCTTCAAGATGATGTGACTTTCAGTGGAGTGAAATTCGAGTGAAAGTCGGACCGTCACAGTTGGGTTGTTTGGTTTTGGTGTAACGACCTGCCTTTCATTCCACAGAAAGACGCATCATTATTAAGAAAGAAAGAGGTAGAAATAGAATAGATAGAAGAAAGAACTCAACAATATCAAAATCTCACAGCGGAATGGAACAAAATATAATATATCACATACATATTACAATGTCATTTACATATCAGATTTACACAAATACAACAACACAAAATAGACAGCTATAAAAGTCTGTCTATACAACTCTAATATAACACATACATCATCACAGAGATAAAACACAGCGGAATCACTATATAACTACAAACACTGAAGCCTCCTGCTCCATCTCTCCTCCAGTATTCATCAAAGCTAACCTAATTCCCTTGGCTACTCGTAAAAATTTGAGTACCCAAGAGTTTAAAAAAACAGAATAAACTCCGGGTCAGACATGGGTCTGGTGTGAGTAAACCGATTAAAGTTGCTTAACTTTGAAAAACCTTTGAAAACAAAAGGTATAACGTAAGACTTCCCACACATAAACATGGGTAAGTTTTTACCTTACGCTAACCAAAACATTTGATAGGAAATCCAGTGATATTATAGTTGGGTATAGGGTTTTCAAATAAATAAGAAATAGCTGAAATTGTTACATGATTAAATTCCAGCATACTAGCCACAAAAGTGGGTAATACAATCAAAACCGTAAGGGCATGTAGGAATAATGAGTTTCCATTAATGGCAGGGCTACTGGGGCACCGCCCGTCATAATACGTGGCCTAGATCAACGTATCGAGGATCCACCCTTAATCCCCTGCAACACAAGGCCGAAACCATCCCTTACTGGACAGTCCCGAATAAGAAAACCCCAGCGGTTGTAGCTATTCAACCGCCCACATAGCCGAAATAAAAAGGACTCTAGACAGGGATAGATCTTATCCTACTTGGGTGCTACCCACTTAGCCTTGATGCACCTCTCCTATTTTAGCCATTCCCGGTTGATGAGGCTTGAGGCTAGGGTTTCCTTTATCGAACACATCTATCTTAGAATGCTCATCGTCTACCCGACGATGTGCTGACAGCATTCAATCCATACAAGTTCGTTCCGGGTTCAAACGAAATCGAAGGCATTATTTCCTTACACTCATTTTGGAACCACCCTCAGAGTTAACGACAATAACCCTTGCACTCTGAAATCTCCATCCCGAACCTGAAAGTACTATCTCCGTTATACTTGTATTGGAATCACCCTCAGAGTTTTACGATAGATAATTCTTACACTTCGAGTCTTCAACTTGATCTTCACTTGAAATCACGACCTAACGTTTAACTTGGATCGATGTGGTTTTCGGATAATCAAATTTGATACCCGATCCCGGTCTCATCGAAATCCAAACGTATCTTAAAGGCCAAGTGTTCAAAGTTTAAACAATTCAATTCAATTCAATTCAATTCAATACCTTGAATTCACACAACATTAGCACAGATAAACATTACACATTTATCCTTGATATAACCAATATCATATCATAGAATGTCACAGCATATCATCCAATAGATATCATCCGATAGATATCATTCAATTCAAACATTCAACAAACAATGATCCATAAGCCAGCATTATCAATTCATATCATAATTAATTTAATTACTTAAATTAAATTAATTCCCTAAGAATTAATCACTTAATCCTACTCAAACAATTATTAATTAATTACTAACTTTAACTAATTAATCACTCCTTGATCATCTTATCAATCAATCAATTAATCTCCAATCACAGATTAATTACCCTTTTAGCTATCAATTAATAAACCCTAATTATTAATTAATCTTCTTCAATATAAAGTAATCAATCCTTAATTACTTTTATAATCAATTAATTAACCTTTAATTAACTGATCAATTACCCATCAACTATTGATTAATAACCTAATTATTAATCAATATCTCTTAATACAAATTAATTAATCCATAATTATTCTTATAACTAATTAATCATTAATTAATTAATTAATTATCTCCTAATTATTAATTAATAAACCTAATTATTAATTAACAAAACTTAATTACAAATTAATTACTTCCTTAATCGTTAGTTGATTAACCCTTAATTAACAATTAATCAATTCTTAATTATCATTTGATTAATCCTTAATCACATTTGATTAATCAATTAATTACCACTTAACAACTTCTTAATTAATCCTTAATTACAGATTAATTATCCTTTAATTATCAATTAATAAACTTAATTATTAATTAATAAAAATTAATCAGAAATTAATTACTTCTTAATTATTAGTTAAGTACCTTTAATTACTAAATTAATAAATCACTAATTACCAGTTAATTAATCTCAAATCATTAATTAATCCATCTTAATTACTTAATGAATTAATTCTTAATTACACTTAATTACTTGATTATTTAAGCTCTAATCATTAATCAATAATCTTCATTATCTAATTAATGATTTTTATTACAAATTAATTAACCTTTAAATTAATTAACTTTTTATCCTTAATCATTTATTAGTCAAGTAAATTAATTTCCCTTAATTAATTTCTTAAACAATCCTTTATAATTAATTAAATTAATAAATTATACTCAATTCCCTTTAATTAATTTAATTAATATCAAGACATTGAAACCTGAATTAAGATAAAATATTGTCTTATAAATGTTTTAATTCCCATTAACAAATTTACATCATTTATCTTTATAACTATCTTTACTTAATTTAAGCATTAATTAAGTTTTAAAATAAAACAATCATTTAACTTGATTAATTAAAGTCATCAAAACATAACTTTAAATTAACTTAAAACTTTTTTAAAATATAGTTTTAAAAACTAGTTTCAAATTTGAATTTGAAAACTTGTCTTTTTGTATAAATTTTAAAAATTACATTCCTAACTAAATTTTAAATATCACTTAAATTTATTAACAAAATTTAAATTTAACAAGCTTCGAACTTCTAAATAAAAATGTTTAAGAATACATTTATTAAACATCAAGTAATTTATATAAAAGTTTTAAACTAATTTAAATTTAAAAAAAAAAACAAGTTAAAAAAAACTTTTTAAACCGCTTAACATTTTCTGCTCCGGGTCGAACCCAAAGGCTACTCGGGTGAAACCCGAGTTTCCCTTTCTTTCCATTTTTTAACTTAGATTAAATTTTTAGTTTTAAAAACTTCCAAGATATACACACAAACCTACTTAAGTTTCAACTTGAGCCATCAACCCCAAACCCCGTTCTTTACTTCGAGCAATCCCACAAGCCAACACAACTAACACCAGAGCACAACCGTGCACATGCACCACCACCTGAAGCAACTCCAACCATCACCACACCCTCCGGATCATCACCTAATGTCGCAGCAATCCATTCCAACCATCAAACCACATTCACAAGCCTTTTAACTAGATCGAGCTACCCAGAAGGACTGGAACCCAAAACGACCTCCATCAAACTTCTTCGAATCCTCAATTCCGATCACCGAAACTATTACAACTCCGGCCATAACTTGCCTTGCCTCCACGCTTCCATTCACCAAAGTTTCACGACACTCGATTAACCAGAGAAGTAGTAGTGACCCAAATCCCAGATTCAACAAAAACTAGGTTTAAAAAACTTTACTCGACCACCGCCGATGCCTCTGCAACATATTCACCCTCCGGACATTTTCCCTAGACCATCAGACCTCGCTCCACCTCAATGAAGTTCACGACCACTCCAGATCTTCCGACCACCAGAATTCGACCAGAAACCAAATTCTAGTCATCCCTCAAATTCTCATGCATTTCAATGTTAAAATTCTGATATTAGTTTTAAAATTTCTAACTTTTACAGTAGATTCAAGTTATCATCTTGAATCAGTAAATTAAGATGACTGAATTTAGCATGTATAAAAGAAATCCTATTGTATTCTAAATTTCCAGATAAACTTTCAATTATTTTTAATTAAATTCATTTTTACAATTAAACTTATGTCTAACAAACATTTGTTATTTGAAGATCAACCCTTATAAGAAATCAGAGGAAAAGAAAATGAATTATCTCTATATTTGGACTTTGTAATATGAAGAAGAGAAAGAACAAGAATACAACCGGACATGCACATCATTACACACTCATATACAAGATTTTATACATATATCTACACATGCAGGCATCATCACAGATTTCACATGCAATCAGATAATTATCTACTTAACTTTTAATTTTAAAAATAAAGTTTACTCACCGTTTTGAAAATGCAGAGAATTTTAAAGCAGGATGAAAACTTGCAAACTGGATTTAAACTTTGAAAATTTCAAAATTGCATCTTGATATTTGATTTCTGAAACTTGAATTGCTTGAAACATTAAGACTGAAATGCTTTGAAGCTTGATTGTTTTCACTGGAATAAGATGATGATGACTTAGGACTTTGAAAACCTATTTGGTTCCAGTCTTTCAGAAAATGTTAACAAAATTTGTAAAAAAAAATGTCTTCAGGCTTTGAAAATGCCTTGCGGTGTTTTGATTGCAGGCTTGATAAAAGAGGATTACAAAGTTGATTATTTTTGTTTGAGGAATGAACTTCAGGTTTTGAACTGAGCATTGGTTATAGGGTTTTGAAAGTTGTTTGCAGTGTTTGATTACAAGCTTGCAGTTTGAAAAGAATACTACAGGCTTTTGAACTTGAGGATTTTCTATTTTGAAGGGTTGAACAGGTTTGTTTTGAGGAAGTGATTTCAGTTTGAACTTTTGCAAAATGCTAACAGATTGATTTTGAGTAAATGAATACAAGACTGGCCATTTATCTTGTTTGAATTGAAAAGAAAAAGGATGAAGAAGGAAAATGAAAGTATTTTATATATTGTAATTAATGGTTTACTAAAATTAAAGAAAAGAAAATTAGAGAAAGTCACTTGTTCAATCTCCTTACATTTTTCACAAACCCTCTTTAATTAAATACACATGCATTCAATATGTTCTAAAAATTAACACTTGTCATTTTCTTATTTTTAACTTAATTTAAAAAGATTTTAATATCTTTTCTTATTAATTTTACTGATTAATTAATACCTTATTAATTAATAAATGCTTTTTCTAATTTTATAAAAATAAAACTTTTAAAAGAAAATAAAATATAAACCAATTAGATTCTAAATAAAATCATATAAAATTATTTAATCCAATTTTGAATGCTAATTTAAATGCTTTTGTATTTATCTACTGTTGAATAAATATTTTCTAAATTGATAAAAATCCCTTTGTTTTTAGATTAATATAAAACAAATCTTATTTTAAAATAGAAACTTTATTCATATATTCTTTTATCTCCAAAATAATTTTCAAGACATATATATTCTTTTCTTAAATTTCAAATTTAAATTCAAATTTCAAATCCAAATTCAATTTAAACTTCAATTTAAAATCAAATCAAATATATCTATATTAGATTAAACAAACACATTATTAAATCTAGAAATATTAAATTCTAATTTTAAAGCTAACTTAAATAAATATATATACATATACACAACACTTATTAAATTGAAAATAATAAGTATATTTTAAAATCAAATTTATAAAATAACACAATTTAAATAATTATTCTATTTAAAATCTAATCTATCTCTAAATTTAAAAACATCACATTAATTTTATTTTTGTTATAAAATAACAATTTAATCAATTTTGAATAATTTAATTAAGAGGTTATCACATTTTAAATTCCTTGAAATTCCGGGATATCACATTCCTCCCCCCTTAAAAGAATTTCGTCCTCGAAATTTAAAACAAAGATAATCCAAAATCATTTTTTTTCATTTTAACCATTCAAGCATACCTACTAGCCAAACACTATTAACAAAACAACAATCCATCCAGACAACAGTTTATTCAAACAAACAATTCAATCAAATAAACAACACTAGCTATTCGGACACAGATCCGGATAAGCCTTCCTAAACTACTCAGTTCCCAAGACAAACTCTGAAATCCTAGCTTCACAACAAAAGATAAATCGTTCATGTATTTCCTCATGTGAGATACGTGAAAAACATTGTGAATTTCAGTCATCCAAACTGGCAACTCAATCCTGTAGACCACAAACACTAAATCTCTTCTTAATAAGCTCCACCATCGCAGATGCCTCACAGATCAAAACTAGACGAAAAACCAGATGATCTCTCGACTTTACTCAACAGAATGTAAATCTACATGGTCTTCCATACAAAACTTCATAGGGTGCCATCTAGATACTTGCCTGATAACTAAACGAGAATTCCATTCAATGCAGATGGTCCTCCCAACATCCATAAAAATCCAAACACAAACCCTCTCAAATCCTTAAAACTTGGTTCAGCCTTTTCGTTGGTCTGGGAATGAAAGGCTGAACTCAAACTCAATCGAACCCAAAACTGATCCACAAAGCCTCCAAAACTAGCTAGAGAAGATAAGATCACGGTTGCAAACAATGCTAACTGGAACACCAAGCAGTCGGACAACTCTTAAGAAAAACTCAGCCAAAGATGCTACAGAACGGGTTGTTTTAACCAGAATAAAATGGGCATTCTTGGTTACCCGGTCTATAATCACCCATATCCCTTTATTTCCCTCTTTTGTCCTTGGAAAACTGTCAATGAAATCCAAAGAAATCATTTCACGACCCGAATTTCATCGTTCAAAAATCCACATCCGTACTTCACTTGTACCACTTCACTTGTACTCGAATGTTGCAGATTCAACCACTGAAATCCGATTCATGCCGGAGCTTATAACACATCAAGTATAACAACATAGCAGAAGAAAAGAGTATATCATATAATTTCAATGAATACAATATCCAATGATATACAACAATGATCTCAAATACATATCAGAGATCAAATACAATGATACATCGGAATAAATTACTTGAACTTGAACCACCAAGTGAGAACTTCAATATCTGCAACTCCATCTCAAATGCTCCAAAGCTCCAAACCGAAGATAGCTTGGACCAAAAGATCAAACCACCAATCAAGTTATACTTAGCAACGCTAGTCATCCAAAGACTGAAGAGGATTACCAAATACGCCAAAGACTATCGAATTTACATCTACAAGCTGGTTATCTGAAAAACCCAACTCTAGACTGCTCGTGTGGAAAATTATGGGCACCCAGAGTTTAGGAAAGGAACAATAAACTCCGGGGTAGTCATGGGACTGGTGTGAGCAACAAAAACAGTTTTATCTTTTAAAACAAACAACAGAAGAAGTAGAAGAAATTCACTATATTTTTTTGGGACCCAACTCTAAACAGCTATCTCCAAACCGAAGATAGCTTGGACCAAAAGATCAAACCACCAATCAAGTTATACTTAGCAACGCTAGTCATCCAAAGACTGAAGAGGATTACAGAAGACACCAAAGACTATCGAATTTACATCTACAAGCTGGTTATTTGAAAAACCCAACTCTAGACTGCCCGTGTGGAAAATTATGGGCACCCAGAGTTTAGGAAAGGAACAATAAACTCCGGGTCAGTCATGGGACTGGTGTGAGCAACAAAAACAGTTTTATCTTTTAAAACAAACAACAGAAGAAGTAGAAGAAATTCGCTATATTTTTTTTTTGGAAAATGAAACTGCCATAAGGCCTCCTGCCACACACACATTGCAAGCGCAAACTTGGAGGAGATTTCTCCTTATGACAGTAAAAAATTCTTGATACACGAAAGTTCTTTTTGATATTATTATTAGTGCATGGTGGAAAACACTTCGAAAGTATAATATTAATCTTAGCCAGCATACGTATGCCTACTATAGCTACATATTAGATGGTAGGTTCTACAACTAAAACCGTACAGGGCGCGTATTGGATGATTGGATTTCCAACAAATGGTCAGGCTAAAGAACTTCCTATTGCCACATGGGAACGCCTTTGGAGGGACACCCCGAGAACCTACCCGAATCTCTGCCAACACAAGGCCGGTTTACTCCCTTCCTGGGAGTAACACCTAAAAAATGCCATCCCCGCTCGTTTGCGACCTTTATCCGAGGTACCTTAAACACAAAGCCACATCACACAGTAATAAATTTATAGTGTCCACATGAGTTAAGTATCTGGGCTCCATACCATGATACCATATTTTATCCATAAGAAATGGACATACCCTAGGCGAGCGACCCATGCAACCTTGCCGCAAAATTCCTGTTTCGACCATTTTCGGGTTGTGAGGCTCGACGAAGTCTCGTCCATAAAGCCATGCTTTTCACAAATCCTGCTTTAATCAACAAATGATCAGCAGCACTTCGTATGCCACATTACCAAATTGGGAATGTATCACTAGTAACCATCAACTACATAACCTCTGAGCTCGTACGTCTCAGAGAAGGGTGTTAAGTTAAGAGAATAAATTCTCCACCACCAAACAGAAATGTATTTGATGGAAACTGGTTTTACATTTCAAAGTGTGATATCAGACACACATCCATACAAGTCTGTACCGGGTTCGAACAGAACCGAAGGCACTTCAAAAGAAGCCCTTACAAATCCGGGTATTCACAATCCCGATTAGACTCCCCATCACATATGGAGATCTCTATACCGTAGCTACTCAGTGCAGAGCTATTCGATAGGTTATCCTATAGTTCTCGTAAATACCCAGTCTTCACCATCGGTCTTCAAATGCTATCCATGTCGTCGTATCATTATTCGGAATGGGTTATATGACACAAGATCCTCTTCCGGCTAAACCGAATAATGAGCGCAATATTTAAAAACATATGGATATTGGGATTTCAGTTAAGTCACAACTTTAAAATCCAAAACTTTTCTTTTCAAATGGTTTAAACAAATTACCATTTCCAAATCTTTAAACAAAAAGATTCATTCCAAAAAGTTCACCCATCTTTCATAAAGATTCATTCACAGATTTCAAAACAACTTCCACTTCAAATCTTTTATAGAAAGGATACACCTTTAAGATCCCTTTTCAATTTGAAAACAAAGTTTACCAATCTTTAATAAAGATTCATTCATATTCTTTCAAAACAGTTTCCCTTTCGAATTGGATTAACTCCTTCAATCTTTTAATCAAAGATTTTAATTCATAGCTTTCAACCATTTTCATTTCAAACTTGAAATCCCTTTAACGCAAATTGGAATTTCTTTCCTTATATGAAATCTTTTACTACTTGAAAACAAACAGTTTTCATTTCAGAAAATCCGATTTCATTTATACAAGTTAAAGTCCTTGGGTTAAATTCAAATTCCCAAAACAATATCTTTTTAAATGGTTTAAAGCCCATATAAACACATTTATAACTTGTATAACCTTTTTAAACCAAACTTTCCAAATATAGAATTCAATTATAAATCTTGAATTCAAATTCAAATCAAATTATTTAAATTTTCAAAGCTTTGTCTAGCTATTTAAAATAACTTTTAAAATCACTTTTCTAAAATCTTTTTATTATTAACCCAATTCCATTTCCAAAAACCATTTGAATTCAAAATTCAACTTTAAAACCATTTCAATAATCTGTGACTTAACCGATTGCCTCATGCAATCCATATTTGTGTGTGTGTGGTGTAGTCTAGGAGTTCTACACAATAGTGCAACATCATCAATCATCACAGATTCAAGCATAGCAACTATAGATAAGCGTTATATTCCTATATTGCTTATCTTCCATTCATAGATCCATAGATAAATAATATAATTTCATCACGGATAAAATAAATTGCATTCATCACAGCTTGAATTAAAACAATTCAAACCACAAAGCATCACACAACAGAGATATCAAACAATTCACAGCATTTCATATAATTCAAACATCCAAGCATTCAATAATCATTTATAAGTAGGATTAATTAATTTAATTTCCAATTAAATTAATTTCTTATGTATTAATTATCAAATCTTGATAAATTAATTACAAAACATCTGATATTAATTAATGAAATTAATCAACCTTAATTAACAAATGGATCAATCTTTAATTATTAAATAACTAACCCTTAACTATTTAATTATTCTTTAGTTAATTATCCTTAATTAATTACATTAGTTAATTAACTCTTAATTAATTATCCTTTAATTAAGTATTCTTAATTTATTATCATTTAATTAATTATCCTTAATTAATTTACCTTAATTAATAAATCACATTAGATAAGTCTTTAAGTAAATGATCCTTTTAATTACAATGGGTAATTATTTTTAAATTACTTTCACTAAGCAATTATTATTTAATTACTTTCATTAAGCAATTATTTCTAAGTAATTAATTAGCCTTTAATTACCTATATTAATTTATCACCCTTTAAAAATTAATTATATTTACAAATTACTTTTAAATTAGTTAATGATTCCTAAATTAATCAAAGCTCCATTTAACTAAAGATAATCTTTAATTTAGATTAATTACTTAATCACTCTATTAATTTAGTTTTAAATAAACTTAATAATTATCATTACAAGCCATTAATTATCTTTGAAACCATTTTAAACAAATTTAGCTTTGAAGTTTAATCTTTGAAGAACTGGTCTTAAACTAATACCCGAGCCCAATTATTCAAAAACCCGAGCCTGCATTTGCTTTCCCTTACCCGACTTCGATTTTTCCTCTAAGTCCCTCTAGTCTTCTTCACCTTCTTCTTCTTTTTTATTCTGTTTTATTTTATATTTTAAAACCTGTTGTGTAACTTAAACTAGCGCAAATGACTCGAAAGCAAACCCGTGTCATAACGTATTTTCCACGAGACACAACCCGACTTTCCCTCTTCTTCTCCAACCATACAATCCTGACACATCCCCGTGCACCGTGCATCTACACCCACGAACCAACCACCTCTGCACATTGCTGCGACCATCCACACGGCCACAATCATCCAATCGTACACTTCGACCAACCAAGTTGACTGAACGACTTGAAAATTAAAATAGAACTACCTGATACAACTGGAACCCAACTTAGATCACCTAAAAGTGCCTCGTTCCTACCAACCCGATCACCAGAGACCTCGCGAGCCTGCCTAGAACACCGTCAACCACTTGAGCTTGGATTCCAACCCCTATGGCGAAGTCCGATCTCCCTTTGACAGTGCAGTGACCTCGAATGCAACTTCATTCAAACGAGGTCCCAAAATCCTATTTTTACATCATCCATCTTCTCTGGCGATCTAGAATTTATTCCACCACTTTTCTGATTATCCCTTATCGACAAACATGCTTCAGATGCGATCACAAGGCCAATTGTGCCATTGGTTGCCAGAGCTTGATTAAAATAGAATTTCTGTTTATCTAGAAATTCTCCATCATTACTAGCTTAAAAAATCGTGAAACGATTTTCTAAATTCATCATTTTGAAATACGAATCAGCCTGCATGATTAAAACTTACCAATTTAAAAATCAAATTCTCGGCTTGAATTTAATTTTTTTCTGTCATCCTGATTCCAGCAATCCTACCTATATATTCTTCTTAATAACTTTTTTCTTTGATTGATGTTTATTGATACAAAATATTCCTTTTAGAAATTATAGCTTAAATTCATTTAGATGGGAAGATACTAATTTTTTTTAGTGAGTTTGAATCTGCAATTTTAAACAGAGGAGAACATTTGCACAGACATTGCTCAGATACACACATGCATACACAAATTCATACATGCAGAACATCATTCACTATTTTAATTCAAGGATCAATCACAACATCATGACATAAAAATGGATTCAGGTCTAGTTTGCTCACCTATTTAAAGCAGAGAACCAGAGAACATAGCAAAGCCTGGAAATTTGATTTGATCTGACACTTTTGAAACTGAAATTTGAATTTGTTTAGTTGAATCTGATCTTGTTTGTTTGAATTTACATGCTCTCTGTTTTGCTTGTTCTTTACTTCGAGATTTTGAATTGAATCTGATCTGCCATTTTTGAGAACTGAAGCCTATTCCAGATTTGATTTAAAGGTTTGCATTGCTCGAACCTGATTTGTTACTTAGGTTTGTGTTTTAATCAGAAACTTTGTTGTTGAAGCTTGAATCTGATCTTTGCACTTGGATCAGGTTTTGATTTTGCTTGAAAATCTTGAATTTGCTTTGCTCTTTTATTCTCAGGTTTTTTTTCGCTTTGATCTGGTTTTTTAATTTTTTTTTGATTGCATCGGTGTTATGGCTGGGTTCAGCAGGGTGTTTGTGTTTGAGTTGAAGCCTGAGTTTCTTGAAGAGTTGTCTGCCAATCTCTAGGATCTGTGTGAGACCGGATGATATGGTTTTGTGATTCGAAGAGCTTTGGATAGGAAGTCTTTAGCGTCTATGGCAGCGGTGCAACCCGAAGAGTTATGTGTGCCGACAGGTAGGTCATCTGTCAGCAGTTTTCTAGAGGTGGAATTCAGAAGTAGAAGAGTGAATCCATTTCTTCGATGGATTGGTTAGTCTAGCATAAGTTGTTCTGATTGGTGAAGAGAGAACAGTTTCTTTGGAAATTAGGCTGGGTTGATCGCACAAGCGACTTGCGATAATTGGGTATTCTCTTCAGTTATCTTTGGCTTAGATCGAGGCTTCTTTAGGTATGGAGGTTGTCAGAGATTTTTTCGGATGTCTTAAGGGAACTCAGAGGTTTGCCTTTGCATCTAGAGATTGAGTTTTTCTTATCTTTATTCTTCTTTATGGATCCGATGAACCGTATCTTCCAGGAAGTGTTGGACAAGTTTATGCTCATGTTCATCATCGATGGATTTTCTCGTCTACTCCAAATCAGAATTGTGCAGTGGAAGCGAAGTTGCAGTTGTTCTAGAGCGGAAGCAACCCTAGACTCTTTGGAAGTTGCAGTGTTTTGGATTAGAGGGTTTATATAGAATCTGATGACGAGTTTGGTTGATCTGGAGAGGATCATTTGGTTGGGTTGTTTTTGGTTCAGTTTGTTTTTAGAGGCATCATCGAAGATTGAGCTGATCAGGAAGGTAGAAGGCAGCCCAGGATCGTCAGGAGAGTTTTTTGGATAAGAAATGGAAGAATTTAGATTTCGAAGTCGGAGATTTGATTTTGAATAAGTTTTCTCTGGACAAAGGAGCTATAAGATTTGGTATGACTAGGGAGCTAGCTCCAAGGTATTGGATCTTTTCTGTGTTTTAGTAAGGATTAGTGCTTTGGTTTTCAGGGTTGAATTGCCAGTTTGGAAGACTGGGATTCAATATGTTTCACGTATCTTTGAGGGAGTACGTATCTGATCCATCTCTGGTTGTGGAACCAGCAGTTTAGGAAGATTGGTAGTTGAATCAGACTTGTGATGGTTTGATTTTCTGTTCTGATTGTAGATCTAGATGGATAGGAGCTCTATAGCTTAGTAGTGTAGCTAGTTTGGATTCAGTAGAGTGAGTATTCGAGAGTTTAAACCTGGGAAACTCGAGATAGTGCTTGGAAATCTATCTTAATTTGTGTCAGGATCATTAGATTTGTTTGATTGAGTGAATTGGTTGCTATGGATGTTAGCATTTGGTTGATAATATATGCTTGAATTGGTTGGAATAAATAAAAAAAATTGGATTATCTTTTATTTTAAATTTCGAGGACGAAATTCTTTTAAGGAGGAAGGAATGTGATATCCCAGAATTTCAAGGAATTTAAAATGTGATAATCTCTTAATTAAATTATTTAAAATTGATAAAATTGTTATTTTCAAATATAAATAACCAAATAATTAATAATGTGATGTTTTTAATTATGGTTATAGATTGGTTTTAAATAATAATTATTATTTAGTTTATGATATTGTATAAATATATTTTAGATATAGATATAAATGGATTTTAAATAAGACTTATTATTTTCAAATTTAATAAGTGTTGTTTAAATGTATATATATTTATTTAAGTTGATTTTAACATAGGATAATAATTTAATAATGTGGTTGTTTAAAATTGATATCTATATTTAATTGACTTAATTTTAAATTGGATTTTGAATTGAATTTGAATTTGGATTTAAAATTTGAATTTAAAGGATATTTATCTTAAAAATATTTTGATTCTAAATTTTATGAATGAGTTTTTGTTCAAAATAAGATTGTTTTATTTTTTTCTTTAAAGGAAATTTATTTATATAAATTTGGAAAAAGTATTTATTTAATAGTAAATAAATACAAAAGCTTTTAAATTAGCATTTAAAAATGGATTAGATAATTTTATATGATTTTAATTAGAATCTAATTGGTTTTATTTTATTTTCTTTTAAAAAGTTTCATTTCTATATAAATTAGAAAAGCATTTATAAATTAATAAAGGTATTTATTAATTAACAAAATTAATAATAAAAGTTTTAAATCTTTTAAAAATAATATAAAAATAAGTAATGACAAGTGTTTAATTATGAAAACATATTGATAACATGTGTAAACAAATAAATAATGGTAGAAGGAGATGTTTGCCGAGTTTTCTCGAGTTGTTTATGTGTAATGCCCGAAGTCAAGTGAGTTTGTGCTCGAAGTAATTGAAGGGTCGCTTGGGTAGTTTTATGGTTACATGTTTTCTTTTCAACCTGTCTGTTCAAATTTTAAAATGATTTTAAAATTTGAAAGTAAAGATTTAAACAAAGTTTTAAATCAAAGTTTTAATCTGGAATCAAATTTGATTTGTATCTTAGTTTGGAGATAAATAAGTTTTTAAAATTTAAATTGTTTTAACAACTTTAAATATTAAAGTATAATTTAAATGGTTTGAATTTAAAAATGAATTTGGTTTAAACTCTTTTAAATTTCTTTTATAAGATAAATATTGCTTTAACATGAGATTTAAAAGGTTTTTAAATTGGTTTTAAACTTTGTTAAAGTTAAATTTGTATTCATTTTAAATCTTAAATTTAAAATGAAATTTAAAAGTAAATTTAAAAGTAAATTGTTTTTAAATGATTTGTTAATGATAATTTAAGCATTAATAAGAATTTTTTTTTAATCTTAAAGTAAATTAAGATTTAATGATTTGTGATTCATTAAATTATTAAGGTAATTAAAGAATAATTTATTAATTTAATAAATTAATGATTTGGATTGATTAATTAAGTAATTAAGGGTTTAAATTAGTTGATTAAAGGTTTAAGTTAATTAATTAAGGAATAATTAATTTGTAACTAAGGATCATTAATTAGATAAGTATAGAATATTAATTAACGATTAGGAATTAATTAATCAAGTAATTAAAGATTAATTAAGTTACAGTTAAGCACTTAATTAAATAATTAAGAGATTAATTAATTAGTTATTAAAGATGTATTAATTTGAAATTAATAATGATTAATTTAAGTTTAATTACTTAGGAGAAGTAATTAAAGATTTGTTAATAGTTGATGAAGATCATTAACTAGGGATTATTAAATAATTAACTGTGACGACCCGACTTTCACTCCACTTAAAGTCGCATCATCTTGAAGAAAGAAGGGGACAGAAAGGAGAAAGGATAGAGAAGAAAGAAGAAACAACATCAGAATCTAAACAGCGGAACAAATAAATTATATTAATCACATAAATATTACATAGTATCATATACAACAGAGTTACATAGCTTATACATCACATACTAGACAGTTATAAACAACTGTCTAGTTATTACAACTCAAATACCATTCAGAGAAACCAGCACAGCAGAACACTATATATATCTACAACGCTGAAACCTCCTGCTCCATTGCTCATCCACAATTCGTCAAAGCTAACCTGAATCCCTTGGCTTCTCGTAAAAATTTGAGTACCCAAGAGTTTAAGGAAAATAGAAATAAACTCCGGGTCAGACATGGGTCTGGTGTGAGCAACAGGTTAAGGTTGCTTAACTTTGAAAACCTTTGAAAACAAAAGGTATCATGTAAGACTTCCCACACATAAAAACAGGTAAGTTTTTTCCTTACCCTAACCAAAACATTTGATAGGAAATCCAGTGATATTATAATAGGTCTAGGGTTTTCAAGTAAATAAGAAATAGCTAAAATTGTTAAATGATTAAATTCCAGCATACTAGCCACAAAGTGGGTAATATAATCAAAACCATAAGGGCACGTAGGAAGAATGAGTTTCCATCAATGGCAGGGCTACTGGGGTACCGCACGTCACAGTACATAGCCTAGATCAACGTACCGAGGATTACTCCCAATCTCCTGCAACACAAGACCAAAACCATCCCTTATTGGACAGTCCCGAACAAGACAGCCACGGCAATTGTAGATCACAACTACCCACACAACCAAATAAAAAGGGACCTCTAGACAGGGGAAAATCTCGTCCTACTTAGGCGCTACCCACTTAGCCTTGCTGCACCTCCCTTTTTTTTGCCATTCCCGGTTGATGAGGCTTGATGCTATGATTACCTTTATTAGAACACATCACTTAGAATGCTCATCATCCACCTGACGATGTTCTGAAGGCATTCAATCCATACAAGTTCGTTTCGGGTTTGAACGAAACCAAAGGCATTATCTCGTTACACTCATTTTGGAATCACCCTCAGAGTTAACGACAATAACCCTTGCACTCTGAATCTTCATCTTCACATGAGATTCACGACCTATCGTTAATTTGGATCGATGTGATTTTCGGATATCCAAATCTGGAAAAGCCGATCCCGGTCTCATCGAAATCCAAAACGTATTTTTTAAGGCCAAGTTGTTTTAAAGTTAAAACAATTCACTTCTATTATCTATATACACACAGATTAGATAATTCACAATATCACAGATAGATAATTCATATTATCATCACAAACAGATAATTAACATTATCATCACAAACAGATAATTCACGTAAGACTTCCCACACATAAGCATCCATATCATACAACATTACTTATCTCCTTTCTGAGATTTCAAACCATTCAAGGCAATCAATATCATCCATCCATACATAAGCAATGATCTATACCATCTCTAATTAGTTTAAAGCGAATTAAATTAGTTACTTCATCTCTAATTAATCTAAAATAAATTAAATTAATTACTTTCATCACTATAAATCTTGCTTACATAACCATTAATTAATTACAAATTAATTAATTAATTAATTAATTAATTATCCTCTAATTATCCATCTTAATTAACCATTCCTGATTAATTATCCTTTAATTACATTCAAGTAATTAGCCTTTAATTAATTTCACAAATTAATTATTCTTAATCACTTATAGTAATTAACCTTTAATTACTTTATTAATTTATTAACTATAACTAATTTACATTAATCCTTAATTAATTACAATTAATTAATTACTCTTTAATCACTTATTGATTAATTAACCTTTAATTAATCAACCTTTAATTACATCATTAATTACATTAATTCATGATCCCTTAATTATTTCTTAATTAATTATTCTATTTAAGTTAATAACATTTAATAATTAATCTTAAATTAATTATTCATTAATCAATCTTGATTAATCACATTCAGTAATTAACCACCCTTAATTAATTTACATCACTTAATTATCTTCAAATAATTTTATTAATCAACTCTTAAATTAATTACACTAAGTAATTAATTATTAATTACTTCCACTAAGTAATTACCTTTCCTTATTAATTACACAAGCAATTAATCCCAAATCTCTTCCATACTTCAATTAATTACATCCAGTAATTACTCATCTTAATTACTTTACTAAGTAATTATTCTTCATTAAGTAACTATACTTAACAAATCATCTAGTGATTATCGTAAATTAATTAAACTTAATTAATTAACTCAAACTAATCAAATTTAATTTAATTAATTACAATGAGTAATTAATTCCTTAATTACTTTCATTAAGTAATTTTACTTAAACAATTTCACAAATGATTATTTTTAATTAATTAATATAATTAATATGAGGGTAATAAGAAGACGAGATAAGGGACAGGGAAGTAGCACTACAAATGGTCCATGCCCTGCAACAACAAGGAAATAACTCTTCTCAATCTCCTTTGATCCGATTTCAATTTCTTTGATTGCTTCATGGCAGCTCAAGGAAGGAGCTTTGGTGTGGATGCACTGCGAATCATTATAGAAGGTCCCTAATTTATATTCTTTCTATCAAATTCCTATCATTTTAAACTTTAATGAATTTGAAATATTAAATTAAAATAAATGGTAAACAAGAATATAAAGCTGAATTGGATTGCATCGATTTCAACTAAAACCAAATTTGAAATTTTATTATGATTTGTTGTGAGTATCAAAATCCAAAGCGGGATAAGTTAATATCTGCTTTGGGATATTCCAACCTGGATTGGGTATCCATTGTTTGTTCTGTTGGGTCCAGATATATTCTACGGACGGTTAGTTACCTTTCGCATTAACCGATGCTCCTGCATATTTCATAGACTGGATGACCATAGTACTTCGTGAGATATTGATTGAGTTTGTTCTCATATGTATTGATATACTGATTTGGTAAGCTAAATAGAGAATAGATATTCAGTTTGATCTGGAAAGCTATATCTTTGTGTTTACATCTATCTTTGTTGTCTCCTTGGCAAATTTCGAGGACAAAATTTTCTTAAGGGGGGAATTTGTAACATTCATGTTTTTAAATCAAATTTTAATTGGTTTTAAGTAAAAAAATTGTTTTTGGGTCGACTAATTATATTTGAATGATTATTTAAATTATTCTTAAGTGTTCACTTGGGATTTGATGATGTGATTAAAAGCTAATTAATGAAAAAGATGATTACTTAGTAGAAGTATCAAAGGTTAATTACTTTATGTAATTAATTAAGGAGAATAATTTATGGATAATTACTGAATGTAATTAAAGTGATTAATTAAGTAAAGGTGGATTAATAAATGATTTAAAGGTGAATTAATTAATGATTAAAGATAGATTAATTTGTAAATTACTTAAAAGTAACTAATTAAAGGTTAATTAATTAACGAAGATAATTAGATGATTAATGATTTATAATTACTTGATAATTAAAGAGAAATTAATTAAAGTATAATTAATTTATGGAATTAATTAATTAAGGAAATTAATTTGAGGATAATTAGTTAATTAAAGGTTAATTAATTAATGAAAGTGATTAAGGGACGAATTATTAATTAAGGATTAATTAATTATTGTAATTAATTAAGGATAATTAATCAAAGAATTAATTAATAATTAAGGGTTAATTAATAAATAATTAAAGGGTAATTAATTAAATGGTTCGTAATTAATTAATATTAATCAAAGAGGATTAGTGACTAATCCGATTTAAATTAATCAAATGACTTAATGATCGTACTTATGGATGTTTGGATGGTATGGAATGCTTTGAATTATGTGATATTCCCGATTTGTGATGTTTTGTGATATGTTTGAGCTGTGGAATGTAATTTATTTATCTATAATGCATTTATATTATCTATCCGCGATTCTGTGTATATAGATAAGCGTTATAGGATTATACCGCTTATCGATATTGGTGTAATTGTACCTGTGATGATCGATGATGTTGCATTATTGGTTAAAACCCCTGGACTACACCATACACATACAAATATGGATTGCATGAGGAAATTGGTTAATTCACAGATTTTTGAAATGGTTTTAAAAGTTGAATTGTTTTGAATCCAAATGGTTTTGGAAATAGAATTGGTATCAGCTGTGACGAACCGCCTTTCATTCCACAGAAAGACGCATCATCAATAAGAAAAAAAGAGGTAGAAATATAATAGAATGAATAAAGAACTCAACAATATCAGAATCTCATAGCGGAAATGGAACAAAATATAATATATAACATAACTATTACATAGTCAATACATCAGAGTTACACAGATTACAACAGCATTACACATTAGAAAGTTATAAAGTCCTGTCTAATCCATTACATTCCATACAATAGACAAAGACTTAACACAGCGAAACACTATATATATATATCTACGAACGATGAAGCCTCCTACTCCATTGCTCCTTCAGAATTCGTCAAGCTAAAACCACATCGATCCAAGTTAAACGATAAGTCGTGACATCTCAAAGTGAAGATCGAGATGGGGTTTCAGAGTGCAAGGGTTATTGTCGTTAACTCTAATGGTGATTCCAAAATGAGTGTAACGAGATAATGCCTTCGGTTTCATTCGAACCCGTAATGAAATTGTATGGATTGAATGCTTTCAGAACATCGTAAGGTGGACGATGAGCATTCTAAGATAGACGTGTTCTATAAAGGTAATCGTAGCCTTAAGCATTATCAACCGGGAATGGAAAAAATAGGGAAGGTGCAACAAGGTTAAGTGGGTAGCACCCAAGTAGGACGAGATTTACCCCTGTCTAGAAGTCCCTTATCATTTCGGCTACGAGGGCAGTTGTTGGCCACAACTACGGGGTTGTCTTGTTCGGGACTGTCCAATAAGGGATGGTTCCGACGTTGTGTTGCAGGGGATCGGGAATGATCCTCAGTACGGTGATCTAGGCCCCGTACTATGACGAGCGGTACCCCAGTAGCCCTGCCATTGATGGAAACTCATTCTTCCAACATGCCCTTTACGGTTTTGATTGCATAACCCACTTTGTGGCTTGTATGCTGGAATTTAATCATGTAACAATTTCAGCTATTTCTTATTTACTGAAAACTCTAGACCCTATTATAATATAATTGGATTTCCTATCAAATATTTTGGTTAGCGTAAGGTAAAAACTTGCCCATGTTTATGTATGGGGAGTCTTACGTGATACCTTTTTGATTCCAAATGATTTTAGAGTTAAACAACTTTAACCTGTTTACATACACAAGACTCATGTATGACCCGAAGTTTATTTTGTTTTTCTTAAACTCTTGGGTACTCAAACTTTTATGAGTAGCCAAGTGATCAGGTAAGGATTATCAAATGTTTTGGAAGCTGGAGATGGAGTCCAGACGTATCTCCCTATCTATCTATATACGCTGTTTTATGACTTTTGATGTTGTATTTTGGATGTAATGGTTAGGCAGATTCTTATAACTGACTAATGTAACGAAGTCGTATTATTTTGTGTACTCTGATATGTAAAACTATGTAATGGATATGTGTAATATTATATTTTGTTCCGTTTCCGCTGTGAGATTCTGATGTTGTTGTTCTTTCTTTCTATCCTTTCTATTTCTATCTCTTTCTTTTCTTATTGATGATACGTCTTTCTGTGGTATGAAAGACGGGTAAATCTGTAAACTCAAGTCAGATAAAGAAAAACAGAAACCAGTAAAGCCATTTAAAAATCTAAGAATCAAGAGGGAATCAAAAGCAAGTGTCAAACTAGGCAAACAAAATTTTTCAAAGAAAAGGATCTTCAGCAACAACTCAGTAATCAAACAAAAGAAAATTCAAAGATTCACCATCACAAATCAATTCAAATAACAGGGATCAAAATAGCACATTCCACTCAAGTTACAGACAAAAGTTCTTCTCTGTTTTTTAAAAAAATCACTAGAAAACTGTAAGTAAATCTCTTCAAGAAATTTAATTTGAATTTGTTGTTAAAGATTTAAGCAAGTCATTCATCAGAAAACTAAGCAAGTTATATAAATCAGTTGCAGAAAAGAATTCAAGATCTAGTTGAAAACAGTTCTAGCCTTTCAAACTTTTAAAATCCAGAAAGCTTTTCTGTTCAAAATTCAAGTTGAGTAAACTTTGAAACTATGGAATTCAAATCTGTGCTTGAGATCATGCTTGAAGTTAAGATTGGTTGCATGTATATAAAATGTATGTGTATGTGTTTATAATCCCTGTGCATGTTGATATACAGGGATCTTTCACCCTGTTTCTTGTTCCAGTTTTTACAGAACCTATAAAAATCCCCATAATTTCTGTTTTAGTTATTGTTAGGGTGAATTATTAAAACAGAAAGTTTACAAATTTATCAAATATAATTTAAAAATATTTGTAAGTATTAAAAATAAATGGTTTGCTGGAAAAAAAATCAACACACAGTAAAACATAAAATTTGTAAAAATTCAATTGATTAAAATTTAGAATTTGATGTCATAATCCTATTTGTCTTCAAGAAATATGATTTTTAGTAAAAGAATCTGGATTTTTAAGTTGAAAAATTTCGAGTAATTTCAAGATGAGCGCAAACCGAATTTGGGGCAACCCATGACGATCAAAGAGGAATTAGACCTCGGGGTGATGACTGGGGATAGCTGGAGTTTGGTCGAACTCGAGAAAAATGCGGGGCAAATATATAGATCATCATGGTGATCTGATTATCTCAAACTAGGGTTTAAGCGCATGTTTTAGTTAAGGTCAGAATTTGTGTTGCTGGCGACTCGACGTCGAACCGGAACCAACCGCGTCAGTGCCAATCGAAGCAAGAGGAGTAGGCGAGGCTTTGACCAGGACCACATGACCTTTGATGGCCAGAGGTGAGAGAACGAGGCGCTTTTGGTGATGGTCATTTTTGGTTTTAGATTGATCAGGAAGCTCGATCGCGAACTTGTCGTTGGATCACATTTCTGGGTGGTTTGAAGGGTCGAGAGGGTAATCGTCGACTGAACGATGGTCGTAGTGTCGACCTGAGGCAATAAAAATGGTGTGCAACGTGCACGAGTTACTGAGCGTGTCAGTGAAAATGTTTTAGGGAAGAAGGCCTTAAGACTCGAAGTAGTCTTCGTGAAATCAAGCTACTGGCTCGTGTTGTGACTCGTGTAGTTTGATGCTATGCGCCGGGTTAAGTACTTAAACAAATTTTTAAGTTTGAATAAAAAGAGACACGGGTAGGTTTTGAATGGAACTCGAAGCAGGTAGACATGTAGCCCGGGGGAATGCTCGAAGCAGTTGTTCCAGTTTTAAAATTTAAAAAAATACAAGTCTAATTGATTTCTAAATTCATTCTTTATAAAATGATGATTGTTTGTTAAGTGCAATGTGAAGTTAAAGGTATTGAAATTAATTATTTGAAATTAATTAAATTCAAAGATGCTTTAAACTTATATTTTTAAATAAAGTTATTTTAAATTAAACATAATAAAATAATTAAGAAGTTAATCAAATATTTAAATTGTTAACTTAAAAGAAAATTTATTTATAATGATAAATAATGATTAAATAATTAACGATTTGTAATTACTTTGTAATTAATAATTAATTAATTAAGGAATAATTAATTAATAAAAGTGATTAAGGTTTAATTAATTAATAATTAAGGATTAATTAATTAAGATAATTAATTAAGGAATAATTAATTAATAAAAGTAATTAAGATTTAATTAATTAACAATTAAGGATTAATTAATTAAGATAATTAATTAAGGAATAATTAATTAATAAAAATAATTAAGATTTAATTAATTAACAATTAAGGATTAATTAATTAAGATAATTAATTCATAAAAGTAATTAAGATTTAATTAATTAATTAACAATTAAGAATTAATTAATTAAGATAAGTAATTAAGGAATAATTAATTAATGAAGGTGTTAATATTTAATTAATTTATAATTAAGGATAATTAATCATTGATTAAAATAACTAATGAAAGTAATTATGTGTTAGTTGATTTGAATCACACAATTAAATCATCTTAATTGAAGATGATCGATTAGTATTGAATGTTGTGTATTGGATTGGTATTTCTGATTTGTGATTATGATGCTATGAAACGTGAATTGCTTTGTGCTGAACTGTAATATCTGTAATTTGTTTCTGTGAATGTGAAAACCCATTGGCCCGTAAAACGACATTTAAATTTCGATGCGACAGGGAGTTGGATTCCAGTTGGTTATCCGAAACCCACATCGAACCTTGATAGTAAATTTTTATGAATGATGTATCCACATGTTTTAAAATTAAGCGCTAACTATTCGGATTAGTCGGGAGAGGACTTTGTGTCATATAACCCATTCCGAATAGTGATACGACAAAATGGATAGCATTTAAAGACGGTGGTGAAGACCGGGTGTCTTCGAGAACGATAGGATAACCTATCGAATGTCTCCGCACTAATTTGCTCCGGTATAGAGATCTCCATATGTGATGGGGAGTCCGATCGGGATTGTGGATATCCGGATTGCAAGGGCTTCTTCCTTTATTGGACGAAGTGCCTTCGGTTCTGTTCGAACTCGGAACAGACTTGTATGGTTGTATGTCTGACACTACACTTTGAGATATAAAGCAGATTTCTTTCAAATACATATCTGTTAGTGGAGAAGAATTTATTCTCTTAGCTTAACACCCTTCTCTGAGACATACAAACCCAGAGGTTATGTAGTTGAAGGTTATCAATGATATACTCCCAATTTGGTAGTGTGGCATGCTGAGTGCTGCTGTGTGTTGCTGATCATTAATTGATCATTTGTGATCAAAGCATGGCTTTTGTGTAAATCGTAGCTTTGTGGAGAGACCTCATCGGACCTTACACCCCGGAAATGGTCGAAACAGGAAAGATGCGGCAAGGTTATGAGGGTCGCGCCCTTTAGGGTACGTCATTTGCTTCTAAAAAAGGTGGTATCATCGTATGGAGCCTAGATACTTAACCTATGTGGTTGCTGCAATCTCATTACTGTGTGGCTGTTGCTTTATGGTTGAGGGCCCTCGGATAAAGGTCGCAAACGACCGGGGGATGACATACTCGTGTAGTAGTTACCTAGTTACAGAGGTAACCCGACCTTGTGTTGGCAGAGATCTGGTTAAGTTCTCGGGACGTCCCTCCAGAGGCGTACCCATGTGGCATAGGAAGTTCCTCAGCCTAACCATTTATTGGAAATCCAAAGAAACAATATGAGCCCTTTACGATTGCAATTTGTATTACCTACCATCTCAAGTCGTAGCTATAGTAAGCATAGTATAATGGTACCTATGCTGGCTAAGATTAATATTACACTTTCGAAATGTTTTCACACTATGCACTAATAATAATATCAAAAGAGTTTTTCTCATATCAAGCATATTTGATTATCATAAGGAGAAATCTCCTCCAATTATGCGATTGCATTGTGTGTGTGCGGGGAGGCCTTATGGTAGTTTCATTTTTCAAAAGCATATCGAATTTCTTTTATTAACTGTTTTATACATACAACTGTTTTTGTTTACTCATACCAGTCCCATGACTGACCTAGAGTTTATTGTTCCCTTTCTAAACTCTAGGTACCTATAATTTTCACACGGGTGGCCTGGAAACAGGTTATCCGTGTCTGGAGCCAGCTTGGAATCTTTTGAAGTCTTTTTGTTTGGAAGCTATCGGATTTTGGAAGTTTTGGCTTTGGCAACCTCTTGAGGTGTTGGAGTTTATGAAGACCTTATCATAGTAGATGTATGTTGGATCCTTTTGAAGACTTTATTGTCGTTCCGTTGTGAAGTTATCATTATATTGTTGTTATATCAATATGTAGCACTCTGATATTGATGTTATATGTTGTAATGGATATTGTGTCTGTTGTTGTATCTGTGATGTTGATGAATGATATTCATTTTTGTTTCCGCTGTTTATTCTCATCTAATGCTGTAGCTATAGTAGTGCAACATCATCAATCATCACAGATTCAAACACAACAATATCGATAAGTGGTATGATCCTATAAAGCTTATCATTTATTCACAGATTCACAGATAATATAATTTATCACAGATAAATAAATGACATTCATCACAGATCACACCAAAACGATTCATAGCACAAAGCATAACATATCAGGAATATTAACAACTCAACAACCAATAGAATTCAAACCTGAGAAGGAATCAAGACTAAAACCCGACTCAACTGAAACTAGTAGAATAAATCAAACTCAATTCAAATCTTCAAACCAGAGCAACATCAAATGCCATCTTCACTTGAATCAAACCTGAGTAACAACTTCGGGTTCAGGCAGAATCAAACTACAGTAATTAAGACAAGAATTTAAAATCTGGAAGCCTTGAAAACAAAATCTAGAAATCAAATAACAATGCAAAGATTAGGAATAAAGCTAGCAATCAGATCAACATCAGTGTTCAAGTTTTCAACCTGAACAATCAAAAATTTAAGCAAAACAAATACACGTAAAGATCAGAGCATTTCAAGCCAGGAAATCAAAATAGCCTGATCAATGCAAACATCTTCAAGTTTAGATTGAAGCATGCAAACATCAAGCAATCAAGCTTTAACCTGGGATGATCAACTCAAACAATTCAAGTAAAATCAAATCATCAAGAATAAAATAAAGCATCAGTTTCAAAACAATAGATCAAACCAAAGCAAAAGTTCCAGATCAGGAAACTGTTCTCTGCCTTCAAATATCAAATTCAGGCGAGCAAACTCTAAAGCCTATATATACTTTTCTTTGGTTTGCATGTGATTAAATTCGGATGTATGATTATGAAATGTGTGTGCATGGATGAAAATATACCTGTATGTGTATAGATATGGCTATGCACATGTGTCCATGTATCTCTGTTCTATGTTACAGGTTCAAAAACAACCTGATTTATTTATATCTCTCCACCCAAATGATTGTAGGTTTTGATTGCTGAATGAAAAGTGTTATATGAGTACCACATCATTTTTAAATAAATCCAAGTGAAAAATATTGAGTAAATGTTTTTTAAAATAAGAAACCACAGCGAGAACTATATATATGTCCAAATCTGGTCATTATAAATTTGTGTTTGAATTCTATAATCATAATCAAATGGGAAAGTGATGAATTTAGATGAAGATTTCAAAATTTTTAAGTAAGTCAAACATATGAATTTACGAGATGAACTGATTATGCATTTTCGACGATCCTCGATGATCGGAGTAATGATAATTCACGTGGTCGAGAAGGGAGCATGGTTGGAGGTCTAGAATCATCAGAAAAATGTTCAATGATTTTATAATTCATCGTGATGATCGTTCGAAGTCAAATTAGGGTTCGACAGCCTATTTCAATCAATGTCGATATCGAGGTATTTGCGTGGTCATTGTTGAATTGGAAGCAATCGCACTGGGAGGGAAAGCTTCGTGGGTCATCGACGATGATGTGGTCGGAGTTTCATAACCTTTGGTGAACTATGGCGGCGAGTCGAAGTATTTTTCTGATTGTTTGCTTTGTTCCAGTTTTGGCCAACATGTTCAAATTTGATATCGGGGACATTTTCGAGAATCTGGTTGTTTGGGTTGGTCAGTGGTGTTGTTGACTTGTCGAAGGGAACGTAGTTGACCGAAGAGGGTCGATGCTTCGGTGCACGTGCACCGTGCACTTGCATGCCTGTGTGGTTTTGATGATTGGAAGAAGGTATGGTCTCGAATCTATTCTTGGGTAAAAGGGGGTAGTGGCTCGAGTGAATTATCGAGTTTGTTTGTGTGTAGTTGTGTAACTGATTTTAAGTTTTAGGCATGAAGAAAAAAAAGAAAAAAAGGGAAAGCTTGGGTATGACTTTGGGAAGCTGGACCTTAGCTCGGGGTTGCGTTCGAGTAGCTTGTGGGTTAGCTGTGTAACAGATTTCTAAATACTCAAAAAAGGGAATGAGATGTATATGAATAACAAATTATTAAAAAAAGTTTCAAATTCTAAAATGTTTAAAGTTAAATATCTTTGAATTGTTTTAAAAATTGGATTAAGTTAATAATTAAAGGTAAAGATATTAATTTTAATAAAAAGTTTCAATTTGTTTAGTAGTGAATAAATTTCAAGCTTTTAAAATTTGATAAGATTTTAAATGATAATTAAAGTAATTGCTTAAGATAAAAGATTTATCTTTTATCTAATTGAAACTTTAAGTGATTAAAGATTCGTTAATGAATGTAAGTAGTTAAAAGTCAATTGCTTAATGTGATCACTTAAAGGTTTATTTACTTAATTATTTAAAGAATAATTAATTAATGAGTAATTACTTAATAAAAGTAATTAAGGATAACTAATTAATGATCAGAGGTTAACTAATCAAGTGATTAAGCAATAATTAATTAAGGATAATTAGATATGTGATTAATTGGTTAAAATAGTTGCTTTGAGGATAATTAATTAATTAAGGATTAGTTAATTAATGGAAGTAATTAAGGATAATCAATTATTGTAATTTTATTAAGTAAATGATAATTAAGGGTTAATTAATTTTGTCATTAATTTAAGGTTAATTAATTACTGTAATTAATTAAGGATAATTCATTTAATGGTAATTAATTAAGGATTAATTGATTTATTAATTAAGGTTGATTAATTAATAGTTAAGGATTAATGAATTTATTAATTGGGATTAATTAATAAATGATTAAAGAGTAATTAATTAGATGGTTTGTAATTAGTAAATAGTAATTAATCTGATTTAAATTAATCAGATAATTAATTGATGGATGTTTGAATTCTATTGATTGTTGAGTTGTTACTATCCCTGATATGTTATGCTTTGTGCTATGAATTGTTTTGGTGTGATCTGTGATGAATGTCATTTATTTATCTGTGATAAATTATATTATCTGTGAATCTATGAATAAACGATAAGCATTATATGATTATACCGCTTATCGATATTTTTGTGTTTGAATCTGTGACGTTTGATGATGTTGCACTACTGTGTAAAACCCTTGGACTACACCTTACACACACAAATATGGATTGCACGAGGAGGATGGTTAAGTCACCGATTTTTGAAATGGTTTTAAAATTGAATTTTGAATCCAAATGGTTTTGGAAATAGAATTGGGTTAAACATGAAATGCTTTTGAAAAGGAGTTTTGAAGATAAAATTTATTTTGAATAACTTGATTAAGTTTTGAATTTGAAATAATTTGATTTGAATTTGAATTCAAGATTTGAATTGTGGTTGAACGAGTTATATAATGTGTTCATATGAGTTTTAAACCATTATTTTGGAAATTTGAATCTAACCCAGGTTTTATATTTGAAGGGCTTTAATTTATGCAAATAGAACTGGATTTTTGCGAAACAAAAACAATTTGTTTTCAAATAATAACAGCTTTCAGATAAAGAAGGATTTTCAATTTGTGTTGAAAGATTTCAAATTTGAAATAGAATTATTTTGGAAGCTATGAATAAATCTTTGTGAAAGATTATTGAACTTTGTTTTGAAATTGGAGGGGTGTATCTTTTGTATAAAAGATTTGAAATGGAAATGGTTTTGAAAGCTATAAATTGAATCTTTGATTTAATAATTGGATGAGTTAATCCGATTTGAAGTGGAATTTGTTTTGAAATCTGTGAATGAACCTTTGTGAAAAATAGGTGAACTTTATGAAGTGAATATTTTTGTTCAAAAAGATTTGAAATGGTAAATTGTGTAAACCATTTGTTTTGTGTTTTAACTTGTGACTGAACCGAAATCCTATATCCATATGTTTTTAACATAGTGCGCTCATTATTCGGTTTAGTCGGGGGAGGACCTTGTGTCATATAACCCGGAACAGACTTGTATGGATATGTGTCTGACATTACATTTTGAAATGTAAAGCTGGTTTCTATCAAATACATTTCTGTTTGGCGATGGAGATTTATTCTCTTACCTAACACCCTTCTCTAAGACGTACGAGCTCAGAGGTTATGTAGTTGATGGTTACTAGTGATACATTCTCAATTTGGTAATGTGACATACGAAGTGCTGCCGATCATTTGTTGATCGAAGCATGGCTTTGTGAAAAAGCATAGCTTTGTGGACGAGACTGCATCAGGACCTCACACCCCGAAAATGGTCGAAACAGAAAAGATGGGGCAAGGTTGCAGGGGTCGCGCCTCTAGGGTATGTCCATTCCTTCTGGAAAAGGGTGGTATCATGGTATGGAGCCCGGATTCTTACTCATGTGGACACTGCAAATTTATTACTGTGTGATGTTGCTTTATGGTTGAGGATCCTCGGATAAAGGTCGCAAACGACCGGGGATGGCATATCTTTAGGTTTTACTCTCGAGCAGGGAGGAAGCCGGCCTTGTGTTGGCAGAGAGCCGGGTAGGTTCTCGGGGCGTCCCTCCAGAGGCATTCCCATATGGCAATAGGAAGTTCCTTAGCCTGACCATTGTTGGAAATCCAATCTCCAATACGCGCCTTGTACGTTTTTAGTTGTATAGCCTGCCATTTACTTATGGCGGCGCCCCACTGTTTAGATGGTAGCTATAGTAGGCATACAATAATGGTTGTATGATGGCTAAGATTAATAAAATACTTGCAAATGTTTTCCAATATGCACTAATAATAATATCAAAATGGTTTTTGCGTATCAAGCATTTTTGACTATCATAAGGAGAAATCTCCTCCAATTCTGCGTTTGCATGGTGTGCGACGGGAGGCCTTATAGTGGTTTCATTTTCCAAAAAGCATTGAGGATTTCAATGTTTTAAATTCCTTGTTGTTTGTTTTTAAAAAAACTGTTTTTGTTTGCTCATACCAGTCCCATGACTGACCCGGAGTATATTGTTCCCTTCCTAAACTTTGGGTTTCCACAATTTTCCACACGGGTAGTCTAGAGTTGGGTTTTTCAGATAATCGAATAGTAGGTGTAGATTCGATAGCCATCAGCCTTCTGTTTGGTAGCTTTTGGAAATCGTTGGAGTCTTTGGATTTTCGGGATCACATTTGCCACAAGTTCTACTTGTTGGGGGTTCGAACTAGCTTTGGACTGGAGATGGAGTTGCAGATATTGGAATTTTCACTTGGTGGATCAAGTTCAAGATATTCTTTCTTCCGCTATTGTATATTTATCTCTGATATTGTTGTATCATATTGTATCAAATATTGTATTCATTGTTGTATCAATGATGTAGTATTCATTTTCTTCCACTGTTTTGTTGTACTTAATGTGTTATAAGCTTCGACGAGCCAGATTCGGCGTTTGAATCTACGGCATTCGAGTACAAGTGAAGTACGGGTGCCGATACCAAATGAAACGACCTTGACTCGACCTTCGAAAATCGGCACCCATACTTCACTTGTACTCGAATGCCACAGATTCAAACGCCGAATCTGGTTCGCCGGAGCTTATAACACATTAAGTATAACAACACAGCGGAAGAAAAGAATATATCATATAACTCCAATGATACAATATCCAATGATATACAATAATGATCAAAAATACATATCATAGATCTATAGACAACACATTGGAAACACAAAGGCACCATCAGCGGAAATAACTTGAACCACCAAGTGAGAACTCCAATATCTGCAACTCCATCTCAAATGCTCCAAAACTCCAAACCGAAGATAGCTTGGACCAAAAGATCGAACCACCATCATCGCTGAAGTGAAGCAACTCGATCCAAATGCGATCGCCAACATTCAAAGATTGAATGCTATCGAATCTACACCTACTATTTGATTATCTGAAAAAAACTAACTCTAGACTGCCCGTGTGGAAAATTATGGGAACCTAGTGTTTAGGAAGGGAACAATAAACTTCAGGTCAGTCATGGGACTGGTGTGAGCAAATAAAAATAGTTTTTCTTTATCAAATGCAAAATAAAAGATTTTAAAATAAATCCGCAATGCTTTTTGGAAAATGAAACTATCATAAGGCCTCCCGCCGCACACATAATGCAAACGCAAAATTGGAGGAGATTTCTCTTTATGATAGTCAAACATGCTTGAACGCAAAAACCTTTTGATATTATTATTAGTGCATAGTGGAAAACATTTGCAAGTATAATATTAGTCTTAGCCAGCATAGACATTTCGAACTACGCCTACTATACTACCATCTAAACGGTGGTGACCACCATAAGTAAATGGCAGGTTCTACAACTAAAACCGTACAAGGTGCGTATTGGTGATTGGATTTCCAACAAATGGTCAGGCTAAGGAACTTCCTGCTGCCACATGGATACGCCTCTATAGGGATGTCCCGAGAACCTACCCGGCTCTCTGCCAATACAAGGCTGGGTTACCTCTGTAACTAGGTAACTACTACTCGAGCATGCCATCCCTCGGTCGTTTGCGACCTTTATCCGAGGTACCTCTACCCCAACAACCACAAAGCAATCACAAAGTAATAGATTTGCAATGACCACATGAGTTAAGTATCTGGGATCCATACCATGATACACCATTTTCCAGAAGGGAATGACACACCCTAAAGGGTGCGACCCTCATAACCTTGCCGCATCTTTCCAGTTTCGACCATTTCCAGGATGTGAAGTCCTGAAGCAATCTCGTCCACAAAGCTACACTTTTTCACAAAGCCATGCTTTGATCAACAAATGATCAACAACACTTCGTATGCCACATTATCAAATTGGGAGTGTATCACTAGTAAGTATCAACTATATAACCTCTGAGGTCGTACGTCTCAGAGAAGGGTGTTAAGCTAAGAGAATAAATTCTCCGCCACCAAACAGAAATGTATTTGATAGAAACCAGTTTTACATTTCAAAGAGTAACGTTAGAAACACATCCATACAAGTCTGTTCCGGGTTCGAATAGAACCGAAGGCACTTCCAAAGAAGCCCTTGCAAATCCGGATAATTCCTAATCACGTCCGTACTTCTCATCACATATGGAGATGTCTATACCCGGGACAAGTCGTGCAAAGACATTCGACGATTTATCCTTTCGCTTTCAAAAATATCGGTCTTCACCACTGGTGTTCAAACGCTATCCATACGTCGTATCATTATTCAGAGTGGGTTATATGACACAAAGGTCCTCTCCTGGCTAAACCGAATAATGAGCGCAATATTTAAAAATATATGGATATTGGGATCTTAGTTAAGTCACACTTTTAAATTTCCAAACCTTTTCTTCAAATGGTTTAAACAAATTACCATTTTCAAATCTTTAAACAAAAAGATTCATTTCACAAAGATCACCAATTTTTCCACAAAGATTCATTCATAGTCTTTCAAAACAATTCCATTTCAAATTGGATCAACTCTTCCAATCATTTAATCAAAGCTTTAATTCATAGCTTTCAAAAGATTCATTCATAACTTGGAAAACCATTTTCATTTCAAATCTTTTATATATAAAAGATACACCATTTAAAATCCTCTTCGATTTCAAAACAAAGTTTAGCAATTTTTCACAAAGATTCAATTATAGCCTTCAAAATAATTCACAATTCAAATCTTTTATACAAAAGATGCACCATTCAAAATCCTCTTCAATTTCAAAACAAAGTTCAACCATCTTTCACAAAGATTCAATTATATCCTTCAAAACAATTCACAATTCAAATCTTTTATACAAAAAATGCACCATTCAAAATCCTCTTCAATTCAAAACAATGTTCAACCATCTTTCACAAAGATTCATTTACAGCTTTCAAAACAATCCATTTCAAATCGTGAAATCCTTTTAACACAAACTGGAAGTTTTTTCTTTATATGAAAGCTATAATTATTTGAAAACAAATAGTTTTCGCTTTGGAAAAATCCAATTACACTTGCATGAGTTAAAGCCCTTAAATTTTGGGTTAAATTTAAATTTCCAAAAACCATACTTTTAAAATGGTTTAAAACTCATATAAACATATTTATAACTTATATAACCTTTTTTAACATAATTTCTAATTATAGAATTCAATTTCAAATATTGAATCCAAATTCAAATCAAATTATTTAAATTCCAAACTTTATCAAGTTATTCAAAATAACTTCTATCTTCAAAACTCCTTTTCAAAAAATTTTCTATTTCCTGAACCATTTGGACTCAAAAATCAACTTTACAACCATTTCAAAAATCCGTGACTTAACCAATTTTCTCATGCAATCCATATTTGTGTGTGTAAGGTGTAGTCCAAGGGTTTTACACAATAGTGCAACATCATCAATCATCACAGATTTAAGCACATCAATATCGGTAAGCGGTATAATCTATAACGCTTATCTTCCATTCACGAATTGACAGATAAAGTAAATCTATCATAGATAAATAAATTACATTCATAAAAGATAGTTACATTCATCATAGCTTGAATCAAAAATAATTCATAGCGCAAAGCATCACACATCAAGGATATCACATAATTCAACATTCAATTGAATCCAAACATCCATAAGTAAGATCAATTTAATCATCTGATTAATTTAAATCAGATAAATCACTAATCCTGGTTAACTAATATTAATTACAAACCATTAAATTAGTTATTCTTTAATCATAAATTAATTAATTAACCTTAACTAATGCATAAATCAACCTTTAATCATTAAATAATTAACCCCTAATTATTTAATTGTTCTTCAATTAATCATTCTTAGTTAATTACATTGATTAATTAACCCATAATTTAATTACCATTTGATTAATTATCCTTAATTAATAAGTGATTATTCCTAATCACTTTCATTAATTAATTAACCTTTAATTAATTATTCATCCTTAAATTAATTACATTAATTTATTAATCACATGGTTAATTGTCCTTTAATTAATTGCTCTTTAAATTGATTACACAGATAAATTACCTTTTAATCAATCACTTCATTCTTTAATCAATCAAAAATAAGCCACTTATCTTACCTAGTTAACATTTGAATCTTATCAATTTTTAAAGCTTGAAATTGATTTATTACAAAATAAATTGAGATCTTTTATTAATTAAAATTAATACTTTTACCTTTAATTACTTACTTAATTTAAATTTCTATAAAACAATTTAAAAACATTTAACATTTTAAACTTTGAAACCTGTTAAACTTGTTTTAAATAAATTGACTTTGAAGACTAATTCATATTTACTTTTAAAACTTGTTAGTTCATTTTTATGAAAACTTGTAAATTTTCATTTAGCTTTGAAATTTAAAACATTTATTTTTGAAAACTTGTTTAAATAATTTCACTTGAAAATTTGGTTAACATTTAAAAATTTATATTTCATCTTCTGGTTGTTTTTTTAAACCATGGTACAAGGTTAATTACCAGATTTTAAAACCTGTATACAAATTTATTTTTAAAAATTTTAAAACTCTGAAAGTTGATTCTTTTAAAAGCTCGGGCTAATCAAAACAAAACCCGAGCTCAAGCTTCTAATACCCGAGATCTACTTCGAGTCATTCGCCACCCTTTTCTTCTTCGAGTCAAACCCACGTAATTCCGAACAAAAACCCGAGTTGAATCTTTCTCCCCCAAATCCTCAACTACCTGACACATTTGATATGTCGTGCACGTGTACATCACTTTGCCGACGATCCTATCAATTCCGTTGCCACGAACACATCGTTGATGATCCGCTTAAACCTCACACACACCCAAATTCCCTGATTTGGTTGTAGATTAATAATGAGCTTGTTGATCGAATTGGAACACAAACCAGATGAAAAACCCCCCCTCACGCCTCCATGTCAGATCACTAGGAAACTCACGATTGCGTTCTGAGCTTTTCCATAGACCTATGTTTTGATTCCACCCCTTGCAAACAAACCCGATCAATCCTCGACGACACACGAGCGCAGGAATCATCGACAACCACACCCGGCCATTAAACCCTACTTCACCATTCCCCGATCATTCTGGCCATATGAAAAATGTATGAACATTTTTCCAAGGTTCCCCGATACCCCAGCTTTCTCCAGCTTTAACCCCGACAATTCTAGACCCCTCGATCATCTGTAATCGATGGAAGAGCATTTTCCGTTCAACTCATTCATACTCGAAATTTATTAACTTAAAACCATGATTTAAATATCAAAATTCATTATTTACAAATGCAATTCCATTTCTAAAATCAAAAATTGAAAATAAATCATTCGAATTTCTGACTAATATTGTTCATCACTGTGTTATTTGATTTCAAAAATATTTTCTAAATATTTCTTCTTTGAACCATTTTTAAAATCTAAATTATAACGTTATAAACAATTTTCTTTCAGACATTATAATCAAAATTTTGTTATACGAAGAGATATGAATTTTTTTTTTGAATTTTTTTGAAGACCTGTTACTTAATAAAGCCATATATATACCTCCATAGGCATGCACACGCATATATACAGAGAAGTTCAACCATTTTTCAGAAAAAGACCATTCATGCAAACCATTTTCACTATCACACTTTCAAGTATTATCCAAATATCAAGATATAATGACAGATTCAAGAAGTTTGCTCACCTGGGTAGGAACAGGGCAGAGGACAGGAACAAATTCTTTTGCTTGGAAATTTTTGCTGTTGATCTTTAAATTTGAAAATCTTTGATTTTCTTGCTGATTTGTTTGAGATGTTCTTGGATTTGAACTACTGTTTGCTATTGATTTCTTGCATTTAAATTGCTCAGGTTTTACCGCTTTGATTGTTTTCTTTGATCTGGAATGGTTGAGTTGCTTCAAATCTTTGTTTCTTTTGCATTTCCTATTTTGCTTGATTCTGATACATTTTCATGCTTCAGATTTTAAGATGTCCTGATGTTTGAATTTGCTTGCCTGAACTTACATGTTTTCTAGGCTTTGATTTCCATATTCAAACTTGATCAGGTTGTAGCTTCCACATTGAACACTGTTTAGTCTTTTAAAATTTGAAGCTTTGAATTTCTTTGATCTCAGATTTGAGAAGTTTTTGAAAAAATGAAAACAGCTTGGCTTCTATTCTTTTTTTATTTTATTTTATGCAAATGAAATGACCCGCTTTATTCCCCGTAATAAGACGCATCATTATTAAGAAAGAAAGGGATAGAAAAGAGAAAGATAGAGAAGAAAGAAAGAAACGACATCAGAATCTCAACAGCGGAATAAATAAATTATATTAATCACATAAATATTACATTGTATCATATACATCGGAGTTACACGGCTTATACAACTCATACTAGACAGTTATAAACACCTGTCTAGTTATACAACTCAATATACAATACAGATATCAACACAGAGATCAACACATCAGAAACACTATATATCTACTACGCTGAAGCCTCCTGCTCCATATCTCCTCCAGAATTCGTCGAAGCTAACCTGAATCCCTTGGCTACTCGTAAAAACTTGAGTACCCAAGAGTTTAATAAAACTGAAATAAACTCCAGGTGAGACATGGGTCTGTTGTGAGTAAACGGTTAAAGTTGCTTAACTTTGAAAACCTTTGAAAACAAAAGGTATCACGTAAGACTCCCCACACATAAACATGGATAAGTTTTTACCTTACGCTAACCAAAACTTTGATAGGAAATTCTATGATATTATAATAGGGTCTAGGGTTTTAAAATAAATAAGAAATAGCTGAAATTTTTACATGATTAAATTCTAGCATACTAGCCACAAAGTGGGTAATACAATCAAAACTGTAAGGGTACGTAGGAAGAATGGGTTTCTATCAATGGCAGGGCTTCTGAGTACCGCCCTTCACAGTACGTGGCCTGCATCAACATACCGAGGATTACTCCCAATCCCCTGCAACATAAGGCTGGAACCATCCCTTACTAGAGGTCCCTTTTTATTCGGCTATGTAGGCAGTTGTGAGCTCCAACTGCTGAGGTTGTCTTGTTCAGGGCTGTCCAGTCAACACAATACAAAACAATTTTTATATTCACTAACAAGTACGCGCTCGTATCTATTATTACACTCAACTCATTCTAGAGTACTACCGACTCTATCTCTAATGAGTAACACCCAATAGAGCCAAGGTTGTCACTTAACCAAAAGCTTTGATACTAAAATTGTAACGGTCTAGTCTTTTCAACCATCGACAGCGGCCACACTCGACTGGTAGGCTTTTCAAGCATCCCAGCCCCGTCGTGGCATAAAATGGTACCCTGCCCTTGCTTTTACGGCCAGCCTTTCGACTTCTTCACCTACCCGGTTAACCCACCCCTCCCCGGGGACATGAAGGGGTTAGAGTCTCTCGTTCGCCAACTGTATCGATAGGGGTTTCTAAACTCTTAAACAAGATAAACTGACACGGTATTGTTTTAAAATCGGGTAAATGAGATAATTTTACCCAAACAATTTTTGTATATAAAAGGAATAATTTTCTGTAAAATTATTATAGTATATGGTTGCCTGGATGTTAGAAAGTGATAATATTAAGTTATTATCATTGATTATTGAATAAGAAATTGAAATCATAACTAAGAGTTAAGAAATAAAATTTATATACGAATGGGATTTGTAAATATGAATTGTAAAAATGATTTATAATTTGAAATAGAATTCCACAGAAATTTTTGAAAATATTTTGAAAAGAATTGAAAGGGTTTGAAAAGTTTTGAAATTTGGAAAAGATTGGAGAATTGGAAAATTTAAATTCTTTTGAGTTTGGAAATGATTTTCAAAAGTTTTGGAAAAATATTTTGAAGGGATAAAAGCACTAAACTTTTTTCGGTCGTTGGAAAATAATTCCGATGATGATCGCGACATCATCGGTGTTCATTTTCGGGTTTCCAAGGAGGAAATGATGCCAAACGATTTTAAATGGAAATTGATGGAAAGCTGGGTTTGGTTTCAAGAAATTCAAAAGATATTTTGAACTAATTTCAAAAAATGATTTTGAAATGTTGGAAAGACTTTGGAATCTGATAAAAAATAGTTATGGAATAATAAATAAGTTTGAAAACTTAGAAAATTCAGATTTAAACTGAAATTAACTTGAGTTAATTTGAATAAAGGTAAATTTGAGAAGTCTTATAGACTAAATGATTGGAATAAAATCTATTAAGGTGGAAAATAAAATTGTGAATAAATAAATAAATTTACAATTGCAATTAAATGAAAGTGAAATTGAATGTTGAAATTCATTTCGAATTTATAAATAAACAGAACTGAAATTGGAATTAAATTGGAAAAAAATGATAAATGGGTTGAGATAAAATGAATTGGAATTTATAATGAATTAGTAAATGAAACTAATTTAAAACAGTGATATAAATCAGTTGTGGATAGTTGATAAAATTCAATATTCAGAAGTTAAATTGAATCCAAATAGAATTGAAATTGTAAATTGAGTTCAAATGAAATTGGAAATGTAAGATTGAATAAAAATGGATATATAACTTCAATAGTGAAGTAAAGATAGTATAAGAAGTAAGTATTCAAACTTTTGTAATGGAATGTGCAAAATGATTTTTGAATGTAGAAACTGGATATGTTTGTTAAGTAGCATACAAGTGATGCAAAGAAAAAAATGGAATTGGGATTTTGATTTCGAAGAAATTTTTTGAATTGCTCGAAAAAGGTATGTATTTTAAATTTCAGTATGGAATTTGATGATCTTCTTGTCCAGCCGCTTGGCTTTATACTTTCTTTTGAAATCTAGGGGCCCGTTGTAGCGTTTTGTAGTCATACCGGCTAGCCGCGCAAAGGAGACGCTGGCGAAATTTTCGAAAATTTAGGGTGTTAGTATTTTTTTTGAGAAATTTGGGTAATTTAAAATTTGAATTTGAATTAAATTTGAATTGTGAAGTAAACATTGCTGTTTGGAAATTGTGGAAAACTTTGGAAAGTTATTTGAAGTGAACGAGTCTTGAATAAAAAGATTTGTTTTGGAAAGTTGATAAAACTGTTTGGTTTTTGAAAAAATGATAAATGAGTTAAGAATCATTCTTCTTAACTAGTAATTTCAGGACGAAATTCTTTTAAGGGGGAAAGGATGCTACGACCCAGAATTTTGAAACATTTGAATATAAAATATTTTATTGATTTTAAATATTCGGAGTTATTTTTAACTTGAATTTCAAATTTAAAAATGAATCTGGCAATTAGATTTATTGAATTTAATTTATTGAAGTTGGGTAGAATATGGAATCTTAGTTTTTAAGCTAATTAAAAATATTTTAAAGGCTTGTAAAAATTTATATTAATGATACTGAAGATAATAGAAGTTTCAGAGTTGGATTTGGAATTGTTTTGTTCAGTTTTGTAATCGTATCGTTTACATCGGTATTTAAAAATGACCTTCTGAGGCACGGTCTCGGAATTCGACGCCCATTGGATCCGTAATAGTGTATTATTATCGGATTTCAATTTTTCATAGCATTCAGAGTTATCGTGTGATCGTGCGATAAGCAAATGCGCTGAAAATTTTATCAAATTTTAATTTAGTAACTGGGTTCAAAAAGCTATCTTCTCCATACGATCGAATTTGGACTCGAAACCTTTTTCATTACGTTAGAAATAGGAGTTTAACATTATAAACGCCCGGCGGCATGCCTCGATAGGAGGTCGGGATAGTGAGTGCAGAAATCGAGATGATTTGATATTGAATTTAAGTTTAAAAAATATTTGTTTTCTCAACAGTCTTTTTCATTTTCTTTCAACACATGCCTCCCCTATTTTAACACTTGTCCACTTATATTTACACGTGTTTGTTTTTAAAATTTAACTGTAGTAGCCGAGCACTTGGTTTTCGTAGGAAATAAAAATAAAAATTTACGATGTAATCCACTTCCTCTTCCTAGATCTAATCGAGCTCGTGCTCATTCTTCCCCAAATAAATGGTCGTCACTCTAAAGACAAATCTTTCTTCTTCGTTTCTTTGTTCAACAAATCTACAAATTTGCCTTTCTATTCAAAACCATGATACTTAGTAATATCGTGATCTCGATCTCTTGCTCGAATGGCTATGTTTGTAACTCCAAAGCTTGGGCTTTCCAAAACATTGGAGAACTAAAGGAGTGAAATCTTTATGTTAGCGCCGAAATTTGTCACTAACACCCAAATGAAGATGAAAGCACCAACTAACAGTCACAGATAATAGATAGAGCGTATGTAGAGAGTAATAATGTGAAGAACAATCAAAATTGAAGTAAAAGCAATAAAGAACAAAAGATTTTATAGTGGTTCGGCTAATTCCGGCCTACGTCCACTCCAATAATTTCCTTTTTATTGTTGTAACAATCAAATACAGTTACAAAGTGGTAGACCAGTCTTAGCCTTGGAAAGTAGCAACTTAGAGAGCTGAGAGAAGAAGAAGCTCCCCCATTTGGAGACCCACATGCTGTATTTATAGGCAAAACCATGTTGTTGGGCCTTCTAAGTAGGTTGGGCCTACCAAGGCCAAAGCCGAACCCTACTTCATTATGCCGACCGACCCTGAGCAGTTTGTATGCCGAACGAGGTACGACGTCGAGTGAGGTGCGGTGTCGAACGACCCAATGCTGAGTGAGGCGGTATGCCGATCGAGGGGAGGTGTGCCGAACGAGGGGAGGTATGCCGAACGAGGGGAGGTATGCCGACCAAGGGGAGGTATGCCAAACGAGGGGAGGGGCGCCGACCGAGTGGAGGTGTGCCGACTGAGGGAAGGTATGCCGAACGAGGGAAGGTGTGCCAATCGAGGGGAGGTGTGCCAAACGAGGGGAGGTATGCCGACCGAGAGGAAGTGTGCCGAACGAGGGAGGTATGCCGATCGAGGGGGTATGCCAAACGAGGTACGATGCCGAACAACATCCAATGCCGAGCGACAATGCCGAACCGCAACCAAACGATCTTCATGAACTTTCATACCTCAATCGGATATTGCAATGTTGAACGGCCGAGCCACAAGGTCGAATTCCAAACACTTCGAACCACTTCCTTCCGACCGAATGATCTATCATCTATCCTAGTGAACGCCATCCATTTGAACAGAATCCATCATATTTCAGCCTCGATAATCGTGAAGTTGTTTTAGTTAAATCCGCCTGTCCGTGGCCTTGCCAAAAGGCAGGTTAACACTTTAAGTAATGGCTAGTTTCTATGGGTTCAACACGGGAATCGCGAATCAAATCATAACAAGTTCAGTGAGGTGCAACCTCCGCCGAACAACTCCATGTCTAGCATAAGTTCCAGCCCCAAGGTAAATCACTTGGTTTCCACTTCTGGGGATAATTAGGTTAGGTGTTGGGAATAACTAGAGGAAACAGTCAATTAAAAGCATCAATATCACATGACTAGTTGGTTTTGTGCTCTGCTTGGAAAGATAATGGAAGCATCGTATTTACTGGAGGGTATTGTCTGTGTAAGATGGAGAGGAGAGAAGCGTGTAGTTACAACACATTGATCGATGGGTTTTGTAAGTATGCACGAATCGATGATGCATGCAAACTGTTTGAGGAAATGGGAGAAGAAAATCTTGTGGTGGACATTATCAATTTTACAAGTTTGATGCATGGTGTGAGCAAAAATGGATTGTTCGATGATGCATTAGAGTTGTTTGAGGAATTGAGGAAGTACGGGAAGAGGCTGCATGCTGGGCCAGTTTGAATTTACGGGTATGGGCTTTGTTTCTAAAAGATGAATAAGTAAATAAGTAATGAACATACATTCATATTTCAATTCATTTTTACATATAGATTTTTGGGCAGTCGGGAAAATTATACATATAAGATTTTGGGAAAAGATTTTAAAAACAGGAAATATGAACATAGATAAGATTTTGGGAAAATAGATAGGAATTTTAAATATTGAAGGAATTTATATAGGTTAAAATTTTGAAATCTATCTTGATAAGTGTATATATATATTTTTTTAAAAAAGGAAATTTGTTTGAAATTAGATTGTTAGATAAAATAAAATTTATTAAAGGGTAGTTGATTTTTCGATTATTTCGAATATTAATAAATTGTATAAATATTTATACAGGGTCTAAAACTATGGAGAAAATAATCTGAAATGGAAATGGATTGCAAATAAAAAGCAAAGTTGAGATCTTCTCACTCAATCAGATTTTTCTGATTTAATTTTAAATATGTGTGCTTGGATGATAAATTATTATCAATTGTATTGGATTAGACCCTATGCGTCGCATAATAGCGGATGATATTATATTAAACCCATATACCGCGATATTCCACCTCGAAGTGGAATTGGTATTATATATGTATTTGGAGTGATTGATTTCCCGCATTATATAGCGGATGAGACCCTATGCGCCATGTAATAGCGGATGATATTATATAAAATCCCATATACCCCAATATTCCACCTCGAAGTGGAATTGGTATTTAATTGTTATGCTAACGTCTGTGGATGCAGGGAAACAGGTTGGAGGGATCCAACTGGATTCCTCAAATATTTGAATTTGTTTTAATTCTGTGTGTTGTTTTATTTATAATCTATGTGTGATTATATTGTGATGGAAACCGTTGAATGCTATAGTTTAGCCGAATATATTTTTGGTATCGTAGGATACCAGAAATATTAAATTTATTTTTGGGAATTGAATAAATTTAAAAGGAGAAATTTTAAAAGGTTAAAATTTTATTTTCTAAATTCTACTGAATTAATTCCAAAATTGGGAAAAGATTTTAATAAATGGGGTTTTGAATAATATTGTTCAATAGCCGAAGAATTTATTTTAAAATGCGGATTTTAAATAGTTTGGAAGGGATAAAGGAATTTATTTAAAAAATAAATTCGAAAATTGATTCGGTGTTAAAGAAATAAATTTTGAAAATCAATTCGAAAATTGACTTGGTGTTTAAAATAAATCTTCGGGGAGTCGATTTGAAACTTTATTTGGTGTTTAGAAATAAATTTGGAAATCAATTTTGGAAATTGATTTAGTGTTTGAAAATAAATTTGGAAATCAATTTGGAATTTAATTTGTGTTGAAAATGAATATTTGGAAATCGATTTGAAAATCGTATATCAATGGATATTTGGAAGTTTAAATTCATTATGGGAATTTATAAAGGAAAGGAAATTTTTTTAAAAAATAAAAATTTAGTTATTCTTTTTTAAAAAGAAAGTGTTTAAGGAATTTACAGATTCATAACGTAAATTTAAAATAAATCAAGGAAGATTTATTAATTGATTTGGATGAACCATTTTGAAATGGAAATTGTATTTTCCCTGGAAAGCCGAGTATGATTTCAAATTAGCCTATAAATATAAATTGAAATTTTTTAAGGATGGTTTTAGAAAGGATACATTGGATAAATTATTTTCTTAAGCAGGTTTTAATTAAAGATTTACTTAATTAATTATAGAAGGGATTATTTTAGAGGTTAAATGGATATTTGATTTGGAAAATAGTTATCTAAATATTTCTACTCTATCTACTAATTTTATTTTAGAATTATTTTGGACTTAAGTTTATACGAGATATTAGTATAATATTTTCATAACTAATATTTAAGCAAGTGTTTTATAAATAGTTTTATTTTAAATGTTTCCAAGTATATTTTGGATAAGTATTTTAAATTATTTTTAAAATATTTGAACTCGGCAGATTTTCAGTGGAAATGAATGAATAATTGGAAGTGTATTTCGCGTAAGGAAAAGTGATTTGAAATTTGTTTCCAAAGTATTGTAATGTGGAAAATGATTTAAAAATTTGTTTTCAAAGGATTGAAATGTGGAAAGTAATTTGAAATTTGTTTTCAAATGGTTGAAGTGTGAAAATATATCTTGCGAAGATATTTGGAAATAAATAATTGGGGAAAATTATTTAAATATGGTAATTGTTGTGAATGTTGATTGATAGTTAAATAACTGACTATCAATATTGGCCTTTAATCGGCATTTGAATTTCGATGCGACCGGGGATCAGATTCCAAATGGATATTCGAAAACCACATCGAATCTTTGTGATTGTGATGGATCTTTTGTTTAAAAGATCAACATGGAAATTGTCGTGATTTGTTTGAAATCTGAATGTAACACTTATTTTTAAAATAAGCGCTCATTATTCGGATTAGCCGGGAGAGGACTTTGTGTCATAAAACCCATTCCGAATAATGATACGACGAAATGGGACAGCATTTGAAGATGGTATTGAAGGCCGGGTATTTTCAAAAGCAAAAGGATTACCTATCGAATGTCTCTACAGCAGGTTGCTCCGGTATAGAGATTTTATCACCCTTTGCGATGGGGATTCCGGACGTGATTAGTGAATATCCGGATTTGCAAGGGCTTCTTTTTGAAGTGCCTTCGGTTCCGTTCGATCCCGGAACGGACTTGTACGGATGTGTGTCTGATGTTACACTTTGAGATGTAAAGCTGGTTTCTATCAAATGCATTTATGTTGGCGGTGGAGAATTTATTCTCTTAGCTTAACACCCTTCTCTGAGACGTACGAGCTTAGAGGTTATGTAGTTGACGGTTACTAATGATACATTCCCAATTTGGTAATGTGGCATACGAAGTGCTGCCGATCATTTTTTGATCAAAGCATGACTTTGTGAAAAGTGTAGCTTTGTGGACGAGACTTCGTCGGACCTCACAACCCGAAAGTAGTCAAAACAGGAAGGATGCGGCAAAGTTTTTTAGGGGTTGCGTCCCCTGAGGGTATGTCATTTCCTTATGGAAAAGGGTAGTATCGTGGTATGGAGCCTAGATTTTTTACCTATGTTGTTGCTGCAAATTTATTATACTTTGTGGTTGTTGCTTTGTGGTTGAGGATCCTCGGATAAAGGTCGCAAACGACCGGGGATGGCATACTCGTGTAGTAGTTACCTAGTTACAGATGTAACCTGGACTTGCGTTGGCAGAGAGCTGGTTAAGTTCTCGGGGCGTCCCTCCAGAGGCGTACCCATGTGGCGGTAGGAAGTTCCTTAGCCTAGCCATTTTTTGGAAATCCAAAGAAACAATACGAGCCCTTTATGATTGCAATTGTATAACCTGCCTTCTCAGGAGATAGCTATAGCAGGCATAATATAATGGTACCTATGCTGGCTAAGATTAATATTATACTTTCAAAATGTTTTCCACACTATGCACTAACGATAATATTAAAAAGGATTTTGCGTATCAACCATGTTTGACTATCACAAGGAGAAATCTCCTCCAATTATGCGTTTGCATTGTGTGTGTGCGGAGAGGCCTTATGGTAGTTTCATTTTCCGAAAGCATTACAGATTTATTTTTATTTTCTTAGTGAAAATAACTATTTTTAAGATCTCACACTAGTCCTATAACTGACCTGGAGTTTATTGTTCCCTTTCTAAACTCTGAGTGCCCATAATTTTCCACACGGGCAGCCTGGAGTTAGGTTATCAGTTATTCGAAAGCGAAGTCAATAAGTTGCTGTGGAGATTGGGAGTGAAGCTGGATGGCGAGACGTACCATTTATAGTATGTAGTGTCCATTGCGTTTGGGGTGGTGCAAGTCAGAATTTTCACGTAAGCAAGTTATAATGACTATCAGTGTTGTATTGTGTTGTTGAAAACTCTGATGATGTATTATAATAACATATATGATTCTTTGTTTTAAAGATTATTCATTTATCCATTATATTTATTCCGCTTCGAAATGTGAGATTCTATTTATTGTTTCTATTCTTCTTCTATCTTCTTCTTCTTCTTAAACCCTAACGGTTCGGTTTTCCGGCATTTGACTGTGCGGCATTGGATACCGTGGATGTATCGATGTCGACTTTCAAGCGTCGAAAAATCGGGTCGTTACAGTACCGGCGATTTGTTGCAGCCATTGAAGTTCTGAAGTGGAAGTGATTAAGAGTTAATCACTTGGTGTTATTGATTAAAGAATTAATTAATAATTAATTAAACCATGTGACGACCCATCTTTATCTCCACAGAAAGACGCTTCATTATATAAGCAAAGAAAGGGATAGAAGAAGAAAAGATAGAGAAGAAACAACAACAACACATCACAATCTCATAGCGGAACGAATGAAATATAATATATCACATAAGATATTACATAGTATCTTATACATCAGAGTACACAACTTATACATCTCAAAATTTAGACAGTTATAACACTTGTCTATTATACAACATAAGAACATTAATACAATATCATCACAGCGGAAACTCTATATATCTACACGCTTAAAACTATGTAATGGATATGTGTAATATTATATTTTATTACGTTTCCGCTATGAGATTCTGATGTTGTTGTTCTTTCTTTCTATCCTTTCTATTTTTTCTCTTTCTTCTCTTATTGATGATACGTCTTTCTGTTGTATGAAAGGCAGGTCGTTACAGTTGGTACGGGACATAAACTCCAAATAGGTCAGAATTGTTTGTTTGGATGAATTGTTTGCTTTGGTTGCTATGGTTGATTGGTATACTTTGGTTTCTAAACTTAAAAGTTTTGGGATTGTATCCATCTGTCTATTCTTTTGGGTCCAGATATATTCTACGAGGGGTTAGTTATCCTTCGAACTAACCGATACCCTGTATATTTCGTAGATCGGGATGACCCAAGTATCTTGTGAAGTGTTAAATAGATTCGTTCTTGTACCTATTGTTGACATTCTGATTTGGTAAGCCAAATGCAGAATAGATATTTAGTTTAAGCTGATGATTCATCTTTATATCTTTCTATATTCTTTTGTTGTCTCCCTGGCAAATTTCGAGGACGAAATTTTCTTGAGGGAGTAATTTGTAACATTCCTGATTTTTAAGCCAAATTAATTTAGCAAATGATTTGATTTTTAGATTTAATTAAGAATAAATTGGTAATTAATACAAAATTTTGGATCTAATTGTGAATTAATTGAGAATTAATTTGAATATTTGGGAATAAATATATATAGTAGATTTTGGGAGTTAATTTGGATTGAAAATTGAAAAATAATATATTGTAATTTTGGGTTGAGATTCAAAGATAAGTATTTTAAAAAAAAAAATTCTATTTGTATTTTCCAAATTAAATAAGATGTATGTTTATTTATTTATATAGAAGGATTATAATTTGAAATTCGATTTTGAAATTAAATAAATATATTTGAAGTAAAAATTGATTTAATAAATAAATTAGATTTAAAAAGCTTTATAAAATTAAGAGATATATATGTATGATTATTTATTAAAGTGTAATTTAGTTTCAAACATTTTTCTTTAAGGATGTATAAGTAAAAATAAAGATAGTTTAAATATAAACATTTAAAACATAACACATACATAAATAATAAAAGTTTTCTTTAAGGATGTATAAGTAAAAATAAAGATAGTTTAAATATAAACATTTAAAACATAACACATACATAAATAATAAAAGTATGATTTGAATTTGATATAAATAAATTTTCAAAAGCTATTTAAAGGTTAAAATTTAATATATACACATCTTTTGAAAATTAATAGGATTTAATATTCTTCCTTTTAAAATATACATGAACTAAGGTTTATATATATATATATAATAGATTTATGAATATAAAAATAAAATGTATTGTAAATTTAAGATTTGACAAAAAGGTTTGAAACATAAATTTGTAAATTAAATATGAGACAAGGTTTTAAACATAAAAATACTTTCTTATGACATTTGTAAATTAATAGAAACTTGTATACAACAAATGTAGCTTAATTACATTATACAGATATAAGTGTCACATTTTTGAAAATAAGAAAAAAACAAGGGTTTTATACACCTCTCTACCCTTTTCTTCTCATTTTCTTTCATGCATTCAGTAAATCTAAAAGCCTGAGGATTAAAACTCAAACCAGTAAGACAAAATAGAAAGTAAAAACCAAAAGCATGTAATAAAGAAACTAGATCAAAAGAAAAGGTAGAAATCAAAGTAAAGATCTTTTCAACCAACTAACAACTTCAAGATCATGTTACACAGATCAACTCAACAAAGTAAAAATCAGGATCAAGTGCAAATTCAATTCAAAAACAAAATTCAACAGTTCCAGATCAGAAAGCAAAACCAAGATCTGATCATTTCAGATCAAAAAAAAACAAGTTAAAGAACAAGTGCAAAATAATCTTCAAAATCCGAAAGCAAATCTGGAAGTTCAAGTCCAAAGTCTTGAAGCAAGCAAGTCAACCTGAGTAACAAATTAGGTTCAAGCAAATCAAAAGCAAGATGAATTAAAAAGGTCCAAATTCCAGATCATTTGAAAAGGGCTTAAGCAATTTCTTTGTGTCCTCTGTCTTTATCCCTCAGGTGAGCAAACATCACCCCTATCAAATTTTATCTGTTTTGTTTTGATGCATGTGATGAATCTGTGAATTTTGTTGTGAAAATTTTGCTTATGTGTGCTTGCATGAATCTCAGTTTATATGTGATGTGTATATATGGCTGTAAGCCTCCCCTATTCTTGTTCTCAGATGCAAAACTAGTTCAAAACCTAAAATCCCTTCCTCTATTACCTCTTAGTCTAAGTTGTTTAAGGAAAATATAGTTAAGAAAATCAAGATTTTAGTTTTGAAAATAGTTGTGAACAAAAATTGGGAAGTAGTTTTAACTAGAAAGATGACTTACAGCAAATACTTAAGATGTTAAGATTTTTATTTCCATAATTTACTGTTTCATCTACATAATCTGATACATCTTGGTAAACTATGAATTTTGAAAGTAAAATAATGATTTTTAAAGTTTTTAATCAAGAGAACTTGAAAGATGAATGGAAATTGAAAACGTGGCAAATTCTGGTGATCGCGAGGTTGTATGGTCTCGAGCTTGGGGTCGGGGTAGCTTGAGGACGGGTGATCATCCGAAAATTGGTGAATAAATTTGTAGATAATTGGTGAAGTCAATTGGTATTAATTTATGGTTTAGGACACAGTTTTTCTCGTTGAAATTTGAAGTGGATATTCGTCGTCGTCATGACACTGGAGTGGACCGGTCCAGGGGAGATTGAAGGTTGACGTGTGTTGCATCTCTAGGAGGAGCAACGTGGATTCTAGTGATCGGAATTGTCATTGGCAAGGTGGTTTTGCGATCTGTGTTGTTTCCAGGAATGGGGTGATAACTCGTTTTCGAGTTCTCTGATGATCGTGTGGTGATGGGTGGTCTGGTGGTTTGAGATGGTCGTAGATGACAGGGTATTGGCGATGATCGGAGATGGCCAGATTTGTGTGCATCGTGCACGCGTGTGTTTTGTGTATTAAGAAATTGAGGAGGAAGAATAAGAGTAGAACTCTGGATGGTCTCGAGATTTTAATTGCGTAAACTCAAAGTAAAACTCGAGTATGGGCTTGGTAAAATGACGTTTTGAACCCGAAGTTACTATCATGCTCGTTTGGGTTGATACCAGATTTTAAAGTTTTAACAGGTTTAAAAAAATATATTAGAAAGTAGACTATGCTTTCAGGTTTTAAATTTTGAAAATAAATCCTGTTCAGGTTTAAAAATGTAAAAGTAAACTTTGGTACCGATTTTTAAAAGTAAAGAAAATCAAAGTTTTAAAGGTAAAAGAAAATTTTACCAAATTTTTTTTTAAAAATATTTAAACAAGTTTTAAAACAAGTTTCCAGAAAGTTGTTTTTAAGTTAAAATACGTTTAAAATTATTTAGGTTTTGGGTAGATTATCCCTAAGTGCTTTCAAACAGAAATTGGTGATGGAATTAAATATGGATTTGAAAATAATTCGATTTGGTTTTGAAACTATTACTATATTAGGTAAATTATTAATTAAATCTCTAAGTGGTTTCAAACATAATTTAATGATTTAATTAATTTAAAGAGATGATTATTTAATAAAATTAAAGGTTAATTACTTTAATGTAATTAAAAGTTGATTAATTAATTTTTTATTAAAGGTTAAGTAATAATTAAGTAATCAAAGGTTAATTACTTCAAGGATATTAAATAATTTAAGGTTAATTAATTAATGAAAGTAATTAAGGGATGATTTATTAATCAAGGGTTAATTATTTATTTTAATTAATTAGGAATAATTAATTAAAGAATAATTAAATAATTAAGGGATAATTATTTAATGATTAAAGGTTAATTGAATTATCAATTAAGGTTGATTAATCCATAATTAAAAGTTGGTTTATTTACTATTAAAGGTTAATTAATAAATGATTAAAGGTTAATTAATTAAGATGATTTATAATTAATTAATAATTTAATTAACTAGAATTTGTAGTTTATTCATAAGTAATTTATCCGATTTAAATTAATCAGATAATTAATTGATCTTGCTTATGGATGTTTGAATCCTATTGATTGTTTAATTATTTGATATCCCTGATATGTTATGCTTTGTGCTATGAATTGTTTTGGCGTAATCCGTGTTGAATCTAATTATCTGTGATGAATGTAATTTATTTACCTGTGATAAAATTTTATTATTTATCCGTGGATCTGTGAATGGAAGATAAGCGTTATAAGAATATACCGCTTATCAATATTGATATGCTTGAATCTATGGTGATTGATGTTGTGCACTATTGTGTAAAACCCCTGGACTACACCTTACAACACAAATATGGATTGCACGAGGAAATTGGTTAAGCACAGATTTTTGAAATGGGTTTAAAAGTTGAATTTTTAATCCAAACGGTTTTGGAAATGGAATTGGGTTAAAAGTGAAAAGCTTTTGAAAAGGAGTTTTAAAGATGAAAGTTATTTTGAATAACTTGATAAGATTTTGAAATTTAAATAGTTTGATTTGAATTTAAATTCAAGATTTGAAATTGTGTTCTATAATTGGGAATTATGGTTTAAAAAGGTTATACAAGTTGTAAATGTGTTTATATGGGTTTTAAACCATTTTAAAAAGTATTGTTTTAGGAATTTGAATTTAACCTAAGTTTTATATTTGAAAGGCTTTAACTTGAGCAAATGTAATGAATTTTTTCGAAACGAAAACTATTTGTTTTCAAATAATAATAGCTTTCATATAAAGAAAGGATTTCCAATTGGTGTCGAAAGATTTCAAGTTTGAAATGGAATTGAAATAGTTTTGAAAGCTATGAATGAATCTTTGTGAAGATGGTTGAACCTTGTTTTGAAATCAAAGAGGATTTTAAATGGTGTATCTTTTATATAAAAGATCTGAATTGGAAATGGTTTTGAAAGCTATGAATTGAGTCTTTGATTAAAAGATTGGATGAGTTAATCCAATTTGAAAGGGAAAGTGTTTTGAAAGGATATGAATGAATCTTTGTGAAAGATTGATGAACTTTGTGAAATGAATCTGTTTAAAAGATTGGAAATGGTAATTTGTTTAAACCATTTGAAAGAAAGTTTTGGGTAATAAGTTGTGACTTAACTGAAATCCCAATACCCATATGTTTTAAAATATTGCACTCATTATTCGGTTTAGCCGAGAGAGGACCTTGTGTCATATAACCCATTCCGAATAACGATACAATGATATGCATAGCATTTGAAGACCGGTGGTGAAGACTGGATATTTCCGAAAGCGAAAGGATAACTCGTCGAATGTCTCTGCATCGGCTGATCCCCGGTATAGAGATTTGATCACCCTTTGTGATGGGAAGTCCGGACGTGATTAGGGATTATCCGGATTGGCAAGGGCTTCTTTGGAAGTGCTTTCTGTTCTGTTCGAACCTGGAACAGTCTTGTATGGATGTGTGTCTGACATTACACTTTGAGATGTAAATCTGGTTTCTATCAAATACATTTCTGTTTGGTGACAGAGATTTAGTCTCTTAGCTTAACACCCTTCTTTGAGACGTACGAGCTCAGAGGTTATGTAGTTGATGGTTACTGGTGATACATTCCCATGCTGCTGATCATTTGTTGATCGAAGCATGGCTTTTGTGAAAATCATAGCTTTGTGGACAAGACCTCATCGGACCTCACACTCCAGAAATGGTCGAAACAAGAAAGATGCAGCAAGGTTGCATGGGTCGCGCCCCTAGGGTATGAACATTCCTTTTAGAAAAGGGTGGTATCATGGTATGGAGCCCAGATATTTAACATATGTGGTTACTGCAAATACATTACTTTGTGGTTGTTGGTGTTGAGGGCCCTCGGATAAAGGTCGCAAACGACCGGGGATGGCATATCTTAGGTGTTACTCCTGGGAAGGTAGTAAACTGGCCTTGTGTTGGCAGAGAGCCGGGTAGGTTCTCGGGGCGTCCCTCTGGAGGCGTTCCCATGTAGCAATAGGAAGTTCCTTAGCCTGACTAGTTGTTGGAAAATTCAAAGAAATAATATGCGCCCTGTACGGTTTTAGTTGTATAACCTGCCATAGAATGTGGCAGTAACCTGCTATTGAACATGGTAGCTATAGTAGGCACACGACGAAATGTTGTATGCTGGCTAAGATTAATATTATACTTACGAAACGTTTTTCGCTATGCACTAATAATAATATCAAAATGTTTTTCGCGTATCTAGCATTTTTGACTACCATATGGAGAAATCTCCTCCAATTCTGCGTTTGCATGGTGTGTGCGGTGGGAGGCCTTATGGTAGTTTCATTTTACAAAAAGCATTGCAGATTTCAATTTTAAATTCTTTTGTTTGTTTTAAAGATAAAATTGTTTTGTTTGCTCATACCAGTCTCATGACTGACCCGGAGTTTATTGTTCTCTTCCTAAACTCTGGGTGCCCATAATTTTCCATATGGGCAGTCTGGAGTTGGATTTTTCAGATGATAGAATACTAGGAGTAGACTGATAGCATTCAATCTTTGGATATTGGCAATCGCATTTGGATCGAACTGCTTCACTTCAGCATGGAAGGCAGTTCTTACTTTCTGGTTTGGAGTCTTTCTAGCTTTGGAGCTTTAGCAATGTAGTCGATTTTTGTTGGAGTATCTATCTTATTGAGTTCTGAAGATATTATCTTTTGGAGATATCTTTCCGCTATCGATGGTTGCGAAGTCTAGACCATCTTCTGGTGTTGTCTTCCGCTATTGTATATCTTTTGGCTCTGATTAGTATTGATATTCATTGTATATGAATATTGTATCAAATGTTGTTGTATCAATGATATTACTCATTTTCTTCCGCTGTGTTGTTATACCTAATGTGTTATAAGGTCCAGCGAATTGGATTCGAACGTTTGAATCTACGGCATTCGAGTACAAGTGAAGTATGAATGTCGATTTTCGAAGGCGAAAATCTGGATCGTCACATTCCATTAATCAACCTCAATTAATCTCAAACAGTAACTACCATTCTGTCATTACTTACTTAATTAATTAACTCTTTAATTAATTATATTAATCCTTTGATTAATCACACTAAGTAATTAATGCTTAATTACTTTTACTAAGTAATTATCCTTTAATTACTTCTCATTAAGTAATTACCTTTAATTAATTACATCCTGTAATTATACATTAAATACTTCTTGGGTACTCAAATTTTTTACGAGTAGCCAAGGGATTCAGGTTAGCTTTGACGAATTTTGGAGGAGCAATGGAGTAGGAGGCTTCAGCGTTTGTAGATATACATAGTGGTCCACTCTGTGTTCTCCAAGCCATATGTTTATGTTGATTTGAGTTGTAATAACTAGACAGATGTTTATAACTGTCTAGTATGTGATGTATAATCTGTGTAACTCTAATAGTTGTTGTATATTATGTAAATACTTATGTGAGTAATATAATTTATCCGTTCCGCTGTTTAGATTCTGATGTTGTTTATTTCTTTCTTCTCTATCTTTCTCTTTTCTATCCCTTTCTTTCTTAAAGATGATGCACCTTTCTGTGGAGAGAAAGAAGGGTCGTCACATTTGGTATCCATATCATACAACATCACTTATCTCATATCCGAGATCTCAAACCATTCAAGGCAATCAATATCATCCATCCAAACATAAGCAATGATTAATTAATCACACTATCTCTAATTAATTTAAAATGAATTAAATTAATTACTTCATCTCTAATTAATTTAAAATAAATTAAATTAATTACTTCATTCTATAGATCCTGCTTACTTAACCATTAATTAATTGCAAATCAATTAATTAAACATCCTTTAAGTATTCATTTCAATTAATCACTCTTGATTAATTATTTTCTAATTACTTTAAGTAATTAGCCTTTAATTAATTCCACAAATTAATTATTCTTAACCAAATACAGTAATTAGCCTTTAATTACTTTATTAATTAATTAACTATAATTACTTACATTAATCCTTGATTAATTACATTAATTAATTACTTCATTGATTAATTATTCCTTAATTAATCAACTCTTAATTACGTTGAGAATTAATTCCTTTAATCACATTCATTAAGTAATTATACTTAAATAATTTCACAAATGATTATCCTTAATTAATTGATCTAATTAATTATTAGAATTAATCTCATTAATTAATCATAACATAATCCTTAGTTAATTGTCTTCATTAACTATTAACAATTCTTTAATTACTTTTCTTAAGTAATTAAACTTAAATTAATCATTTTTAATTACAAATTAATTAATCTTTAATAACCATTTAATTAATCACTAATTATTTAATTAACTAAGTGCTTAACTGTAACTTAATTAATCTAAGTTACTTGATTAATTAATTTATAGTCATTAATTAAAAATCTTAACTTATCTAATTAATGATCCTTAATTACCAATTAATTATTCTTTAAATAATTAATCTTAAACCTTAATTAATTAATTTAAAACTCACTGAATTCTAGTCTTCCAAACTAGCAATTCAGATTTGTATTTCAAAATTAGGATTAGAGTTTATTCATAAGTAATTAATCTAATTTAAATTAATCAGATAATTAATTGATTTTTCTTATAGATCTATGAATTGTATGAATGCCTTGAGTTGATCTGTAATGATTATGTGATGTGGATTGTTTAACCTGGTTTTAAATTATAAAAGTTTAAAATAAATTAATTTCTAAAACTAAATAAAACAAGTTTTTGAGACTGTTTTCTTAAACCAAATTCTTTTATATATATTATATGTTTTATTTAACCCATCTATATAAATAAACATATATCTTATTTAATTTTGGAAAATCCAAATACACCCAAAATTCTATTCACAATATATTTTATTCCTAAATTCTCAATTCAAATTCTATTCAAATATATTTTTATTTATTCTAGAAATTTCTCCAATTAATTCATTATTAATTTCAAAATGTAAAATAAATTACCAATTAATCCTTAATTTAATTCGAAAATCAAATTAATTACTAAATTAATTCTACATTTTTGGATTAAATTAAGGATTAATTGGTAATTTATTTTACATTATGAAATTAATAATGAATTAATTGGAGAAATTTCTAGAATAAATAAAAATATATTTGAATAGAATTTGGATTGAGAATTTAGGAATAAAATATATTGTGAATAGAATTTTGGGTGTATTTGGATTTTCCAAAATTAAATAAGATATATGTTTATTTATATAGATGGATTTTAAATTTCAAATATCTCTTTTTTGAATTTACTGTATGATTTGCTTTCAGCTTTGATTTTTTTTACTTTACTTTGTCTAAATTTTAAAAGCTAAAATAAAACACATTCGAATTTCCCAATACTAAACTCGAGCCAACATCCTGAATTCCTGAGCACGACTTCGAGACAAATTCAAATTTCCCCGAGCTTCTCTTCTTCGTTCCCAAACACCACAAAACTTCCAGACGTACGAATGACCACCATGCACATGCACCGATCGTCGGTGAACTTCCATCTTTAAAACACCTTTTTGAAAACTTTAATTATTTGAAAACAAACAGTTTTCGTTTTGGAAAAATTCTGATTTCATTTATACAAGTTAAAGCCCTAGGGTTAAATTCAAATTCTCAAAACAATACTTTTAAAATGGTTTAAACCCATATAAACTTGTATAACCTTTTTAAATCATAGTTTCCAAACATAAAACTCAATTTCAAATTTTTGAATTCAAATTTAAATCAAATTATTAAATTTGAAAATTTTATTAAGTTTTTATTGGATATTGTATTCACTGTTTTGGAAGTGAAGAACAGAGCCTCTGATCCAATTTGAAACAGTTTTAAACTTTCAAACTTGAGTTGCTGGAAAATGGGGTTGTTTTTAAAACTGCATGCTTATTATTGAAATATGCTGAGATGACTGAAGACTTGATTAACTTGCTTTTGATTCCATGTTGAAGAATGCAGGCTTTTGAACAGATTGAAGAAAAATGCAGGTTCTTATTTGAAAAAGAAGATGTTTGCAGGCTTGAACTTGAAATTAAGTTAAAGGTTTATGATTTATATTTCTGGTTTGCTTTTGAAGTGGAAAATGAATTAAAGGCTTTTGATTTACATTTTCTTTGATTGTTTCAGGATTTAAGAATGCATGTGTAACGACCCGATTTTTCGACGCTTGAAAGTCGACATCGATACATCCACGGTATCCAAAGCCGCACAGTCGAATGCCGAAAAACCGAACCGTTAGGGTTTAAGAAGAAGAAGATAGAAGAAGAACAGAAACAATAACAGAATCTCACATTTCGCAGCAAAACAATATACAATAGATAATTGAATATCTTTAAAACAAAAACACTATATCATTTTATACATACCTTATCAAAGTGTACAACAACACAACAGTGGAAAGGAAATATTACATATACTAGTGATACGCCTCGCCATCTAGCTTGCTCCTGATCTCCACAACATCTCTTTTCTGACTTTACTCCAGAATAACTGATAACCTGACTCCAAAGGCATACCAATGTGGCAATAGGAAGCCTGACCATTTGTTGGAAATCCAATCAAACAATACGAGCCATTTACGATTGCAATCGTATAACCTGCCACCTCAGGTGGTAGCTATAGCTGCCATAATATAATGGTACTTATGCTGGTTAAGATTAATATTATACTTTCGAAATGTTTTCCACTATGCACTAATGATAATACTAAAAAAAGATTTTTGCGTATCAAGCATGTTTGACTATCATAAGGAGAAATCTCCACCAAGTCTGCGATTGCATTGTGTGTGTGTGCCGATTTTAAAATTTGAAAGTAAAGATTTAAACAAAGTTTTAAATCTGGATTCAAATTTAGTTTGTATCTTAGTTTGGAGATAAATAAGTTTTTAAAATTTAAATTTTTTAACAAATTTAAAATGTTAAATTATAATTTAAATGGTTTGGATTTAAAATAAATTTGGTTTAAACTCTTTTAAATTTGTTTTATAAGATAAGTATTTCTTTAACATGAGATTAAAAAGGTTTCTAAATTGTTTTTAAACTTTGTTAAAGTTAAATTTGTATTCATTTTAAATCTTAAATTCAAAATGAATTTAAAAGTAAAATTTAAAAGTAAATTGTTTTTAAATGATTTGTTAATGATAATTTAATCATTAATAAGAATTTTTTTTTAATCTTAAAGTAGATTAGGATTAATGATTTGTGATTCATTAAATTATTAATGTAATTAAAGTATAATTTATTAAATTAATTTATTTATGTTTTGGATTAATTAATTTAGTAATTAAGGGTTTTAAATTAATTAATTAAGGTTTAAGATTAATAAATTAAGGAATAATTAATTTGTAATTAAGGATCATTAATTAGATAAGATTAGATTTTAACTAATGATTAGGAATTAATTAATCAAGTAATTAAGGATTAATTAAGTTGCAATTAAGCACTTAATTAATTAAATAATTAGAGATTAACTAATGGGTTATTAAAGATTAATTAATTTGTAATTAATAATGATTAATCTAAGTTTAATTATTTAAGAGAAGTAATTAAAGAATTGTTAATAGTTAATGAAGATCGTTAACTTGATATTATTAAATAATTAATTAATGTGATTAATTTTAATAATTAATTGATTAGATTAATTAATTAAGGATAATCATTTATGAAATGGGGAAATTTAATTACTTAATCAAAGTAATTAAAGGAATTAATTACTCAATGTAATTAATTAAATTAATGTGATTAGTTTAAGTTAATTAATTAAGTTTAATTAATTTAATCACTGGATGATTGGTTAAACATAATTAATTAATGTATTTAATGAGGAATAATTACTTAGTGAAGTAATTTAGATGGGCAATTACTGGATATAATTAATTGAAGTATGGAGGAGATTTGGAACTAATAGCTTTATGTAATTAATATGAAGGATAATTACTTAGTGAAAGTAATTAATAATTAATTACTTAGTGTAATTAATTTAAAAATTGATTAATAAAGTTATTTGAAGATAATTAAGTGATGTAATTAATTAAGGATAATTAATTACTGAATAAGATTAATCAAGGGTGATTAATAAATATAATTAATTAAATATTAATTTTTAAATGTAATTAATTATGGAGTAATTAATTTATTTAAGGAAGTAATTATAGGTAGCTAATTACTGAATGTGATTAATCATGATTGATTAATGAATAAATAATTTAAGATTAATTATTAAATGTAATTAATTTAAATAGAGTAATTAATTAAAGAAGTAATTAGGGATCATTAATTAATATAATTAATGATGTAATTAACAATTGATTAATTAATGAAAATTAATCAATGAAGTGATTTAAGAGTAATTAATTAATTATAATTAATTAAAGATTAATGTAAATTAATTATAGTTAATTAATTAATAGTAATTAAAGGTTAATTAATATAAGTGGTTAAGGATAATTAATTTGTGAAATTAATTAAAGGCCTATTACTTGAATGTAATTAAAGGATAATTAATCAGGAATGATTAATTAAGATGGATAATTAGAGGATAATTAATTAGTTAATTTGTAATTAATAATTGGTTATGTAACCAAGATTTATAGTGATAAAAGTAATTAATTAGTTTATTTTAAATTAATTAGAGATGAAGTAATTAATTTAATTCACTTTAATTATTTAGAGATGGTATAGATAATTGCTTATCTATGGATGGATGATACTGATTGCCTTGGATGGTTTGAGATCTCAGATATGAGTTAAGTAATGCTGTGTGATATGGATGTTTTGGTTGAAGTGTGATGATAATGTGGATTATCTGTTTATGATGATAATGTGAATTATCTGTTTGTGATGATAATATAGATTATCTATTATGATACGTGAATTATCTATCTGTGTGAAAATAGATAATGGAATTGAATTGTTTTAACTTTAAAACAACTTGGCCTTAAAAGATACATTTTGGATTTCGATGAGACTGGGATCGGGTTTCCAGATTTGGATATCCGAAAACCACATCGATCCAAATTAACGATATCAAGTAAATGTTGAGTTAAAACTCACAAATTCACAATGGCGTCTTCGTCTGTTTCTTGTCTTAGATCCCAATTTCTTCCTCTTGAGTTCCTTAATCGTCCTCATTTGCTTGCCGATTATTTTGTCAATGATTTAAAATCGCCTCACCAGATCAATAATTCAAAATCGTCTCTCCAGCGTTCCTATGCTCAAGTGGTCAAAGACCGTCCGCCAATTTCTCATTCTCGAACGTTGCGGCCTTTATCTTTGAACAAAAGATGGATAGATTCAAAATCTTGTAAATTCTTCTGTTATAGATGTGGCGACAGCAACCACTTTGCTTCTCAATGTCGCGATCCTATTAGATGCTTTAATTACGGCAATTTTGGCCATAAGAGTTTTATGTGTTCGAGTTCTTCTGATTCTTTTGCCTCTTCACAGTTCTTGGTTGAGAATGGTTTCCTTTTTGTGCTAAAGATCATGCTTTTGAAAGGGATTATGCTTGATCATTTGTGGCATTGTCGCATTGATGGTTTTAAGTATCTGGAAGATATGCTGCTTCATTTCAACTTTGTTAATTCACCGAACATAGGTAAAGGCTATAAAGAAAGGTTTGGTGATCCCGAAAACTATTTTGGTAACGTTGAATCTTCTCCTCCAATATCTCATGTTCTGTTAGTTGATCATGGTTTTCGATATCTTTTAAATTTCATTAAATTGAGAGGGATCTTAATCAATTTTCTACGGCTCAAAAGATCTGAAGGTTTGAGATTTTTAGATGATCTTTTACATCACTTTAATATAGTTAATTCGCCAAACATTGATATGGGAAATCTTGGTAGTTTTGGGGATGCAGCGAATTTTGAGGTTAATTTTGATGCTTCTGTCATCTCAGAAAATATCAGGGGAGGATCGTTTTTAGATGATTGTGATCTTCTTGCAATTGGTAATAGAATTTTTTTTTCAAATTCTGATTCCATCTTGCTTGATCCAGATGTTTCTCACTGTATGCCTTTTCCTGATTCAATGAGTAAGAATGGGTTTATTTTTCCAAAGGTCAAAAAAGTGTTGCCTCCTCCTCGCATCTTTGATTCTTTTAAGATTCCTACATTCAACAGTTTTGCTAGCCTTGATCCTGTGGCCTCCTCTGATTGTTCTGCATTTTTTGAAGACTGTGTTTTGTCTCCTAATATTGGTTTTGTTTCAGAGTTCTCATTAGATCGCTCTTTGAATCCTGTTGATGGTGATCTTTCCAGTGATGTGGCAACGTGTCTATCAGTTGATAATTTGGATGTTTTAGATTGCTCAGTTGCTTTTGAGCCTCTGATCCTTTTCCTATATCTGACATTGAAACTCATTTTGATAGTGAATGTTTGTTTGATGAGGTTTTAGCCTTCTCTTCAAGGTTAGATGTCGAATTGCCTTCATTTACTGATTCTCGGTTGAATTTAGGCTGTGTTGTGGAAGAAGATATTTCGAATAGGGTCAAAGTAAATTCCTCTTCTGTCGTTATGGATACTAAGGAGTTGTTTTCATGAGAATTGGAGCAGTTTGATCTTGCTGTTGTTCCAGAAAGCTATGTGGATGTGGATTTCCTTAATGTGCTCATCCCCTCTTTTGATGATATGCACACTGATACTATCTTGAATGATAATAGGGTTCTAGTTTCTATCGATGACAATGTTTCTCTTGTTGATACCTCCAATGGTAATGTTGTTTGTGACATTGGAGAAGCCAAAATTGCATCCACTGTTAACTGTTTGGGTTGGATTGGAAATCTAGATATGGCAATTTTCGATCCTATTGATTCTCGTGTTCCTTGTACTTATGAAAGGAGTTCAGGGAATATTATGACTGATCAGTTTTGTGTGTCTGATAGAGTTTCTGAGCCTTGTTTTTCTTCTTCGAAGAGAGGTAGGCATAGGAAGTTTTCAGCTTCTAGTGGGTCGGTTCGTTGTAGTACCATGATTCGTGGAAGTCGCTCTCAGACTTCAGGTGAGTTTCCTCGTTCGAACACCGTGAGCGGTGTTACAGATTCAGGCTCAGGTACGCTTTTTGATTTGGGTAGTTTTTATTCTTCTTATGCTCTGGGTGACTTATCTGCTTCTGATTTTAGTCAGTTAGTTAGTAGATCTGCTTTTATTTTTTCTGATATTGAGTTAGATCGTGAGTTTATTAGAAGTAAGGAACTTGATAGGGCTAGATCTATGGGTTTATGAGAGTTATCAGTTGGAACATTAGAGGTTTGAATGACCTTAATAATTGTGATAAAGTTAGAATCTTTTTTAAAGATTTTTCTATTGATATTGTTCTTCTTCAAGAGACTAAAATAGAATGTCCTGATTTTCGTTTTTTTAAAAGATTAGGAAGGCTTTCGTTTTAGTAAATGGGTTTTTCTTCCTTCGGTGGGTTTTTCGGGGAGGGGGGGGGGGGGGAGGGGTGGGGAGGGGGTGTTTAATGATTGGTTGGAGAGATAATCTCTTTAAATTAATGCAGTGTATTCAGAAGCAGCACTCTTTACACATTATTTTAATTAATTTAGCTGATAATTCTTTTTTAAACGTTTCTAATGTTTATGGGCCTAACTCTAAAATAGATAGACGGATTCTCTGAAATGAATGCCTTGAGTTTAGTTCTTTTGCCCCCGGTTCTTGGATATTGGGGGGTTATTTTAATGCTACTCGTTTCATTGGGGAGCGTTCTCCCCGGGAAGGAGATTATTCGGCAATTAAGGAATTCGATCAATTTATTATTCATTCTAATTTGATTGAAATTCCTTTATCTAATAGAGATTTTACTTGGAGTAATAATAGGGATTCTCCCTCTTTTGCTCTATTAGATAGATTTTTTGTTAGTGATGAAATTGAGGATAAATTTCATATCTGTAGAGTGTCAGGTTTACCTTACACCCTTTCAGATCATTGTCCCATTATTCTTTCTTGTGATAGTCATAGAATTATTAGTAGAACTTTTAAATTTGAAAAAATGTGGCTTCTAGAACTAGGTTTTTTAAATTTAATCAGTAATAAATGGTCTTCTATGAGTTATTACAGTTTTAAGTATTGTGATAATTCAGCTAAAGCTTTTATGCTCAAACTTAGAAAACTCAGGATTTTTCTTAATTCTGGAATAAAAACATTTTTGGTAATATTAAAATTAAAAAAGAGAATATTCTTAATGAGTTGCTTAAGCTTAATAAGATTGAAGAATCTAGACATCTAAGTTTAGGAGAGAAAAATGTCCTTAATAACTTAAAAGAGGAACTTAATTCTATTCTTGAAAAAGAGGAAGTTATGTGGAAACAAAGATAAAAAATTCAATGGATTAATGAAGGTGATAACAATACCAATTTTTTTCATAATTTAGCTAACAGTAGAAAACGTAGTAACATAATTAATTCCATTTTAGTTAATAATGTGGAATAATTGAACAACGTGATCTCAATAATGCTTTCACTGATTATTGTAAAGATATCTTTGGCAATATTAATAAGCATAGAATTAATGTTAGATGGAATGATCTTTATCCGTCTGTCTCTAATATTAATCTTTCTGATTTAGATGTTCCTTTTACTGAAGAGGAAATCCGTAAAGCCATTTTTGATTTACCGGGAGATAAATCTCCGAGTCCGGATGGATTTCCTATTCTCTTTTATAAAACTTTTTGGGAGGTTTAAAAATAGACTTAATTAATATGCTTAATGAGTTTTATAATAGAAATCTCCAATTAGGTAGATTTAATTTTGCTAATGTTATCTTATTACATAAAAAAGTTGGTGCTAATACTTTAAAAGATTTTAGACCTATTTCATTGATTAACTGCTCTGTAAAAATTATTTCTAAAGTTTTAGCTAATAGTCTTAGTTTAAAAATGAATGATTTAATTGACTGTTCTCAATCAGCTTTCATTAAAGGAAGAAATATCACTGATGGTGTAGCAGTTGTTCAAGAATACATTAATCTTTGTTGTAAAAATAATATTACTTGTGCTATTTTAAAATTAGATTTTGCTAAGGCTTTTGACTCGGTTGATTGGGATTTCCTTGTTGATATTTTCCGTGCCAAAGGCTTTAGTAATAGATGGATTAACTTGATCATTAACTTGCTTAAATCTGGTAACTCAAGTATTATGGTCAATGGTATTTTGGGTAATAAATTTCAATCCAAGAGAGGATTGAGGCAAGGGGATCCTTTATCTCCCCTTCTGTTTAATTTAGCAGCTGATGTTTTTTCTAAGATTATTAAGAATGCAGTTAATAATAATCTCCTGGGTTTTTTTGGTAATGATATTTCGAGTTTTGGTTTGTCTGTCCTTCAATTTGCTGATGATACTTTGCTTTTTTCCTCTCATCTTCCTAGGCACATCATTGCTCTTAAGTTTATTCTTTATAGTTTTGAACTTTTATCAGGTTTAAAAATAAACTTTGATAAAAGTTGGGTTTTAGTTTTAAATGATTTAGACAAAGTTGAAAATTTAGTTGCAAATACTTTAAATTGTAAAACTATGAGTTTTCCTTTTAACTATCTTGGTTTTGTTATTAGACCTTCAAAACTTAAGCATGAGGATTGGTTATTAATCATTGATAAAATTAAAAATAGGATTACTAATTGGAATGGGAGATTCTTATCTAGAGCTGGTAGACTAGTTTCGATTAACTCTGTTTTATCAGCTCTTCCTATCTATTGGATGTCTATGCACCTCTTTCTTGATTGGGTGATGGACAAAGTAGATAAAATTAGAAGAGACTTCCTTTGGAGTGGTGATAATCCAAACTGTAGCATTAAATGTTTAGTTAATTTGGATACTTTCTGTAAGTCTAAAAAAGAAGGTGGTTTAGGTGTCATTAATTTACTTAATATGAACTTGTCTCTTCTTAGTAAATGGTTACGGAAATTCAGAGATACGAGTGATAATGCCGTTTGGAAAGAGATTATATCTAAATATTACTACAATGGTAGTTATAATCTCTATCAAATTAGTCCTTCGATTTATTGTAAACTTTCCTTTTTTTGGAAATCCATTTTAAAATGTAATGATATTTTCAACTTAGGTGTAAATATTACTGTTCATTCTGGTAATAACACTTCTTTTTGGCATGATAGTTGGATTTCCGCTACTCCTCTTAAGATTGAGTTTAAAGATTTATATGATATTTGTAACTTTAAATTTTCATTTATTTTTGATGTTTTTAACTCTGATAGTGACCCTCCTTGGATTTTCAATTTTAATGGTATTTTAATAGGCTCAACCCTTAGACAGCTTTATTTGCTTTACGCTAAGCTTAATCTCTACAATATTGACAATGATAATGATTTTATTAGTTGGGAGTGGGATAAGAGTAAGAAATACTCTTCGAAATCCTTTTACAAATTTATTAACTTTTCGGGTGTTTCTGACAATTGTTTTAAATTTATTTGGAAATCTAACGCTCCTCCAAAATCTAAAATCCACATGTGGCTCATTATTCATGGTAAATTGAATACTATTGAACTTTTAAAAAATAAAAATATTATTATTGATAATAATTGTTATTTTTGTAATTCTTTCTCTGAAGATATTAATCATATTTATTACGAATGCATGGTTACTCATTTCATTCTTATTAAAACCCTTAATATTTTTGAGTTTAATATTAGTTCTAGAGCGATTGACTATTTTTTCTATTGGAACTCTTTTAGATTTAAGTTCAACAAGGATATTAGACACTTGCTTGATACTATATTTACAATTTCTTGTTGGTACATTTGGTTTGAGAGAAATCAAAGGATTTTTAATAATAAAAATAATCACTATAATAATTTGATAATTTTAATTTCATCTTTTTGCTTAAATTGGATTTCAAATCCCAAATATAAATTAGCCAAAAATAATTGCTTTAAGGAATATCTTAACAAGGTTAGAAATAATTTTAACATTTTCAAACTTAACTTAAATAATTTTGTCCCTAATAATATTTTTTTTAATTCCTGTACTGATTTAAATAATGTTCACATGATGCAGTTTAATTTTCTTCCTTTTATAGGCCCTTATAGTAGTTTCTTGTATTGTTTTTATCTCTGTTTTTATTTCTTACTTTTTAGTCCTTTAATATTGTTAGCTTTAGCTCTAGCTTTTCCTTGCTTTAATTTTCATTTTGGTTTTTATTCTCACATATATGTATATAAAATCTATTTTTATACATATATGTGATTCATTCTAACTTGGTTTTTGAGTTTTGTTTCAGGTTTGGTTTAGACAGGTTGCTAGTTTTCTCTTGACTGGTTTTCAACATAGCTTGCAGATTTGTACTGGTTGGCAGGATTGCTTTTCTCAGGGATTCCAACCGCGTTTGCACTCCTTGGTGGCTACTCAGAGTCTTCAGAGTGGAGTCCTTCTTTTTAGTTTGCCCCTTGGTGTCTCTTATTTTATGGGTGTTGTATTTTAGTTTATTTGGTTTTAGATGCCTTTAACACTCTATTATCGGGCGGTGGCCTTGCCGGAGCTCGGTATTAGGGTATAATGGGCGGTGGCTTTTCCGGAGCTCATTTGAGGGGTATCTTCTTCTATATTTTTTTTCTAGTTGATAGTCTTGTCACCTGCCAGGCATGTTGGCAGCTCCTTTATATTTGTTTTATATATAGCTTCATGTGTGCTCTCCTCGGTTTTTTAGAGGATCACACATTTCTCTCAAAACGATAGGTCATGAATCTCAAGTGAAGATGAAGTTTCAGAATGTAGGGGTTATTGTCGTTAACTCTGAGGGTGATTTCAAAATGGGTGTAACGAGATAATGCCTTCAGTTTCGTTCGAACCCGGAAAGAACTTGTATGGATTGAATGCTTGCAGAACATCGTCAAGTGGACAATGAGCATTATAAGATAGATGTGTTCTACAAAGGTAATCGTAGCCTCAAGCCTCATCAACCGAGAATGGCTAAAACATGGGAGGTGCAGCAAGGCTAAGTGGGTAGCACCCAAGTAGGACGAGATTTTCCCTATCTAGAGGTCCCTTTTTATTTGACTGTGTGGGCAGTTGTGAGCTCCAACTGCTGGGATTGTCTTGTTCGAGACTGTCCAGTAAGGGATGGTTTCAGCCTTGTGTTGGAGGGTATTTTTGGTGGATCCTCGGTATGTTTATCTAAGCCACGTATTGTGATGGGCGGTACCCCAGTAGTCCTTCCATTGTATGGAATCCAATCTCCAATAAGTGCCATACGTTTTAGTTGTGCCCAACTATGTTGGAACGCGAGATGTAAACATTCCAGCTATTTCTGTATTTTATTTGAAAACCCTAGACCCTATTATAATATCATCGTATTTCCTATCAAATGTTTTGGTTAGCGTAAGGTAAAAACATACCTATTTTTTATGTGTTGGGAGTATTACGTGACACCTTTTGTTTTCAAGGGTTTTTCAAAAATTAAGCAACTGTAACCTGTTACTCACACCAGACCCATGTCTGGCCCGGAGTTTATTTCTTTTTTTCTTAAACTCTTGGGTACTCAAATTTTTATGAGTAGCCAAGGGATTCATGTTAGCTTTGACGAATTGTAGAGGAGCAATGGAGCAGGAGGTTTCAGCGTTGTAGATATATATAGTGTTCCGCTGCGTTGGTTTCGCTGAGTTGTGTTTGAGTTGTAATAACTAGACAAGTGTTTATAACTGTCTAGTATGTGATGTATAAGCTGTGTAACTCTGATTGATGTTGTAAACTATGTAATATTTATGTGATTAATATAATTTATTTGTTCCGTTGTTTAGATTCTGATGTTGTTTCTTCTTTCTTCTCTATCTTTTCTCTTTTCTATCCCTTTCTTTCTTCACGATGATACGACTTTCTATGGAGCAAAAGTCGGGTCGTCTCCTTATTAATTAATAATTAAAAGATAATTAATCTATAATTAAAGATTAATTAGGGGTTAATTAATTGTTAATTAAGGATTGATTAACGGGTAATTAAGAAGTACTTAATTTGTAATTAAGTTATATTAATTAATAATTAAGGTTTATTAATTAGTTGTTAAGGAATTAATTAATTTGTGACTAAAGATTAATTAATTTGTTTTAAGGGTAATTAAGGGATGAATCACCCAATTGTAATTAATTTATTAATTAAAATAAGGATTAATATATGTTGCATGTGAATCACTGTGTTGATGGTTGCTTTGCATATTTGTATGTATGTAAGCCTTTGTGTATTTTCTGTTGATTTTTGAATATCTCTGATCTTGGTTCAAGTTTTTGCTTTTAAAACTGTGAGCATGAATCACCTTCAAATTTGATGCATATGCTAATGGTTGAAGCAAACTAGTGATTTATGCTTGAAAATGTGTTTGCATGATGGTTTTAAGATTCTAAAACATGTTTATATGTATGAAGATGCTGCGTATTGGTTGTGCATGTCTGAAAATCAGACAAATGAAAATTTTCTAGGCTTACAGGCATTAGATTTGTTCAAAAATCATTTCCCATTCTTCTTATTCATTTTAGGTAATGGTTTGTTAACTACTTGTTAGTTTTAACAAGATATAGATCAAATGCAACCTGGATTTTCAAAGCGATCAGTAGAATTCAGCTTCAATCTGCATCAGTTAAACAAGAATCTGAAGTTCATTCCAGCTTCTCAAAGCTTCAACTCAGTTTTCAAAGGTCGCTGGCGATGGTGCATGTGAACGAGTTGGTTTTTATGTCAGTGTTTTGGATTTGAGTTGTGGTATTTGGGAAGAGGATTTATCTCGGGTTGAAGCTCGAGATAGTGTGATGTTTGCTCGGGTTTAAACTCGAGTAAACTTTGGGTTGTTTTAAACTCGTTAACAGTCTTTTTGTTACAGGTTTGCTTTGAAAATTTGTTGACAGGTTGGTATTTTGATTTGAGAAGTGAATTGATTACAAGGATTGCCTTTTGATTTGTGAAAGTGTTTACAGTTTTGAGATAAAAATGGTTACAGGGTTTTGTGTTTGACCCATTTTTCCGTACTAAACCGACTTTAAACACACTCATCAGCTAAATCGCAGGGAAAGACGGATAGTGAAAGAAAGAAAGAAGGTGGAAATAGGAAGAAGATATAAGAAAAGAGAACAAATCAGAATCTCACAGCGGAACGAATAAATTATAATATAAACAGATCTTTGCACAAAACCAAAACTATTACTTTAATAATATATAAAGACTTCAAATCAGAGTTTACAACCACACAACTCGGACAGTTATATCAATCCTGTCCTTACAACAATAATCACATGACCAAAACAGACCAAATATAAACATCTACGAGAATACGTCTGTAACGACCCGCTATTTTGGACCATTCAAATCGACAATAGAACCGTATATGTCCGACTTGAATAATTCAAAATACCGAATTGTTAATAAAAATTTGGCAAAACTTAAAATATACAGTAAATAAATCAATCACAGATCACAGACACAGAGTAATATAATGCAGCGGAATAGATACAAAAATAGTAGTTCATGAAGCTACTATATACCTCAGAGTTAGAAATAAAATACAACCGAATAATTCAAATGCAGTGAAGTCTCCGATGCCACAGATGACTTCTCTGAACCAATCAACTGGATGACTGAAGGGATAGATAGCTGGATCTTCAAGCAAAGCTCCAACTTCGAAGGTGAGTCTCAAATGCTGTATCACTCAGTCTGACCCGAGCGTAAAGCAAAACACAAAACACTCGAGTCAGGATTAACATTCTTATATCAATAAATTCAACTCAAATGAAATATCAACTGAAATACAATATAACTTAAAGGATGTTTGGGATGTCCATCCTCTAAGGGTCCATAGAACTATCTACAGGGTGGAAATATACACTATTACACCGTGGTCATTTACTTAATTTATACCTCAAACCCAAATATCAAATTTGCTTTAAATAATCATATTTCCCAAGATAGTATTTATATATTTTAATAATGTATACAGTAAAGTACTTTCAATTTCCTTAACTTAACAAATCGTTTCACATCAACCCGACCTTCCCATTTAAATTAAATCCAATCTCATTTTGTTAGTTTAAATCTTCCTAAAATAACCACTTAAATCTATAATTCCCAAATTTGGATTTGATATCCCAATTTCCCCGTTTATTTCAATATGTTTCCATATTTTAAGTATTCAACATTTCAACTAAAATTTTCCCAATCTAGTTTTCTAAATAAATTTTCCAATCTAGTTCAAACTCAAATTTCACTAAGTTCGGTTAGTTATCTACATAACCAATTCAACTATCTTGGTTCCAAATACATACCGAACCTCTACACCATTTAATTACACTATGGTTCATAGCTTATATATAACAATTTAAATTTAACAGTTTCATATAGATTCTCGATTTTTACATCGTTATTATCTAGCCTTGAACCCTCCCTTATTTGATTCAATATCATTTTAGTGACCTTAAATTACAATTTACTCAATATTTCTTAATTTATTTAAACGTGAAATATCTCCTTCGATAAATTTCAAATTGATTTAAATAAATAAATCCTTATCTGAATACCATTAAAAATAACCCAAATTTATCTCCCAATCTTAATTGTTCAATATTATTGCAAAATTTTTCCGAATAAAATTTACATAGATATTTATCATGATTTATGTATTAAATCAAATCTTTGATTAAACTAGACATAATTAACTCTATCTTTATCATTACCCTTTATACATGTATTTAAGAATTTACATTAAATAAGACCATATATTTCTTATCACATAGTCAAGTGTTACGGATATTATCATTTCAATCCGTACACTGAATGTATACGGGTGGATAACATTTCAACCCGTAATTCCAAATTAAATTAAATGGAAACTACTTGGGTCTATCTTTTCAACCCATTTCAATTCAAAACAAACATAACAAAGGGAACTTGCAGTGATGACAGGGATGGTGTCAAAGTAAATAAACAGGCAATAACAACAATCAATAACAATTCAATAAATAAATCAAATAACCCCGAAATAATCGTATTAATTCGCATTGCTATTTGTATGATTACTTCTAGAATCTACACTATCATTTCATGTAGATTAAAGATTATTACATTACAGTTTTTCACTTGTCGTTCCTTTTTAAATTTCGTTTTAAACTACAACAATTAATCCAAACTACGTTCAAAAGATTTAAAGTATAAAATTTTCTATTTCTACGACAATTAAAGGGTCAAATTTAACTAATCAAATTTACATATGTCGGGGTCAGGTTTTAATAAATTAAGGTCCATCATATATAATCCGTTTAATTTGTAAACTATACTACCCAAATTAAACTAGCAACTAGTTATCACTTAACAATAAAAATTAACATCCAATTTAAACAACAATCAATCAAACAATCAATTATCAACCAATCTGTATTATTATCACATACATAATTAACCGATAATGGTTTCGGGTGTCATAGGTGAACAGATACAGATAATAGCAGTCGTAACAGTAAAACAACTAACAGCAGCATATTTCAATTGTCGTTTTAATTGAAATCAAATTTAATAAATAAAAAAATGTTAATCGTGAGTGATTGCTCACCTTCCGAGGCTGGAGATGAACGAGAATAAGATGAGTTACGAATTCCGAACACAAATCCCAAATTAGAGCGAAATGGGCATGAATCGACGAACAAAGCTGATCAATAGAAATAGGCGAAAACAAATCAGGCTAGATTGACGAAGATGGTTGACATAGCTAAACTGGTAAGAATATAACTATATTTAGAGAACCATATTCTAAAGTTAGACGTATTTTAAATTAAAACGTACATATTTACTTTCAAGCCAAAATTTTATTTTAATAAATACACATGTATATAAAACTGACCTCCTACGTACTTCCCACTGCAACTAAAACAAATATGTTTTAATATCCAGTTATTATAAAACTATATTTATGTAATACTTCTCTTCTATGAGCATTCGACTGATCTACCTTTATAACCCCCTTAAACTACCCCATTAGCCATCATAAGATAAATAGAATCTAACATATTGTATGAGATGTTCAACATATTAACACACATCTTAAAGTATCAACAAACTATGGTATAACCTCACAATACAAGCCTACAGACATACGGATCGGACCCAAAATACATAGTATACCTAAATAATAAAATTTACATTTCCTTTCACAGGTCATAAACAAATTCATCCAAATACTGTATATAACTAGAGATCCAAAATGGGTACATGTTTAACTTTATAGAATATTTTCTTTAAAACAATACTTGCCTGAAACAATATTTATGCATCTACACGTATCAACTGTAATACATATATACCTATACATATACGCACACAACACACATAACAATACATATACACAGCACACGTATATAATACACAACGGTTCTATTATTATATATAAAGTAATATAGCATATATAGTTTACACAAATCTACCTAGAAAAGTAAAACAAGATATAATGACTTACCAGACTTAGTAAACTAATAATTTATATCATATACAACCTATGTATGGACACTTGCGAATTAACTAACAGGTCATATATCTACCAATATATATGTCTACACATACCATATATACCTAACTAAAACAGCAGATCAAAGATATAAGATAACTAACCTATATACAACAATAGTCAGAGGAGAGGCATAGTTGAAGCCGTAAGAGATCGATGGAAGAACGTGAGGCCCGAGGTGAAACGGTGATATGGGGACGGAACTTGATGGAGGTGGCCGAACTGGATCTCGCTGAGGGCTGCACCGAGGGACGGTGATGGGGTTTGAGCGGTGATGAGGCGGCATGAAGGGAAGGTGGCGGAGGAACGTGGCCGAGGGTGGAGAGTTGTGACGCTGGGCTTGGGTGGTGGGTGGATCGGCTGTACTGGTGGCAGGCGGTTGTCAGTGGGGTCGGTGCTGCCGTGGTTGATGGATGCTCGTGAGGCGGTGGTGGCTATGCCGGTCGCATGAGGAGGAGGCGGACTGTGAGGGGCACCGGGTTAGATGGTCGGTAATAAAGGAGGAGGGGAGGCAAACGGAAAGGTGGATGGTGATGGCCCTGGTGGTGAGGTCGGTGCAGTTGTTGGATCGGCTGTGGAGGCTGGAGCAACGGCGAAGGGTCGGTGGCCGTGGGTGCTTTGTTGTTGGAGTGGGAAGAGAAACAAAAGGTGATGGAGAGGAGGGGAAGAAAGGAAGTGAGCTGTTATTATTATTTTTTTCCTGAAGCTCTGAAAAGAAAAAAAGAAAAGAAAAGAAGTATAGGAATATGGAAGAGATGGTATGGGCATAGGCTGAAGCTACAGGAAACTTATACGACTAATAATAAAATCGAACGTTGGGAATAGGAATGTTTACCCCTTAAATTCAGCTGGAAGATATAAAGCTAACGGCTACACGTTACAATTCAGCCGAAAGATTTAAACCAAATGTATACAAATTTATATGAGATGGAAGCAACGGCTAAATTTTATAAATGTTGAAATAAATGTTATAATAACAGCTAGGGGTCATAGATATTAACTGAACGGACAATTGAATTTTTGAAAGTTCAAAGCGGTACCGATACGTATAACTAATACGTAGATTCCACTGCGTATCGGACATCAAAATACAGAAACAAATATACCGCAGCGATCAGCACGACGAGGTAATCAAAACGGTATACAGATATTGATGGTAGGATTGAATTATAAAAATCCGAATTTTCTACTAGCGAAAAGTGCAGCAAAAATATAGAAAATAAGATCGACGGAGCTAAAAAAGTCCGAATTTGGAAAAACGAAAAACGATGTCTCGGTCAGAATATGATTTAGAATTTTCCTACGTAAAAAATTCAGATTCAGAAAGTATTTTATTATCAGCAATTTTTAGCTAGCTTGAATTTAATAGAATTTCACAATGAAATAAACTTTTCATAAAATTAATTGAAATTTACAAATCTGCTATATTTAAATATATGTATTCTAAATATATAAACATTTTATTTAAAATTCAATTATTATAAAATTCCATAAAATATTCAATTTAATACGTTATAAAATCAATTAAAAATCCTTAAAATTTTTGGGTCGTTACACTCTCCCCCACTCAAAACTTTTCGTCCTCGAAAAGGAAGGAGGTGGGAGACTAAAACAGCCAGAAAGAATATATATTAAAAGACAAGATGAACAATAAATTTTAAAACTACACAAATTTTATTTGAAATATTTATTTGAAAACTTCATTTGAAATTCAATTTTCTTTTATACTTTAATACTTACAAAACTCATCTGAAAAATAATTATTTACAGTATTACTCATAATTACAAAGAAGCTATTGAAAATATAAAAAAAAAAAAAAAAAAAATATTCATAAATTTTTATAAATTTTATCTTAAGATACTTTCAAAATATTATTACTAAATCAATAATCCTTTACTTTAAATATGTTTTATTTAATTAACCACTTCCAAAATATTTAAATTTTCTATTAAACCTTGTAGTATATAAATAAACAATATTTTAAAAGGATATATTCAAAGGGAAAGGAAGGTAGATTCTGAAAACGGAATCAAGGTGAATAAAAGCTGAGCAGATAAGGTAGGTTCAAAAGAAAGAATCGGGCACGAATTGCTAATTCACCAAAGGAATTTAAATTCCAAAGATTATACACAATTTCTTTGTTGGGAAAATACCTTTTATAATAATACCTTTATAATAAGATATTGTTATATCAAAATAAATTTTCCTTTCGAAAATACTTTTATAACTCGATGTTTCAACAAGTTTATCCTCGTTCTTGCAGACTCTGGCCATGCGTTGATCAGGCGCAAAGCTAGAATTCTTCAAGTGCTTAGTAGACTTGTTTCAACAACTAGTGAAAATACTAAAAAAAAAAAAAACTTTTTTAAAACACAGATATGGAAAGTACGATCCAGACAAAACAATCAAACCAAAACCTTTGTCCGATCATGGTTCGCAGATACACAATGGTTACGCCTGGTTCCCCCAGGAAACAATCCATATCCGTAAGCTTTCTCAGCCCTGCGAGTTACGCCATGATGACTAGTAGAGTGCAGGATACACAATGGTTACGCCTGGATCCCCCAGGAAACAATCCGTACCCCCAGGCAAGACTCAGCCAGGCACTTGCGCTACTATTCGCGACCTACACAGATTGCAGGATACACAATGGTTACGCCTAGATCCCCCAGGAAACAATCCGTACCCCTAGGCAAGACTCAGCCAGGCAATTGCGCTGTGCATTCACGAGAAAAAAAAAGAAACCGTGGGTTACGCCACGGTGGGAACACTCGAGTATTACATCCGGAAAACCAAAAATCAGAGAGAATAATATCGATAGAATGAATCCACGCTGTGGCCACAAAGCGGATATCAAGCAGAAGGCACTTTCCATATCTTTACTTGGAAAATATATATATATATATATATAGTACCTTTTCAAATACTTCCAAATATCGTACTTATATAAAGTCCATATGTATAGGATTCCTTTCTAAATCGAATACTTTCCAAATCAATAGTATATCAAAACATACTTACATAGACTTTGATTATATAAATTTTCTTTCCAAATTGAGTACCTTTGAAATCAATTGATTTCAAATCACTTTCATACTTATACAAATCCATTTTATATAAGTCCGACCACTTCCTAAATCAAGTGCTTAATTATACAAGGTTCTCAATTTCAAATCATTCAATATCAAATTTAGTTCCGAAGTCATATATGAATTCACCAAATTTCTTCCAAATTAGATATCCTAATTTCAAAGTTCCCCAAAATAATAGGTTTAGAAAATTATCCCAGTTTCCAGATTAAAATAATTCAAGTCAAACAAATTCATTTCCAAAATCATCATATAAGTACTGGTTTTAATTTTCAATTAAATTTCAAAACCCAATATTTTCTCACAATCCATTATCCTCAAAATGGTTTCCAACTTTATAATTATCCCTTTTAAACCTTTAAACTATCCATTTCTATGTGAAATATCCAATTTACCTTTTTGAAAACCATTATTCAACTATTTTTCCAAAACATTTCAAAACTAAATTTATATTCTTAATCAGACATTTTATACTCTTCGAAATTTCTTAGTTTTGAAAATTTAATCTCGATTTGGAAGTGTTCGAACATTTAAAATAGTTAGGGAAATCAAATTTTCAATTCAAGAGTTGAAAATCAACAATAAATCAATAAATCAATTATTAAATCTGGAACTCGAGGACTAAACACCGGTCTCACTTTAAATTGTTTCAAATATATACATATATCTTTCTAAAATATCAAATTATACTTCAAAATTTGAAATCAAAAACGGTTTACAAAATCACTCGCATAGCGAAGCTATTAAAGTGGCCTCTCCCCCACTCTGAGGCTCGAAAATCAAGGTCGATGATGCGTGCACTCATCACCGAAATTATTCTCCAGCGACATAAGTGAGTTCTGGACTTCTATTTTCTTGAAAACTTCTTTGTATTTCCTCAAAATTATTGGAATTCATTTGAACTCATTTGAAACATTTCTTATTCAGGAAAAATACCTTTAAATCATATTATTTATATATATATATTTTCCAAAATCTTAAAACCAATGTCAAATACTGGAATTCAGCTCTCGAATTTCAAATTTTAACACTTCAGTTATATAAATCATTCTTATATAAATCAATTTCTTATAATTTGTAAATCCTTTGAAAACTTTTTATATGTATGTATATAATCCTTATCAAAAGTAATTTGTTTTATATATATAGAATAAAATCATAGTTATCAGAATAATAATTTTGATATATAAAACAATTTCAAGAATGCAAACATACCCGATTTTCAAAGGATAACTTTGAGAATGGATCCCAAAACAGAGATAGAGATTTGAATTAGAGGAACTGTACACAATAGAATCCTGATTCGAAGATAGGCTCAAACCCAGATGAGAAAAACAAATTACAAAATAGAATATGGATATTCTTCTATAAATCGCGGGCGACCTTAACCGGTCAACCGTGACTTCAGGGATAAGATCGATGCGGAATTCCCAAGGCAAATCAACATTCGAACGCCAGAGATAGAATTCAGCATACCAAGATAAAGCAGCATCGTAAACCGAGGGTACAACGATCTTCGGTGAATCAATGCCAATGGAAAAAAGGAGTTTCATCCCTTTTTACTAATTTATTTAGTGGAGCTATGGGATACTCCAGAATCGAACGAATATAAATGGGAAGAGACAAGCATGAATTTCAGAACCGAGGGGACATTCCAAAATTCAAAGGAAGACGAGTCAAAAAGGAAGAGATTCAACTCGAATGAAAGTGATTCTGTAAATAAATTTACCATATATGATAAGCTTTGCCTAGAGCCAAAGCTCTGATACCAACTGTAACGACCCGCTATTTTGGACCATTCAAATCGACAATAGAACCGTATATGTCCGACTTGAATAATTCAAAATACCGAATTGTTAATAAAAATTTGGCAAAACTTAAAATATACAGTAAATAAATCAATCACAGATCACAGACACAGAGTAATATAATGCAGCGGAATAGATACAAAAATAGTAGTTCATGAAGCTACTATATACCTCAGAGTTAGAAATAAAATACAACCGAATAATTCAAATGCAGTGAAGTCTCCGATGCCACAGATGACTTCTCTGAACCAATCAACTGGATGACTGAAGGGATAGATAGCTGGATCTTCAAGCAAAGCTCCAACTTCGAAGGTGAGTCTCAAATGCTGTATCACTCAGTCTGACCCGAGCGTAAAGCAAAACACAAAACACTCGAGTCAGGATTAACATTCTTATATCAATAAATTCAACTCAAATGAAATATCAACTGAAATACAATATAACTTAAAGGATGTTTGGGATGTCCATCCTCTAAGGGTCCATAGAACTATCTACAGGGTGGAAATATACACTATTACACCGTGGTCATTTACTTAATTTATACCTCAAACCCAAATATCAAATTTGCTTTAAATAATCATATTTCCCAAGATAGTATTTATATATTTTAATAATGTATACAGTAAAGTACTTTCAATTTCCTTAACTTAACAAATCGTTTCACATCAACCCGACCTTCCCATTTAAATTAAATCCAATCTCATTTTGTTAGTTTAAATCTTCCTAAAATAACCACTTAAATCTATAATTCCCAAATTTGGATTTGATATCCCAATTTCCCCGTTTATTTCAATATGTTTCCATATTTTAAGTATTCAACATTTCAACTAAAATTTTCCCAATCTAGTTTTCTAAATAAATTTTCCAATCTAGTTCAAACTCAAATTTCACTAAGTTCGGTTAGTTATCTACATAACCAATTCAACTATCTTGGTTCCAAATACATACCGAACCTCTACACCATTTAATTACACTATGGTTCATAGCTTATATATAACAATTTAAATTTAACAGTTTCATATAGATTCTCGATTTTTACATCGTTATTATCTAGCCTTGAACCCTCCCTTATTTGATTCAATATCATTTTAGTGACCTTAAATTACAATTTACTCAATATTTCTTAATTTATTTAAACGTGAAATATCTCCTTCGATAAATTTCAAATTGATTTAAATAAATAAATCCTTATCTGAATACCATTAAAAATAACCCAAATTTATCTCCCAATCTTAATTGTTCAATATTATTGCAAAATTTTTCCGAATAAAATTTACATAGATATTTATCATGATTTATGTATTAAATCAAATCTTTGATTAAACTAGACATAATTAACTCTATCTTTATCATTACCCTTTATACATGTATTTAAGAATTTACATTAAATAAGACCATATATTTCTTATCACATAGTCAAGTGTTACGGATATTATCATTTCAATCCGTACACTGAATGTATACGGGTGGATAACATTTCAACCCGTAATTCCAAATTAAATTAAATGGAAACTACTTGGGTCTATCTTTTCAACCCATTTCAATTCAAAACAAACATAACAAAGGGAACTTGCAGTGATGACAGGGATGGTGTCAAAGTAAATAAACAGGCAATAACAACAATCAATAACAATTCAATAAATAAATCAAATAACCCCGAAATAATCGTATTAATTCGCATTGCTATTTGTATGATTACTTCTAGAATCTACACTATCATTTCATGTAGATTAAAGATTATTACATTACAGTTTTTCACTTGTCGTTCCTTTTTAAATTTCGTTTTAAACTACAACAATTAATCCAAACTACGTTCAAAAGATTTAAAGTATAAAATTTTCTATTTCTACGACAATTAAAGGGTCAAATTTAACTAATCAAATTTACATATGTCGGGGTCAGGTTTTAATAAATTAAGGTCCATCATATATAATCCGTTTAATTTGTAAACTATACTACCCAAATTAAACTAGCAACTAGTTATCACTTAACAATAAAAATTAACATCCAATTTAAACAACAATCAATCAAACAATCAATTATCAACCAATCTGTATTATTATCACATACATAATTAACCGATAATGGTTTCGGGTGTCATAGGTGAACAGATACAGATAATAGCAGTCATAACAGTAAAACAACTAACAGCAGCATATTTCAATTGTCGTTTTAATTGAAATCAAATTTAATAAATAAAAGAATGTTAATCGTGAGTGATTGCTCACCTTCCGAGGCTGGAGATGAACGAGAATAAGATGAGTTACGAATTCCGAACACAAATCCCAAATTAGAGCGAAATGGGCATGAATCGACGAACAAAGCTGATCAATAGAAATAGGCGAAAACAAATCAGGCTAGATTGACGAAGATGGTTGACATAGCTAAACTGGTAAGAATATAACTATATTTAGAGAACCATATTCTAAAGTTAGATGTATTTTAAATTAAAACGTACATATTTACTTTCAAGCCAAAATTTTATTTTAATAAATACACATGTATATAAAACTGACCTCCTACGTACTTCCCACTGCAACTAAAACAAATATGTTTTAATATCCAGTTATTATAAAACTATATTTATGTAATACTTCTCTTCTATGAGCATTCGACTGATCTACCTTTATAACCCCCTTAAACTACCCCATTAGCCATCATAAGATAAATAGAATCTAACATATTGTATGAGATGTTCAACATATTAACACACATCTTAAAGTATCAACAAACTATGGTATAACCTCACAATACAAGCCTACAGACATACGGATCGGACCCAAAATACATAGTATACCTAAATAATAAAATTTACATTTCCTTTCACAGGTCATAAACAAATTCATCCAAATACTGTATATAACTAGAGATCCAAAATGGGTACATGTTTAACTTTATAGAATATTTTCTTTAAAACAATACTTGCCTGAAACAATATTTATGCATCTACACGTATCAACTGTAATACATATATACCTATACATATACGCACACAACACACATAACAATACATATACACAGCACACGTATATAATACACAACGGTTCTATTATTATATATAAAGTAATATAGCATATATAGTTTACACAAATCTACCTAGAAAAGTAAAACAAGATATAATGACTTACCAGACTTAGTAAACTAATAATTTATATCATATACAACCTATGTATGGACACTTGCGAATTAACTAACAGGTCATATATCTACCAATATATATGTCTACACATACCATATATACCTAACTAAAACAGCAGATCAAAGATATAAGATAACTAACCTATATACAACAATAGTCAGAGGAGAGGCATAGTTGAAGCCGTAAGAGATCGATGGAAGAACGTGAGGCCCGAGGTGAAACGGTGATATGGGGACGGAACTTGATGGAGGTGGCCGAACTGGATCTCGCTGAGGGCTGCACCGAGGGACGGTGATGGGGTTTGAGCGGTGATGAGGCGGCATGAAGGGAAGGTGGCGGAGGAACGTGGCCGAGGGTGGAGAGTTGTGACGCTGGGCTTGGGTGGTGGGTGGATCGGCTGTACTGGTGGCAGGCGGTTGTCAGTGGGGTCGGTGCTGCCGTGGTTGATGGATGCTCGTGAGGCGGTGGTGGATATGCCGGTCGCATGAGGAGGAGGCGGACTGTGAGGGGCACCGGGTTAGATGGTCGGTAATAAAGGAGGAGGGGAGGCAAACGGAAAGGTGGATGGTGATGGCCCTGGTGGTGAGGTCGGTGCAGTTGTTGGATCGGCTGTGGAGGCTGGAGCAACGGCGAAGGGTCGGTGGCCGTGGGTGCTTTGTTGTTGGAGTGGGAAGAGAAACAAAAGGTGATGGAGAGGAGGGGAAGAAAGGAAGTGAGCTGTTATTATTATTTTTTTCCTGAAGCTCTGAAAAGAAAAAAAGAAAAGAAAAGAAGTATAGGAATATGGAAGAGATGGTATGGGCATAGGCTGAAGCTACAGGAAACTTATACGACTAATAATAAAATCGAACGTTGGGAATAGGAATGTTTACCCCTTAAATTCAGCTGGAAGATATAAAGCTAACGGCTACACGTTACAATTCAGCCGAAAGATTTAAACCAAATGTATACAAATTTATACGAGATGGAAGCAACGGCTAAATTTTATAAATGTTGAAATAAATGTTATAATAACAGCTAGGGGTCATAGATATTAACTGAACGGACAATTGAATTTTTGAAAGTTCAAAGCGGTACCGATACGTATAACTAATACGTAGATTCCACTGCGTATCGGACATCAAAATACAGAAACAAATATACCGCAGCGATCAGCACGACGAGGTAATCAAAACGGTATACAGATATTGATGGTAGGATTGAATTATAAAAATCCGAATTTTCTACTAGCGAAAAGTGTAGCAAAAATATAGAAAATAAGATCGACGGAGCTAAAAAAGTCCGAATTTGGAAAAACGAAAAACGATGTCTCGGTCAGAATATGATTTAGAATTTTCCTACGTAAAAAATTCAGATTCAGAAAGTATTTTATTATCAGCAATTTTTAGCTAGCTTGAATTTAATAGAATTTCACAATGAAATAAACTTTTCATAAAATTAATTGAAATTTACAAATCTGCTATATTTAAATATATGTATTCTAAATATATAAACATTTTATTTAAAATTCAATTATTATAAAATTCCATAAAATATTCAATTTAATACGTTATAAAATCAATTAAAAATCCTTAAAATTTTTGGGTCGTTACAACGTCTCCTGATCCAGCTCCTTCTCCTGAATAGCTTCCACTCTTCCAGTTAAACCTAGAAATATGCCTGGTCTAACCTAAGCATACAAGAAAAACACCAAGCCTGGGTCAGTCTGGTATACCAGCGTGAGAAACACATTCAACTTGATTAGTAAAGTTTAAAAATCCTTTTGAAAACAAAAGCATCTCGTAAGACCATGCCACAAATAAACATGTCGGGTTTTTACCATACGATAGCTAAAACATTTCTTATAAAATCCTATGATATTATAATAAGGTCTATATACAAATACTTATTTAAATAACTGAAATTGTTACATGATTAAATTCCAGCATACCAGCCACGAAGTGGGTTATACAATCAAAACCGTAAAAGGCTAGTAGGAAGAATGGATTTCCAACGAATGACTAGGCATTGGGGTACCACCTATCACAGTACGTGGCCTAGATCACGGTACCGAGGATCCCTCCCAATCCCCTGCAACACAAGACCGGATTACCTCTTACTGGATAGCCCGAGCAAGATCACCCCGCGGTTGGGATCAGCAACCGTCCACACAGCCGAAATAAAAGGGACATCTAGACAGGGATGACCTCACCTACTTGGGTGCTACCCACTTAGCCTTACTACATAACCTCTGATTTTCAGTCATTTCCGGTTGATGAGGCTCGAGGCTAAGTGTTACCTTTTTAGAACATATTACTTAGAATGATCACCGTCCACCTGATGATGTTCTGAAAACAATCATCCATACAAGTCCGTTTTGGGTTCGAACGGAATTGAAGGCACTATTCCTACTACATCCATTTTGGAATCACCCTCCGGATTAGTAGCGACTAGACCTTGCACTTCACTGCTTCATCTTCGACTCCAAGCTCTTATCTTCATCATGAAAATGTTCTCGTTGGATCGAAGTGATTTTCGAATAATAAATCCTATCCCGGTCTCTTCGAAACAACTTCCGTTATTTCTTGGTAAACTCAACCCCGGTTCTTTAGGAAATACACCGACGAATACATGATCGGAGTTCACCTCCTAACCGTTGGTGGACGGGTCTCCTTATAATTCGTCCTAGAGACCGAACGAGTTTATACGTACGGTATAGCACCTCGAACGGTAATAGTTACCATATAATTCTCGAGTCTCCTCTAGATATTTCCAAAGTTAGGTTTTGTCCAATTTTGATAGTCGGATGTTTAACTATCAAACAATCAATCAATACAACAAAGTTGTTTCCCATTGCAACCGTTAAGCCTTGTTCATATTTAAAAATCTAAAGGGATTAAAGATTTTAAGAAATATTATTTCATTTGAAATATATATATGTATATGTATATATATATAACCATTTCTTTTCAAATAATACTTATAAATTTCCAAATATTATTTCAAGTTTAATAAATAAAATATTCTTTATAAAAGTTATTATAAATTACTTTTAAACAACATTATTAAATAGATTTAAATTGAAGAAAAAATGATTAAATATTAATTTAAAATTATCTTTTAAAGTATCATTATAAAACAGTGTAAATACTTGAAATAATTTAAATTATATTTATTTACAAAAATTATAAAAAAGATTTTCAAAGGTAGAAATAAATAACTACTTTTAACATTTCAAAATATTTATCAATCTTTAAAACATTTCTAAAAATAATATTTATTTTTAAAACAAAACTAATTTCACAAATCAATCCAAACAGAACAAGGCTTATCAGTCCCAACGGTACTTATCAATTCACATTTCACAATTCATAGTCACAGACATCCAAATCAATCAACTTCCATAGATCTATTCACATTATATTCTCAAATATAATTAACAGGCAGATAACAGATATATGCAAGAACAACAGCTCAAAGATTATCATTACTGGAACAATTGTACAGATATAATCAGATCAATGGTGTAACGTCCCGCCTTTTCGCACGCTTTAAATCGACACACGTGCCAATTCAAACCATAAGGAAGGGCGGATTGTTATGGGGTAAATAAGAAAAACAAGAAAGAAAAAAGGAAACAGAATCTCATAGCGGAAGGATAAAATATAATAATCAAATATACAGTTTATAAGTCTATTTACCAAAAAAAACATTTATATAATACATATCAGAGTTACACATACCAATAACAATGCAGCGGAACAGTGTGTAGTGTACTAGTATAAATAATAATAATAATACATCTTCGTCTTCGCCCTCCAGAGCTAAATCTTCAAATCCTGAAACGCTCGGACTGACCCGAGCGAATTGAAAAGACAAAACACTCGAGTCAGGACTAAAAGATCTTATGTGAGCTAAATTAACAGAAATAAATATGAGTGCAGTAACTCAAGAGATGCTCGGGATTTACATCTCCTAAGGATCCGTTAAACTATTTACTATGTAGTATATTGCGCTATTATAATAGTGTCTATTTGTAAAATAAACTTACTTTTAAATAGCGTTAAGGCTTTACATTTTCCACCTTAACACAGTTATATATTCCCATAGTCTATACAGTACCGTAATCTCCCCCGTACTGGGCATCGTCAAAGGGCACTCCATAGGTATGGTACAAGACCAAAATCGTATAAGGCATGCTAGGATAGGTGACACGGCACAACTAGGCAATGCCAGGGTAGATATACCAATTACGCTTCCGAGTCGGTGGTAACGCGTAGCGTGCAGCTACCGCCCACCTCGAGCCACACCCCAAAAAAAAAAAAATCAAAAGTGGCCACCGAATCAATCCAAGAGTCAAAGTATAATATCAAAGGGATGTGTCCGATCAAAGGTGCTACCTTATTAACTCGTCAACCGCTCCTATTTTAGCCACCTTATGCCAACTCACGGGAGTTGGGTCCACGTATTTACCTTACAGGAAACGTCGCCACCAACCTACTTCATTCTGGAATCTCCACCGCGTACATGGTTGTTAAAGTGGTTTTTGGAGTTGGAAGAGAGTATGACAACTTCGATCCCGGTCTCTTTAACAACCAAACGTTATTATAACACCGCGGTCTTTTTAAAATAAATTTTCTTTCAAAACCAGAATATAATATTATTTCAAAATCCATAAATACGATATTAATTCCATTTCCAAAACAACTCATTTTGATATTATTTTTATAAAACCCAAATCAATAATATAATTTTTATTTCAAATATATTTCTTTTCCAAAATCATACCGCTTTAAAAAATTTTAATATCTGGCAACTGGACATTTGAATTATAACTTCAAAACATAATACTTCAAAATTCATAGCTTTAAAACCATGACTTCTAAAACTTAAATGGTTTGGATATTCAACGGTATGTAAAATAGTTGATTTTATATTACTTTATAAAGTAAATAATTTCCACGGCTTTACAAATTTATTGATTTTAAATTAAGTCTAATCCATACATTTTAAATTCACTTCAGTTTCCAAAACCACTTCAAATTTTATATATTTCAAACTTTAAGTATTACACTTCCAAAATTTAAGATAGGAAATTATTATTCAACAATTTAATGTCCTATTATTTAGTTTTGCAATATCGCATACTAAATCCATAACCATTCGAATAAAACTCAAATTACCTATAATTAAATATTTCCTTTAAACCATTTATAATAGAAATATTCATTTAATTCATTTTGAATAAAATTTCAGTTTTATATATCATACTTTAAAATTTCAAGCTATAAGTTCTACATCAACTTATGGAGTTAAATTCTTAAATACGCTCAATTCCAATTAAATTTCTAATTTACCTTCCAATCTTAATTGATTTAAACCATTAAACTCTATATATTTACACACAATATCTTAAAACGTATTTAATCAAAAATATAAATAATCCAACTCCATTACTCAACTTATATATATTTTATTTAACAACTTATACATAGTATAAATTCAATAGTTTAACCATTTAGGTATATATAGAATAATATTTATATAATATCAAAAATTAATATTTATTATACCGTATCCTATCCAAACCATGGAAAAAAATTTCTTTTTCAAAATAATTTATATACATAGACCGCGGTGCCTATATATAATTTTATACCCTATGGTCAAGTGATACGAATATTTATCATTTCAATCCGTAATTAAAAATAAAAATTACGGTTATATATCATTTCAAACCGCAATACCGAATGAAATGAAATGCATGCTAACTTGCAGTTTATGTAAATAACATCCATTCATCCATTAAAATCATACATCCATTTATTTACAATATCATCCAATTTAAACAACATCAATATAGAGCATATAAAATATAACAGAAAATAAATAACAGGTATTAACTAACAATTTATATTCAATAATAAATTTAATAACTGTTTAACTAGAAGTTTCTATGCAAATAAATAAATTTTTAACTGTAAATCTATATGTAATAATAAAATTAATGAACAGTTAATTTAGATATATGCGATTTAACATAGATGATGAATAAAACATGCCAAGCAGTCATAAATAAATTTCTACTCATATCTTAAGTCAATTTAACAGACATAGGAAATTATAGAAGTTGTGAGTGGGTTAAAACACTCACCTTTTGAATTTAAATCGAATTTAAATCCGATTTAAACCCAACATTTTGACGGTCTGCAAATCCACCCAAACGAGCATCAAAAGATCTGGAATTTAATTACGATCCTAACAAAAAAAAATTCGCGTGAAACGGATATCGTATGCAAAAGTTATTCGATTTTAAACATTTTTGAAACAAATTAAATTATAAAACAAAACTAACCTTAATTACTATATGCGCCACGTCACATGTTGACTCTTCCTCCCTGCCCACGCTCGTTCGAGCATCAGGACAACACGCACACGAAAACAGGGCTTCAGCCGAACGCACACACCCCACCTTCCAACGACGTCGCCTCCACACCCTGACGCGCCGCGCCTCCACAGAGCATCTCCACCACCCCTTATGCTCACGACCCTCTACGCGATCCTCCACGGCGCTCAAACCGAGGCTGAATGAACCCAGCCGCCACGTCCAATTTAAACCCTAGGCGAATTATCGAGCTCGATCCAACCGCTAGAACTCCAAGCGAATACCACCGATGGCTTCCTCTCGATGATCTCCACCCAATCCTACCCTTGAATCGCCGATCGAACACAGATCATTTCACGTCAACGAATGGCCGAGATTTAACGCCCAGTTTCTTATCAAACCGAAACCCGAATCGAAAAATGAATTGCACCATTGAAATACGCTCGTCGAGAGCATTAACATATATTTTTCTAGTATTTTTGTGAGGACTTTGATTTTTGACTTTTGATTTGATTTTTGAAATTTGAGTTTAGATCTAGGGTTTGCAGCCATTGGGAAGAGAAAGAGTTGAAGGAATGAACGCACAAACAATTAAGAATAGATGGAGGCTAGGGTTTATAATTGGGTTTATATAGATAGGTTAGAAATTTGAATAGACGGATTGGATAAACAAACGTGCTAACTCTAACGTAGCCCAAAAAAGCCCGTTCTGACCCCGCAACGAAATTGGGTAAACCCATATATTGAAATAGGTATTTTAAAATATTCTGAATGCGATGGAAAAATTTCCACGTCCAAATTCCATCGTATGAAAAAGTTATGCTGAAAACAATATTTTCAAATTGATTTCAAATTGATTTCAATTAAATCGATTTCAAGGTGTTTCGCGTTCATACGATCAAACGACAAGTCCGATCACTACGAAACTTGAAATCCTACAATAATTCACTGTTACGGATCTGATGAAACTAGTTTCATCGAAATCCGAGTCCGTGACAGAAATGGCTATTTTTTATATTAATTACATAAATTAAGAATTAGTAAATAAATTCAAATTTTATATTTCAGTTTCAGAATTGGAAATTTTTATCACTTATGATTCCTCAATCATTTACAATGATTTTGAACAAATTAAAAATGTAAATTTAGATGATTCATTTATAAATTTGAATATATATTCTCAACGTCGTTAAATTCAAAATTCAAAATTAACTTTCTAATAATTCTATTAAATTAAAGGAATCAATGATTATTCCATTCATATTTCAAATAGGAGGGTTTAAAATTTATTATCTTAATATGCTTCGATTACACTTAAACCTCTATTAACGTAATATTTAGATGTTAAATTTTCATTTATTTCAACTAAACCTATTATCATACATTACTTCAATATACCGAAGTTATAAATAAATTTAACAATAGATTCATACTTATATTACATAAATGACTACCCTTTTATCTAAATAAATAATTACGTAATTTTAAATATTTAATCCATTTAATTGCAATTAATCTTTTCATTAAATTTTAGATTCAAATCAATTTATAAAGCTTTATTTCCATTCTTATTATTCACTAATCATCCTATTATGAAGAATATTTACGTTATTCCCCATTATTCCTTAATTTATACAAATCTATCCTTTAATTAGATTAATTTCTATTGATTGCCCATTTAAATTTACTAGACTTTATTACTTTACATACTTCTCGTATAAATTTCTCAATTAATCCAAATTATTAAAGTAACGCTCATAATAAATATGATCCTATAATTACTCACATTTTAAATGAACGTTATTTCATTTTCCATTAGTGTAACATTCATTTATCTTATTATTACTCATTACACATTCTAATTCCATTAACAAGTAAGCAGGTAATTTATGATATATGTTACAAGTTTTTAATTAATTACTATTCATTATTATTAACCTAAATTTAGCATTACTTACCTCGCATTAACCTTGTTACTTAAAATCCCTATCCAATTTCAATTAATATTCTAATGAATACATTTACTCCTTTCCGTTATGTTATTAATTATCATCAAGTACACCTAATTATCTTTATTGGTAAATGAGTGAATTTACTAGTAACCCACTATTATAACCTTTAATATACTTGTATATGATTATTTTACCCTTTTATATTCCATTATATATATATATGCACCCATACAAATTAAGATTCTTAATCCAATTCCATTTAATCCATTAATTACTAACTTTAATTATTGCAATTTATTATCTAACATATAATTTGAATCTATTTCCTAATTTTCATATTTCAATTAATTAACCTCCTTACAATAGTTTACGAATAAAAGAGATTGTACTAAATAAATTATTTATTGTCCTGCATTACTTTATTATCCCCATTTACATTCAATTTCCATAAATCAATATTTTATTTCATTGATAAATCCAATACTTGCCTTAATTTACTTATTTTAACTTTATATCCAAATGCAACAATTTCCACTATCACAAATAAATTGCAATATATAATTTAATTTATAAATTTTAATTACCCTTGACACATCAAATTTCGACATTCGCTTTCATATAAATAAATAAGATTTTTATTTCCTTCTAAATTTAAATTAAAATCTTATTACTTTAATTCATTTTAAACATCGAATTTATACGGGTCGTTACAAATGGCTTACACCATTCTGTTGATACACGAAGATTTTGATCAATGACAATAAGCTTCAACAAATAGGAAGAGAATGCAAAAGTTTGAAGAAGATAGATAAAGACCAAAGTATAAACATTAGTATGATTTTTCTATGTGTCTTAGTCTAGATTATTTGTTAAAATCTATCCTCTAGAGATTTGCACGAACATTAGGACACAATTCATAAAAACTTCATTCACATGTTCACTGTGCATACTTTAATACTTCGATCGACTGAACAGACATGGCCAGTCGACTGAACTGTACACATATACAAAATTGCACAGTTTCAGTCGACTAAATTACCTGCACAGTCGACTGAAATTGTTCCTGAAAATTTTTCTTCACGTTTTCAGTCGACTGAATCTCCTGCTCAGTCGACTGAATTTAAACCTGCGAATTTTCTCTGAAAAGACACCTTCTTCTTCCCAAGAGTTGCAACCATTCATCAATGGAAATGGATGCATCTCTTGTTTGCAACCTTTGACAACGTATGCATCTCTTCTACAAGTATAAATTCATGATTCTAACATCATTTAATTTACCGAATTCTCTTGCTTTAATCTTACTATTCTCTTGTTCATATTCTCTAGATATTCTCAAAGCAATCACCAATCTATTGCTTGAATCACTATTTTTGTTTATAACATTCTTTTGATTCATAGCAAATCACATTTCCTAAATCTTCACAAACACATTGCATATTCTCGAGGATACGATTATAGGAATATTGTACTACATTAGACTCATTAGTGTTGACAAGAACACAACAAGTCGAATATTGTATTTTAGTAATTGAGTTGAAATCCTCTTCGGTAGTTGAGGCAAGAAATCCCGTTCAGTTGTTCGGGTAAGTTGTAAACCTATTCCTCCGGGTGAAGTGAGGGTGTTAGTTAGTGAAATTCCTATGTGAAGCTTAGGGACTGGACGTAGGACGAGAGGTCCGAACCAGTATAAAATCCTGGTGTCTCCTTGCATTTACCTACTTTATCTACCTAGACTATTTCATTATTCCATATTACACGATCCTTACCGCATAGCCCACTCTTTCAATTGGTATCAAAGCAAGGTTGTCCTATAACCATAACACCGTTATTAGACATATTGATAATATGGAAAATAACGCAAGTACAAGCACAACATCTGCCTATAGTTCTACATTTGCGGAAGGACAATCTACCCAAAGACCTCCTCTATTCAATGGACTAAATTATAACTATTGGGCTACAAGGATGAGGATTTATATGCAAGCAACAAGTTTCGAAGCCTGGAATGCTACTCAAGCAGAGTTCGTTGTACCCACAACCGATTATCCTACATGGACAAAATTCAAAAGAATGAAGCTAGTGCAAATGCCAAAGCTATGAATATGCTATTTTGCGCCCTGGATAGAAATGAATTCAACTGTGTTAGCATATGTACTACTGCATATCAGATATGGGAAACTCTTAAAGTCATACATGAAGGCACAAACAAGGTTAAACAAACAAAGATATCCATGCTGAAGAATCAATTCCAAAACTTTAGAATGCGACAAAATGAATCCATCAATGACATGTACTCAAGATTTCAAGACATTCATCATGCTCTAGTCGGACTAGGAGGAAGATACACGGACTTTGACATTGTGCCTAAAGTTCTAATGTGACGCCCCACCTCTATACCCACGCTAGCCAAGAACACTACGATGTAATGCTGTCAACTAGCACAGAGAATAAGGCTGTTGAGGAGCGACCATCCATGTAATTGCTTTGCGCGAGCACCGATATGTCAGATAGTATAACATGCATTTTATTTCAAGAGGAAATCCGATATACCGATACAAACACAAAGCTACTACACAGTGGCTATAATAATCTTTGGAAACAAATATAGAAATAAGCATAACACAAATCAGTCACAGATAATTCATATCACAAAGGCGGAAGAAGATATGAATACATAATTAACACATGGAAGTGTATATCAGAGTAGTGGTCAAAAAGATCCACGATAATACAAAAGAATAGCAACACGTGCTATACAAAAGAATACAACTATGAGTCTATATCTCAAGTGTATACAACAAAATAAACTACTAATCTAAGTAGTTTGCCAAAAGGCAGAGTAATGAATCCCTGGGGAGAAGTCAAGCAGAAGCACCTGTAACATCTCGGTCTGACCCGAGTATTATTTAATAAGAAAATAATAAATGGATCAGTCTAACTACAAATATCAGATGAAACGATATAGAATAAGAGATATGACTAAACACATAATAATCACAATGCCAAGATGTGATATATATAAGTAATTGAAAATCAACAAGAGATTAATCAATATCACAAAATCTACACAAGAATCACAGAAACGTCATACTCCTAATTTAGTTCACCAAACCATAAATATTGACGATAATATCAATGTCAATCACAAAAGTCAATGACACACAAATTCCATAATTCAACACACGAAATCCAGAAATCACAAAAGTCAATGATGCACAAATTCACCAATGCACAAATATCGATAAAGCTTATCGATGGAAATCACGAAAATTGGTGAAACACAAATTCTAGAAATCATCTCCAGAAATCCAGAAATCACAAAGAGGGGGAGGCCTATCACAAACGGGAGCATAAAGCTCGCCAACACGTGTATCACAAACGGAACGCTAATTCCATGGTTGCTAACCATCACAAATTGAGCTGAAGCTCCACAAACGGCCCGAAGACCATGGGTTGCTACCCCACCAATTTGAGTCGAAACTCCACAAAACGGGGTTTAGTCTCCCTCGTAGACAAAGAGACATCGCACATTGCTAGTCTAAATCACAAAGATGATCGTCATGATCAACGAGAAGTGTCAATTACACTAAGCTAGTAAATATATGAGTTTAGCTTCATGTCCCATAACCACTTGCTTAACTTAAATATTTACGAACAAACTGTAGATCTCCACTAGGAAATTGTCACAAGAGATTCAATCGAACAAGTCCAAGAATTAACCGACGAAGTAAACACAAGCATTTCATACCACTCGTTTTACTAAGTCGTTTAATTAGATTTCTCATACGAGTGAGGTAAAGGTTTGTATATACTAATAGATTGGAAGACGGTTTTATAAACGAATTTGGTATTGAAAATAGAGTTGAAATCGTTTTGAGGAAAGAGTTTTGATATTTACTACTAGTATTGAAACCTTTGTATTTTTAAAGTGACAAAACACAAAAATGATTGTAGAAACAATCAATCACTAAAATTCACATACGAAGATGTGAATAAAAATCCAAAGAAATCGATCTGAATCCATCAAAATGGATATTCCCAAAAATTCCAAAAATAGAAGTCATTAATGTCGTAGCAACAACAAGTGGGAAATAACACGAGTCGGTGGAATTTGGAACCGTGCAAAAATAGGCTCAAGTAGGCATAGAAGACAACTAGGTGCAGGTCAGTCGACTGGCTCATTGAGTTCAGTCGACTGAACTCAGTCCCCAAAAATCCGTGGGATACTGGTCAGTCGACTGAACTCAGTGGGTCAGTCGACTGACTGTAGTAAACAGAGCCCCTAGGCTCTGCAGGAAGCCTTCAAACTGCATTTTAGCTTCATCCAGTCGACTGACTGGAGCTAAGGCAGTTTTCTTTGCCTAAAAATGGAAGGTGAAACCCTTCCAATTCGCAACCGGAGAAGCCTCGGGAACTAAGGGATTACGCCAATCAGCAACCCAGCCCAATAGGCTCTTCGATGTGTCACCAAAAACAAGTTCAAACTACAAGGCTATGATTTTTGAAGATTTGAACTCGAAACACTAAAAATTGGAATATACAACAAATCAATCCAAACCAAAACCAAATGCACATGAATATGTGTTAGGAATTCATACCTAACAATCGAAGATAATCATAGACCTAGATGTGAGATTAAAAATCTCACCTTTGAACCCAAACGATTGAAGAAGATGCTTGAAATCAATGGAGAATCAACCACTCTTCAAATCCAACTCAAGAAGCTTGATTCAAAGCTTTAAAAGAAGAACATTCCCTAAGTTAGGTTTAGGAAATTTCTGAATTTTGATTAGAGATTGAGTTGGAGAAGAAGAAGATAAGCTTACCAATGGGTTCTTCTATTAGTTTGGAGCTAGAGTTGATTTGCAAGAGAAAACTAGGGTTTTGGAGTTTTTAATTTCCAATCTCTCCTACCATTATTGCCTTAGAACTGAAAAGAGAAGATAATGAGGGTGAATGGGGAGGAGTGGCTCAGTTTTTGAGTATATGTCCAAACATAGGGCTGAACCCAAACCCAAACCCAAAGTGAAAAGTAGCAAAAATCAACTTTCTCCAAACATATCGAAGCTTATACTCAAAAAGGTCGCAAACGGAATTTTAAACTCAATGGGAGTGGTCCCGAGTCCTAATTAGACCGTATGCAAAAAGTAGCTTTTCGGACTAAATTCTGAGTATTGATAAAATATTTAAATAAAAAATCGATAAATATGCGGGTTGTTACATCTAAATTCACTCACTGATGAATGGGAGAGAAAAGTACTAGCAATCGAGGAAGCAAATGATTTATCTACAATGAAACCAGAAGAATTGATTGGAAATCTTGTGTCGTATGAAGTAAATATGCAAGCTAAAAAGGATCAAGCTCAAGAAAGAAAGAATATTGCTTTTCATGCGGAAAAGGAAGAATCAGAGTCTGAAGATGAGGATCTAGCATTTATAGCCAAAAATTTCAAGAAATTCCTAAAGTATAGAAAAGGAAACAAAAACGGATTCAAAAAGAATTTCTTGAACAAACCATCATCGTCAAAAATAGAATGCTTCAATTGTCATAAGAAAGGACATATGCAAAAAGATTGTCAAGAACAAATGAAGGAAAATCAGTAAAACTTCAACAACAAAAACAAGAAGGATAAATTCAAAAAGAAGGCAATTTTTGTAACATGGGACAATTCAGATTCATCATCATCCGAAAGTGATAGTGATGGCGACAATGAACAAGAAAATGTATGCTTCATGGCTCAAGCATCTGAGGTAAATAATTTAACTTTCGACGATTTAATTGAAGTAAACACTGAACTTTTAAGCACAATAAAAATTCTTAAAAAGAAAATTAAGGAAATTCGTGAAAATCAAAACAAAGCTGAGTTTGAGAGAGATATGTTAAATGATGAAAAGAAAATTCTTGAAGAAGAACTTGAAAAAGTTCAAGAATCTTATTCAAATTCGGAAACTCAATTATCACTTTTAAGTCAAGAAATTGAAACTCAAAAATTAAAGAATGATATAATTATTTCTGAAAATCATGATTTAAAAACTAAAATTAAACAAGTTGAGTTAGAAAATAATAGTCTTCATACTAGATTAGAGAACATCACTAAAAATGTTTCTAACTTTAACAGAGGAAGAGAAAATTTATCTAAGATCTTAGAAAATTCTCAATCCTCTTCAAATAAACATGGATTAGGATATAATAAGGAGTCAAAAATTCCTAAAAAGAAAAATACCAATTTTAAAAGGAATATGAATTCAAAACAACAAAAATTAATTAAGAAACCTATTAAAACAAAAGTACAAAACAAGGTAGTTACAATTTGGGTACCAAAAACTAACAATGTATTAATAAGAAATAAATATATTAAAAGATTTATGGATAATGTTCATCATAATAAAAACTATATTTATAAAAAGGACACTAAACCAAATTGGGTTTGGTTTCCTAAAACTCTAACTTCTTAGGACCCTATTAAAAAGTGGGTACCAATAATTTCATATCTATTTTTCAGGTCCCACTTAAAAAGAAGAAATGGATATTAGATAGTGGTTGTTCAAAACACATGACCGGAGACAAAGATATGCTTACAAACATCACATACTTTGATGGTGGCTCGGTTACCTTCGGAGATAATTCAAAAGGCTATATCATTGGCAAAGGAGATGTGAACAAGTACATAAAATTTACCTTTTATAACAAATGTTTCATTAGTTGAAAATTTAAAACATAATCTACTTAGCATAAGTCAATTATGTGACAAAGGTTTTAAAATAACTTTCTCGAATAATAATTGTAGTATTTTTGATCAAGACCAAAATCTTATATTTGAAGGAAAAAGAGATAGAAATATTTATGTTCTAAATATGAGTATTAATCATAATTCAAGTATGTGTTTACTTGCCAAAGACAATGATCCTTGGTTATGGCACAAAAGATTTTGTCACATAAATTTTAAAACTATTAGAAAACTTTCTAAAAACGAATTAGTAAGAGGATTACCCAAAATAAATTTTAAAATAAATAATTTTTGCGATGATTGTCAAAAAGGGAAATTAACGAAATCATCTTTTAAATCTAAGAAAACTATTTCAACTTTACAACCATTAGAATTACTACATATGGCTTTATTGTTTCCAACACAAGTTCAATCCATTAATCATAGTCGATACGTATTTGTAATTATTGATGATTTTTCAAGATATACATGGACTATTTTTATGAAAAATAAAAGTGACACTTTTGAGCATTTTAAAACATTTGTCAAAAAAATCCAAAATATTAAAAACTTGAAAATTAAAAATATTCGAAGTGATCATGGAGGTGAATTCGAAAATAAAGATTTTGAAACATTTTGTAAAAAGAAAGGAATTAATCATAATTTCTCTTTTCCTAGAACTCCTCAACAGAATGGAGTTGTAGAAAGAAAGAATAGAACATTACAAGAATGCGCGAGAACATTATTAAATGGGTGTTCTCTACCAAAACATTTTTGGGCAGAAGCAGTTGCTGCTGCATGTTATGTATTAAATAGAATTTCAATTAGACCTTTAACTAAAAATACTTCTTATGAACTATTCAATAATAAAAAACCAAATATATCTTATTTTAAAATATTTGGATCAAAATGTTTCATTTTAAATACAAAAGATCAACTAGGAAAATTTGATTCAAAAGCCGATGAAGGAATTTTCGTAGGATATTCTGAACGAAGTAAAGCATATCGAGTATTTAATAAACGAACAAACTTACTTGAAGAATCTTTACATATATCTTTTGATGAAAACTTTAATAAAAATTTAAATATAAAAGATGATGAAGAATTGATAAATATAGAAGAAATAAACCTTGAAAATAATAATGAACTAAGATCTCCTCCTAGAATATTACGAGATCATCCAACTCAAAATATAATAGGGGAAATAAATTCTCAAGTTAGAACAAGAAATTAACTAAATCAAATGGGTCATGTAGCTTTCATTTCATCTATTTAACCTAAAAATCCAAAAGAAGCATCAACAGATGATTATTGGATTATCGCAATGCAAGAAGAATTAAATCAATTTGAACGTAACAATGTTTGGGAATTAGTTCCCCGTCTGAATAATCAATCTGTAATTGGAACAAAATGGATTTACAAAAATAAAGTAGTTGAACAAGGTAATATAACAAGGAATAAAGCAAGACTAGTAGCACAAGCGTATAATCAAGAAGAAGGTATTGATTTTGAAGAAACATTTGCTCCTGTTGCAAGATTGGAAGCAATACGTATACTATTAGCCTTTTCTTGTTTTCACAATTTTAAACTTTACCAAATGGACGTTAAAAGTGCATTTTTAAATGGTTTTATTAAAGAGAATGTATATGTAGAACAACCTCCGTTATTTATACATGAAAAATATCTGGATCATGTATTTAAATTAAAAAAAGCACTATATGGTCTTAAACAAGCTCCTCGTGCTTGGTATGAAAGACTTAAAAGTTATTTATTAAACTCAGGATTTAAAATTGGAAAAGTAGATCAAACACTGTTTATTAAAAATACTGCCAAAGATATTGTAATAATTCAAATTTATGTAGATGATATTATTTTTGGTTCAAAAAATGAAAATTTGTGTAAAGAATTTTCAAAAATAATGACTAATGAGTTCGAAATGTCTCATATGGGAAAACTATCTTATTTTATCGGACTTCAAATCAAACAATTAACAAATGGAATTTTTATAAACCAAGAAAAATATTGTGATAGTTTAATAAAACGATTCGGCATGGAAAACACTTCTGCTAAACCTACTCCTATGAGTACCACTACACATCTCGAGCGAGATGAAAATGGCAAAAGTGTTGATCAAAAATTGTTTAGAAGTATGATAGGTTCTTTGCTCTACTTAACCGCTAGTAGACCTAACATAATGATGAGTGTTTGTTTGTGTGCACGTTTTCAATCCGATCCTAAAGATTCACACTTAAGAGCGGTAAAACGTATAATGCGATATCTTAATCAAACTAAAGATTTCGGTCTTTTCTATCCAAAGAATGTTCATTTGAGTTAGTATCATTCAGTGATGCTGATTTTGGCGGATCCCGAACGGATAGAAAAAGTACAAGTGGTACTTGCCATTTCATTGGAAAATCACTTGTATCTTGGTTTAGTAAGAAACAAAATTGTGTCTCCCTCTCCACATGCGAAGCCGAATATATATCAGCCGCTTTAGCTTGCACTCAAGTTATATACATGCAACAAACACTTAAAGATTTTAATATAAATTTAACAAATTCTACAATATATTGTGATGATACAAGTACAATAAACTTATATAAAAATCCTGTTAATCACTCTCGTACAAAACATATAGATATTCGTCACCATTTTTTACGTGACAATATGAAAAAAGGAATAATTAATTTAGAATATATTTCTACCGAAAATCAAATTGCCGATATATTTACTAAACCTCTATTAGAAAACTCCTTTATAAAACTTCGACGAGAATTAGGTATAATATCCTTTAAAGATATCAATTAGAGATGCACTTGAAATATTCACTCATTTCAGTCGACTAAAACAATCTGTTAGTCGACTGAATGAACATATCAAATATTTTTTGGAAATGTTATATGCTACATTATATAATTTGTAGACCATTCATTTTAAAAACTGAATTTTTCATAAGAACCCTACTTTTCTAACAAAATTCTCCTAACATTAAATCATTATGCGGTTAAAAATCTAAATAAATCATAACCATTAGTTGTTTAGTAAAATTCTACTATAAATAAATTCTAAATTTTTTATTATTCATCTCGATTTTACGATTAAAAGCTTAAACAATTTCAATATAAAATGTCGTCAAACAACTCCTTCTCTCCGATCAATATCACCTCGTCAGTTAATAACACTCCAACATCGCCAAAACTTCCCACACCAACGCCAGCACATGAGCCGGTTTACAAATGGGAAAATTATCGTACTGGTTTCACACTAGAATCGAAAAAGGCGAAAAGAGGACTCTTTATTTCACCTGACACAAAAAGAAAGATTGATGAAATTCATCACTTTCAACAACAACAAATCGATCTTCAACGAGAGCTATACTTCGAGCAAAAAGTTACATCACGACGTTTGAGTTTTCTAGAACAAACCAGTTTACACTTCTGTGGATCAAAGAAGAATCAAGTGGCTGAACCTCTACCTCTCCCTGTTAGCTCACTTGATCCGTCTTCATCTTATCGTACACCGGTTGATCCTGTGAATCCTTGGATGTCTCCTAAGACTCCTCAATATAGTCCGAATTCATGGGATATAAATTACATGAAGAATGAAGGAAAGAATTCTCCAAGTCCATCTCCAAAGAAATAGTTAAAATTCTGTATGATAATACATCAACATTTTTGTAACTATTCCTTTAAATAAATTGTTTAAAATTCAAAAATTAACTAAAATAGCAAACATTGTATGTTCAGTCGACTGAATTCCCCTGCTTAGTCGACTGAAATTATGACAGAAAATCACTTATGCACAGTTCAGTCGACTGAAACCATCTGCACAGTCGACTGAAAATTCAACAGCAAAATTTTTGTAACAAAATTCAGTCGACTAAAAGTACTGCTCAGTCGACTGAATATATCATAGAACACTTCGGCCTTTGATTCAGTCGACTGAACAGAACATTTAGTCGACTGAACGCTGCTTCTCAGGCAGAATTTCCCCTTTTAACCACCAAATTTTACCATACCTATTCACTTTTACCTCCTACAAACCTTCTTCCCCAAATCTATTTGAAACCCTACCTCTCAAATTCCTCAAAATCAAATCAATTCTCACCAAAATGGCACCAAAAAGATCAAGAGCCTCATCTTCTTCATCCTCCGAGCCAATTGATGCTCAAATTGCACAATGGCTTTATGATGGAACTGCTGTCACCCGATGGAACAAGATGAAGAATTCTCGAATTTTTGAGCATTCTTTCGTTGATTTTCAAAGTTTCCAAACCTACAATCTTCAAGCATTCACAGATCCGGCAGGTTTAACTCCACTTCTAGACTTAAAAAGAAATGATCATGCTATTAATCATGTAATGGTAAAATTATTTTACGCTAATCTTAATCTTGGACACCAAACTCCAAGAAATCCAAACAATAGTGTTTGGAGTATGGTGTGTGGATAGAAAGTTTGGTTCTCCTTGGATAGAATAGCACACATTTTAGAGTCCCCAAATGTTGGAAGAAAGCTCGAGGAGATAGAATTCAATCCACACATTAGTGACAACATCAACCATCGATTTATGGAGGATAATATCAACTTTAGGGATTTTAAGTCCACCTCCCTTCGACCTATGGCGAGAATTCTCCATAAAGCCCTAATGAGAACAATTACACCTCGTACGGGATCATACGAAATTGTCTACCAAAATAACTATCGAGCACTATATGCTATTTTTGGCAATATACAAGTTAATTGGGTACAGCTTATTCTTGATGAGTTTCTCACTTTCAACAATGGCAAAATCAGCACTATTTACTTTAGAGAGTACATCATGCGACTTCTCCTAAATGTCGATACGTCATTACCTGAATCAGAGAGTACAATGGTCCATCATATTAACCATCGGACCATAAGCCTAATGCAACTCCCATTTCGACCTCCTCGCATAATATCACTTGCCGAATGGGAAGCAAGGCATCAAGAACAACAACAACAACAACCTCCTCAACCTCGCCACGAAGAACATCTCGAGCAAGATGATGAAATTCGTCTTGTTGACCCAAGCTTCACTACCAACCAATCCTTGGGGATATTGTCAAGAAATCAACAAATTCTTGACACTCGTCTTAAAAAGGTAGATCATAAGCTTGATAAAATCAAAGGAATCTTCAACAAGCTTTGGGATGCAATCTCATGCTCAAGCACCACTACTGCTTCAACATCTCGCAGCAAACGTCCGGCACCCACGTTTACATGGACGACATCCGAAGAGCATACAAGTAGCAGCGCAAGCGGAGCTAGTTGTAGCCAAGGAGGAAGAGCACCTAGACCACCAATAGGATAACCCGTCATACGTGAACCAACTGGAAGGGAAGGTTCATATGACTGGGATAAGGATGAGTGATTTTGTTGTTTTGATGTCTATTTTTAAACTTTCTAATGGCTTGTATAAATAGCTATTTTATGCTTGTCTGTCATAACATTTTTATTTCTCTTAATTCATGCTTATATTCTCTATGATTTAGTGATTGTTTTGATATATTATTACTGCTGTTATTTCTTCCTTTTTATCGATGACAAAGGGGGAGAAAATCTATGGTACTAACTTTGTTTTGTAGAAAAGATAGTGCATACATTCAGGGGGAGAAAGTAAGTATATACATCTCTAGAATAGTATTGTCATCAATCAAAAAGGGGGAGAATGTTGACACACGAAGATTTTGATCAATGACAATAAGCTTCAACAAATAGGAAGAGAATGCAAAAGCTAAAAGAAGATAGATGAAGACCAAAGTATAAACATTAGTATGATTTTTCTATGTATCTTAGTCTAGATTATTTGTTAAAATCTATCCTCAAGAGATTTGCACGAACATTAGAACACAATTCATAAAAACTTCATTCACATGTTCACTGTGCATACTTTAATACTTCAGTCGACTGAACAGACATGGCCAGTCGACTGAAACTGTACACATATACAAAATTGCACAGTTTCAGTCGACTAAATTACCTGCACAGTCGACTGAAATTGTTCCTGAAAATTTTTCTTCACATTTTCAGTCGACTGAATCTCCTGCTCAGTCGACTGAATTTAAACCTGCGAATTTTCTTTGAAAAGACACCTTCTTCTTCCCAAGAGTTGCAACCATTCATCAATGGAAATGGATGCATCTCTTGTTTGCAACCTTTGACAAAATATGCATCTCTTCTACAAGTATAAATTCATGATTCTAACATCATTTAATTTACCGAATTCTCTTGCTTTAATCTTACTATTCTCTTGTTCATATTCTCTAGATATTCTCAAAGCAATCACCAATCTATTGCTTGAATCACTATTTTTGTTTATAACATTCTTTTGATTCATAGCAATTCACATTTCCTAAATCTTCACAAACACATTGCATATTCTCGAGGATAAGATTATAGGAATATTGTACTACATTAGACTCATTAGTGTTGACAAGAACACAACAAGTCGAATATTGTATTTTAGTAATTGAGTTGAAGTCCTCTTCGGTAGTTGAGGCAAGAAATCCCGTTCGGTTGTTCGGGTAAGTTGTAAACCTATTCCTCCGGGTGAAGTGAGGGTGTTAGTTAGTGAAATTCCTAAGTGAAGCTTAGGGACTGGACGTAGGACGAGAGGTCCGAACCAGTATAAAATCCTGGTGTCTCCTTGCATTTACCTACTTTATCTACCTAGACTATTTCATTATTCCATATTACACGATCCTACCGCATAGCCCACTCTTTCACATACACAGCAATTAGATTAATTATACAACTGAATGGTGTCAGTTCCACTGTCCAAATGTCATCTAGTTTGAACAATCTAAATAAACACAACTAATCAGTTGGGAACATTTCAACAGTTTGGCCATAAAATTATTCAATGGCATTCATTTCCTATTGGTAATTAGATCCTATCTATACAAGCTTATAAAATTTTACTTATTTAATTTTGCAATGGATCATACGAAGGCGTAACATCCATTGTTTCGAACCATTCATTCCATAACACTTTATTTTATGTGAAATTAAATAATTATTAAAAACATAATATCACTCAAGGACTCGAATTCACTTCAAAGTATAAGCATTTATTTCCCTTTAATTATTTCAATTATACTTCACTTTAAATTAATTAACCTTGATTAATTATTTTCTAATTACATTAAGTAATTAGCCTTTAATTAATTACATAAATTAATTATCCTTAGCCATTTACAGTAATTAACCTTTAATTACTTCATTAATTAATCGACTATAATTAATTACATTAACCTTCAATTAATTATAAGTAATTATTTGATAATCATTTATATTGATTAGTTATCCCTTAATTAATCAACCATTAATCACCTTATTAATTATTATAAATTAAAAATCTCTTAAGCACTTGATTAATTCAAAAGCCTAATTATAATGATCTTCTTAATCATCTTTACTTTACTCAAATTATTCAAATAAACTTAAGTAAAAATTTTGGAAAATAATTGGGTTTAAAACTTTTTATATAACAAGTTCTTTATAAATAATAAACTTTGTTTAAATAAACAAAAGCCAATAAGCCTAAAGATTTCCACAACCCAAATTAACAGAATCGACCCTACTCATCACCACCATGCAACTAAAACGGCCCAAAGCCTAACAAAAATAGACCGAAACATCTATGACGTCCATGGGTCAAAACACATACAAAAACTATATACACTTCCTAGAGAAAACAACCCAACACCTATTATGGACTCCCACTATTAGAGTCCTCCCTCTCTGGCCCTGACAACTTCTTGGCCTCTCCATCATTATCAGGAACCCAAACATCCTCTGGATAAGGCGCTCTAGGAATGAAACCCTCACCAGCAGCTGGTCCCTCAACAGATTCACCTAAATCCCAAATGATAGCATCATCGTTCTTAGATTCGGGATCTTCTTCCACCTCAAATTCTTCCTCATCGTCGAACTCCTCTTCTTCTTTGACCTCAAATTCTTCTTCGCTGTCGAAATTCTCGACTGGATCTTCTCGATGAGGTTGAGGCTGCTGAAACGACCTGCCTTTCTCCCCACAGAAAGACGCATCATTATTAAGAAAGGGATAGAGAAGAGAAAAGATAGAGAAGAAAGAAAGAAACAACATCAAAATCTCAATAGCGGAACGAATAAATTATATTAATCACATATACATCAGAGATACACAACTTATACATCACAAATTAGACAGTTATAAACACCTGTCTATCATACAACTCAATATACAATGCAGATAATAATACAGAGATCAAAACAGCGGAACTCCTATATATCGAAAAACGCTGAAGCCTCCTGCTCCATATCTCCTCCAGTCTTTCGTCAAAGCTAACCTGAATCTCTTGACTACTTGTAAAAATTTGAGTATCCAAGAGTTTAAGAAAATAGAAGATAAACTCTGGGTCAGACATGGGTCTGGTGTGAGTAAATGGTTAAAGTTGCTTAACTTTAAAAACCTTTTAAAAACAAAGGTATCACGTAAGACTCCCCACACATAAACATGGGTAAGCTTTTACCTTACACTAACCAAAAATTTGATAGGAAATTCTGTGATATTATAATAGGGTCTAGGGCTTTCAAATAAATAAGAAATAGCAGAAACTGTTACATGATTAAGTTCCAACATACTAGCCACAAAGTGGGTAATACAATCAAAACCGTAAGGGCACGTAGGAAGAATGGGTTTCCATCAATGGTAGGGCTACTGGAGTGCCGCCCATCACAGTACGAGGCCTAGATCACCGTACCGAGGATCCGCCCTAAATCCCCTGTAACACAAGGCCGGAACCATCCCTTACTGGATAGTCTCGAATAAGAAAACCCTACGGTTGTAGCAAGCAACCGCCCACACAGCCGAATAAAAAGGACTCTAGACAGGGGTAAACTCATCCTACTTGGGTGCTACCCACTTAGTCTTGCTGCACCTCCCCTGTTTTAGCCATTCCCGTTTGATGAGACTTGAGGCTACGATTACCTTTATAGAACACATCTATCTTAGAATGCTCATCGTCCACCTGACGATATTCTGAAAGGATTCAATCCATACAAGTTCGTTGCGGGTTCAAAAGAAACCGAAGGCATATCTCGCTACACTCATTTTGGAATCACCCTCAAAGTTAACGGCAATAACCCTTGCACTCTGAATCTTCATCTTTATTTGAGATTCACGACCTATCGTTAATTTGGATCGATGTGTTTTTCGGATATCCAAATTCAATTCCTATCATTATCTATATTCACACAGATAGATAATTCACATATACATAGATAGATAATTCTCATCATCATCGTTCAACCCAATCATCTCATATCATATATCACACATATCTCATCAGAGATATCAAACAATCAAGGCATTCAATATCAACTAGCCATCCATAAGCAATGATCTATTAATCACACCATCTATAATTAATTTAAAACGAATTAAATTAATTACTTCATCTCTAATTAATTTAAAATCAAATAAATTAATTACTTTCATCACAATAAATCTTACTTACATAATCGTTAATTAATTACAAACCAATTAATTAATCATCATCTTAATTAATCACCCTTGATTAATTATCCTTTAATTAAATTAAGTAATTAACCCTTAATTAATTACACAAATTAATTATTCTTAACCATTTATAGTAGTTAACCTTTAATTACTTCATTAACTATAATTAATTACATTAATCCGTAATTAATTACAATTAATTAATTACCTTATAATCACTTATTGTTGATTAATTAATCTTAATTAATCAATCCTTAATTAATCTCATTAATTGCATTAATTAATGATCCTTAATTAAATACTTCCATTAATCAAGTTTAATTAATTATAAATAGTAATTACCATCCTGTAATTACTTACCTTAATTAATTAACTCCTTAATTAATTATATTAATCCTTTGATTAATTACATCAAGTAATTAACCCTTAATTACTTCTACTAAGTAATTATCCTTTAATTACTTCCCATTAAGTAATTCCCCTTTAATTAATTACATCCCTTTAATTATACATTAATTACTTACCCTAAGTAATTACCCTATTTAATCTCATTAAGTATTCTTACTTAATCAATCATCAAGATTATCTTAATTAATCAACCAATTAATTAATCACGCTCATTTGATTAATTACATTTGGGTAATTCATCCCTTAATTACCTCTTTAAATAAATAAATTAATATTTAATTATAGATTAATTATTCTTTAATTATTAATTAATAAACCTCATGTGACGCCCCACCTCTATGCTCACAATAACAAAGGTTATTATAAGGAATAACGTCTGCTATTGCGAAGAATAATGCTTGTTAGAAGCGGCCATCCGTAAGTTATGCCTTACACGAGTATTGATTACATCGATAGGAGTTGTGAAAATTACTCCCAATGATATATATTCAACCCAAATCTAAAACGAAACCACGGTGGCTAAAGAAAAATCCAGAACAACTCATAACAACAACAATATAGATATGTACAATCACATCAGAACAGAAATTTTAGATATATAGAGGAAGACAAGTCTGGAATACATGCTATAACAATCGATCGTTCATATGAACCAAATGTACATAAACATAGATATCAACATACATGAGATGATATTCAATATGCCAAAAGTGCACCTTGATGTCTAGACAAAAGATGATGTGAAATCCCAAAAGCTGAAGCGGCAACAGAATCAAAGATAGTGATTATCCTAAAATAACACGGTCTGACCCGAGTATTATTTAAAAGAAAATAATAAACGGATCAGTCTAATTTAAACTCAGAAATAAGTGTATGATAAACAACACTTAAGAAAATAATTATATTTTCGAATGAGACTATTCAATATAAATAATCAACATAGTTTAAATGAAGAAATCTCAGTTTAAACTCCTTCAAAATCAATAACCTCGAATGAGACTTTTCAACATAAATAATCACCTTAGTTTAAATGAAGAAATCTCAATTTAAACTCCATCAAAATCAGGTTTTAAATTCCCTATTGAATTCAAAACAGCAATACGCAAATTTATAATCTCGGATGAGACTATACACAAAATTATAATCTATGATGAGACTATACACAAAGTTATAATCTCGGATGAGACTATACACAAAATTATAATCTTGGGTGAGACTATACACCATAGTAATCAGCATTGTTTAAAGGAAGAAATCCCATTAAACATCATCAAAATCAACTTCCAAATTCACAATTGAATTCAAAACAGCAATACGCAGAATCTAGAAATCAAAATAAGATAACTAGAAAACCAACATAAAAGTGGATTGATCCCAGCGGATTGCGAGTTTTAGCTATGCCACACGTGCATCTCAGATGGCCGAAGCCTACCAAGTACTATAATTTTTGGTGCCCATCAGATGACTCGAAGGTCCGCAGGGTGACCCGAAGGTCTAGTATTGGTAATTGACCTGAAGGTCTATCGGATGACCTGAAGGTCTATCAGATGACCCGAAGGTCCAGCAGAGTGGCTCGAAAGCCCAACAAATCATCAAACAGAAAATCCTCAGCAAATATTTCAATTAACGAGTCCGGAGTTAACCGAAATAGTAAAAGTGTGGTTCCATACTCCGCACTTTTACTAAATCATTTAAATCTCTTCATCGTTTCCTTGAAAGAGCAAAATTGTGTATTTTATAAAATAACATTTTATGTTCTCAAATGGACAAGTCCGGAATTAAGAAAATCAGTAAAAGTAGGGTTCATAGTCCTCAATTTTGCTGAAGCGTTTAAATCGCTTCCTCATTCTTTTGAAAGCGTAAACAGTAAATTTTTTGGAAACAATTTTATTTTAAAACGATTTTTAAAACACGTGATTAAAACAGAAACATCTATAGCAATTTCGACGAGGAAATTACGCTTCACAAAACACCGTAAAAACGGATATCAAATCAGAGTTGCGGGAAGACCGCTTGAAAATTCACATTAAAATTGACGGTTACTAAAGTCAAAACAACAGTAACTTTTATTCGTCAAAAATGTCACCAAAACAACACGCTTCAAAAATATAAACACCCGTTAAAAATTCCGTTATAAAATAACGGCGCAAAATACGTTTTTAAAACGTAACACTGGTTCAACAAAAATTAGTCAGTAGGTTGCACTACTACTTATACAACCAAGTTGGCACTGCCTGGACTTGAGTTTAATGTACACGAAATAGATTACAACCAAATGCATGCAGGCACGCGACCAAATGACTCAACCCATAGCAAATTTCCAATGCACATGTGAAGGGTAACAGACAACGTAGCATGACCAGGGTATAAAATTTAAGCATGCACGAAAAAAAAAATAGGAGTCTAGACAATATGTTAACACGTATGCATTATTTTCATGCAACAAGTATTACATACTCAAATGATTAAATTGACATAAATATTAGACTTGGAACACATTTTCGTATGCTACACTATATTGCACGTAAAAGTGAGATAGGCTTCTTGCGTGCAGACATGTCAATGCAAAAGAAACCACCTGGATTGAGCTTTTGTGCCTTACATGCAAAAAAATGAGTTTACCCAGTACTGGACCTGGCAAAGTTAATAGGTGTGCACGTTATTATTATGAAATAAAAATACAACAACCTGAACTTAGCTTGGAACTCCATTTACATGCATTAGAGCAACCTGTCTACCCTGCTCACGCACACTCTAAATGATGTAAACAAAAAAATGCACGCGAGTAAAGCCCACGCACGCACAGAAAAATTTAAAATATGCAAAATAATGATCTGGACTGGACGTGGACACTATTTCACATATTAGCACCTTGCATGTACACGTAATGCATGCACGCAACCTAGTCTACGTACAAAACCAAAATTGTGGCCTCTGTGCAATGCACATTGCACCAAATGATGTAAAAAAAACTGGCCACAGTATTTCAACATATTTATGCACGTATGAAATGGTCCAAACTCAGTTATGCACTAGAGGGTGTCTGGACTTACCGTTACACGCAACCAAAAACTAGGCACACTTAGTTCATGCAAGCAAAACCCATTTATACACAAGAATTGCACGCATGCCTTACATTAACAACATACGCACGTAAAAATGGGTTTCACAATATCAGGAATTATAAAATGGAAATGATGTGTGTTAAACATGGTGCAACAATGCAATAAACATAACTGTATCGGGAACTTATTTTCCATGCAACCCCAAAATAATCGTTTGGGCCTGACTTTTTTTTGTGATTTTAACCTGGATTTGCACGCACGAAAATATATGACCTGGGTAATAAATGCATGAACACACGTAATACTAATTTCAAAAGAAAGGTGACATCTTTGCACACAAAAGATGAAAAATGGTCTCGACAATTAGACCATATAATTTTTCACGCAAGAACAAGATATGGAATAAATTAGAAGCATGAGTTTTGAACTCACCCCAAATTTGTTACAGAATAAATTAGCAACCGAGATCTGATAAGGAGCAAAATTTTGGAGCTTCCATTAAAGCTTTAAGCCGTGCTACTTGAAAGAACGAAAACAACGAAAGAGTGATGCTACTGGAAAATGAGCAAAAGAAGTTTGCAGCATACTTTTCTTCCACCTCAATTGTGCACAAGTCAAAATAAAAGTGTGCTTGCAATTTGTACAAACACATTTATTGTAAACGTGCACTCGTGGAAGGTAGTACACAGCCTGTGCTAAAAGAATGATGGCCATACAACTAAGTTTCCAACTTGCTTTATATAATTTAATGTGACAGCACACTCAATTTTTTTTTAATAAAATGAGGCAGCACTTGCTTTTGAATGGACCATTACTCATGTGCACGCACGTGAAGGCAAAAAGAAGAGAATACAACTTATGATGACAGCAAATGCAAAAATGTTCACATATTTTTGGTTTATAATCTAGACCCATACTTACACGTGAATCTATATGTAATGCATTTCAACGTGCATTACTTTGAAACATTTACTGACTTTGCAAATGAATTTCATTTTCAACTGACTTTGCAACATTTTCGGATTGCAAATTTACTTTTCAAATTTCAATCTAAAATTTCTATTTTAAAATTTTATTATGACGGTAATAAAATCACGGTTGTTACAGGCTCCCCCTTATAAAAATTGCGTCCCCGCAATTTTCATACTAGAAGTTTTTTATAACACCAATTAATCGTCACAATAAAGATTAAAATAGAAAAGATGGATAAGAATGCTCATCCCCACCCGAAGAGGAGAGAAAACCCGGATAAGAACGCTCGATGAATTCTCTGGTTTCCCAAGTGCAATCTTTGGGGTTTGCGGAACATTTAATTTTCACAAGCGGGACTTCTTTATTCCGAAGGTGTTAACCTCCAAAGCTAGCATACGAATATGATTTTGCACCATAAATAAGTCGGGTGAGATCTCAAGATCTTGTAATACATAAGGATCAATAATTAAATCTGAATCTCTAAGGCATCGACGAAGCTGGGATACATGAAATACGTCATGTATTCCTGAAAACTGAATAGGTAGCGATACACGATGAGCTACTAGGCCAATGCGTTCCGTAATAGGAAATGGTCCAATATATCAAGAAGCCAATTTCCCGGAGCTACTAAAACACACCACACCCTTCATCGGAGAAACACGAATGAATATGTGATCGCCAACAGAAAATTCCAAAGGCTTCTTACGATGATGGGCATAAAATTCCTGCCTATTCTAAGCCTTTTTCATTCTCTGTCAAATAATACCAATCTTCTCAGAAGATTCACGAATAATATCGGGCCGAGAACTAACTTTTCCCCCGATTCCAACTAACAAGATGGCGATCGACACGGTCTTTCATAAAGGGCTTCGAAAGGAGCCATACCGATACTAGATTGGAAAGTGTTGTTATAAGAAACTTCAACCAAAGATAAGTGGTCTTTCCAACACCAAAATCAAGAAGCAGTCCGATTGGGCTCGATAGGAATAAAATGGGCTGATTTGGTCAATCGGTCAACAATCACCCAAACACTAGTACGGCCCGATCTCGAACGAGGTAGACCATCAATGAAGTCCATAGAAATTTGATCCCATTTTCATAATGGAATCTTAAGAGGGTGCAAAAGACCATTAGGACGCTGGTGTTCTGCTTTAATAAGTTGACAAGTCATGCAACGACTCACATAACTTGCAACATCACGCTTCATACATTCTCAAAAGTATAAGCGTTTCATATCAGCATACATCTTACTACTGCCTGGATGGATAGTATACTTAGAACGATGACAGGCCTCAAGAATGTCATTTCTATGATTATAAATATTAGGCAAGATCAACCTACCCTTCTTCTGAACACAACCATGAACATCAATATCAAAATCCTTTAGATTATCACTTTGGGATTCCGATTTACAACTCTGAATTAGATAAGAGAGATTTGGATCTTATTTATGGGCATCGGCAACCCGATCCATCAAACTAGGATGAGCTTCCACGCTAAATAAAAGCACAGAAGAATCAAAAACTGAAGGACGGTCTCTAATATCACAAAGAGATAATACTTCCAAAATATTCCACTCTTCTAACATCATGGAAAAAACAATTTTCTGCTTGCGACTAAGCGCATCAATGACTCGATTACCCTTACCAGGGGTATACTGAATATCAAAATCATACGGGCAAGAAATTCGAGCCAACGCTGTTGCCTCATATTAAGCTCTTTCTGAGTAAATAAATACTTCAGAGATTTGTGACCAGTAAAGAGAATAACATGCTCGCCCAATAAATAATGTTGCCAAATCTTTAGAGCAAAGACTATAGCGGCTAACTCCAAATCATGGGTAGCATAACGAATCCCGTTAGGCTTTAGTTGTCTAGAAGCATAGGCAACTACTTTATCTTTTCCATGAGAACAGCACCGAAACCAACACGGCTAGTATTGGTGCAAATAATGAAGTCTTGGTTCCCTTCGGTAATCACAATGATAAGAGTATCGGAAAAGAGTTCTTTCAAATAATCTTCTTTCCTAAAAAGCTAAAACTTCCAAAATGACAATTATCTTTATGAAATCATTTTCTAGAAAATTTTACTTTTTATAGGTCAATTTATTATGTCAAATTGTCTCATCAAAGCGTTTAGGAGATTCCTATCGATAACGTTGATCAAGCGCATCGACCAGAATTCTTAAAGAACTTAATGGGCAATACAATCACAAAATCATCTTCTATAAGATAAACACAATTCCAATTATACTTGTAAATAAATCTTGTGAAAAAGATTTGCAAAATTTTAAATTGCTGTTTCATCCAAAATCAATAAATACACAAATGGAGTCATCGAGATATTCGTTTACTCGATTCATAAAATGGATGAAATAAGCTGAGCAAACCGAATGACATAGTAAGTCATTCATAAGAATCATAACGAGTGCGGAATGCGGTAAGTGGAATGCTAACTTCCGCAACTCGTAGCCAAATGAAAACCGGTAGCAAGATCGAGTTGGGAGAAGAGCTTAGCGCCACTTAATTGATCGAACATGTCGTCGATCCTAGTTAATGGACACCTACTTTTGACAGTGAGCTCATTAAGCTTGCGATACTCAATGAAAAACCTAAAAGTACCATCTGGCTTCTTAACGAAGACAAAGGTGGCGCCCCAAGGAGATGAGCAAGAACGAACAAATCGCTTAGCTTCCTTTTAAGATAATTGTTGCTTGAGTTCCTCATTTTCCTTAGCAGACATCCTCGCGGGAGGACGACTGACATGATGAGCACCAACGATAAGATCAATACAGAACTCAATTGCCCTCTTCGGCGGCAATCTCGAAATAGGCTCGAAGACATCCGAAAAATCACAAACAATCGGAATATTAGCTAAGACATCCTCCTATTCGAAGGAAGAAATGAAAGAATTCGAAGTACGATCCATGCTTTGAAATATAATAGATAGCTGCTCGATAGCATTGGGATGCTTGAGATACAAAGTTCTTTCGGGATATAGGATTGAACTTCATAATGGACGAGCCAATCCATTCCCAAAATCACATCAAAACCAAGATGATCCATAACATGCAGATTTGCATGAAAGGAAAAACCACATAGAACAATCTCAACATCAACTCATAACAAACCAAGAGTAGCGGATCCATCAATAGGATTTACAATCCTCAAAGGGTCGTAAAGACTAACAGCATCCAAAGGAATACAACAACAAGCTCCTTCGACACGAATGAATGTGATGCACCCGTATCGAAAATAACTCTAATAGAACGACCATGAAATAAAATAAAACCTTTCTAACCAGAAGGAGTAATATCTTTAGGTTGAGAAGAATCACCAGAAGCTTAAGAAACATTAAGCTTCCTGGATTTGAAACCCTAAGGAGCAGTAGGTCAATCAGAAACCCAATGACCTTCTACAAATCTAAGATTGAAAAGGAATTTAACAAATGGAATACTACGGAAATATGAGATATATTCCTAGACATATTCCAACTTGTTAGAGAGGATAAAAGTTTAAGAACAATGAAGGAATAGGTTAAAAAGGAACGAATAAAACCCTCGACTAGTTGTAACGCATATTCCATTCTGCTTCTATTCCGTGTTTATTATAATTTGTTCTGAATCTCAGCTCTGGTACAAAGCTGTGACGCCCCACCTCTATGCTCACAATAACAAAGGTTATTATAAGGAATAACGTATGCTATTGCGAATAATAAGGCTTGTTAGAAACGACCATCCGTAAGTTATGCCTTAGACAAATATTGATTACACGATAGGAGTTGTGTAAATTACTCCAAACGATATATATTCAAACCGAATCTAAAACGAAACCACGGTGGCTTAAAAATCCATAACAACTCATAATAACAACAACATAGATATGTACAATCACATCAGAACAGAAATATCAGATATATAGCGGAAGACAAGTCCGGAATACATGCTTCAACAATCGATCGTTCATATGAACCAAATGTACATAAACATAGATATCAACATACATGAGACGATAGTCAATATGCCAAAAGTACACCTCAAAGTCTAGACAAAAGATGATGTGAAATCCCAAAAGATGAAGCGGCAACAGAATCAAAGATAGTGATTATCCTGAAATAACTCGGTCTGACCCGAGTATTATTTAAAAGAAAATAATAAACGGATCAGTCTAATTTAAACTCAGAAATAAGTGTATGATAAAAAACACTTAAGCAAATAATTATAGTTTCGAATGAGACTATTCAATATAAACAATCAACATAGTTTAAATGAAGAAATCTCAATTTAAACTCCATCAAAATCAATAACCTCGAATGAGACTGTTCAACATAAATAATAACCATAGTTTAAATGAAGAAATCTCAATTTAAACTCCATCAAAATCAGCTTTTAAATTCTTAATTGAATTCAAAATAGCAATACGCAAATTTATAATCTTGGATGAGACTATACACAAAATCATAATCTATGATGACACTATACACAAGGCTATAATCTCGGATGAGACTATACACAAAATTATAATCTCGGGTGAGACTTACAACATAGTAATCAACATAGATTAAAGGAGGAAATCCCATTAAACATCATCAAAATCAATTTCCAAATTCATAATTGAATTCAAAACAGCAATACGCAGAATCTAGAAATCAAAATAAGATAACTAAAAAATCAACATAAAAGTGGATCGATCTCAGTAGATGGCGAGTTTTAGCTACGCCGCACATGCATCTCAGATGGCCGAAGCCTACCAAGTACTATAATTTTTGTCGCCCATTAGATGACCCGAAGGTCTAGTACTAGTAATTGATTCGAAGGTCCATCAGATGACCCGAAGGTCCAGTAGAGTGGCTCCAAAGCCCAACAAATCATCAAATAGCAAATCCTCAGCAAATATTTCAATTGACGAGTCCAAAGTTAACCGAAATAGTAAAAGCGTGGTTCCATTCTCCGCACTTTTGCTAAATCGTTTAAATCTCTTCATCGTTTCCTTGAAAGTGCAAAATTGTGTATTATATAAAATAACATTTTATGTACTCAAACGGACAATTCCGGAATTAAGCAAATCAGTAAAAGTAAGGGTTCATAGTCCTCAATTTTGCTGAAGCGTTTAAATCGCTTCCTCATTCTTTTGAAAGTGTAAACAGTAAAATTTTTGAATTTTTTTTATTTTAAAACGATTTTTAAAACACGTGATTAAAACAACATCATCTGTAGCAATTTCGACGAGGAAATTGCGCTTCACAAAACACCGTAAAAATGGATATCAAATCAGCGTTGTGGACGACCGCTTGAAAATTCACTTTAGAATTGACGGTTACTGAAGTCAAAACAACAGTAATTTTTATTCGTCAAAAATGTCATCAAAACAACACATTTCAAAAATATAAAAACTGGTTAAAAATCCCATTGTAAAATAACGGCGCAAAATACGTTTTTAAAACGTAACACCGGTTCAACAAAAATTAGTCAGCAGGTTGCACTACTACGTATACAACCAAATTGGCACTGCCTGGACTTGAGTTTAACGTACACGAAATAGATTACAACCAAATGCATGCAGGCACGCGACCAAATGACTCAACCCATAGCAAATTTCCAATGCACATGCGAAGGGTAACAGGCAACGTAGCATGACCAGGGTATAAAATTTAAGCATGCACAAAAAATATATAGGAGTCTGGACAATATGTTAATACATATGCATTATTTTCATGCAACAAGTATTACACACTCAAATGATTAAATTGACAAAAATATTAGATTTGGAACACATTTTCGTATGCTACACTATATTGCACGTAAAAATGAGATAGGCTTCTTACGTGCTGACACGTCAATGCAAAAGAAACCACCTGGATTTAGCTTTTGTGCCTTACATGCAAAAAAATGAGTTTACCCAATACTGGACCTGGAAAAGTTAATAGGTGTGCACGTTATTATTATGAAATAAAAATACAAAAACCTGAACTTAGCTTGGAACTCCATTTACATGCACACGAGCAAACTGTCTACCCTGCTCATGCATACACTAAATGATGTAAAAAAAAAATGCACGCAAGTAAAGGCCATGCACGCACACAAAAATTTAAAATATGCAAAATAATGACCTAGACTGGACGTGGACACTATTTCACATACTAGCACCTTGCATGTACATGTAATGCATGCACGCAACCTATTATATGTACATAACCAAAGTTGTGGCCTCTACGCAATGCACATTGCACCAAATGATGTCAAAAAAAGACTGGCCACAGTATTTCAACATATTTATGCATGTATAAAATGGTCCAAACTTAGTTATGCACTAGACGGTGTATTGGGCTTACCGTTACATGCAACCAAAAACTGGGCACACTTAGTTCATGCAAGCAAAACTCATTTATACACAAGAATTGCACACATGCCTTACATTAACAACTTACGCACGCAAAAATGGGTTTCACAATATCAGGAATTATAAAATGGAAATGATGTGTGTTAAACATGGTGCAACAATGCAATAAACATAACTGTATCGGGAACTTATTTTCCATGCAACCCCAAAATAATCGTTTGGGTCTGACTTTTTTCTCGTGATTTTAACCTGGATTTGCACGCACGAAAATATATGACCTGGGTAATAAATGCATGAACACACGTAATACTAATTTCAAAAGAAAGGTGACATCTTTGGACACAAAAGATGAAAAATGGTCAAGACAATTAGACCATATTATTTTTCACGCAAGAACAAGATATGGAATAAATTAGAAGCGTGAGTTTTGAACTCCCCCCAAATTTGTTACAGAATAAATTGCAATCGAGATCTGATAAGGAGCAAAATTTTGGAGCTGCAATTAAAGCTTTACGCAGTGCTACTTGAAAGAAAGAAAACAACGAAAGAGTGATGCTACTGGAAAATGAGCAAAAGAAGTTTGCAGCATACTTTTCTTCCTCCTCAATTGTGCACAAGTCAAAATAAAAGTGTGCTGGCAATTTGTACAAACACATTTAATGTAAACTGCACTAGTGGAAGGTAGTACACAACTTGTGCTAAAAGAATGATGGCCATACAACTAAGTCTCCAACTTGCTTTATATAATTTAATGTGACAGCACACTCAACTTTTGTTTTTAATAAAATGAGGCAGCACTTGCTTTTGAATGGACCATTACTCATGTGCATGCACGTGAAGGCAAAAAGAAGAGAATACAACTTATGATGACAGCAAATGCAAAAATGTTCACATATTTTTGGTTTATAATCTAGAACCATACTTACACGTGAATCTATATATAATGCATTTCAACGTGCATTACTTTGAAGCATTTACTGACTTTGCAAATGAATTTCATTTTCAACTGACTTTGCAACATTTTCGCATTGCAAATTTACTTTTCAAATTTCAATTTAAAATTTTTGTTTTAAAATTTTATTATGGCGGTAATAAAATCACGGTTGTTACAGGCTCCCCCTTATAAAAATTGCATCCCCGCAATTTTCATACTAGAAGTTTTTTATAACACCAATTAATCATCACAACAAAGATAAAAATAGAAAAGATGGATAAGAATGCTCATCCCCACCCGAAGAGGAGAGAAAACCCGGATAAGAACGCTCGATGAATTCTCTGGTTTCCCAAGTGCAATCTTTGGGGTTTGCGGAACATTTAATTTTCACAAGCGGGACTTCTTTATTCTGAAGGCGTTAACCTCCAAAGCTAGCATACGAATATGATTTTGCACCATAAATAAGTCGGGTGAGATCTCAAGATCTTGTAATACATAAGGATCAATAATTAAATCTGAATCTCTAAGGCATCGACGAAGCTGAGATACATGAAATACGTCATGTATTCCTGAAAACTGAATAGGTAGCGATACACGATGAGCTACTAGGCCAATGCGTTCCGTAATAGGAAATGGTCCAATATATCAAGAAGCCAATTTCCCAGAGCTAATAAACGCACCACACCCTTCATCGGAGAAACACGAATGAATATGTGATCGCCAACAGAAAATTCCAAAGGCTTCTTACGACGGTGGGCATAAAATTTCTGCCTATTCTAAGCCTTTTTCATTCTCTGTCAAATAATACCAATCTTCTCAGAAGATTCACGAATAATATCGGGCCGAGAACTAACTTTTTCCCCGATTCCAACTAACAAGATGGCGATCGACACGGTCTTCCGTAAAGGGCATCGAAAGGAGCCATACCGATACTAGATTGGAAACTGTTGTTATAAGAAACTTCAACCAAAGATAAGTGGTCTTTTCAACACCAAAATCAAGAAGCAGTCGGATTGGGCTTGATAGGAATAAAATGGGCTGATTTGGTCAATCGGTCAACAATCACCCAAACACTAGTACGGCCCGACCTCGAACGAGGTAGACCATCAATGAAGTCCATAGAAATTTGATCCCATTTTCATAATGGAATCTTAAGAGGCTGCAACTTGAAAGAAAGAAAGAAAACAACGAAAGAGTGATGCTACTGGAAAACAACGAAAGAGTGATGCTACTGGAAAATGAGCAAAAGGAGTTTGCAGCATGCTTTTCTTCCTCCTCAATTGTGCACAAGTCAAAATAAAAGTGTGCTGGCAATTTGTACAAACACATTTAATGTAAACGTGCACTAGTGGAAGGTAGTAAACAGCTTGTGCTAAAAGAATGATGGCCATACAACTAAGTCTCCAACTTGCTTTATATAATTTAATGTGACAACACACTCAACTTTTGTTTTTAATAAAATGAGGCAACACTTGCTTTTGAAAGGATCATTACTCATATACACGCACATGAAGGCAAAAAGAAGAGAATACAACTTATGATGACAGCAAATGCAAAAATGTTCACATATTTTTGGTTTACAATCTAGACCCGTATTTACACGTAAATCTATATGTAAGGCTTTTCAACGTGCATTACTCTGAAGCATTTACTGGCTTTGCAAATGAATTTCATTTTCAACTCACTTTGTAACATTTTCGTATTGCAAATTTATTTTTCAAATTTCAATTTAAAATTTCTATTTTAAAATTTTATTACGACGGTAATAAAATCACGGTTGTTACACCTTAATTATCAATTAATAAAACTTAATAACAAATTAATTAATCCTTAATTAATCAGTTAATCAATCCTTAATTGCAATTAATTAACCCTAATTAATAGTTAATTAATCCTTAATTAATTTTAATTATGGATTAATAATTTATTAATTATTAATTAATAAAGCCTAATTATTAATTAATAAAACTTAATTACAAACTAAGTACTTTTTAATTACAAGTTAATTAATCTCTAATTACTAATTAATCAACATTAATTACTTAATTAATTAATCTCTAATCATTAATTAATAATCTCTAATTATCCAATTAATTATACTTAATTATAAGTTAATTAACCTCTAATTAATTAACTTATTAACCTTAATTATTAATTTTAAATCAATTAATTAAATCAATTAATTTCTCTTAATTAATTTCGTAATTAATTCTTAATCATTATTAAATTAAATTAATTAATTATGCTTAATTTCCTTTAATTAACTTAATTAATTTCAACCCATTAAAAACCTTAATTATGTTAAGATAAAACATTACTTAATTAATGGCTTAATTATCATTAAAAACATTTTATCTTAATAATAAATTTTACTTAATTAAATCAATAATTAAGTTTTAAAATAATTATTAACTTGATAAATTAAAGTTAACAAAGCTTCCTTTAAATACTTAAAATATTATCAAGTAATAGTTTTTAAAACTAGTTTCAAATTTGAATTTAAAACTTGCTTTTACAAATATCTTTACAATTTCATTTCTAACTCAATTTTTTAAATTAACTTAAAACTTTACTTAATAAAATTTAAGTTAAACAAATTTCAAAACCTCTTAACAAATTGTTAAAGAAAACATTTATTTTATATGAAGTAAATTTATATAAGAAGATTTAAACTAAATTAAAGTTTAAATTTCAAAACTTAGATTTTAAAACCTTTTTTTAAAACTACTCGACACATGCATCGGGTCAAACCCGAAATCCACTCAGGTCTAACTGGAGTTCTCTTTCATTTCAAATTTAGTTTTAGTTTTAAATTTAAATTTTTTAAAAACCTGGAAACAAAACCCTCTAGAACCACTTAAAACGTACTCGAGTCCATCCTCGAGTCTTCATTCCAGAAACCCAAAATATACTTGAGTCAACTTCCATCACAACCACCACAATCCCACTGACACGAAAATACCTCGTGCACATGCACCATCGCCGGAGCCATCTCTGACCTTCGACGAACCCTCTGGCACGTCACCCTATATCGCATCATCCCACTTCGATCATCAAATCCCAAAAACAAGCCTCAATCAAAAATCGAGTAGCCCAGTTAAAACTGGAACCAAAATCCCTGTGAGAAATGCGGATTACGGATCTTAAGGCTAGGATTAACACTAGAGGGGGTGAATAGTGTTTATAAAGAATTACTAAATCTTTTTGAGTTTATGTTAATTTAAACACAGATGTGTGCAATATACAGACACAGATATGATCACAGAAACAAACACAGATGCAGAAATAAAATAAAAAGTAGTAAAGGAAAGAACACACCGGATTTTATACTGGTTCGGAGCTAAAACAATTATGGATTTCCTTTTTAAAGCAATCTTTACAATTACACCCTCGATTTCAAGGCTACGAGGTACACCCTCCAGAATCACACTCCTCTGGGTAGAGATACTTGATTTTCCGGGCTACAAGTTCACCCACTTGATTTTACGGGCAACAAGTTCACCCAATTGATTTCCTAAGGCTACAATCACACCTTATCACGCTTGATTGATTTTCAAGGCTACAATCACACCTTTTCTCGCTAAGTTGATTACAAAAGCCCTATAACTCTGAATAGCACTGGGGATCTTGTTGAGATAGTGATAGAGAATCAAACTACGAATGATCGAGTTTAATTCAATGTAGATTTCGATAGAGTAATGATAAGAAATTTTTATCAAGAAAAGTGGAAGAAGAAGAGGAGTGAAAAACCATAAAATCTGATGTAAAATTCGTTGAAACTGACCCCTATTTATATTAGAACAACAGTCATGTCCATTCGTGAAGAGTTACGGTAAATAGACACTTCTTTTGAAATTGAAATTTTGCACTCAACTGACACCATGTCGACATGGTCACCACGAGTATGTCGACATCCCAAAGCATTTTTTGATGATTTGATTTTCTTTGAAATTAACTTTTATCTTATATTAAAACTATTTTAAACTTTATAAATATAATTAACTATAGTTAAAATTCATAAGTAAATATAGATAATATATATATATATAGAATTTAACTATAATTTTACATTTAAATCTAAGTGTAAATATTTTAAAAGTTAAATATATTATATTAAAAGATAGTTTAAAATCAGGAGTAATTTGACTTTGAAATTAAAGATGATTTTGAGGCTAAAATTATTTAAAATCAGGATAGATGTTTTTGATGCTTTTCAAAAGGAAGGTTTTGAAATCATTTTGAAAACAAGATATAATTTTGAAAAAAATCATTTTGAATAAAAGGTTAGCGGATACAAAAAATGTTCCACTAGATTTTTTCGTAGGTTCCATCCTACTTAGGGTTCCATCCCTATAACAGGTTCGAAATGGATTCCATTCCACGAATAAATTGGATTTTAAGATGCCAGTGCTTTCCTAGGAGTTTTAACAAAATTTTCTAATTAAAGAATAAATTACTTGAATTCTTGAACTTTTGATAATCTTGTTACTCATGAGTCTTCATCTTGATACCTTGAATCTCTATACTGTACAGTCTTCATTCTTGGTACCTGCATGGTTAAATCCTGCATATACATATATATATCTAAACTTATAATGTTAGTATTTATATTTTATAATCTATTCTAAGGTTGTTGTCATCAAAACCATCATCTCACGGACTAAAAACCTCCCTTTTTTGATGATTACAACCTTTGTTTATAAAATATTACTTATATCCTAATAACTCCCCCTACAACTAATAACTCCCACTTAATCTATGCCTAACTACCCTATTTTATACTTCTCCCCCTTTGTCATCAATAAAAACAAACTCTAAACTTTATAACTCCAAACTATATAACTCCCCCTAAATCTAATATCCTATGATATGTGATTATAATGATAGTGTTATCATAAATAATCAACATTTATATAATCCTAATCCTAAACTACTAACTATTCTAAGTATATAACAACCATATAGTTATATTTATTAATAGGGAGGAACACATATAAGAACACAATTTATTAATCATATAATTATATTTACATTTTTGTTGTAAACGTAAGAAGGAATAAACAACAAAGGTAAAGAAAGAGAAGAAACTAATGTGTGTTTTTGAACATAGGAGATCTAAGAATCGAACAGTTTGGATAATGGAAACAGAAATTTCCATATTGTTCGACAAGATTCCTATCTTTGTCAAAACACATTTCTCCAACGCGCACAACTTTGTCGTCATCATCCACTTATGCTTCTTCCATGGGTTCTTCTTCTTCTTCTTCGCTGGCCTCTTGTTCTTGATTGAGTGAAGAATCTTCATCAATCAAGATAGGGTTGGCTTGATTATCCATTAGAAATTTTTGCAAATTCCCAAGAATATTGTCGTGTCTCTCTTGTTCCTTTGCCATACGGAGTTGAATCACTTGAATTTCAGTCATCATCTGAAGTGCATCCTTCAGAGACTCCTCCATTTTTGTTACACGAGCAGAGCAGTACGTTGAAATGGACCAGAAGTAGGAGAGGGGAACGAAAATGTTGATTTTATGTTTGATTTGGAAGATGATGCCCTGATTTTATTTGTTTCAGAAGATAGAATAGAAAGAGAACAGAGAGAATGATCAAAATTCAAAAATAAGAAGAATATATAACCAATTTTTTGAATTTTGGTGGAATTTTTTTTTTAAAATAAAAACGTTGTATGTCGACATGGGTATATGGGGGATTTCGACATGCTCCTTTATATTTCTACTATTTGATTTATTTTAGTATTAATTATTTATTATAATGGATATTTATATTTTATATTTCAATTATAGAACAAATACCTAATTCTCTTCTTAATTTAGTAAATATTGATTCATTTAAGGATTTTTTTTTAAATATCAGCAATTTGATTCTCAGAATTGATATAATCGAGAGTAACTACTTCCTTACTTATATTATCTCTGAGAAAATGATGTCTGATATCAATATGTTTAGTTCGAGCATGATGAGTAGTATTTTTGGATAAATTTATTGCATTGGTATTATCACAATAAATTGGTGATTTCGAGATATTTAAACCATAATCTTTTAAAGTTTGTTGCATATATATTACTTGAGAACAAGCCAAAGCAGTAGAAATATACTCTGCTTCAGTTGTTGATAAAGAAACTGTGTTTTGCTTTTTACTAAATAAGGAAACCAGAGAATGCCCTAAAAAGTGGCAAGTCCCACTTGTACTTTTTCGGTCTGATTTACAACCAGCATAATCAGCATCACAGTAAGATATTAAGTCAAAAGAATCATTTTTAGGGTAAAATAAATCATAATCGGATGTGTGTTTAACATATCTTATGATTCGTTTTACGGCTTTTAAATGAGTCTCTTTAGGTTGGGATTGATATCTGGCACAGAGACAAACACTATGCATGATATCAGGTCTACTACCAGTAATATAGAGTAGTGATCCAATCATTCATTTATATAATTTTTGATCTACATCTTTCGAGAGATCTTCTTTACTAAGGTACACATTGGTTGCCATGGGAGTGGTTTTTCCACTTGCAGTAGTCAAACCAAATTTACTAATTAGGTCTTTAGCATATTTTTCTTGACTAATAAAGATACCATTATCTAATTGTTTTATTTGTAATCCTAAAAAGAAATTTAATTCATCCATATGACTCATCTCAAACTCTTTTGTCATTATTTCAGAAAATTCTTTATTCATTTCAAAATTAGTTGGTCCAAAAATGATATCATCTACGTAAACTTGTACTAGTTGAATATCATTTTTATTTCTTTCAATAAAAAGAGTATTATCTACTTTACCAATTTCAAAATTTGATTGTAATAAATAAGATCTTAGTCTATCATACCAGGCTCTAGGAGCTTGTGTTAGACCATATAAAGCTTTCTTAAGTTTGTAAACATGATTTGGTAATTTATCATTTTCAAAAAGTAGCGATTGTTCAACATATACTTCTTTTACAAATCTGTTTAAAAAGGCACTTTTGACATCCATTTGATATAATGCGAAATTATTATGATTTGCGAGAGCAAGTAGAATCCTAATGGCTTCTAATCTTGCTACGGGAGCAAAGGTTTCATCAAAATCTATTCCTTCTTCTTGACAATAACCTTGAGCGACTAATTGATCTTTATTTCTAACTACCTCTCCTTGTTCATTCATTTTATTTTTATAAACCCATTTAGTTCAAATTATAGTTTTATATTTAGGTCTAGGAACAATTTCCCAAACATCATTTCTAGTAAATTGATTTAATTCTTCTTGCATAGCCAAAATCCATGAATCATCAGTTGGTGCTTCTTTTGGATTTTTGGGTTCAATAGTTAATATAAAAACTACATTACTCATTTGACTTAGTTGATTTCTAGTTTTAACAACAGATTTCATATCTCCCAGTATATTTTCTATAGGATGATCTTTTAAAAGTTTAGTCCTTTTATTAGGATGATTAATTTCAATTGATTCTTGATTTTGAGTGATTAAATCCTCTTCATCATTTGTATCTTCAAAATTTTTGAAATTTTCATCAAATGAAACATGAATCATTTCTTCAATGGTGTTAGTTTTTAAATTAAACACACTCTGTATGCTTTACTTTTATTAGAGTATCCGATAAAGATTCCTTTGTCGGATTTAAGATCAAATTTATCTAAATTATCTTTTGTATTTAAAATAAAGCATTTACTTCCAAAAATTATGAAATAAGATACCTTAGGTTTCTTTGAATAAAGAAGTTCATAAGATGTCTTATCAGTTAAAGGTCTAATTAAAATTCTATTTAAAATATAACAGGCGGTAGCAACTGCTTCTGCCCAAAAATTCTTTGGTAAATTACTATCTGAAAGCATAGTTCTCGCACACTCTTGAATCGTCCTATTTTTATGTTCTACTACTCCATTTTGTTGTGGAGTTCTTGGAAATGAAAAATTGTGAGTTATTCCCTTTTTATTGCAGAATTCCTCAAACTTTTAATTTTCAAATTCACCACCGTGATCACTTCAAATAGTTATAATTTTTAGAGAAAATTGATTTTGAATTCTTTTTGAAAAGGTCTTAAAACATTCAAAAGTATCACTTTTATGTTTCAAAAATATTGTCCATGTAAATCTAGAATAATCATCTACAATTACAAAAACATATTTACTATGATTTATTGACAGAATTTGAGATGGACCAAATAAATCAAAATGAAGTAATTCAAGAGGTTTTGAAGTTGAAATCATATGTTTTAATTTAAAAGAACATTTTCTAAGTTTTCCTAATTGAAAAACATCACATAGACTATCTACTTTAAAATTCATTTTAGGAAGCCCACTTGCTAGATCATGTTTTGACAATCTAGATAAGAGTTTGAAATTCAAATGCCCAAATCTCTTTTGCCAAATCCAAGGGTCACTTGTATTTGCCAACAGACAGGTTATCATTTGAAACTTTCATACTAAGAATATAAATATTCTTTTTCCTGCCTCCCTCAAATATAATGGTTGAACTATTATCTTCAATGTGACATTTATCTTTTTCAAATTTAATTTTATATCCTTTATCGCGTAGTTGACTTATACTTAACAGATTATGTTTCAGATTCTGAGCTAGCAAAACATTAGTAATAGTAGGAGTTTTAGAATTACCGACTTTGCCGATGCCAATCACATATCCTTTTGAATTGTCTCCAAAATTAACCAGTCCTCCGTCTTTGTATATAATGTCATTCGGTATATCTGGATTGCCAGTCATGTGTCTAGAACATCCACTATCAAGTATCCATATGTTCTTTCTGATCTGCACAATTTTTCTGTTGTGGATTGATTCCTCAACAACCATAAAGCATGATTCCTGCACATCAAATAATTTCGGTAGATAACTTGAGTTTGAATATTGATTATATGCAGACTCATGAAACAATGATGATTTGAATATTTCTAAACTAGTATTAATAAATTTAGCCATTTTGAAAAAAATTCAAAAATCAGATTATGAAACTTTGAAAACCTTGCTCTGATAGCAATTGTGAGAAATGCGGATTACGGATCTTAAGGCTAGGATTAACACTAGAGGGGGGTGAATAGTGTTTATAAAGAATTACTAAATCTTTTTGAGTTTATGTTAATTTGAACACAGATGTGTGCAATATACAGACATAGATATGATCACAGAAACAAACACAGATGCAGAAACAAAATAAAAAGCAGTAAAGGAAAGAATACACCGGATTTTATACTGGTTTGGAGTTAAAACAATTACGGATTTCCTTTCGAAAGCAATCTTTACAATTACACCCTCGATTTCAAGGCTACGAGGTACACCCTCCAGAATCACAATCTTCTGGTAGAGATACTTGATTTTCCGGGCTACAAGTTCACCCGCTTGATTTTATGGGCAGCAAGTTCACCCAATAGATTTCCCAAGGCTACAATCACACCTTATCACGCTTGATTGATTTTCAAGGCTACAATCACACCTTTTCTCGCTAAGTTGATTATAAAAGCCCTATAACTCTAAATAGCACCGAGGATCTTGTTAAGATAGTGATAGAGAATCAACCTACGAATGATCGAGTTCAATTCAATGTAGATTTCGGCAGAGTAATGATAAGAATTTTTATTAAGAAAAGTGAAAGAAGAAGAGGAGTGAAAACACAGAAAATCTAATGTAAAATTCGTTGAAACTAACCTCTATTTATAGTAGAACAACAATCATGTCCATTCGTGAAGAGTTATGGCGAATAGACACTTCTTTTGAAAGTGACATTTTGAGCTCAACTGACACCATGTCGACAGAGTCACCATGAGTATGTCGACATCCAAAGCATTTTTTGATGATTTGGTTTTCTTTGAAAATAACCTTATCTTATATTAAAACTATTTTAAACTTTATAAATATACTTGACTATAGTTAAAATTCATAGGTAAATATAGATAATATATATATATATATAATTTAACTATAATTTTATATTTAAATCTAAGTATAAATTATTTTAAAAGTTAAATACATTATATTAAAAGACAGTTTAAAATCAGGAGTAATTTGACTTTGAAATTAAAGATGATTTTGAGGCTAAAATTATTTAAAATCAGGATAGATGTTTTTGATGCTTTTTAGAAGGAAGGTTTTGAAATCATTTTGAAAACAAGATATAATTTTGAAAAAAATCATTTTGAATAAAAGGTTAGCGGATACAAAACAATGTTCCACTAGATTTTTTCGTAGGTTCCATCCCACTTAGGGTTCCATCCCTTTAATAGGCTCGAAGTGGATTCCATTCCACGAATAAATTGGATTTTAATATGACAATGCTTTTCTAGGAGGTTTAACAATAAATTTTAATTAAAGAGAAAATTACTTGAATGCTTGAACTCTTGATAATCTTGATACTCATGAGTCTTCAGTCTTGATATCTTGAATCCCTATACTGTACAGTCTTCATTCTTGGTACCTACGTGGTTAAATCCTGCATATACATATATATCTCTAAACTTATAATGTTAGTATTTATATTTTATAATCTATTATAAGGTTGTTGTCATGAAAACCATCATCTCACGGACTAACAATCCCAAGGCCGAATCCACCTCGAACCCATGCCACTGACCATCAGACGATGCGCTAACCCGTCCACTCCATCTCCATTTATCCACGAACCTGCCTCCAAAATCCCATCAAACTTGATGCACCAGAGAAGAAATAGTGAACCCATTTTCCCAGTTCGATCAAATTAGGTTTAGAACCTAAATCCACTTGCCGTCGTTGCCATGACCATCAAGCACTCCACCATCCATTTTTCCCGACCTCGTCAAACCATCCTCCACCTCCAGTCGAAACCCCGACTACCAAAATCCCTCTGGCCACCAGAATTTTCTTGAAAACCACATTCTGTTTACCTCCAAAATTCACACTCGATTCTAATCTAAAAATCATAAATTTCATCTTAAAAATCATGTTTATCCAGGCCGATTCAAGTTATATACTTGAATTAGAGAATTGCAACACTTGGTTTTTAACATGTTTATATTTTTTTTACTGTAAATCTTGATTTCCAGATACTTTATATATAAAAACATGTTTAAACTATTTTTAGATCCAAGTTCAAGTTTAAACAAACTTAATTTGTTTGAAAACTACAGCCTAACAGAGATCAGAGGAGAAGAAAGTGATATTTGAATTAAATTTAAACTCTGTAATATAAAATAGAGAAGATCATGAATATAACAGACATGCACCCATGAATACAATCATATATACAGAATTCTACACTTATTTATACACATGCAGGCATCATCATCATCATAGAGATTTCATAAGTAATAATCAGTCGTCTACTTGAACTTTTAATTTAAAGGTTTACTCACCTTTTAAAAATTCAGAGAGCTGAAAAGAACTGGGAAGCTTTGAAACTAAAAACTTGAAACTTGAAAAGCATTGGGTTTGTAGAGATGATCTTTTTGATTACTGATTGCTTGCTTGAACTTAGATTTGCTGCTGGTTTCTTGCTTGTTGATTTGAAATTGTTACAGGCTTTTTGAAAAATGTTTTTTTTCAGGTTGCATTTTGAAATCGAACTTTTTTGATAGGAGGTTACAGGCTTGAAAAGATTATAGGTTTGATGATCTTCTTGTTTGCATTTGTTTTTAGAGGAGATGAATTACAGGTTTGAGCATAAAGGTTTTCAGGCTTGAATGACAGGGTTTTGATTTTTGGAAAGATGCTTTTACACTTGAATTTGATTCAGATTTAAAGTTGTTTGCATTGTATAAGTTTGAACTAAGAAATGGTTTCAGATTTGAGAAGGGTTTCAGATTTTGTTTTCTCGAGGAATGAACTGAGAAAAAGAATTGAAGCAAGAAGGTATGTGTTTATATAAGCTAATTCAGATTTTATTAAAAATTTAAAGAAAATAAAATAAAAAGATGACACTTGTCTCTACAATTATTAATATGCTAACACATGTTATTTAAAGGGTTTATAACTTAACACTTGTCCTAATTTATTTATTTTATCATTTTAAAAGATTTTAAAGCGTTTTGAAATTAATTTTCTTAATTAATAAGTTTGTTTCTTAATTTATAAATGCTTTTCTAATTTTAAATAAATATAACTTTTAAAAGAAAATTAAATGAAAACCAATTATATTTTAAATAAAATTATATATAGTATATATTCAATCCATATTTAAATGTTAATATAAACCTTTTGTATTTATTTACTCTTAAATAAATATTTTTCCAAATTTCTATAAATAAATTTCTTTTAAAGAAAATAATATAAAACAAACTTATTTTAAATAAAAACCTTACGCATATTTTATATTCAAAATATTTTTAAAATAATTATCCTTTAAATTCAAATATAAATCCAAATTTCAAATTCTATTTAAAATCCAATTTAAAATCAATTCAAATAAATATTAATTTTAAACAAACACATTATTAAATTGGTAAATAATTATTCTATTTGAAAATAACTTAAACACACACACACACACACACACACACATATATATATATATATATATATATATAAACACACTTATTAAATTTGAAAATAATAAGTCTACTTAAAATCAAATTTATAAAATAACACAAATTAAATTTGTAAATTATTATTCCATTTAAAAATCTATTTATAAATATTTAAAAAGAACTCATCATATTTATTATTGTTTAAAATAACAATTTTTACCAATTTTAAATAATTAATTTAGAGATTATCACATTTTAAATTCCTTGAAAATCCAAGATATCAAATTCCTCTCCCCTTAAAAGAATTTCGTCCTCGAAATTTAAAACAAAAGATAATCTAAAATTTTTATTTTATTTCAACTAATTCACGCATACAAATCAATCATACACAACCAAACAAATAATTTCATCCAAACAAACAATTTATTCTATCAAACAACTCTGGCTATCCGGACACTGATCCGGATAAGCTTCCTAAAATTATCCAAAGTTTCCCAGGTACAGACACTGGGATACTCGCTCTACTAAATCCAAACTAGCTACACTACTAAGCTACTGAGCTCCTACACATCTAGATCTACCATCTACACAAGATATCAGACCACAGACAAGATCGACTCAACTACCAAATCCTTCTGAACTGCTGGTTCCACAACCAGTGATGTGTTATACACGTACTCCCTCAGAGATACGTGAAATACCATGAATCCCAGTCTTCCAAACTGGAAATTCAACCCTTATAAGCCAAACACTTATTTCTTACAAGAACTCAGTAAAATCCAACATACTTCAGAGCTAGCTTCCTAGTTTATCCAATCTTATTGCTCCCTTGACCGGAGAAAATCTCAACAAAAACAAAGTTTCCAACTTCGAATTCCAAATTCCATCGTCTTTTAACCACAAAACTCTTCTGACGATCTTGGGCTGCCTACATCTTTTCTGATCAGCTCAAATTTCACTGATGCTTCTTGAAACAAACTGGACCAAAAATAATCCAACAAAAAGATCATCTCAAGATCTACCGAAATCAAGAGCACAAACTCTACGTCACAATTATCAGTAGACTCCACTCTTACTTCTCATATCCAGAAAAGATAATATATGTGCACTTGCCAATTTGGACTCAGATCCTGAAAAAAACTTCCTGTAGAAACTCTTTAATCCAAAACACTGCAACTTCCGATTGCTTCCACTCTCGAACAGCTGCTACCTTGCTTCCGCTGCGTAACTCTGATCGGAACAGATGAGAATGTCGTCGATGAACATAAGCACAGACTAGGCAGCACATACCAAAAATATAGTTCAACAGATCCATAAATAAAAAACTCAGAAGTTCCAAGAAATACCGAGCTGCTTCACCAAATCCTTCTCTAGGAGACATCCTTCTACCTAGCTAAATTACCAGTAGCTCCATGAACTAAGTCGATACGAAACTCAATCTCTAATGCAGACAAACTTCTGACTTCCCTGAAGACATCCGAAAAAATCTTTGACAACTTCTATAAATCAAGAGAACACTCAAACTATCGCAAGTCACTTTTGTGATCCTATCCGATCCAATATCCACAGATAGTGTTCTCTCTTTACCAATCAGAAGATCTTATCCTTGACTAATCCATCGAAGAAACGGGTCCGCTCTGCTGCTTCTGAATTCCACCTCTAGGAAACTTCTAAGCCAAAAGATCTTCCTGCTGGCACACAAAACACTACCCAGCTGCATCACTGCCTCAGATGCCAAAGACTTCTTATCCAACGCTCTTCGAACCCCAAATCCACATCATCCAATCTCACACAGAGCCTAGAGATGGGCAGACATCTCCTTAAGAATCTCAAGCCTCAACCCAATCATAAACACCCTGCTGAACCCAGCCTCAGCACTGATGCAGTCACACTTCCTTAATCTTGCTCCAAAGAAACATCTTTGGAAACATCCGTATTACTACGTCTCGCCATGCAGTTGCTCCTTCTTGAAGCTACCAAGATGCCATCACTTGCTTCTGCTCAACCAATAGATCCAAACTCTAGAAAATCCGCTCACATGAGCGTGATCAAACTTATACTTCAAAGATGGACTCTGAACCTTCTAAAGGTTTCCTTCAGAGATTGGTGAAATCCTTACACCATACTGCAAAGATCACTCAAGATGGTATTGGGTCCATATTCTTGACAAATACACTTCCAACCTCAACACTCGAACTTCTTCCATTGGTAGTTATGCTGCACACACCACTACCCCATCTACCTTTAGAACTCATATTGGAAAAAACCCGAACATGTAATCCAACAAATAGGTATATATATATATATATATATATATATAACTAGCAAGAGAATTTACTGAGGCCTACGGAGGGATATCTTAGGGATACTCATTCTAGGGTATACTTCACCCTATCTCTAATGAGATACCTGATGTGTTATACTCCTGAGCTAAAGTTCAACCTCCAGCTCTGATACTAAGATGTCACGACCCGAATTTCAGCGTTCGAAAATCGACATCCGTACTTCACTTGTAATCGAATGCCGCAGATTCAACCATTGAAATCCGTTTCCTGCCAGAGCTTATAACACATTAAGCATAAAAACACAGCGGAAGAAAAATGTATATCATATAATTCCAATGAATACAATATCCAATGATACATAAAATGATCTCAAATACATATTAGAGATCAAATACAATGCTACATCGGAATAAATAACTTTAACTTGAACCACCAACTGAGAACTCTAACTCAAATTCTCCAAAACTCCAAACCGAAGATAGCTTGGACCAAAAGCTCGAACCACCAATCAAGTTTTACTAAGCCAGGTTGGTCATCCAAAGACTGAAGAAGATTACCAAAAACTCCAAAGACTATCGGATCTACATGTACAAGCTGGTTATCTGAAAAACCGAACTCTAGACGGCCCGTGTGGAAAATTATGGGCACCAGAGTTTGGGAATGGAACAATAAACTTCGGGTCAGTCATGGGGCTAGTGTGAGCAACAAAAACAGTTTTCTTTAAAACAACAACAAAAGAACTTTAAAACATTGAAATCCGCAGTGCTTTTTGGAAAATGAAACTACCATAAGGCCTCTTTGGCACACACACCATGCAATCGCACACTTGGGGGAGATTCCTCCTTACGATAGTCAAACATGCTTATTACGCAAAAACCATTTGATATTTTTATTACTGCACACTGGAAAACATTTCGAAAGTATAATATTAATCTTAACCAGCATATGTATGATTATATTATGCCAGCTGTAGCTGCCACCTAAGGTGGCAGGTTATACATTTGCAATCGTAATGGGCTCATATTGTTTGATTGGATTTCCAACAAATGGTCAGGCTAAGTAACTTCCTATCGCCACATGGCAACACCTCTGGAGGGACACCCCGAAAACCTACCTGAATCTCTGCCAACACAAGGCCGGTTTACTCCCTTCCTAGGAGTAACACCTAAGATATGCCATCCCCGGTCGTTTGCGACCTTTATCCAAGGTACCTCAAACACAAAGCAACATCACACAGTAATAAATTTACAGTGCCCACATGAGTTAAATATCTGGGTTCCATACCATGATAACACCCTTTTTCATAAGAAATGGACATACCCTAGGGGAGCGACCCCTGCAACCTTTCTGCATCTTTCCTATTTCGACCATTTTCAAAGTGTGAGGTCCTGATGCAGTATCGTCCACAAAGCCATGCTTCGATCAACAAATGATCAGCAGCACTTCGTATGCCACATTACCAAATTGGAAATGTATCACTAGTAACCATCAACTACATAACCTCTGAGCTCGTACGTCTCAGAGAAGGGTGTTAAGCTAAGAGAACAAATCTCCGCCACCAAACAGAAATGTATGTGACAGAAACTAGTTTTACATCTCAAAGTGTAATGTCAGACACACATCCATTCAAGTCATTTCCGGGTTCGAATAGAACCGAAGGAACTTCCAAAGAAGCCCTTGAAATCCGGGTATTCACAATCCCGATCGGACTCCCCATCACATATGGAGATCTCTATACCGTAGCTACTCAGTGCAAAGTCATTCGATAAGTTATCTTATTGTTCTTGTAAACAACCGGTCTTCACCACCGATCTTCAAATGCTATCCATATCGTCGTATCATTATTCGAAATGGTTTATATGACACAAGGTCCTCTCCCGGCTAAACCGAATAATGAGCACAATATTTAAAAACAAATGGATATTGGAATTTCAGTTAAGTCACAACTTTAAAACCCAAAACTTTCCTTTCAAATGGTTTAAACAAATTACAATTTCAAATCTTTGAACAAAAAAGATTTACTTTACAAAATTCACCCATTTTCCACAAAGATTTATTTACAGATTCCATAACAATTTCCACTTCAAATCGGATTAACTCATCCAATCTTTAATTCAAAGATTTAATTCATAGCTTTCAAATCATTTCTAACGATTCATTTACAATTTGGAAAACCATTTTTATTTCAAACTGAAATCCTTTCAACAGAAATTGAAAATTCTTTCTTTATATGAAGCTTTTATTATTTGAAAACAAATAGTTTTCGTTTTGGAAAAATCCGATTACCTTTGCATAAGTTAAAGCTCTTTAAGTATAAAATTTGGGTTAAATTCAAATTCCCAAAATAATATTGTAAAAACGGTTTAAAACCCACATTTATAACTTATATAACGTTTTTAAGCCATAATTCCCAAATATAGAATTCAATTCCAAAGCTTGAATTCAAATTTAAATCAAATTATTTAAGTTTCAAAAATTTGTCGAGTTATTCAAAATAATTTTTATCTTTAAAACTCATTTTCAAAAGCTTTTCACATTTAAACCAAATCCGTTTCCAAAACCATTTGAATTCAAAAATTCAATTTTAAAAACCATTTCAAAAATTTGTGACTTAACCAATTTCCTCGTGCAATCCATTTTTGTATGTGTATAGTGTAGTCCAGGGGTTTTACCCGATAGTGCAACATCATCAATCATCAAGATTCAAACACATCAATATTGATAAGCGGTATAATCCAATAACGCTTATCCCCATTCATAGATTCATAGATAAACAATGTAAATTTATCATATAAAATAAATTACATCATCACAGATCACACCAAAACAATTCATAGCACAGAGCATAACATATTAGGGATATCAAACAATTCAACAATCAATAGAATTAAAAACATCTGTGACGCCCCACCTCTATACCCATGCTAGCCAAGAACACTACGGTGTAGTGCTATCAACTAGCACGGAGAATAAGGCTGTTGAGGAGCCACCATCCGTAGTTATGCCTTACACTAGTACTGGTTATCTCGATAGGAGTGGTATATATATTCTTTCATTTTTCATCTCTGATTTATTTACTCCCATCGACATACCCCAATTCTAGTATAAAACGAACCACGATGGTTCATAATATTTTAGAACAAAATATATAATAATAACACAGATAATATAAATGCGGAACATAGATAAAAGACAGAAAGTCTCATATATATATAATAACTGATATCAGTTACAATACATGTGATACAATACATATGATACAACTACAACAGTCGACTCAGGAAGTTACATATACAAGTACATTTACGTATATAATATACATGAATACATATCTTCCTATACAATTACACTGGCTACTCTAAATGACGATGACTACTCCAAAAGATATGAAAGGACTTCATAGCTCTAGCAGCAACCCAAAGCAGGGTATCTACAACCTGAAATAACTCGGGTCTGACCCGAGTGTTAGATTCAAAAGAAAATAATACTCGGGTCAGTCTAATTCAAACTCAGTTATTAGTGCACAGAAGCAATAATAATTAAATAATGAATAGACGACAGTAATTAAACCAAATCAGAATGCAATTCAGAATATTGAATTGAATAAACAAAACAGTTCAAACCATTGAAATATCGATTAAAATATTAATTCAAGTAGGGTTGCAGTACACGCACGCGTGCACTGCCTCGCCACTACGGAATATGGAATACGCAAAAGATCCATAAATCGAGACAATAATAGAATATCATACACGCCATACCGTGTGGCTGCAGTTCACGCCTGCGTGCACTGCCTTGCCACTATAGTGATGTCGTACCCAAAAACTCAATGCCGTGTGGCTGCAGTTCACGCTTGCGTGCACTGCCTTTCCACTACAGTGATGATGTACCCAAACGATCAATGAACCAAAATCAATGAAAATTCAAATATCAATTCAAAATGTCGATACTGTGTGGCTGCAGTGCACGCACGTGTACACTGCCTCGCCACAACAGCATATACAGGAATAACAATAAGGCACAAAGGCCAATACACAAGAATTCACAGTGCGAACTAATACACTAAGCAAGTGGCAGCAGTTTAAAATTCCACCAATTGAATTGCAAAATATGTACACAAAAGAATGTACATACAAACTGCACATGGCAGAAAAAATGAATCAAAGGTGCAACGAGAAGATACAGTTCAAATAAACTGCAATTAACCCGAAATCACAAAACCAAACATCAACCAAGTTCAAATGAACATAGGCAGCAAGCACTAGATATCATGCAGTAGTGTATATATGTATATAACAAGTATACTGCACAAATGAACAAGGCTCAACAATGCCAAGACTAGCAGTCGAAATGCAACCAATATGGGATGCAAGCAATGTTACAGGTTATAAAATGACCAATTTGCAAACATAAATTGCCAAACTAAATACAACTTCGTTTTCTAACTTTAGGTAGAAAGTATGCACAAATAAATATGCTTAAATGTCTGCATGTTAAATATGCAAACAAAAGTTGTAATCAAACAACAAAATGCCCAAGTATCTGCATACAAAATATGCAAAACAAAAGTTGTAATGAAACAACAAAAATATGCTTAAGTGTCTACATATATATGCAAAACCAAAGTGGCAGTGAAACAACAAAGAAATGCTCGAGTGTGTGTGACAGTAGTGAGAGCAGTGAGCATACATCAGGTCGAAAATGCTCAGGGGTGAATATAAAAATGACCACAGTCGAAGTAAACAAGTCGAAGCCGAGTTCAAAATCATGAAACAACGGTTTCAAGTCAAGGCAGTGCCAAATCCAATTTAATTTTGCATATTCGAGTTTCCAAACCAATTTCAGAAAAACACTATAGTTTGAATCGAAGATGTCAAAGTCACCAGAAAATCAAACTAAAAAGGTGCAACTTAAACATCCCAAAATTATACGAATTTGAACAGTTAGATGTGAGTGAGGAAATCACTCAAGAAAATTACAACCAAAAGACTGCCACTTCAACAACATATATACATATATGTACATATATGTATACATGTGTATTAGCTCATAGTAGTGACAGTAACCAATGTGCAAAATGTATACCAAGACTCCAAGCCTTCAAGCAAAGTGCAAATGAAACCAAAATAAAATACACAAGCAGGACCAGAACCAATCAAAGCCGTAAAAACAATGTGTTCTGCCTCAACAATAACATTGGAGATTACCAGATGTCAAGGATGCAGCATGTACACATGAATACATGAAGTAATGCAACAAAGCCACAATACTCAGAACTTCAGTGAAACAACAATCGTAGACTCGATGCATCAGTGGACAAATTAACAAGTCAAACACCGAGACCCAATTCAAAACAAGGTCAACGCAGTGTAATCGGCCAGTGACGAAGGAAGTCGAAGCCGACCAAAATTCACGCAACAAAAGAAAATCGAACGAGAGGCATAGTACTAATTTGAAAAGAATCCCAAAACCAATCGATCGAATTTAACCAGACACGAAAACGAACTTGAAGAAGTCAGAAAAATCTCAAGCAAAGAACATAAATCGAACGGCGAGAAAAATGAATCAACAACCTCAAACAATTGAATACGAACGAAAATCACTAAATTCGAACCTTAAATAAGCACGAGGTATGAATTAGATGTGAGTGGATTACTCACCTTGTCGAAGAATTTAGAAGAAGCCGAGCCCACCAGAAATCGAGCGAAGCCAGAGCAACCGAGGGAAGACGAACGAAGTTTGAACCCTAATTTGGATCGAAAGAAAGCAACGACCGCCATTTTCTCAAAGAAAAAATATAAAAGAGGATCGGGTTGAATAATAAATAAAAAGGGAACGGGATAAAGAAATGAAAAAATGGAAAAAGGGGGAGGGGATGATTTATTTGCTTTAGCAAATTATCACGACCCAATAAAAACAAAAACATGGACCACTATTTAATTTACAAAGCCCATCGACACTTAACAGATTTTTCAAAAGAGTTTCAAACTGGCTTTAAAAATTCCAAACAGCAATTAGCTAGGAAAGGTAATCGTCCAAAGACGATAATTAATCGGTATGAAATACCGGGTTGTTACAGACTTCCCTCCTTAAAGAAATTGCGTCCTTGCAATCATAAGGAATAAATGGACAAAAGGTAACAACCATAAGAGCATATCATCACAAGATGAAGAAATTTGAAATAGGAAGTTCACCACAAAGAGCATGAAAGAGTAGGCCTGAACGTGTTTACTCGATGAATTCTTAGGATTCCTAAGTGCAATCCTTAGGATTTGAGAACCATTGAACTTCCACAAGAAAAACATCGTTATTTCGAAGGTGATAGCACCCGAAGCAATGATGTCAATAGAAGGTTGCTCAAGAATAAAAATCGGAAATCCCTAAGGCATTTCCGTAATTGGAAGACGTGGAAAACGTCATGAATAGCAGAAAATTGAGCCGGTACACCGGCGTAGTACAATATAAACACCAAAGAAATCTTTTAATTTCATAAAAGAAATTCATAAATTCTCTACAAAATTTAATTATCAATAGATAATTCAGAAATCTCAAATCACAAATATTCGATTATCAAAAACGATAATCAAATCTCAAATCAACAAATATTTAATTATCACAAACGATAATTAAATCTCAAATATCTAATTATCACAAGCGATAATCAGAAATTACCACAACGGTAATCAAAACTCATAAACATCCGATTATCAAAAATGATAATCAGAAACCAAAAATATCTGATTATCAAAAACGATAATCAGAAATCACAAATCAATGAATATTTAATTATCACAATTGATAATCAATTCTTAAATCACAAATATTTAATTATCACATCGATAATTAATTCTCAAATATCTAATTATCAAAAACGATAATCAGAAGTCACAAATATCTGATTATCAAAATCAATAATCAGAAATCACAAATATTTCAATTAACGAGTCCGGAATTAACCGAAATAGCAAACGCACATGACCCATAACCACGAGTTTTACTAAATCGTTTAATTCACTTCATCGTTTTCTTGAAAGTGCATAATTGTGTATTTTAAAAATAACATTTCACATTCTCAAACGGACAAGTCCGGAATTAAGCGAATCAGTAAAAGAAAGGGGTCATAGTCCTCGATTTTGCTGAAACGTTTAAGTCGCTTCCTCGTTCTTTTGAAAGCGCAAACTGTAAAAATTTTGAAAACAATTTTAATTTTTATTTTGAAACAATTTTTAAAACACGTCATTAAAATAGCAACATCAGAAGCAACTTCGACTAGGAAATTGCACTTCTCAAAATATCGTAAAAATGGACAACAAAATAAGCATCGCGGGATAACCGCTTGAAAATCCATTTTAAAATTGACGGTTACTGAAGTCAAAGAGACAGTAACCTTTTATACGTCAAATCTCATCAAAATAATTGGCGTTAAAACATAATACCAATGAATTTTCATTCATAAAAAATGTCACAAGAATCTTCTCAAAGATAGAAAGGGGTATCTTACCCTAACTTGTATTCATAACAAGTCAATGACACACGAATTCACCAATGCACAAAAATTGATAAAACTTATCAATAGAAATCACGAAAATTGGTGAAGCACAAATTCCAGAAGACTACATAAGAAATCCAGATATCACAAAATGAGAGTATGAAAACTCAAATGGGAGTATGGAAACTCAAATGGGAGTATGAAAACTCAAATGGGAGTATGAAAACTCACCAACACGTGAGCATGAAAACTCACCTACACGTGTAATGCAAAGCGAGAACGGGAGCATGGAAACTCACCTACACGTGAGCATGAAAAATCACCAACACGTGTAACGCAAAGCGAGAACGGGAGCATGGAAACTCATCTATACGTGAGCATGAAAAATCACCAACACGTGTAACGCAAAGCGAGACGCTATCTCATGGTGGCTAACCGAAAGCAAAAAGGTATGTGTGAATGGACTCACACAAGTGGTGTTTAGCCTAACCAGAAAGCAAAAGGATATCTGTGAATGGAATCACACAAATGGTGTCTAGGCTAACCAAAAAGAAAAAAGGTATGTGTGAATGGAATCACACAAGTGGTGTCTAGCCTAACCAGAAAGCAAAAAGATATGTGTGAATGGAATCACACAAATGGTGTCTAGGCTAACCAAAAAGCAAAAAGGTATGTGTGAATGGAATCACACAAGTGGTGTCTAGCCTAACCAGAAAGCAAAAGGATATGTGTGAATGGAATCACACAAATGGTGTCTAGGCTAACCAAAAAGAAAAAAGGTATGTGTGAATGGAATCACACAAATGGTGTCTAGCCTAACCAGAAAGCAAAAGGATATGTGTGAATGGAATCACACAAATGGTGTCTAGGCTAACCAAAAAGCAAAAAGCTATGTGTGAATGGAATCACACAAGTGGTGTGTAGCCTAACCAGAAAGCAAAAAGATATGTGTGAATGGAATCACACAAATTGTGTCTAGGCTAACCAAAAAGCAAAAAGGTATGTATGAATGGAATCACACAAGTGGTGTCTAGCCTAACCAGAAAGCAAAAAGATACGTGTGAATGGAATCACATAAATGGTGACTAGGCTAACCAAAAAGCAAAAAGGTATGTGTGAATGGAATCACACAAGTGGTGTCTAGCCTAACCAGAAAGCAAAAAGATACGTGTGAATGAAATCACACAAATGGTGTCTAGGCTAACCAAAAAGCAAAAAGGTATGTGTAAATGGAATCACACAAATGGTGTCTAGCCTAACCAGAAAGCAAAAGGATATATGTGAATGGAATCACACAAATGGTGTCTAGACTAACCTTGCGGACAAAGAGATATGCGTGAGTCGGAATCACACCAATGAGGTCTAGTCTAACCTTGCAAACAAAGAGACATCGCACAATTGCTAGTCTAAATCATAAAATGATCGTCATGATCAACGAGAAGTGTCAATTACACTAAGTTAGTAAATATAAAAGTTTAGCTTCATGTCCCATAACCACTTGCTTAACTCAAATATTTACGAACAAACTGTAGATCTTCACTAGAAAATTGTCACAAAAAGGTTCGATCGAACAAGTCCAAGAGTTAACCGACGAAGCAAACGCAAGCGTTTCATACCACTTGTTTTACTAAGCCGTTTAATTCAATTTCTCATACGAGTGAGGTAAAGGTTTGTATATACTAGTAGATTGGAAAACGGTTTAAGAAAAGAGCTTTGTTATTGAAAATAGGTTTGAAATCATTTTGTTGAAAGAGTTTTGATATTTACTACTAGTATTGAAACCTTTGTATATTTTAAAGTGACAAGTCACAAAGATGATTGTAGAACAATCGATCATCAAAATTCACATACGAAGACGTGAATAAATTCCAAAGAATTCGATAAAGAATCCATCGAAAGGTATGTTCATGAAAATTCCGAAGAAAATGTTATCAAAGTTGCTAATAAATGATAGCAACAAATCAGGGAATTAACAAGAATCGATTAACAATTGGAAAAACTAAGCAGAACGAGCATAAATGCATAAATGACTTCAACAAAAATAAAAATCAAGTCAATGTCGAAGTCAACAATTAATGGCCATAATCGAGTACAAAACGATTCAACATCATCATCAAAGAATTCAACGGCAAACTAAGTCAGAGTCTTGGAAATCAGGAAATTAGCAATTTCTCAAAAACAAAGTGACCGAAGTCGAATGGAAATCAAGCCGAGGAAAACACAAAATATCAAGTTCAAAATTGCTGATATTCGAACAAAATCAACATCGGCTAAATCAATTCAAAGCCGAAAAGACAAGAACAAAATCCTCATCATCAAAAACTTAACTTGAGTTCGAAAAGAAAACGGAGGCCGAAGCCAAAATACTTTCACGAAATCAAAATCAAATGCACATGAATAAGCGTTAGGAATTCATACCTAACAATCAAAGATAATTATATGCAAAGATGAGAGATCAAACATCGACAAATAGTTGTAACACATGTACCGTCTAAGTTATGTTTTATATTTGTCCTAAACCCCAGGCTCTGATACCAAGCTGTGACGCCCCACCTCTATACCCACGCTAGCCAAGAACACTACGGTGTAGTGCTGTCAACTAGCACGGAGAATAAGGCTGTTGAGGAGCGACCATCCGTAGTTAGGCCTTACACTAGTACTGGTTATCTCGATAGGAGTGGTATATATATTCTTTCATTTTTCATCTCTGATTTATTTACTCCCATCGACATACCCCAATTCCAGTATAAAATGAACTACAATGGTTCATAATAGTTTAGAACAAAATATATAGTAATAACACATAACATAAATGCGGAACACAGATAAAAGACAGAAAGTCTCATATATGTATAATAACTGATATCAGTTACAATACATGTGATACAATACATATGATACAACTACAACAGTCGACTCAGGAAGTTACATATACAAGTACATTAACGTATATAATATACACGAATACATATCTTCCTATACAATTAAACTGGCTACTATAAATGACGAAGACTACTCCAAAAGATATGAAAGGACTTCATAGCTCTAGCAGCAACCCAAAACAGGATATCTACAACCTGAAATAACTCGGGTCTGATCCGAGTATTAGATTCAATAGAAAATAATACTCGGGTCAGTCTAATTCAAACTCAGTTATTAGTGCACAGAAGCAATAATAATTAAATAATGAATAGACGACGGTAATTAAACCAAATCAGAATGCAATTCAGAATATTGAATTGAATAAACAAAACAGTTCAAACCATTGAAATATCGATTAAAATATTAATTCAAGTAGGGCTGCAGTACACGCACGCGTGCACTGCCTCGCCACTACGGAATATGGAATACGCAAAAGATCCATAAATCGAGACAATAATAGAATATCATACACGCCATACCGTGTGGCTGCAGTTCACTCCTGCGTGCACTGCCTTGCCACCATAGTGATGTCGTACCCAAAAACTCAATACCGTGTGGCTGCAGTTCACGCTTGTGTGCACTGCCTTGCCACTACAGTGATGATGTACCCAAAAGATCAATGAACCAAAATCAATGAAAATTCAAATATCAATTCAAAATGTCGATACTGTGTGGCTGCAGTGCACGCACGCGTACACTGCCTCGCCACAACAGCATATACAGAAATAGCAATAAGGCACAAAGGCCAATACATAAGAATTCACAGTGCGAACTAATACACTAAGCAAGTGGCAGCAGTTTAAAATTCCACCAATTGAATTGTAAAATATGTACACAAAAGAATGTACATACAAACTGCACATGGCAGAAAAAATGAATCAGAGGTGCAACGAGAAGATAATGTTCAAATAAACTACAATTAACCCGAAATCACAAAACCAAACATCAACCAAGTTCAAATGAACATAGGCAGCAAGCACCAGATATCATGCAGCAGTGTATATATTTATATAACAAGTATACTGCACAAATGAACAAGGCTCAACAATGCCAAGACTAGCAGTCGAAATGCAACCAATATGGGATGCAAGCAATGCTGCAGGTTGTAAAATGACCAATTTGCAAACATAAATTGCCAAACTAAATACAACTTCGTTTTCTAAACTTTAGGTAGAAAGTATGCACAAACAAATATGCTTAAGTGTCTGCATATTAAATATGCAAACAAAAGTTGTAATGAAACAACAAAATGCCCAAGTATCTGCATACAAAATATGAGAAACAAAAGTTGTAATGAAACAACAAAAATATGCTTAAGTGTCTGCATATATATATATGCAAAACCAAAGTGGCAGTGAAACAACAAAGAAATGCTCAAGTGTGTGTGACAGTAGTGAGAGCAGTGAGCATACAGCAGGTCGAAAATGCTCAGGGGTGAATACAAAAATGACCACAGTCGAAGTAAACAAGTCGAAGCCAAGTTCAATATCATGAAACAACGGTTTCAAGTCAAGGCAGTGCCAAATCCAATTTAATTTCACATATTCAAGTTTCCAAACCAATTTCAAAAAAACACTGCAGTTTGAATCGAAGATGTCAAAGTCACCAGAAAATCAAACTAAAACGGTGCAACTTAAAAATCCCAAAATTATACGAATTTGAACAGTTAGATGTGAGTGAGGAAATCACTCAAGAAAATTACAACCAAAAGACTACCACTTCAACAACATATATACATATATGTACATATATGTATACATGTATATGAGCTCGTAGCAGTGACAATAACCAATGTGCAAAATGTATACCAAGACTCCAAGCCTTCAAGCAAAGTGCAAATGAAACCAAAATAAAATACACAAGCAGGACCAGAACCAATCAAAGCCGTAAAAACAATGTGTTCTGCCTCAACAATAAGAGTGGAGATGACCAGATGTCAAGGATGCAGCATGTACACATGAACACATGAAGTAATGCAACAAAGCCACAATACTCAGAACTTCAGTGAAACAACAATCGCAGACTCGATGCATCAGTGGACAAATTAACAAGTCAAACACCGAGACCCAATTCAAAACAAGGTCAACGCAGTGTAATCGGCTAGTGACAAAGGAAGTCGAAGCCGACCAAAATTCACGCAACAAAAGAAAATCGAACGAGAGGCATAGTACTAATTTGAAAAGAATCCCAAAACCAATCGATCGAATTTAACCAGACACGAAAACGAACTTGAAGAAGTCAGAAAAATCTCAAGCAAAGAACATAAATCGAACGGCGAGAAAAATGAATCAACAACCTCAAACAATTGAATACGAACAAAAATCACTAAATTCGAACCTTAAATAAGCACGAGGTATGAATTAGATGTGAGTGGATTACTCACCTTATCGACGAATTTAGACGAGCCCACCAGAAATCGAGCGAAGCCAGAGCAACCGAGGGAAGATGAACGAAGTTCGAACCCTAATTTGGATCGAAAGAAAGCAACGGCCGCCATTTTCTCAAAGAAAAAATATAAAAGAGGATCGGGTTGAATAATAAATAAAAAGGGAACGGGATAAAGAAATGAAAAAAATGGAAAAAGGGGGAGGGGATGATTTATTTGCATTAGCTAATTATCACGGCCCAATAAAAATAAAAACATGGACCGCTATTTAATTTACAAAGCCCATCGACACTTAACAGATTTTTCAAAAGAGTTTCAAACTGGCTTTAAAAATTCCAAACACCAATTAGCTAGGAAAGGTAATCGTCCAAAGACGATAATTAATCGGTACGAAATATCGGGTTGTTACAACATCCATAAGTAAGATTGATAAATTCTTAATTAATTTAATTAATCTTTAATTAAATTACTTGGATTACCTTAATCCTCCTTACTTAATATTAATTAATTAATTATCTCTAATTATCTATCTTAACAAATCTTCCTTGATTAATCATTCTTTAATTACATTTAAGTAATTATCCCTTAATTATTTATTCAATTAATTATTCTTTAATTAATTACATTTATTAATCTTTGATTAGTCACATTCAGTAATTAGTTACCCTTAATTAATTATATTGCTTAATTAACTTCTAAATAAAATTTATCAATTAATTTTTAAATTAATTACACTAAGTAATTAATTCTTAATCACTTCTACTAAGTAATTATCTTTCTTATTAATTACATAAAGTGATTAAACCCAAAACTACTTTTATTAATTAATTATCCTTTAATTAATTACATCCAGTAATTACCCACTAATTACTTCACTAAGTAATTATTCTTTGTAAATTACACTACGTAATTATACTTAACCTATTATCCAATGATTATCTAAAATCAATTAAACTTAATTAATTAACTTAAACTAACCACATTACTTTAATTAATTACACTGAGTAATTAATTCCTTTAATTACTTCACTAAGTAATTATACTTAAACAGTTCCACAACAGATTATCCTTAATTAATTAATCTAATCAACTATTAAAATTAATCACATTAATTAATTATTTAATAATCCTTAGTTAATGATCTTCATTAACTAGAACAATTCCTTAATTATTTCATTAAATAAATAAATTAATTATTCTTTAATTACCTTAATAATTAAATTTATTCCAATCATTAAATCTTAATTATCTTTAATATAAAAACATTATTCTTATTAATAACTTAATTATCATTTACAAATACATTTGAAAACATATTACTTTTGAATTTACTTTTAAATTCCATTTCAAATTAAGATTTAAAATAAATAAAATTTTATCTTTAACAAAATTTTAAAAACAATTTAAAAACCTTTTAAATCATATATTAAAGAAATACTTTTCTTATAAAAGAAATTTAAAAGAGTATAAACCAAATTCATTTTAAATTCAAATCATTTTAAAAATATACTTTAAATAATTTAAATTTGTTTAAACATTTTAATTTGATAAAACTTTATTTTATTTCAAAACTAGGATACCAATTTAGATTTGAATCCATACCTTAAAATTTGATTTAAAACTCAGTTTAAACCTTATTTTCAAATTTCATTTTAAAAGTTAAAACACTGACAAGTTTTAAAACCCGTAGCTAACAATTGACCCGAGCCATAACTAAAAATACTTCGAGCCAAAATCAAAACAACTTCGAGTCAACCATCACATGACTTCGAGTCACTTACGAAACCTGACTCGAGAAGAACCCGAGTATCTCCCTTCCTTCAACCTAGGCTTCACTATGAACCAAATTTGCACCGTGCACATGCACGGTGGTGCCGACCAACTTCGGCCATCCACAACACCTTCCTCATGTTGACGTTCACCCTCGCACCCAATCTCGATTACCAGAGCATCAATACAATCTCAAAAATCGAATTCAAGAATTTAGGCATAAATCTGGAGCAGAAGCGAAACCTGGAACAACCCACGACCTCACACCTCTGATCAACTGAATGTCAAAGCCTTCGGCCACGACCTCGCGAACATCCCCTCTTCCATTCCACTAAATATGGTGGCACTCGATCCACCCTAGATGCCGTGGTGGATCCAATTCTGATCAAGCTCCAAACTAGGTTTACAAACTTTATCGATCATCCACCGCCTCCACAGCCATTCGATCACCATTTTGACAATTTTGCCGAAGTCCCAAATCATCCTTCCTCCTTCATAAAGAACCACGACTCCCCAGATCGACTTGATCACCAGAGATCACCTAAAATGCAAAACTTGATCAACCCCGCAATGCTTACTCAACCCTCTTCTAAAAATTGAGATTTTAGTTTTAAAAATCATGATTTTGAATAAGCTTTCAGATTATATGCTTAGATCAGTGAATTTATATGTTTGAATTTTAACATCAATCAAGCTTGCACTGTTCTACTGAGTTTTCCAGAGCAAATTTTAATTTTTATTCATTTAAATCAAATTTTAAACTTTACTTCTTGATCAAACAAATAGATTTTGTTTAAATTCTTAATCCTAACAGAAGCCAGATCAAGAGAAAATGAATTCTGTTTGAATTCTTAGCTTTGAAATTAAGCTCAGTCAAGACCCAGTTACAATAGCCATATACATATCCACACATTCATCCACACACACACACACATAGAAATGCACATATAAATATACACACAAACATGCATATTTCCAGAGATGATCAGGCAACCATATTCATACTTAAGATTTTAAAAAAATGTTACTCACCTGGCATGCATGGAACAGAGGCAATCTTAGATTTTGAAAACTTGAATTGTTTTAAAAACTGAAACTTGCATTGCCATTTCTTTTGCAAACTTTAGACTTGAATGCTGAAGAAAACTTGCTATTGAAATTGTAATGCTTATTACAGAGACTTGCAGTGATGACAAACATTTGAACAAAGATGGATCTGCTTTGATTTGAGCTTGCTTTTCAAAGTAGAATTGAAGAAATGCATGCTTGTGGTTTGTAGGCCTTTGAATTTGATTTTAGAGGTGATGTTACAGGCTTAGTTGATTTTGAAAATGTACAGGCTTTGATTCATCTCAGGTTTTGAATTTAAACCTGAAAATGTTGCAGGCTCTTGATTTTCAGATTGCTTTTAAAACAGAGATGGTTACTTGAACATGCTTTGATAAATTCTCAGGCATGTAAAGAATAGGCTTTAGGAAATGAACAGGTTTTTGATTTGAACATGATTTTCTGGCTTGAAGTGGATTGATTTTCAGGTTGATTCTTGAGCTTTAAAAATGAATTACAGATCTTGTTGGGTTTTTGAAAATGGTTTGAGTTTCACTTAGTTTTTGATTTGCATTTCTGGTTTGAGGAATGTACGGATTGTTTTTTTGAGTATTTGGTTTTCTCTTAGCTTTTGAAAAAGAATGGAAAAAAAGAAATGAAAGAAAGAATGCATGCTTTATATAGGCTGAAATTTGATTTAATAAAAGAAAACTAAAATTAAATGACACTTGTTTAAAGTTTAACATTTGTCATAACCCCTTGTTTATTACTTAACACATGTTACTATGATTACCTAATATATTAACACATGTCTTGTGTATTATTTATCTATTTTAAATGTAATTAAAAAGCTTTTACTTAATTTATTTATTCTTATGTAAATGTATATATGAATTTCTTTTTAAAGAAAATGTAATAAAACTAATTATATATAAATAAAAGCTCATCCAAATATTTTTAAAATGTCCATCTTTTGAAACTTAAATTCAAATTAAAATTAAAATTAAAATTAAATTTGAAAGTCCAATTTAAAGTCAACTTAAATACACATATATAATTAACACACGTATGTATATTATAGAATTTAAATAATTGTTTTGCAAATCATTTGTATTTAATTCAAAATATTACTTTAAAATTATATGTGTATTAAATTAAAAAAAAAATTCTTATTAATTTTAAAATATAGTTTTAAATCCAATATATATTTCAACACATTTATATTTGAATTTCAAATTCAAATTTCAATTTATTACATATAAACTAAATAAACAAATATTTTATTTGGAAAAATCAAATAAATTCACGATTTAATCTAAAAATTATATTAATTACTAATTTAATTCAAATTTATCCCTAAAAATTTAAATAAATTATCAATTCAAATTTAACTCAAAACCGGGGTCGTTACAGATTCCCCATTAAAAAAATTTCGTCCTCGAAATTTGTAAGTAGGGGACAATCCCAAAACTTCAGTTTTAACAAAGTATACCTATCAACCATAGTATCCATAGCTATCAATTCTGACCTATTTAGAGTTTATGTCCCATGCCAACTCATTCTTTTGACTCAGCCAAAATAATGATCTCTCTTCAAAGCTTCTTCCTAGAGCTGCTAGGAACTATCAAAGAATTGAAACTTGATGATGAACAAAAGAGGTTGATAGAGAAAGATTTTTTTGCTTGTTGTTAAAGGGTATCAACCATTTTTAGTCGTATTTCTCTGTCCCCTATATCGTCCTCTTCTTGCACCCATACTCACTATCAGTGGATAGTAGGAGAATTACTGAGGCCTAAAGACGAATATCTTAGGGATACTCATTCTAGGGTATACTTCACCCTATCTCTAATGAGCTACCTGATGTGTTATACTCCTGAGCTGAAGTTCAACCTTTGGCTCTGATACCAAGATTAAATCAAAAGATAATGGTTTTAAATCAAATTGGAACTTAAAAACAAAGAAACAGGAATGATGCAGCAAGGTTGTAGGGGTCGCGCCCCTACGGTATGTCCATTTCTTATGGAAAAGAGTGGTATCATCGTATGGAGCCCACATACTTAACTCATGTGGACACTGTAAATTTATTACTGTGTGATGTTGCTTTGTATTTGAGGTACCTCGGATAAAGGTCGCAAACGGACGGGGATGGCATATCTTAGGAGTTACTCCCGGGAAGGGAGTAAACCGGTCTTGTGTTGGCAGAGATCCGGGTAGGTTCTGGGGGCGTCCCTCCAGAGGCGTTCCCATGTGGCAATAGGAAGTTTCTTAGCCTGACCATTTGTTGGAAATCCAATCAAACAATACGAGCCCTTTACGATTGCAATTGTATAACCTGCCACCTCAGGTGGTAGCTATAGCTGGCATAATATAATGGTACCTATGCTGGTTAAGATTAATACTATACTTCGAAATGTTTTCCACTATGCACTAATAATAATATCAAATGGTTTTTGCGTAGTAAGCATGTTTGACTATCATAAGGAGAAATCTCCCCTAAGTGTGTGATTGCATAGTGTGTGTGCCGGAGGCGTTATGGTAGTTTCATTTTCAAAAAAGCATTGCGGATTTCAATGTATTAAAATTCTTTTGTTGTTTGTTTTAAAGAAAACTGTTTTTTTGCTCACACTAGTCCCATGACCGACCCGGGGTTTATTTTTCCCTTCCTAAACTTTATGTACCGACAATTTTCCACACGGGCAGTCTAGAGTTAGGTTTTTCAGATAACAGCTTGTAGATGTAGATCCGATAGTCTTTGGAATTTTTGGTAATATCTTTAGTCTTTGGATGACCGATCTTGCTTAGTACAACTCGATTGGTGGTTCGAGCTTTTGGTCCAAGCTATCTTCGGTTTGGAGTTTTGGAGAATTTGAGATGGAGTTGCAGATATTAGAGTTCTCACTTGGTGGTTCAAGTTAAAGTTATTTATTCCGATGTAGCTTTGTATTTGATCTCTGATATGTATTTGAGATCGTTGTTGTATATCATTGGATATTGCATTCATTGGAATTATATGATTTACTCTTTCAGTCTCACTTATTAAAATCTTAATTAACCTTAAGATAAAACATTATCTTTAATTATCATTAAAAAAAATTCTTAGTAATTAAATATACTTAATTAAATCATTAATTAAGTTTTAAAATAAAATAATCATTAAGTACTTATTTCTAATTATTAATTAACAATCCTTAATTTACAAGTTAATAAATCAGTTGAAACCCTTAACTGTTAATTAATAAATCCTTAATCATTAACTAATTTAATTAATTAATTACTCTTTAATTATCTAATTACATTTCAAATTAAGTTTGAAAATAACTTAAGGATTTAACTTAATACATTTAGGTTAAGCAAATCATACAACTTAAATTTATTCAAAACATTCATTACAAAGAAATGAATTTTCAAGAATTTGATTTAACTTGATTGTTTACAATTTTAAAAACTTACTTTTATTTAAATTTAAAAACTTTATCAAGTTATTCAAAATAACTTTTATCTTTGAAAACGCATTTTCAAAAGCTTTTTAAGAACTATCTATTGTAAAACTCTAATACCAAGTGTAACGACCCGCCTTTCATTCCACAGAAAGACGCATCATTATTAAGAAAGAAAGAGGTAGAAATAGAATAGATAGAAGAAAGAACTCAACAATATCAGAATCTCACAGCGAAATGAAACAAAATATAATATATCACATAGGTATTACAATGTCATTTACATATCAGAGTTACACAGATACAACAACACAAAATAGACAGTTACAAAACTCTGTCTACTATACAACTCTAATATAACACATACATCATCATAGAGATAAAACACAGCGGAATCACTATATAACTACAAATGTTGAAGCCTCCTGCTTCATCTCTCCTCCAGTATTCATCAAAGCTAACCTGAATACCTTGGCTACTCGTAAAATTTGAGTGCCCAAGAGTTTAAGAAAACAGAAGATAAACTCTGGATCAGACATGGGTCTGGTGTGAGTAACAAGTTAAAGTTGCTTAACTTTGAAAAACCTTTGAAAACAAAAGGTATCACGTAAGACTTCCCACACATAAACATAGGTAAGTTTTTACCATACGCTAACCAAAACATTTGATAGGAAATCCGGTGATATTATAATAGGGTCTAGGGTTTTCACGTAAATAAGAAATAGTCGAAATTGTTACATTCATTAAATTCCAGCTACTAGCCACAAAGTGGGTAATATAATCAAAACCGTATGGGGATGAAGGAAGAATGGGTTTCCATCAATGGCAGGGCTATTGGGGAACCGCCCGTCACAGTACGTGGCCTAGATCACCGTATCGAGGATCCACCCTAATCCTCTGCAACACAAGGCCGGAACCATCCCTTACTGGATAGTCCCGAACAAGACAACCCTGGCAGTTGTTGCAATCAACTGCCCCACACAGCCAGATATAAAGGGACTTCTAGACAGGGGTAAATCGTCCTACTTGGGTGCTACCCACTTAGCCTTGCTGCACCTCCTCTGTTTTAGCTATTCCCGGTTGATAAGGCTTGAGGCTACAATTACCTTTAGAGAACACATCTCTTAGAATGCTCATCTCCCACCTGACGATGTTCTAAAAGCATTCAATCTATACAAGTTCGTTCCGGGTTCGAACGAAACCGAAGGCATAATATCGTTACACACATTTTTGAATCACCCTCAGAGTTAACGACGATAACCCTTACATTCTAAATCTTCATCTTCACTTGAGATTCACGACCTATCGTTAATTTGGATCGATGTGGTTTTCGGATATCCAAATCTGGAAACCCGATCCCGATCTCATCGAAATCCGAAACGTATCTTTTAGGTCCAAGTTGTTTTAAAGTTAAAACAATTCAATTCTATTATCTATATGCACACAGATAGACAATTCACAATCTTACAATAGATAATCTATATTATCATCACATAGTGCTCGGATAAAGGTTGGTTACGACCGGGGATAGCATATCTTGAGGGTTTACTTCCGGAAAGGGGTAACCCAGCCTTGTGTCGGTAGGGAACCATTTTGGTTCTTGGGGGCGTCCCTCCAGAGGCGTTCCATTTTTAAGGAAGTTCCTTAGCCTGACCATTTGTTGAAAAACCAATCATCAAATACGAGCCCTTTACGATTGCAGTTGTATAACCTGCCACCTTACGTGGTAGCTATAACAGGCATACTATAATGGTATCTATGCTGGCTAAGATTAATATTATACTTTCGAAAGGTTTTCTGCACTGTGCACTAATAATAATATCAAATGGTGTTCACGTATCAAGCATTTTTGACTGTCATAAGGAGAAATCTGCTCTAAGTGTGCGCTTGCATTGTGTGTGTGGCAGGAGGCCTTATGGCAGTTTCATTTTCAAAAAAAAGCATTGCAGATTTCAACTTTTAAAATCTTTTTTTGTTTGTTTTAAAGATAAAATTGTTTTTTTTTGCTCATACCAGTCCCATGACTGACCCGGAGTTTATTGTTCCTTCCTAAACTCTGGGTGCCCACAATTTTCCACACGAGCAGTCTAGAGTTGGTTTTTTCAGATAATCAAACAGTAGGTATAGATTTGATAGCCTTCGAAGCCTTTGGATTTGGGAATCGCATTTGCTACATTTTAGCATCCATGACTGACCTTCCTTAGTACAACTTGATTGGGAGTTCGAGCTATTTATGGATTGGTGCTTTGGAGATGGAGATTTCTGATATTGGAGTTCCTTCTTTTGAGTTCAAGTTTATGTTATCTCTTTCCGCTGTTGTATCTGGTCTTTGATATTTGTATCGATATCTAAATTGTATCATTATTGTATCAGATATTGTATCTGTTGTATATTAATGATATATTCATTTCTTCCGCTGTATTGTCGTCTTAATGTTTTATAAGCTCCGACATGAGTCATATTTCAACAATTGAATCTACAGCATTCGAGTACAAGTGAAGTGCGGGTGTTGATTTTCGAACGCTGAAATTTGGGTCGTGACAATTTTCGTATCTGAGCTGAAGGTTGAAACTGTAGCTCAGGAGTATAACACATTAGGTAACTCATTAGAGATAGGGTGAAGTATGCCCTAGAATGAGTATATCCCTAAGATATCCGTCCGTATGCCTCAGTAAATTCTCTTACTATCCACTGATAGTGAGTATGGGTGCAAGTAGAGGACGAGATAGGGGACAGGGGAGTACGACTACAAGTGGTCGATACCCTACAACAACGGAAATAACTTTCTCTATCGATCTCCATTGATCCATTTCAATTCTTTAATTGCTTTGTGACAGCTCGAAGAAGAAATTTTGGTGCGATGGTGGCCCTATGTGACTAGAATAAATCTTTGCTTAACCTTAATAAACTAGAAACTTTAATTGGATAAATTGGTAAACAAGAATATGAAGCTGAATTTTAATTGTATCGATAAAATGATTTCGATTGAAACCAAATTTGAAATTCTGTTGTAATTTCTTGTGAGGATTAAAGTCCGAAAGGGGACAAGCTGGTGTAAACTTTGGAGTATTCCGACTAGAGTTTGAAATCCATACCTAGTATTTAGGAGTTGTGGAAGATTGGATCCATTTATCTATTCTTTCGGGTCTACTTATATTCTACGAGTGGTTAGTGATCCTTCGAACTAACCAATGCCCCTATATATATCGTAGATTGGATGGCTCGAGTATCTTACGAGATATGGGATGAGTTTGTTCTCATAATTATTGGTGATATTCTGATTTGGTAAGCCAAATGCAGAATAGATACTCAGTTTGATCTGGAAAATTGTTTCTCTATCATTGTGTGTTTATCTGTTCTTTGCTATCTTCCCAGCAAATTTCTGGGACAAAATTTTCTTAAGGGGGAATTTGTAACGATCCCGGTTTTTAAGCCAAATCAATTTAGTAATTAATTTGATTTTTGGATTAAATTAAGAATTAATTTGGTAATTAATATAAAACTTTGAATTTAATTGTGAATTTAATTGTGAAATTAAATTGAAAATGTAAGGATCAAATATATATATATATAAGTTTAAAAAAAGAATTTGATTTGAAAATCTAGATATTTTATAAATAAATTATAATTTGGAATTTGAATTTGAAACTCAAATACATATATGCTAAAAATAAATATTTGGAAAATAAATAGTGTAAATGAATAAAATTTATATTTATAAAAAGATATTTGTTTATTCGTTTATAAATACAAATTGATTATATATTAATTTTTGAATTTGAATTTTAAAAATAAATGTTCTGAATAATATATTGGATTTGAAAAATCCATATTTTAAATTAATTTGCTTTCTAATACTGTAATATATATAGGTATATATATATAATGATTCATGATTTAAAAGTAAATGTTTTATAAATTGAAGTTAAAAATCTTTATATTTTAAATAACTAATAAATATGTATAATATAATTTGTAATTTGTATATAATTACATTTTTAATCATTTCTCTAAAAAGTTGTATAAAAATAAAATAATGGGAAATGTATATGTGAATAAATAAAAATGAAACAAGGTTTAAAACAAAATTTTAAAATAAATTCAAGGGAAGGTCTAAAACATAAATTTGTTTATTTTTAACAAGTGTAAAAATTTTAAAAGTATATAAAACATTTATAAGCCATGAAACTAAATATTTAACAAGTGTTAAACATGAAGATAAGAAAATACAAGTGGAATTATGAAAATCTTTCAAATTTAATTTATGAAAAAAAAGCTTAAGTAAAAGAAAAAAGGCTGTTCATATTTTTTTCATCCTTTTATTTTTTTCTCTTCATCATTTCTGAAAAACAAACCTGAGAAAAAATAGAACTGAAAATCATCTCAACAGCAAAGCCTCAAACATCAACCTGGAAATCAAATGCAATCAAAAAAATTAAAAAACCAGATCAAAGCAAAAAAACCTGAGAATAAAAGATCAAAGCAAAATCAAATTCTTTTTTTAAAAACTTATATATATATATATATATTTTATTCCTACATTTTCAATTTAATTTCACAATTAAATTCAAAATTTAATTCAAAATTACCAAATTAATTCTTAATTTAATCCAAAAATCAAATTAATTACTAAATTAATTTGGCTTGAAAATCGGGATCGTTACATTAATGTTGCAATCTACATGTATTGAAATGAGAACAAAAATGGGAAACCAAACCCCTTCAATTTATGGGTAATGAAGCTCTCTTAAATCATGTAGATTCAAAATATTTTCTAATTTATGATCTCTTTCTATGCTTCATGGATAGTTAGATGTTGATGTAAGTATTAATGAATTTGATAGCCTATGTTGTTTATCACAAGTATGCTATTCTTACTCAAATATAAACACAATTTACATTACATCTAACTAAGTGATTTTGATCATGGAATTATAATAAAATCAAAATTTGATGATCTATGTTACTAATAAAAAATAGTAAATAGATTGTTCATAAAAAAGATTTTATTTTAGTTTCATATTCATTTTCATGACATTTAACAAAATGGTTTTAATATTGTATTAAAGTTTGAAGGTTTAAGTTGTGTAATTAATAATTCAAATATATCATACTTATGATAAATACATCACTAACACTACTAGATTAAAATAAGATATCGTAGATTAAATGTTGTGTTAATTTATGTGAGAGTATGAGAGTGGATTTGCCTTTAAATTGTCTCTTGATCTCATATTTTTACTTTCTTTTGTTTTAGTTAATTTTTACATTTTTTACTCAAAAAAATTTCAAATTCTTTGGGCTAATTTGATTGAGTAGAATTTAAAGTTAATTCTTTTCTTTACAAAGCGACCCGTACTCGCATACGTACTACTATTATACGCCGTGCGTTGCGGTCTACAAAGATATATTTTTAACAGCGATTTTCTAACCAATAGAAATTCCGTCGTTATCAACAAGTATTTGGTGTCGTTTCCGGGGAATAGTAATTTCATTTAAATTTTACTCTTCGAATTAATTTTCTTTTATTTTTCATTTTTCACTTTCTTCTTTAATTAAAAAATTGTGTTATGCATTTGTTATGTGTTTTGTTTAATTAACTTGTGATTTTCTTTTCATTTTCTTCTCTATGCTTTTTGTTGGCACTGTTGCATTTATTATTCTTCTCTGTTGCATTTCAATTTTACAAACACACCGTTGCATTTCAATTGTAATTTACGTTTCATTCTTATAAGCCACAACTCCCTCAGTTGCCAAAAACAACATACAAACATTCCATACATCATCAACCTCTGCTCCTCCCTTCACTGTTGTTTTTATTACATTACTCTGCCTCTAACCGTTACCCAGCAACTTAACACCTCAGTCATCACCATATTTCAATACCAAACCGCCTCCTCCTAACTGTTCACCAACTCCAGCTATCAACATGCCATACCATACCAAAAAACCATCTGAACAACTACATACTGTCAATCAGTACTTGCCTCTCCACCACCAGAACCATCTTCCACACTTCTACCAGCACTTACTGCCTCTATGCACCACTGTGCACCACTGCAACTCAAACAATTCACAACTCACCTCTATGCACATAACTCCTCTACACACTACAAACAATCACTGCCACTGCACTTACATTTCACCATCAACTTTCTATTGTCATTGCAACTTCTCCTTGCCAACCCAATTTGAACCAACCTTCAAGTGCAACTCCACCATCATCTTCACTATTCTTCACCAAATATCTCCACACTTCTACTGTCACTACAACCTCTCTTTGCCAACCCTATTTTAAGCAACCTTCATGTGCAACTTCACCATCATCTTCACTAACCCTTTTTTTATATAGCGAGTTGGTTTTATTAATTTGGGCCAGGCCCTAGTGAGGTTTTTAGAAGAAAAAAAACTAGTTGATTTTTTTTGTTTCCATTGCATACATATATATAACTAAAAAATGGTGTTAAAAAAAATCACTACATATATCTTGTTTACATTTTCAGATTGCAAAGCATAAAACCAAAAAGAAGGAGTCGCTTGCTAGTTCACTCTACTTGTCATAAATCGCTGCTTTGCAAAATAATTTTTTTTTTGTTAATAATTATGCATACTTTGGCATCATGCTCTTATCTTTTGTTATTTTCATTGCATTGTTGGTTGCTTTCATTTAAAAAAAATTCAAAAAACAAAAGAAAATTTCATTCATAGTTGCATCGTAAAATCAGTTTTAATTTCTTTTTGGCAATTGTATCATCTTATTTCTTTTTCTAAGGGCAACACCCAAATCCACATATGGTAGGGGATTTCATCACCCCTTTCTTGGTCCACAAATTGCATTTTATCATAGAATTTTGACTAATAATAACGGTTAGACTTTGGACTTAAGGGAATCACGAACTAAACTAGGACTTAATCATATCTTGACATTTGTCTTCTTTGAACAATTTATATTCTAGGTGTCTAGACTATGAAAGAGCAATAATCATATATAAACATTACGATGATTCGTAAATATTATAGTGATTGTTTTTCTGAAGGTACTTAAATCTTTGGCTGCATTGCTACGGTGATTCATGGTGCACCGATAACTCATGTCCGTTACCTGCCTAAGAACTATTTTGTTGGATTAACACAAAGTGTGACTATACAATTTTGGGTTAGGAGCTACTAAGGATAGAAAATTTGTAATTAAGTCCTTGCATTTATTTAGTTGAATTAGTTTATGCATATATAAAAAAACAACAAAATCCAAAATTAAAAAAAAATTGTACATTTTTTTTGATCCAAAAGAAAAAAAATAAAAATTTTCCTAAAACAAAGAAAGAAGAAAAAATCAAAAAAATTCAAAAATAACATTTTTACTTAAGTTAGTTTTTTAGAAAAACAAAAATCCATAAAAAATCTTTTCAAAAACAAAAACATATAAGAAAAACAAAAAAAAAATTATATTTCTTTTGAAAAATAAATCATTTTTGGTAAATATTTTTCCTCTTACAAAAATATAAAAAAATTCGCTTCATTTTCTAAACCTTGCTTCTTTTGAACTCTATTCTCACTTCTTTCTCTTCTTTACTTTTTTTATAGACGAGTACTTGGATTCATGACATAAAAACTAATTGTTTATCTCGGACAAACGATACTCCAACAAAGACAAACGAAAATGCCCCTTGTAGTCTCTTAAATAGAAACTTTCCCGATAGAGTTTCTATTCCTTCTTGCATCACATTACCCACCCCAATGGGTAACCACTTCGAAATTCATTCACACCATATTGCCACTTCCAAAATTTTGCAATTTTGAACATGATGATCCACACAATTTCTTAAAGAAATTCGAACAAGTTTGCGCAACCATTAAACTTCAACAACTTTATGATGGCGGAATCAAATTCCGATTAATTCCATTTGCTCTTACCGATTACGCTAAAAAAAGGTTGTATAGCTTACCATCAAACTCAATCAAAACTTGGGAAGAATTTGTTAAATTTTTCTTAAAAAGTTCTACGTCTTGGAAAAAATGACCAAAATCCGAAACGAAATTGTAAATTTTCTTCAATTTGTGAACCATACAGAAAATATTTTGAAAGATTTATAGAGCTTTTGATAAGATGTCCAAATCATAATTTCAAAAAATGGACTCTTTGCCAAATCTTATACGATGGACTTGAAAACAACTTACAAACCATGTTTGAATCGATATGCCATGGCAATTTTCTCACCCAACATCATGACTGTGCTTGGCAATTTCTTGAAAACCTAGCCGAAAAGTCATCCCAATAGGAACATTCTAATAATAAATCTATTTACTCACGATCGAGCGCACACTCGATAAGATCATCTTTGGATTTGGAAGCAAAAATTGATGCAATGTTCAATAAATTCGACAACGTTTTCTCATCCAACCAAATGAACTAAGCTTCCCAACCAATGTGCTATAAATTCAACGATCTAAATCACATAGCTGATCAGTGCCCTAATTGAATAGAACAACTCAATGCTTTCAATAAGATTAAGAATGACATGTTTTCTCCAATGTACAATCCTTGTTGGAGAAATCATCCGAACTTTTCTTGGGACCAAAATAATTCCAACACGAATTTAGTTCATCCCAATTTTTAAGCATTTCCGAACAATACTTTGAATCCTCCCTTCTAATCCAACCATTTTCAACAAAAATTTACGGGTCCGTCTAAAAATTAACTGCAACAATCTTTTGCTCCCTAAGACAATAAACGATTAAGTTCACTTGAGAAGTCTTAAAACTTTGGCTAAAGTAAACACTTAAAGTCTCCAATCAAACAGTAATGTGCAAAATTTGTTAACCTCGTACATGCAGTATATAAGCAATCGATTGCTAAACATGAAATTCAAATGAGTCAATTAGCAATATCTATGAGTGAACGTGAATGAGGCACATTTCCAAATCAGCTAGTTCTGAATCCCAAAAATCAAAAGAAGAATTCGAATCAAGCCTATATTTTTGAAGATAACAATATAACCCAAATGAATGCTATCATAACTTTGCGTTCCGGTAAACAAATCGACAATCAAGTTGTTAATCCTAACGATTACCGAAAACCCCTCATGACACTTCTAAAACAACAAAGGAATCTGAATAAAACATTGAGCCAAACATTGAATCAAATTCCAATACAAATTCTTCTTCTACACAAGTAGACCCACATACTGAGTATCATGTTCAATTTCCACATCGTCTTCGACCAAAGATACACTCTGACAAAATGAAAAATATGTTGGAAATTTATAAACAATTTAAAGTTAACATTCCACTCCTTGATATCGTTCAGCAAGTCCCAACTTACGGTAAGTTTCTCAAGGACTTGTATACCCAAAAATGACACACTCACGTACCCAAGAAAGTTTTCTTAGCCGTTAGACTTAGCGAATTCTTGTCCCAATCGATTCCTATTAAATACAAAGATCCTGGATGTCTGACAATCTCGTGCATGATAGGAGACAAAATGGTTAACAAATGCTTACTCGATTTGGTTGTGAATGTTAATTTGATTCCTTATTCAGTTTACCTACAACTTGGCTTGGGTGAACTAAAACCGATGAAAGTAACTCTTCAATTTTTCAATCATTCGATAAAGAAACCTGTGGGAGAAATCGAGGATGTACTCATCAAAATTGGTTAATTCATATTCCCCGTTGATTCCATCGTTTTAGGGACACAATCCATTGAGTCAAATTCCATTGATTTTAGGCCGACCCTTCTTGGCTACGTTAAATGCTCTAACCGATTGTCGAAATGGTTCGGTGAAAAATTATTTTGAAAATATGAATCTAGATCTAAACATTTTCAGTCTGACAATCAGTCGAATGAACCACATGAACAAACGTTAAAAGTTAGCTCCATTCAAGAAAAAATTAGTAATGAAACAGTTGACCTAAACCACGAACGCGAGACCGAATACGAACAACCATTTCAATATGAGCCTAACAAAATTGAAAATGCGCTTCCATTTAAACCCCTTACCGTAGAATCAAAAATTCAACCGAATTCGTTGATTGAGCAACCCCTGAGTTTGGACCACAAACCTTGGCCTGTCTACGGATGATTTCAAATGCGGATAGTGCTATATCCGCATCCGCATTCCAAATCATTTTTGGATATCGGATATCCGCATCCATGGAGCTGGATGGATATCGTATAATTATCATATCCACTAACGACTGATAAATCAAAAATTACAAAAAGAGATTTTTAATTTAGCATAAATATTTTACAATATCATTGATTGTAAAAATGTTAAAAGTTAAGTAATATGATGATAATAAATAGTTTGGACTGGTTAATAAGCATTAAATGCATATAAATTAAACTACTAACTTAACAAAATAATAAACGAAAATTATTTACTGCATTAAAATACACATAATTTAAACTACAATCTTGCCATAAATTGGATAAATAATTTTCGAATGTGAACGTCTTCGTATCTGCATCTGCATCCTTTTTTCTGGATATCATATACTTATCCATTTTCAGATGCAGATGCGGACGGATTTCAGATATTTCGGGTATCCATTGACAACCCCACTCAAACCCCTTCCCGATCACCTAAAGTATGCATACATAGGTGACAATGAAACATTTCCCGTAATAATCTCTTTAAATCTCTCTTGATCAAGAAACTTCCTTACTTTCAATTCTGTCGAAAAATAAAGAAGCAATTGGATGGTCGATTATCGATATAAAGGGAATTAGTCCCGCTCTCGTCCAACATCGTATCCATTTAGTTGATGATGCTAAGCCTGTTCGTGACGCGCAATGAAGGCATAACCCAAAAATAAAGGATGTTGTTCGAGACGACATTCTTAAACTTCTCGATTACGGAATCATATACATAATCTCCGATAGTTCATGGGGCAGCCTAATTCATGTCGCACCTGAAAAGTCTGGACTTACTGTCCAAGAATGACTCAAACGGACTCATTCCAACTCGTACTCAAACTGATTAGCGTGCTTGCATTGAATATCGAAAATTAAATGCTGCAACACGTAAGGATCGTTTCCCTCTTCTTTTCATCGACCAAATGCTTGAACGATTGGTCAGCAATGAATTCCATTGCTTTCTTGATGGTTATCCCGCCTATAACCAAATTCCAATCGCTCCAAGATCAAGAGAAAATGACTTTCATGTGTGCCTTTAGCACTTTTGCATATCGACGTATGCCATTTGGCCTTTGCAATGCTCCTGCTATGTTACAAAGATGCATGGCCAACATTTTTTTTGATATGATCAAATGCTTTCTTAAAGTGTTCATGAATGGTTTTTTCCTTTTCCGAGTGCTTACACCATCTAGAGTTGGTTCTTAAATGATGCAAAGGCAAACACTTAGTGTTAAATTGGAAAAAAAGGCCATTTTATGGTCAAACACGAAATTGTTCTTGCGCATGTCATTTCAATCAAAGGCAATGGGGTAGATAAAGCGAAAGTTGACGTAATTTCAAATCTACATATTCCCAAATCTATCAAGGACATTCATTCATTCCTTGGACACACTGGTTTCTATCGACGCTTTGTGAAGTACTTCAGTAAAATTTCTCAACCTCTTACGACTCTTCTTGGAAAAAACGTTCCATTCGACTTTAATTCTGACTGTGTCTCTGATTTCTGACATCTTAAAAACGAACTCATTTCCGCTCATATCATTTTCTCACCCACTTGGTATTTTTCTTTTGAAATAATGTGTGACGCTTCTAACTTCTCAATTGATGTTGTCTTCGAAAACAACGCATCAACAAAATTCTTCATGATAGAGTTAGGGGTATGCTCTAAGGGCAATTATGTAAATTGTTACATATATCTAACTCGTTGACCAATCTTTTTCAAAATAAAAGGTATTTTCTTCCTATTACATGCTTGATATAATGTGATTATATTAATTAATTAACTTAATTAAAAGTATACTTAATAGAAAACATCCATAAATGGTATATTTTTTGATAGCAGTTACAAAGTGTTGTAACCGTGAGTAATTTATCACAATGAAACAAATATACCATTTGAAATGTTCCTAGTCATGATGCATCGAGACTGGATATCGATGTATCCGTTAAGACTGGAGTACGTAATGCTCTTCAAATAATGGACAGTGTATTACTCATGACTATTGAGGGGCATTTATGGTTTAAGTACTAATAGTCATTGGACAACTATGAAACGACTCACTCAATAGTATTATGTTAGTTAATATAACTAAGGTCAAGCATAAAACATCGATATGACTGATTTACACAGTTCTCTTGACTTGAGAATACCGTGGATCATCAATATGAAAGATCCACTTTGATTATAGCCAAATCATGGCATGATGTCCATCGAGTGACCATTGTTGGGTCGAATGGAAGTATTGGAAGTGAAGAACTATTCAAGAGAGGATTTGTCACCTCAGTTATATGCGGTTAGTATCACAGTCAACTCAAGTCAACTTAAAGTCAAAGTATCTGGTCAGAGCATTTCAGTTAAGAACAATTGTTATTATTAAACCAAAGACTTTGTATTTAGACTATAAAGTTGAATGTAGATGAGGTTGGAATTTTGACCATTATCAAATTCCATAAGTCCAAAATGATATAGTTTTGACGAAGAGAATTAGTGTAAACAAATGTCACAACCCGGTAACGCTTATTAAACTAAAATTGGATTTTACCAAAAATGAGTAAGCGATAAATTTAGCCATAATGTCACACTACCAGCTAAGTGAGGTGTGAACATTAACATTAGAATAGTTCGATGTTAATCATTGACCAAATTTACACCCAAGAGTTACATGGTCGAAATGATGAATTCCCTTAAGATCAAACGATTTAATTAGTTTATAATTGTCATATATTAATTAATATTTATGAATTTTTAATTATAAAATTTAAACATGATTTGGGAAATAAATAATTAAATATTTATGACAGTTATAAATATATCGATCGATATACAATATCGACAAGCGATTAAATTAGATTTAATTGCATGGTAACTTGGCTTGGCCTTAGATGAGTTTAAGGCCCATCATTAGGGCTGTAAAATTTCGATTTTGGAAAGGTCTAGGGGTGGCTAAAACATAGGGAATCGGCCAAGAGATAATGGGTTGAGATCAAGTGAGAATGGGTAAAAAGGTTTTCCTCGTTTCTCTCTAATACAACCCTATATATATGTATATATATTTGTGTGTGTGTATGTATCTCCAAAAATGATCATGAACCTTTTTGGTAGCTATCACCTTCTTCATTTCTGGTTAAAACATAGCTCTCATTCTCAAATATATTTCGAATTAAAATAATACTATTCGATAGTTAGAGGTCGGTGATTTCGGACTTGCAATATGACGAATCAAGAACAGTAAAAGGAAGAGAAGTCATTGCTTCAATGTGGATTCAAAGACATCATTAAATTGGTAATTTTAATTCATATTACAATAATTAAATTAAATTATATTATTGTATAATGAGCAATTTCATATCTGTTTAAATATATTGCTACTATATGTTTAGCTAGGTGAGATTTCATAAGTAAATGTGGTTGTCACAAATCAGTTTGGTTATGTGCATAATTTATTTATTATACTATTTAATTTATGTATAGAAAAATGTTGTTTACTGTACAAAATCAATTTTTGTTATTAATAATCGTTTTATACATATTTATTAATAAATTCATATATATATATATATATTTTAGTATATACTTCTCTCACATTATAGCATATAAGCATATATAAGATATATATATATATATGATTTAAAAAATTTAGTTCACTTCTTTATATAATATGGATTTACAAATTTGAAAATTAATTATCATACATATATTCATATTTTTGAATTAACATTTATTAAATTTTTGAATTGTTTATTATATATAAAATAATTATTACATTAAAATTTCAATTTTATATTTAAAAAAATATTATGTCATATCAGAAACATATAGAAAAATTCTAGGAATTTTCAATAAAGTTTATTATTTTTAATAATTAATATTATTTCAGCAAAACTGTTTATGATTAATTAAAACTAATAATTTAATTGAAAAATTTTCAAAATTTTTCATAACCTTTCATTCATGATCCTAGAATTTTAAAATTTTTAAATTTGAATGTTTAATGATATATTATTTATATTAAATAATTATTGTTGATATCAATGTATTTGTTTTTAAAAATAATATTTCAACTTTGAAAAATCTCCAGATTTTTCCTAAGCTCTATTTTATGATTTTAGATTTTTGAAAATTGTAAAATTTCAATTTTCATTTATAGATTATTTATGTTAATTATTTATAGATGAAAACCTTATTTTATTCATAATATATACAAATTAAAATACTAAAATTATTATGTTTGCAAAACTAAGTTAATTTGGAATTATAAATAATTTTTAATAATTGTTCTCTCTCATTCTATATATATATTTATCTATATATAAATGTTTCATCTTCATATATTATATATAATATATCTATACATACATACGTGTGTGTGTGTGTTGTTACACATATGCATGCACATATTTGGACAACATACATGACATACAAAATGAGCTAATATGTCTATTGCGATGTAAATCTCAACATCTACATATGGGCATATTATACCTTTCACGAATTATTATGTTACACATGCACTTACATATATATGTATATGATACATTTATGTATAAACCAAATCAAATATAATTAATTTCATATCTTAATATGTTTGAATTTAAGTAAAATAAGTGATTTTATCTAAACGAAATTTAGAAATCAGTTTGACTTCATAGTCCCATTGAAGATCTAATAGGGTAATAATTTTGAAATTCATTCATAACTTCCGCTACAGGCTGGTCCAGTTCTAGCAATGGTATCAAAGCCCAATAGCTTATGCAGTCTAAATTAGTCATATTAGGGCTAACTAATTAAGCTTGCCCACTTAGTATGGTGTCTAGAAAGGTAATGTCTAGTATTCGAATTGGGTAATCAAGTACCCTATCCTACCTAGTTACCGGCCTGACCCGAAAGGTGAAGAGCCCAAAAGTTGCTCCTAATAGAAAATGCCCAACTTAATTTGGGCCTTAGGCTAATTCTCACAATTGTATTGAAAATTAATGTTAAATATTTTAAATTTAATAGTTAAACTTAGAATAAAACATGTATATTACAAAATTATAATACTACATAAGTTTTCAAAATGTTTGAAAGGATAATGATATTTTCCAATTGTTTGAAAATATTTACATAATAATTTCAAATTTTAAATTTGTTAATAAGATTAATAAAATAAATTAATTAAATATGTTAATTAATTAATGCATATATGCATGTATTATATATGTTCATATATGTTATGTTATTTTAAAATGTTTAAGATAACATAAGTATACATGTATGTATAAGATAAATTATGAAATTAACAAATTTAAATAAATTTTTTTAATTGAATCAATTAATTAAAGATTAATTAATTAAATAAAACACACATATATATGATATATATGTTACACTATAAAGGTTATAGTATAAACTATAAATGTTATAGTAGATATGTCCAATATAAAAGTTGTATTGGAATACTAATTTACTGTTAATTAAAGAGTTAACTGGTCAAAATTAGTTAGATAAGACTTAATTAATGATATATTATACGTAAGATTATCATATAAGTAATATGAAATATAAAAGTTATAAAACAATAAAACTTATATGATATGTGTATAAACTAAATGTGGAATATTAAAGAAACCCAAATAGACTTGAGAAATAAATACATATGAAAATGTACATATACCATGATTTCTGATGTGTCTGACACTTGAATTGCTAGGCTATTCCATAAGAAATATATTGCCTCTATAAGTCGATATCACTAAATATATCTATTGAAGATTATGAATCTTCAATACAAATTTGTCATCTACCATATATATATATATATATATATATATATATGTATATTAATAAATTACTTACATTCTCCTTAGTTGTTGAGCAAACTCAAGCTAGGGATGTTATGCATAGTATTATTAATATACTGAACAGATGAGTTAAGACAACTATATGTATTTGTTGAGCAAACTCAAGGTGTCGATACTATACTTAGGCCATCACGATATGGTAGGTATGAGTGAATAATCTCTTTCAATTTGTTCGGCAAACTCAAGGTCAAAATGAGATTAGAACAAAGAAAAATGGGTTAGGAGTTGTATGTGATACAACCGATAAGGAGTTATCCATCATTTGCGGGGCTACGATTTGTTGAGCAAAATCAAGGTCAGAATACAAAAACAAATGAGTCCTAACACACATTATTGAAGTTTTAAGACTTGTATGTTTCATCTAGGGTTTAAAGAAACATAAAAAACTAGTGGGAGCCTTATTAGAAAAATGAAGTGGTAACCTTTAATCTTTCTAATATTGTAAGAACATGTGCTATATAATGTTATAATTATCTACAATGATTTGCATTTAATATGATTGATAAAACGTTTGTCAATTAACATATATAAACAAACTGAATTGAAAGTTGACAAATAGAAATATAATGTATACTTACTAATAATTCAAATTGCATGTTATATAATGTTTCTATGCCCATGCAAGTGCCCAATTTCAACTACTTAATATATTCGTAAGTTGGTCACTTATATGTTTATTTGGTTTAGACCGTGTATTGCATTTTATAACATTTGGAACTCTAAATGCAATTCAAGACTGTGGATATTTGATCCATGTTCTTTCACATATAAATGTTATGTGGTGAACAGTCGTAGTTTGTGGGGTACAATATTTCGATGAAGTTAGTTCATTCGAAGTAAGCAAATAAATAGTATTTTAGGATCACATATTCAACTTGAATGATTTCAAAAGGATCATATTGTGTTAATGTAACACAAGACCATAAACTACGAGATACATCTAAGAATTCGATCGTTGAAATGTCATCTTGATCGGTTTACATAAAGTGCAACATATCTGTTATCTTAAATGTCAAGAATAACAAAATACGCTTTTGTAAAAGGTTTGTTATGAAATTGTAGTGAGGTTTTCTTTTGAATAGTTTGACCATTTGAAAGAAAAACAAACATATAAGAATAGATGTAATTTAAGGTAAAGTTGGAATGAAGAGAATGAATAGTCACTTCTGCTTCATAGAGAAACATTGGAAACAAGGATTGTAATAATAACCGATACCTAATATTGGAATATGAAATATGATTTTTATTCCGAAATGTATTTTCATACAGAAAATTGTTTTCTATAACATTTATTTCTTTGAGTTTAAGATATTTGATCAAAGAACTCTCCTCTGTAAACTAGTTTCATCATATGAAATACGTAAACAATATTAAGTGAATGGTGGACCTTTAAATTTAGTACACTATTATAGTAATGGTGGAAATAATGGGAGCATGCCATATAGCACCTAATGTTTGCATCAAATTATGTAAATTGTTTTCGTAAAACGTACCGAACATTATTTGTGAAATAATGTTTATTTTTGGTATTGACTGAAAAATAGATATAACTATATTTCAATATGAGTATTATAAATATTCATTATGAAATAGAACTATATTATGGAATTTCTTTTCATAGTACAAGTGATGCAACAAAAATACATATATTTCTAATATTATTTACAGTTGTTTTGGAATTATAGACTAAGTCATAGTTTTGGGAAATGATTTTACTATATGATTATGAATCATATGATACAAGTTAATTACATCTTAAATAATTAATGGCTATGCACCCATTCAGTGGGAGCGTCATAAGAGTTGATGAACTCTTTGAATTAATACATATATATATGTATGCAATCACAAGTCTATTAATACCAAAAAGGTTCCACATACTATGTTATATTCATCGATGATTTATTACCAACATGAACATGTGTATTAGATACACATGTATTAAGTTTATGATAGAATCATAGAAATAAAAGAAAAGTAAAAAAAATAACATGCAATAGAATAAAATGATTTGATTTGGTCAAAAAGTGAGTATATTGGAAAGAGTTTCAAATCTACCTAAACATGAGTATAGATTCAATCTCAAAATCATTCCTCCATGTAATACATAATGATGCATCGATAAGGAGTAATCAGACATTGTTGGACAACTTACGATTAATTGTGAGTAAAGTTGAGTTAATTTCTTTCTATAAGGTCGTGTACTTAAGATTATTACACAAGGTTGATATTATTTCATCTAAACAATAGTTTACAAAATCATACAAGATAAGGTTTTGCAAGAAATCCTAACATATCCTAGGCCAAGGAATTGGCAGGTTGTGTGAGTCGAAAGATTGCACGTAATAATTGTTCATAAGGAATCTTGCATGATTGTCCAAAAGGTTTTTTGAAAAGGTCTATTGTCAAATGACGTATTTATGTTTTGAACATAATTTTTGTAAACTAAAATCAGTTTATAAATAAAAAGGTTTCATAAAGCATTTATGAATCCCTATTCTATTTGCACTATGAAATAATTGTTGTTTTCAAGATATATAAACTTCATTGTGAAGGAATTTCTCTGAAATTTTTTTCGTAGTTAAATGAAATTGGATCTGATCCATAGATAGAACTAATTATAGAGATGAAGTGAAATTAACTAACCTAAATGAACACGTAGCATTAGAATGTCTAATAAGTATTCTCGTGCATCGAAGAGAAACTATGAGTTTCTTATTAATGTCGAAAATATACATTACGCTCGGTTGTTCAATTAAACCACTAAGATTGTTGACTCTATATGGTATGATGTGCAGATTTGAAAAGATTCCAAATATGCTGTCAAAATATGGTTTTGGTGGTCATAACCAAAGAGATGTGATCCATCATTCGAGATTGTGTCTTTATTGGAAAGACTAATGTGGTTGGAGTTAAACAAGCAATTTTGATAAGAATAATACTGAAAATTTCAATTGTTGAAATAGCGTAACAGATTCAGTATTCAACATGCTCAAGTTAATTCAGATTTACTCACAATATTATTGTTTTATAAGACTTAGTGTTTGGCACTTATGTATTAAAATAGAAAATTCTAAATAATGATTTAGAGTAAGCTGTTTACACATATTAACCAAAAATGCCTCGAAGTCGTTGGAAGGATATTAGGTCTGTGAGCCTTTGGATATGATCCAGGAAATGATACGAATGTATCATTTTTATAAGCATCAAGAGTGAATAAGTATTTTAATTGAAATATCAAATAGTTGATTTTCAATCAAATGCAGAGGAAGTGTGCATTCATAAGAAAGAACGTTAGAAAAGACATTTATATTTCTAAACTATAAGTAAACAACACGTTGTTGGTTTCAACAATATGCTTGTATTAAAATCAACTACACGTTGTTGGTTTTAACAATATGCTTGTATTAAAATCAACTTTAATTGTTTTAATACTCAATTTTTGATTGTAAATGATGTCTTTTATGGTGAGCATAGAAGATATAGGGATTGTCCCAAAACGATATGCAAGAGCGCCCTATTAAAATGAGAACATGTAAGGTTGATTCCTTCCACATTAGCAATAGGAATTATCATACAGGTTGTGTATGATATTTCATTTTTTATGTATTTGATACATGGAGCAAATATAAAATCCAAATTGAATCACTAAATGGTTGTTTGAGGTGTTCTCGCGTATTTATGAAATACTAGATAATTGTTTATAGAAACAATGAACTCGCTACGATGGAATGTTTGGACACAAACTTTTATAAGTGATATTGAGTATAACATGTCGGTGGTAAAATTCAAGTTAAAATCTTTAATTTGAAAATGTTTCAAAATAAAAGTGATTTAGGTCGATTTAACAAAATGTTGAGAAATTAACTTGAATAGCGCTACAATAAAGCAATGTATATAGATATAAATGCACAAATTTGTAGTTGAGCCAAAGGTAATTCCAAATGTTGAGAATCTCATAATATTGTTATAAGATAACAATGTCATGAAATCGGTCATGATAGAAATTAAAGGTCATTAGAAGTCAAAATACATACTTCAAATTGTTCCATATGATAAAGGCAGTTTATCAGTGTTAGAGAGAGTTAAACGACAAAGTAGATAATTGCAACATAATAGCATACCCATTCAATAAGGGACCGACCTTATTGGTTTTGAGAAAACTAAAAGGAGTGTTTGCACCAAAATTGGTCACAAACCCCAAGTATCGTGAAAGCACCAATATATGAACATAAGTCGACGATGTTCGAGCATAAGTCACAGATCTAAGCAAACAACGAGCAACAATCCAGAAATAACGAACAGAAACACGAGTTTCACAGCCTACGTCCATTTCTAGTAATTATATTTTGTTGATGTTCTTTGCTGGTTATAATCGATTACAACGGATTACAACGAAGAATTTCAAATACAACAGTGATGGTAAGGTGTAGAATTGAATCCGACAGAGTCTGGATGTTGAATAGCGAAAAGATCCTTTTTCTATAGGCTTCAGGGGGCAGTTTATAGGTGTAGGAGGCTGATATCATGCTCAAACTTTGGGAGACTCCTTCTGGAACGTGAGCGAGCCTACGCGAACAATCCTGGAAAGTTTCGACTCGATCTGTGATCGATATGAACCAATTTCGTATCGATCAAAAAATGATCCAATCGAGCTGAAACTTGGCAGGAATGCTCAATTGCTTGTACATAAGCTCCTGTGAAAATTTCGTAGTATTTGGACCTATGGTTTAGGAGATTTGATCGATATGAGTTGGGCTTTCTCACATGGAACGTTTTCGCATCGATGCCTTCACATCGATCTAAGGCACGTGCCTATCTGTTGACGTGGTGCTACTTCTCAGGCTTGATCCTAGCTTCGTGTCGAGTTGAATATTTCTTCCCTTGAATCGTGCTCGCATCCATACTTTGTGTTCGTTCATACCAATAATTTTGCTTTGCATTCGTACCCAACTGCTTGTATCGTATCATTCTTCGTATCGATTCCAGAAGTGCATTTCGTATTGATGTACCCGATCGATATGAAATGATGATATGAGAGGCATTATCGATCGATACAAAAAACACATGAAGGGCCAATCAGATGGATACGAAGACTAGACCTTAGGATGGTCACGGACAAAGCCTTACCTGATGGATACGAGTGAAGCCTTGCCTGATGGATACGAAGACGTTGACACGAAGCACGCTGCTTGTCTCCATCCTAATTGATTCGAACAAACCATCGCGCCCTTGCCTATCCATTTTGGGTCCACTACCATCGAGTCGAAATCCCTCCGGTCTTCCCATCTGATCGATACGAACGCGCTGTTCGTATCCATGTGGATCGATACGAACAACATCGGTTCGAACCAATGACGATCGATATGAAATGTACTTTCATATACTTTGACCCATCCAAATCTCACGCATGCGAACTCCGATTGACCCGAAATTAGGAATGTAGCCTCCCCTAGTCCCGTTCATCATTCCCAATTGATTCCGTCTTGATCAGAGTATGACCAAATTTTAACGACATTGATCGCAGCCTCGTTTCCAATCAATCTCCAATCCCGATATCCATTCTTCCTTGCCAATTTGTTGATATTCCAGCTTTGACCAAAAGGTGGAATAACATTTTCCCCTCAAGACATGCCTTGTGATAAGAAGGTGTATTTTGAGTAACTCCGAATCCGATATCCAAAGTCCATAGCCAATTCCATGTCCATCCGAACTCGATAACCGAGTTTTAATCCATCCTTATTCAATAACCAATAACCGAATCTAGGACCTCTTTAGGTCGATATCAAAATCTGTAACCTCTCTGAGTTCTAGCCAAGCGCAATCCACACCTGACGATCATGGTCTAGTGTCCATGGACATTGGATAATGCCATGGCTTAAGTCCTAAGCCGAATCCCGGTCACTTCGGACCCTTGTCGAGCATAGTCCATACTCGATGACCTAAAACAGTAGCCAATAACATAGGGCCTAAGTCCTAGGCCGAATCCTGGTCTCTCCGGACCTTTACTGAGCATAGTCCATACTCAGCGACCTGAAAATTACAGTCAATAATACAGGGTCTAAGTCCTATGCCGAATCTTGATCTCTCCAGACCCTTGTCGAGCATAGTCCATACTCAATGACCTGAGTAAGCCGACTTACCATGTTCGGGAAAAGCGACTCACCCCTTGCCAGGTATAATCCATACCCAACGATCGTTTACCAAAAACCAGATAAAAATCCAACCAAAACCCAATCCAAAAATCCAAATCAAATTAGAAAACCCGAAATCCGAACAAACATCCAAAATAGAAAATAATCATCCAAATGAAATTCCAAGCCAAAAAGAAGACAAAACCAGGAGTTCAAACCAAACTCCAAAGACAAACCAGAAAAAACGAGTATCCAACCCACAAATGGAAAACAGATTTCACAATCCATAGCATCACGGTCTACCACCATTCAGAGCATGCCTAGGGGCCATCTCTGTCCCTGTACATGTGTAAATGATTTGTCGTTTGCTAGTGGATTGCTACTTATTTCATGACATCCCAGTCAATTGATAACCAATCGACCATCATCCCTGAGCCTCACACCATTATGGTTTGAGGTAGACGGTGGTTGCTCCTACTCCACCACTGCATTCCGAGCCCCATAATACTGCCTCAATTTTCAATTCCTCACATGCTCCTCAATTATGTCCTTTAAGTGCCTGCAACTATTGGTATCGTGTCCATCCAAGTCATGAAAGAGACAGTGCCTTCCTGATGCCCTTTCACATTCAGAAGATTCTCTCCTAGCTGGCATTCGGTAAGGCAGGCGATTCCGGGTTTCCATATATATCCGTTCCAATGTTTCGTTTGATCCTGTGTAAGTAGAAAACTTCAGATCCTTCCATCGCTTCTTTGCTTTTCCTGAATCGTCGTCCAGCTTCCTTTTATCTTTTCCTTTATCTCTGTCTAGGCCTCCGTTGGATGGTCCTCCACCCTCAGTCGCGTTCACCTCCTTTAACTTTAAGTCCACACATGCGTCTTCTTGCCGAAGGAATCTTTCAGCTTCGTGAAAGAATTCTCCAAGATCTAGTGGTGGGTCTCGTATTAAAGATACCTTGAAATTTGAATCCTCTCTGACTCTCGATACGGCTGCCATCAAAACCATCGATGGGTCAGGCCAATCCACCAAAGAAACCACCGCATTAAAACGAGTTAGAAAAGCTTTAAGTGATTCATTTGTCCTTTTCTTGATTGACATCAATGTCATCACATTCTTTGGCCTCTTGATATGAATCCGAAATTTCCCCATAAACCTGTCCACCAACTCCATCCATGTTTTGATGGATCCTTCTTCCAGCTGCTTGAACCACATTACAGCTATATCCGTCAAGTACAAAGGAAAACATCGGGACATAACTTCCTCCGATGCCCCCAGCACTTCCATGTGTCTGGTGTATCTCATCAGATGATCTGCAGGGTCAGCCTCGCCATTGTACACTTCCACGCTAGGTAGCTTGAACTTGGGTGGATTTCGAGCTATCCTTATTTCCCGAGTAAACAGACTCTTGTTCACTCCTTCCAAATCTCTATTGGTCAAACCTCCACGCATAGTTCCCCTAATAATCTCAACTAATCCAGCATTATCTGTCAAAGGTTACCCCCCATTCCTTGGAGGGAATTCTGGTGCATATTCCTAATGCGGTTCATTAACATTAGCGCTCGCTCTAGCCTCTTGAGCTCCATCCAAAGGTCTTCCAGTGTCAGATCCTACGGGCCTGCCCCCAAGCCCTCGTTGATTGCCTTCTGGCTCTGTATTCTGTCCTCCATTGGGTTCCTCGACCCTTGCTCCTTGTTCCATATTCGTAGTAGCTGCCGTCAGTCCTAAGTTCTGTGTTCCTGCAGCTCTTATATGTTCAAAGAAAGTCTACATCATATCATGTTGACTCTTCAACAATCTCTCATACAATGAATTTTCCATAGCTTCCATCTCGTCCCTGGTAATGTAAATAGAAGCTTGCCCTTCTCCAGCTTCGAAGGAAGCCTCCTGACTTCCTCCTTGTTTGCTTCTCTCAGCTCTTTGTCTTCTGCTTGTTTGTCGGGTCATTGTCTTTCAAATCTAAACTCTTCAAGCTTTTAAATCTGAACTTCAAATCCGATGTAGCGGGCACTAATTCTTCTCAGTGAAAGCACCAAAGTGTTTGCACCAAAATTGGTCACAAACCCCAAGTATCGTGAAAGCACCAATATGTGAATATAAGTCGACGATGTTCGAGCACAAGTCACAGATCTAAGAAAACAACGAGCAACAATCCATAAATAATGAACAGAGACACGAGATTTGTAGTGGTTCGGCTATCTTCAGCCTACGTCCACTTAAAGTAATTGTATTTTATTGATGTTCTTCGCTGGTTACAATCGATTACAATAGATTACAACGAAGAATTTCAAATACAACAGTGATGGTAAGGTGTAGAATTGAATTCGGTAGAGTCTGGATGTTGAATAGCCAAAAGATCATTTTTCTATAGGCTTCAGGGGGCTATTTATAGGTGTAGGAGGCTAATATCGCGCTCAAACTTCGTCAGACTCCTTCTGGCACGTGAGTGGGCCCACGTGACCGATCCCGGAAAGTTTCGACTCGATCCGTGATCGATACGAACCAATTTCGTATCGATCAAAAGATGATCCAATCGAGCTGAAACTTGGTAGGAATGCTCATTATCTTGTACATAAGCTCCTGTGAAAATTTCGTAGCCTTTGGACCTGTGGTTTAGGAGATATGATCAATACGAGCTGGGCTTTCTCACATGGAATGTTTTCGCATCGATGCCTTCGCATCATCCCCTTCGCATCGATCTAAGGTACGTGCCTATCTGTTGACTTGGCGCTACTTCTCAGGGCTGATTCTAGCTTCATGTCGAGTTGAATGTTTCTTCTCTTGAATCGCGCTCGCATCCATACTTTGCGTTCGTTTGTGCCAATAATTTTGCTTTGCATTCGTACCCAACTGCTTGCATCGTATCATTCTTCGTATCGATTCCAGGAGTGCATTTCGTATTGATGTACCCGATCGATATGAAATGATGATATGAGAGGCATTATCGATCGATACGAAAAACACATGAAGGGCCAATCAGATGGATACGAAAACTAAACCTTAGAATGGTCACGGACGAAGCCTTACCTGATGGATACGAGTGAAGCCTTACCTGATGGATACGAAGACGTTGACACGAAGCACGCCACTTGTCTCCATCCTAATTGATTCGAACAAACCATCGCGCCCTTGCCTATCCATTTTGGGTCCACTGCCATCGAGTTGAAATCTCTTTGGTCTTCCCATCTGATTGATATGAACGCGATGTTCATATCCATGTGGATCGATACGAACAACATCGGTTCGAACCAATGACGATTGATACGAAATGTATCGATACAAACCACCTTTCATATTCTTTGACCCATCCATATCTCACGCATGCAAACTCCGTTTGACCCGAAATTTGAAATGTAGCCTCCTCTAGTCCCGTTCATCATTCCCAATCGATTCTGTCTTGATCAGAGTACGACCAAATTTTAACGACATCGATCGCAGCCTCGTTTCCAATCGATCTCCAATCCCGATATCCATTCTACATTGCCAATTTGTTGATATTCCAACTTTAACCAAAAGGTGGGATAACAAGGAGAAGTTAGAATTAGATTCCACAGTTGACCCTCAGGTGCAAGTGGGAGATTAATAAAGTTAGAGGTATGCCCTAGGGGTAATTATGTAATTTGTTACATATATCTAACTCGTTGACCAATCTTGTTCAAAATAAAAGGTATTTTATTCCTGTTATATACTTGATAAAACATGATTATATTAATTAATTAACTTAATTAAAAGTATATTTAATAGATAAATCCATAACGGTATATTTTGTAATAGTAGTTATAAAGTGTTGTAACCGTGAGTAATTTATCACAACGAAACAAATATACCATTTTAAATGTTCCTAGTCAAGATGCATCGAGATTGGATATCGATGTATTTGTTTAAACTGGAGTACGTAACTAAGGTTTGTATTGGATAACTATGGAACGAATCACTCTATAGTTTTCTGTTGGTTAATATAATTAAGGTCAAACAGAAAATACCGATGTGACCAATTTACACAGTTCTCTCGACTTGAGAATATTGTGGATCTTCAATAAGAAAGCTCCACTTTGATTATAGCCAAATCATAGCATGGCGTCCATCGAGTGACTATACTTGGGTCGAGTGGAACTATTGGAATTGAAGCACTATTCAAGAGAAGACTCATCTCCTAAGTTATATGCGGTTAGTATCACAGTCAATTCAAGTCAACTCAAAGTCAAAGTCTCTGGCCAGAGCATTTCGATTAATAATAATTATTATTATTGAACCAAGGACTTTGTATTTAGACTATAAAGTTGAATGTTGATGAGGTTGGAATTTTGACCATTACCAAATTCCATAAGTCAAAAGTGATATAGTTTTGACGAAGAGAATTGGTGTAAACAAATGTCACAACCTGGTAACACTTATTAAACTAAAATTGGATTTATTGAAAATGAGTAAGCGATAAATTTGGCCATTATGTCACACCACCTGCTAAGTGAAGTGTGAATGTTAACATTAGAATAGTTCGATGTTAATCGCTGACCAAATTTACACCCAAGAGTTACCAAGTCGAATGATGAATTCCCTTAAGATCGATTGATTTAAATAGTTTATAATTGTTATAAATTAACTAATACTAATAAAATATTAATTATAAAATTTGAATATGATTTGATAAATAAATAATGTTATATATGTTTATAACAGTTATAAATATATCTATCGATATACAATATCAACAAGCGATTAAATTAGATTTTATTGCATAGTATCTTGGCTTGGGCTTAGATGGGTTTAAGGCCCATCATTAGGGCTGCAAAATATCGGTTTGGGATGGTCTAGAGGTGGTTAAAAAATAGGAATTTGGCTTGGATATAATGGGTTAAGATCAAGTGAGAATGGGTAAAAAGGGTTTCCTTGTTTCTCTCTAATACACACAAACACACACACACACACACACACACACACACATAAATAATGATGAACCTTTTTGACCGCCATCACCTACTTCATTTCTGGCTAAAACATAGCTTTCAATCCACTCCAAAATTCTCAAATATATTTCAAATTAAAATAATACTATTCGATAGTTATAGGTCGGTGATTCTGGACTTGCAATCTGATGAATCAAGAACCGTCAAAGAAAGGGAAGCATTGCTTCAACGTGGATTCAAAGGCATCATTAAATTGGTAATTTTAATTCATATTACAGTAATTAAATTATATTCCATGATTCTATAATGAGCAATTTCATATCTGTTTAAATATATTGCTACTATATGTTTAGTCAGGTAAGATTTTGTAAGTAGATGTGGTTGTCACAAATCAGTTCGGTTATGTGCATAATTTGTTTATTATACTATTTGATTTATGTATAGACAAAAAAAATTTACTATACAAAATCAATTTTTGTCATTAATAATTGTTATATATATATATTAATAAATTCATATATATTAGTATATATTTCTTTCTCATAATACCATATATACATGCATAAGATATATATATATATATATATATATATATATGATTTATAAATTTTAGTATAGTTATTTATATCTAATGTGAATTTACAAATTCGAAAATTAATTATCCTACATATGTTCATATTTTTAAATTAACATATATTGAATTTTTGAACTTTTTATTATTTATAAAATAATTATTACATTTGAAATTCAATTTTATATTTTTTAAAAATATTACAATATTTCCGAAACATATAAAAAATTTAGGAATTTTTCAATAAAGTTTATTATTTTTAATAATTATATTATTTCAAATTTTTTTTGATTTATTAAATATAATAATTTAATTTAAAAATTCGTTAAATTTTTTGTAACCTTTCATTCATGATCCTAGAATTTCTGAAAATTTAAAATTTGAATTTTTATTAATATATTATTTTATATTAAATAATTATTACTGAAACCAAGGTATTTATTTAAAAATAAATATTTCAACTTTGAAAAACTCCAGATTATTCCTAAGCTCTATTTTATTATCCTAGATTTTTGAAAATTTTAAAATTTGAATTTTCGTAAATAAATATTTTATATTAATTATTTATGGACGAAAATATTATTTTATTGATAATATATACAAATTAAAGACTAAAACTATTATATTTGCAAAATTAAGTTAATTTTGAATTATAAATAACTTTTAATTATTGTTCTCTCTCTTTCAATATATATATTTATCTATATATAAATGTTTCATGTTCATATATTATATATCTATACATACATGTGTGTGTGTGTGTTGTAACACATATATATGCACATATTTGGACAACATACATGACATACAAAATGAGCTAATATGACTGTTGCAATGTAAATCTCAACATCTACATATGGATATGTTATACCTTTCACGGTTTATTATGTTACACATGCACTCACACATATATGTATATGATACATTTATGTATGAACTAAATCAAATAAAATTAATTTCATATCTTAAAATATTTGAATTTAAATAAAATAAATGATTTTATTTAAATGAGATTTAGAAATGTTCTAATTCAGTTAGACCTCGTAGGCCCAATAAAGATTCAATATGGTAAATTTTTTGAAATTCACTCATAACTTCCGTTGGGGACTAGTCCAGTTCCAACATTTCATGTCATCTGCTATGTTAGTATGCCTCTTAACGATGCTCAACTCAATAACACGACCATTGAAAAAGAGCTGCTAGCGGTAGTTTTTACTCTCGAAAAATTCCGACCTTATTTAATTGGCTCACACATTACTGTTTACACTGACCACTCCACTCTTAGATACCTTTGCGTTAAAAATGATGCTAAGTTTCGTACGATCCGATGGATCCTGTTACTGCAAGAATTTGACATTATTATCAAAGACAAAAAAGATCCGACAACTTCATTGCTGTTCATTTGTCATGTCTTCCAAAAGCACCATCCTCTTTACCTATCAATGAGAACTTTCCCGATGAATAACTCCATTCTGTTTCTGCCGATCCAATGAATGCCGACATTGTGAACTATTTGGTTACTAAAGAAACTCCTTCATTCTAGTCGAAACAAGATAAATATAAATTTCTTTCCTAAGTAAATACTTCTATTGGGATGATACATACTTGTTTAGGTACTGTTCTGACAAATCATTCGACGTTGCATCCCGGATTGTGAAATCAAAAGCGTTATTTCATTTTATCATGACCAAGCCTACGGTGGTCACCTCGGTCCTAAGAAAAACGTGAAAAGGGTGTTTCAATGTGATTTTTACTGGCCTTCCCTTTTTAAAGATGCATTCAAGTTTTGTAAAACTTGCGATCGCCGCCAAATGTTAGGAACAGTCTCTCAACGTAACATGATGCCTTTGAACTCCATTCTTACGATTGAAATCTTTGATGATTGGGGTATTGATTTTATGGGACCATTTTTCATTTCTTTTGGAAATTTGTACATTCTTCTTGATGTTGATTATGTCTCTAAATGGGTGAAGCCATTCATTGTAAAACAAATGACTATAAAATTGTTGTGAAATTCATAAAAGAAAATATCTTTTCGAGGTTTGGAACATCTCGCACTATCATCGATAATGGAACCGATCTCTGTAATCGTTCATTTGAAATTCTAATGAAGAAATACTCGATAACCCATAAGAAATAAAAATAAAATAAAATAAAAATATTTAAATAAAAAATAATGAACAAATTACAGTTAAAAATAAAATAAAAAATCATAAAATAATTCAAAATATTAAAAATAAAAAAATATAATAAATAAGATAAGTAAAAAATAAAAAATGAATTAAAAATAAAAAATAAAAAATGTTGGAAAATAATAAAAAAGAAATAATAATAATATAAATTAAAATATTAAATATATATTTATATATATATATATATAAAAAGATGGCGCCGTTGCCGAGGATAACAAGGGATAACAACACTACAACGGAAAGAAAACAACAACAAGGGATAAGAGCACGATACCAGAGCGTGTAGAATTATTAAAAAAATAAAAAAATTCAAAGCAACGATTTTTTTAAAGCAAGCAATTTATTTGGCTAGCAGAACGAACTAGCAAACGATTCCTTCTTTTTGATTTTTTGCTTTTGCAACCTGAAAATGTGAACAAGATACATGTAGTGAAATTTTTTATTTTTTTGTTTTTTACATCGTTTATATATATATATATATATGCAATGGAACCAAAAACAAAATCAACTTGTTTCTTTTTCTAAAAACCTCACTAAGGCCCAGCCCAAATTAATTGAACCAACTCGCTATATATATAAAAAAAAAGGACAGTAGAGATGATGGTGAAGTTGCACTTGAAGGTTGCTTGAAATTGGGTTGGAAAGGAGAAGTTGCAGTGATATGGTCATGTCCACCTTGATTTTAACTTCCCAGGGAAAAAATAAAGTCGAGAATCATACAACAAAACCTTTTGGTTTGGCGAAAATCTGTCCAGTTAATCTGGCTACCAACGGTGGACGTAGGGTTAGTCTTAATTCTATAGGGTAAGCCTGCCTAATTTATCTGGTTACCAACACCTATGAACAGTCGAAACAACGTGTGAGGTCGCAGTTTGGGTTTTCGATCATAAGACCGATATCCTAGTACAGGCCTGCCTCTCTTTTGAAGGTATCAAGTGGTCATTGTAGGGTCTATCTCCTTGCCACTCAAGAATTATTAAATGGTCGGGATTATCTTTTTGGTGCAGTAGTGGAAAATCTATAGAAGGAGTCTGCTTCAAGGTTGAGGTATTAAGTGGCTACTATAAGGTCCTCCACTTCACATGGTCAGAGTCTGCCTAATTCACAATAAAAAGATATTAAATGTTTTAGGTATTTTCTCTCATATTATAAGGGCATGATTTACAGTGATTGCGAAGATGGATTGGAAAGGGGCCCTTGGCCTATAGTTAAAGTTATGTTATGGAGTTGGACTGGAAAATCAGTGATTGCGAAGATGGATTGGAAAGGGGCCCTTGGCCTATAGTTAAAGTTATGTTATGGAGTTGGACTGGAAAATCATTTGGCATACAGTGGAGGTATACTTAGTAGGATGAAATATAGGATGCACAAGACATATTACTTATCCAAACGACACTGTCCAAATACTATTATGGTAAGACTTGAGATATTCATTCACAAGACATTGTTTTCTGACTCCCTCCATATTATAACCCACGATTACAGAGAAACTATGTTGATGAAGAAGACGAAGGCCGCGATGAAGATTTGTGGCGGTTTATCTATTTATCTATGTTTTTGATCTATTCAAACGTATCCAGATTTCAGACATGATGATGTTTTATTGTATTATGGATATTTTGGGATGTTATATCTTTGAGGTTTGATTTCTATGAAATGGGTACTTATTTCTGTTATTATATTTTATCCCTTTCGACGTGAGATTCTGAAAGCATAGATGGATAGCCCTATAAATTGTTCATTGTATAAATTTTACCAACCCACAGTCAGCTTTGGAATGGACCTTAGGTTCGATGGGCTTTTATTGGATCGAAAAATTAGGCCTAATCTAAAGAGGGTTGTTACATTTGGTATCAGAGCTTAGGTTACCCGATCAGTAGAAATAAGCATGCGTAAGAAAGCATTATTTTTCTTTTTAAATGTATTTTTCAAAAGCCCTCATATATATATGTATGTATGTATGTATGTACTACACACACTTTTGTGAACATAGGCAAACACAGTATGTAAATCTTTATTTCAACAAATAATACTATCTTAGGCAGTTGTAACTAAAAGCTCAAATATATATGTGGTATGTCAGAAATACCCCTCCACCAAAGAAATACCCACTATATGTGGTATGTCAGAATGGTCCAAGCAATACATAAGGCATGTGAGGTAAATTTCCATTCCTTAATAAGTTGCACCAGCGACACTAGATGCTCTGCCAACTAAAGCAATATCCCGCCTACTAGACTTCTTCAAAATGTGAAAAAACTTCTAGATATGGGAGGATGGGCATATACGGGGGGTTGAAGATTTTTTTGAAACAAAGGCTTGGATTAATGACTGTGAATGTATATTCTAGAAAGTTGGGATGGGAAGATCGGATCGAAAGGAGGAGGGCTGCATGGCATTTAAAGGGGATTGGCTCTGGATTGGTGAAGCATGGTAGTCATAGATAATGTTGTAGAAGGAATTATTTAGGCTGAATTCAGGGGTTGCTTCGAGTCACCATTCATGTATAAAGCTGAAGTAAGTTTCCAATTGGAGAAGTTGTTACAATTGAGGTAAGGAGATTCCACGCTGAAGGAGTATATCAATAAGTTTAAGAAATTTGCTAAGTTTGGACTGAGTTTGACTGACACCCTTTCAAAGAAGACTATAATGTTTGTTAAAGGATTAAATCTCCTTTTAGGGAGATTCTTTTAAATTAAGTTCCCATAGGAGCCACTTATAAGTTGATAGTTTAAATGACTCTATTTTAGACTGTCAGTATCGAGGAGAAGGTAGGATAGGGCAAAGTCAAGGTGGAGCAAAGATAAGGGGATTCTGGGCAGATGAGAAAACTAAGGGGAAGATCAAGAAAGGAAGTGTGACATGTCATAGATGTCAAAATAGGAGGCATGTTGCTAAGGACTGCAAAGTTGTATTGATAAGAGAAGAATTCAAAGGGAGATGCTAACACTACCATAAGAAAGGGAAACACTGCAATGAGGAAGGGCACTACAAGAATTGGTGCTCGAAGCTAGCAAATGAAGGGAAAAGTGGGCAATCTTATACCAGTGAAGCTGTACCTATCGCAAGCAGACCTCCTTCTAGAGACAAAGGAAAAGCTGCAATGGAAGGTACAACTATTATCTCTAGAAATACTAGTCGTACCTTATTTGAATTGGAAGTATTACATTCATTCATAGCTAGAAATGTAGTTAAATCCTTGAGTCTAAAAACTCAATTTGTCACCAATGCAATAACCGTATCAAATCATATTAGCGGATTGATACATCTTTCTTTAATTCGTAAAGACATAGTAGTGGATTTACGTAACGTTGATTTTACATGTAACTGCATATGTTTTGGGTTTTAAGAGGTATGGACTTATCTTGGAGATGGATTGGTTATCTCATCACGGGGTTGTCTTAGATTATGATGGGGATTGTTTGGTTAAGGATTTGTAAGGAGTGATATAACATCCCCTACTTTGAGACTTGAAAATAGACACCGATTGTGCTGCAGTCATCACCGAATTAATTTTCCAGCAACAAAGTGCATTCAATATTATTTTTTAACAACATAAGTAAATAGTGCAACTGTCATTACATCAATTTGAATTACAAGATCCATTACATATTTAAACCCAAATCATTTCCATGCAGGGGTAAATATATAATAAGAAAACTAGAGTAGTGTGTGTTCATATTTAGGACATGCACCGCCTCACAATTGTTTGTTAATTTGTTTGTTGTTAGGAGGCAAGGCTAGATAAACCTTTAATGGGGGTCTTTCAAACAAATAGAATAATCCATGGAGTTGAGTCCATGATGTAAAGCAAGAAAAATAGAATTGGCTAAATAGTTGTAATGCCATTATTAAGCACTATAGGACTTCCTTGGTATGCACGGCGATGGAGACATGATACTACATTGACAATGGATCCTGACGATGTACTGAGATACAAATACCAGCGGGGAAAGTATCCTGATTTGAAGGGGCACTGTGGTGCTTACACACACACACACACGAATGTAGTTATTGTCTATCTCGAGTAGATTGTGCGTATCGTACATGTACGTAAATACAAGAAGACTAAGTAAAACAATAAACATAACATGTAATCGAAGGCAATCAACATAAACTAGTATTATGTATAAAACAAGTAATTTACCAGTCACTAGAATGTTGTTCTAACCCTCTTTCCATTAGTCCACATGATAGCTTTAAAGGGGAAAGTACCAGTATAAGGCGGGAACTATGGAAGGACAGATTTCCTTATGCATGCTGGACACCGACAAGATCAAAGATGTCAACCTTGGTCGGTAAACATATTTTTTATTATACTTTAATATTCCTCTTTGAATTTTATCTTTGTAACCTTATATACTTTTATTTATTTACGGGATACAAATACCAATGATTCGTAGACTTAGGTTTACGATTAGAAAAAATTCGAATCTATTGCGGCGCGGGTTGTTACAGAGATCAGTCGTAGAGGGGTAAATACATTCTCTTATATCTCTAGATCAAAATACAAATACATCATATATATATCATAGACCCTCCCCCAAGGTGTTTGTATTCTATTTTAACTCATACTTAGCTCCATTTTACTTAGGTGTTTCCCAAACCTAAGTTCTAATGCCAAGTTGTAACATGCTCCACTTTGAGATTCGAAAATAGACACCGATGATGATGCAGTCATCACTAAAACCATTTTCTAGCCACAAAAAAAATTCAATAAAACAAATTCCACAACATGATTAAACAGAGAAGCTAAATATCCTTTTTCATTCCATCAATTTGATCTATTGCATAATTAAACTCAAATCATTATATAATAAGAAATTCAGAGCAATCCGTGTCTAGTATATGAACATGCCAACACCGCATTTAACCAGTTAAACCCTGATTTTACACAGTAGAAATATAAGATACTTTTATTTAAATAGCAATCCTTATGCTTCATCTTCGAAGTCTTGAATCGTCTCCAAAAGATATACCTGTCTAATCCATAAATAAGCCTACTCGAATAACTACCCATGGTTTATAAGAAATAATAAAAACAGGTTAGACACTAATTCTGGTATGAGTAAACCTTTACCTTGAGCATCCATAGTGAGACCACGTAGTTAACGCGGAACGGGTTTTCCCCACAATTCATCATTACAATATAATATGCATCAATAAATATATATATACATATTATATATATATATATATCAATCAAGTCAAGTATACCCTATACTTTTCATACAAATATGAAACAAGTCGAATAATTATTTATTCATTCACCCATCACTTAATTCTTTTATTTTAGGATTTCTGTGTTAAGTTTTTATTAATTTATTTTAGTGATCACCTCCCTAGGCCTTCCTACTACTAATTTAAATTTTTTTTTTTGAACAACGTCACCTGGTGAAAATGTCGACTGGTTTCCCTATGGAAGCCACCCTAACTCTCCTAAATGACTAAGTGTAAACATCTTGAATACATTCTATTAAGCGTCCTTACAAAGAATCAAAATCCTATCTTAGTCTCTACACCGCTATCATTCACATTGTCAGAATAATTTATAACATTATCTTGACGTTTTGGCACACTACCGTTTATTTTCTTAATTATAACACCACCATAATGTTTTGGCACCCTGCCTTAACTCCTTTATAGAGTTTTAAAATGTTCTTGGATTGAACCATATCATACCACCCTACCCTATACCATTGGATTTAGACTGATAGTCAAGGCATCTTATTATCCAATAACTCTTAGAGTAGGTATATTTTTACGATCGTGGTTCAATTCTTTTCTTTCCTTCATAAGTTTTGTGCCTTACACATTTCTAGATAAAATATTTTTTATTTATTATTTAAATGATATCCTATCATTCATTAGCTTCTCTAAGTTTGCTTCATTTCAAAAATAAGTTAATATAATTTTAACTTGTAAAATCTTCCATTTATTTCATCTTTATTAAATAGTTCAATAACACTTGAAAACTGTCTTTGAATGTGCCTTAAGTATTTGTTATTTTACTTAAAAAATATAGTTTCTCAAACTATCATAAGTTGTATTTATTATATATTGGATATTCCATAGCTGTCGAATTTAATTAAAAACTTTATTGATGGTCGCAAGCAAATTCCAACTAGCACGTACTACCGTTGTGTTTAACTCCTTCCTGGTCATCGCATTAAATCTCAATAGAGTCATCGTGAACGTGTGCTATGATTTAAAGGCTTCGCATTCCATTTTCCTTTTAATTGCTTTTGTTTAACATAAGATTTTGTGTATTATTTTATACTAAGGCCACATGAGCAAAGATGTCCGCATATTTATTTTAGGCCTTTCATTTTTATTTAGTTCTCATGTACGATTTACACTTCATGTGCTATAGGTCTATTTATATATTTTCTATGTGCTTTATCATCCCATTTGTTAACATGCTTCAGTGTTAGCATGTTTTCGTCTTAGCATGTTTTCGTATTGGCATTCACTACGTTGCATCAAGGTTCACTACTTTGCCAAGAGCTTTCTTGTGCTAGCAATACAACTTATGTGCCATGACATGTGATCGCTTGCCAACATGGCTTCACATATTACATTACCTTTCCTAAGCTTTCGTGTCTCAACAACGTGCTTCCATCATTTTGAATTTCATATATATTATTCTGTGTGCTTAGGTGACAATGCATTTTGTGTTCAATATGTACAACATTGCATGGTGTAATCATGGTATCGACTAGAGGTAAGGATTATTTGGTTAAACCAGATAAATCAACCGAATGTATTCAATTTGATGGGTTTGTTTCTGTTTTGAAACTAGAATGGTTTATAATAGGTCTATAAAAAAATTTAGTTTAGTTGTCGGTTTAAATAAATTAACCGAACATTTATTATATTTTCAAAATTATAGATATTATAATAAATTTTTTAGACTGGTTTAATGATGTAAATAAATTTTGTTTATCATATATATGTCAAGATTACTTTTAAATGCATAAAAATGATAAATAAAAATAATTTAATTGCATACATATTTTTTATTTCATATTATAATGAATATCTAAACACGAAGTGTAAAAAAATTTAGTACGGTTAAATCAAATAACCAACCGGACCTATAAAACTTAATTTGATTGATCGAGTTTGGTTTTTTTATCGGTCTTAGTTCCATCTAACAATTTTCATCATCGGATAAAGAAAATCAACCAAACGCTCCAATATCAACATGTATGTCATAGATATACTATATGGTCATTTATATATTTCATGTTCTTTAAATTACCTAATGATGCCCTTATTTATTATTCTTATGTTGCATGAATTGCTACTTGTCCACGTGATTATATGCCTTCGTGTTCTATTCTTTTGTTTGCAAGATTTTACGCACACACGCGCGCACGAGCCTTGTTCCATGCGCTTTTTTACAAATTATATATGTTTAATACTTTATAGAGAAAATGATTTGCATAAATATTTAATCATATTTTTACTTTGAAATAATATGTAGTTAGTTTGAATTTTTATTTCTACGCTACAACATTTAATTTTTGAGTTTGAACTTTTATTCATATTATTACTTAATAATGAACGATTTTTATAGAAGTTTATTTGTTAGATCCTATTTTAAGTTACATTAATGTTAAGCCGCCTTTTTACAAGGCTACGGACAGGCGGAGTTAACTAAAATGACTTCATGACTATCGAGGCTGAAATATGATGGATTCGATTTTATGGATGATAGCTGCTTGGATAGATGATAGGTATGCTCGATATCAGACTTTAAGCTAGGAATACACCAGACTTTAAGCTTCCAATGTTAGATATGTATGATGGGAGAACAGATCCCACCGTTCACCTGTCAAGGTACATGAGGCATATGGAGGTACTAGGGGCATCGGACGAGGTCATGGCTCGATGCTTTCCATTGTTTTTGATGGATATCGCAACTATGTGGTTTAGACAGTTGGAGAGCGGTTCTATCAGCACATGGATGGAGCTGATTGAAAATTTTATGAGACAGTTTCGGGTCCATATAGTCACACCCAAGAACGTAATGACCTTGACATCGATGAAGTAATGGAAGGGAGAGTCACTCAGGAACTTCTTAACCAGGTTCAACGCAGTGGTAGCCTCAGTGGATCGACCCGATCCGTCCATGGTTTTGATGGCAGCAGTCCCAAGAATCGTGGATAATTCAGATTTCAAGATATCATTGCAATGGGACCCGCCGAGGGACCTCGGGGAGTTCTACCATGAGGCGGAAAGGTTCCTGAGACAGGAGGATGTGCAGGCTAAGAGAGTAGGGAGAGAGGCTGAAGCTTAGGTAGTGAGGGATGGAGGTCCATCTAGGGAGGATCCAAGTAAAGATGATAAAGGAAAAAGGAAAACGAATGGCAACGATGGCACTTCGAAGAGGCATCGAAGGGAGTCAAAATTTTATTATTACATGGATTTAACTATGACTCTAGAAAGGATTTACTTAGACATTCGAGGGCGACTCCAATATCGAAGGCCAACAAAGAGAGAGCCTTCTGAATACGAGCGGGCATCGGGGAAGCATTGCCTATTCCATGAGCTGGATGGGCACAACACAAGCGACTGCAGGCACTTGAGGGATATCATTGAGGAGCATGTAAGGAATGGTCATCGATGACAATATGTCAAGAATCGAGCTGGGGTAGTGGGACAGGAGCGACCACCACCTACCTCGAATGGAGATGGCACTGGAACTGGACGACGTCAACTCATTATCAGCTAAACAGGTTTATGGTTTTGAATAAGTAATAGAACTCAACGTAATGCGGCTAGGTCACTTACACATGTACGGGATCGAGGACGGTCCCTAGGCGTGCTCTGAGATGATGAAAAACCATACCACTTGAATCTATGAAATCCTACTTTCTTTCCGTTTTTCTGCAAACTTTGGTTTTCTCTTTCGTACTTTGGACATTTACTTTTCTTTGGTGTGGTTTTGGAGTTTGGATTGAACTCTCAGTTTGGTTGGTTTTTTGGTTTTCCATTTTAGTTTGGATGTTTGGTTTTTGATATGGATTTTTGGTTTTCTAATTGGATTTGGATCACTGTATTAAAACAATTCAGGATTAGCGATTACTATCCTGACCAAAGAGAAGGGGCATCGATCGTGAGTTATGAGTCCCTTCGCGGAGAGCGATGGAATGGACTCGGACAGAAGATCAAAGTCCATGGCCATAGTGTCGAGGCCGGTGAATATCAAAGTCCTTGGCCGGAGTGCCGAGACCGGTGAATATCAAAGTCCTTGGCCGGAGTGCCGAGGCCGGTGAAGATCAAAGTCCTTGGCTGGAGTGCCGAGGCTGGTGAATATCAAAGTCCTCGGCTGGTGTGCCGAGGCGGATGAATGAAAAATCCTTTGCCGGAGTGCCGAGGCTGGTGAATATCAAAGTCCTTGGTCGGAGTGCCAAGGCCTGTGAAGATCAAAGTCCTCGGCCGGAGTGTCGAGGCTGAAATAGGATAACACGACCCAGCGAGGTCTACGGATTCAAGGATAAACCCAAAGAGGTCATGGATTTGATAATATGGTTACGAAAAGGATATGGACTTTGGATATTGGATTTGAGGCTATTTAAAACACACCTTCCAACAACAAGGCATGTTTTGGGGGACAAGTGTTAAGCCACCTTTTTACAAGGCTACAGACATGTGGAGTTAACTAAAACGACTTCACGACTATCGAGGCTGAAATATGATGGATTCGGTTTAATGGATGATGGTCGCTTGGATAAATGATAGGTTGTTCGGTCGGAATGAAGTGGTTCGAAGTGTTTGGGGTTTGACCTTGTGGTTTGGCCATTCGACATAGCAATATCCAACGGAGGTATGGAAGTTCAGGAAGGTCGTTTGATTGTGGCTCGGCATTGTCGCTCAGCATCATGGGTCGCTCGGCATTGGACGCCGTTCGACATCACACCTCGTACGACATTGGACCTCGCTCGGCATTGTACATCTTTTGGCATGTTGGGTCGTTCGGCATGATGGGTCGTACGGCATGATGGGTCGTTTAGCATGTTGGGTCATTCGGCGTGATGGGTCGTTCGACGTGATGGGTCGTTCGGCATGATGGGTCGTTCGGCCTGATGGGTCGTTCGGCATGTTGGGTGGTTCGGCATGTTGGGTTGTTCGGCGTGATGGGTCGTTCGACGTGATGGGTCGTTCGGCTTGATGGGTCATTCGACGTGATGGGTCGTTCTGCATGATGGGTCGTTCGGCCTGATGGGTCGTTCGGCATGTTGGGTCTTTCGGCATGATGGATCGTTCGGCATGTTAGGTCGTTCAGCTTGATGGGTCGTTCGGCATCAGGTGTGGCTGGACATTGGGGAAAGGCAGGTGTGGCTCGGCATTGGGGAGAGACAGGTATGGCTCGACATGGTGGTTCGGCATAGGCCGTTCGGCCTTGATGGGCCCGGGTTATTCAGAAAGCCCAATAACTATCTGGGCATGTCTATAAATACAGCGTGTGGGAGTTCAGAAAAGGGATCTTCTCTTCTGCTCTCTGACTTTCTATTTTCTAAGGCTAAGGCTAGTTTACCACTTTGTAACTGTAATCAATGGTTATAGCAATAAAAGTAAACTTCTGCAGTGGACGTAAGCCGGAGTTCGCCGAACCACTATAAAAGTCTTTAGTTCTTTACTGCTTAATTTCTATTTTGACTGTTCTTCACATTATAACTCTCTACATATACTCTATCTGTCATCTGTGACTGTTAGTTGGTGCTTTCATCTACATTTGGGTTTTAGTGACCAATTTTGGCGTTAACAATTAAAATTGGTAATATCTATAGATGGACGTTTTGGATTTGTAAAAAAAATTAATCGTTAGTTCTTGTTTTTAAGCGATATTAAGATTTGATAATATTGACAGTTTTGGTAGTTAGTATTGGTATCAAAAAGTGTCCCACCAAATGTATTACTATTATGAAATTTTATGGCATGTGCACCACACGTGCATTTTAAAAATTATTAACAAATTAAATTTTTCTACATAATATTGATAAAAATGAATTGAAAAATATAAAGGAAAAAAATCTTAGTTTTTTGTTGGAACAGAGTTTCGAACTTATAACCTTAGTTACATTTCAAAATCTCCATTTAAAAATATATGTTAATATTTGTTCTATGTAGGTTGATATAAATAAATTGAATTTTTTTTTGTTGGAATAGGGTTTTGAACTTGTAACCTTATTTATGTTTCAAAATTTACATTTGAAGATAGATGTTAAATTTTGTTCATGTTGGAATTCAACTTCTAATCTCTTGTTTGTATATAAGGTTATTTTTCGAACTTCACAATCAGACCAATAGATTGTGCTTTTATTCCAATTATTAATAAAATATATAGTTTCCATTGCTATTAGTTAATATTGTCGCCACCCATCTCCAACCGTTTAGGAGTTGGATATTAAATTTTGTCTTGTTACAAAATGTAATATGTTGGTTCCTCAAAGGATGTAGGGACCTAACGCTTGTTCAACAAACGCCTCATCTCCATATGCTTGTTGAACAAGCACCCAATGATGAGGCGTTTGTTAAACAAGCATCCGACCCTTTATGAGGCTTGTTAAACCAACCTCAGATGTCTGTACAATAAGAGTGCAAACAAATTCCAACTTTTCAAACTTTTGAACTAAATTTGTAACCTATTGGATATTTTATGCTCCGTTGCATGCAAATTTTGGGTTGGATATTACATTTTGCGACTTGTAACCTCTCATTGGAGATGCTTTAATCTCTCTATGTGTGTGTGTGTATATATATATATATTAATGTGGTCGCTAATATATATCTCCTAGTTATATTACTGTAACAAGCCGTAATTTCGCTACTTCGAAAATGAGAGATTTTGTTTATTTTAAATTTAAAAGGGATTTACATCTTAAATAAATATGTTATGTATAATAAATAATATTGAAAAATTATTTAATCGTATAGTTGATAATTTAAAAAGTATAAATTTGGATTATAGAACAAATCAACAAAAGTTAAGTTTTGTTAATAATAAATAAAGGCTTAAATAAATATATTTAAATATTTATTTGTTAAATTAAATCTTATTTAAAGCATCTAATAAAGATAATTAAAGCATATTAAAATATTTTAAAGTATGTTTATAATCGTTTTACAAAAATAACCAAAATTTATCACATTTTGTCAGTTTTGCATACACGATATATTTTGGGATTTTATATTAATGAAATATGATTTTTAAATATAAAGAGACATTTTTTAATTTATGTAAAGAAGGAAAATTTTCATTTTAGAGTTTGGTTTACTTCAATATACAGCTTAACAAAAACGTCAAATTTTGACTGTAAAATTTGTCGACAAAAGCACTGTTTTCAACCAAAATAAGTTGCCGTCAAGTTGTTGCAACTCGATACATTTTCTAACATATAAATACAGCTTAACAAACTATGTTACTTATTATATTTAACAAATGCACCTTGAAAAGTCAAAGTTTACAAATAATTCAAAAAGTAACATGATTTGACATAAACCTATAAACAAATCTATACTAAACAACATTATTACTTTACATCTTGTCTCATTAATGAGATGTTACTAATTTACATGGAAAAGGAGCAAATGTTGTTTTAACATTTTAAAATTTAAGAAAATAAGGCAAACATCATTTCTTAAGTACAAATTCAAATCAAATCATTTCTTATCCATTAAGCAAAAGCCAAATCAAGGGTAAAAAAGTAAATGAAAAGTCAAAAAGTAGAGAAGAGTATTTTAGTCATTTGCCATCCAAAGCTCAAGTATAAATATGCATCCATACCTTTCATTTTGCACACTTCATTCTCTACCTTCCTTCTTCACTTTCTCCTTCTTCTTCACCTCCATTTCCATGGCTTCCCACCTCTTCGATCTCTTCCATCATCTCCACCAAAGCTCCACCTCAGCCCAACACCCCTTCCCTAAGCCGTACCCACCTCCTACGCCCACCTACCCTCGGCCACACCTCCGAACCCGAGCATACCCAAGGTCGTACCTTCCTACACACCAAGGCCGAGCCCAAAGCCCACCTACCCAAGCACCTACAAGCCGTACCCTCCTCCATACTCCACATACTCAAGGCCGTACACCCTTCCAAAAAGCTCACGACCAAAAAAAAGAAAAAAAGAAAAAAAGAAAGAAAAAAGAGAGAATGAAAGGAAACGACAAGAGTCGAGACGTTTGAAAAAATAACACACTAGTTCAAAGCACACAAATTCGCCTAAAGATTGGCAGAGTGGATATGAAGGTGAGTAATTCTTATTGCTTTTGAATTTATATTTTGGTAATGTTAAAACAATCTTATTTATACCCTTATGGCATATGAATGTTTATTCAATTGTTAATATGGATATGTGTTGGTTAGATAATTGAATTGTGATAATGTATTTTTTTTATGGTATAAATAGTGAATGTTGGATTTGAAATCATGTGTTATGTGATTGGTTGAATGGATTTATGTTAGTGATAAATATAAATATTGGTTATGTTCATTTTGATTAAGTAATCACCTTTATTAATAAGACCATATTTTACTGATATGAGATATTTTGGAAAAATAAGTCTCTTTTCAATTAGAAGTGAAATTAAAGTAAAAATAAATGAGAATTTTAAATTGAGAGTGAAATGGATTTAAAAAGGATAGTTACTTTGAAATACGAATTAAGATGAATAGTGAAATTGAAATCGATTTTGAAAATTGAAGTTGAGTTTGAGATTGAATTGAAGTTTAAATTGAAATTAGATTTAAAATCCAAGTTTTAATTGAGTATAATTTGAAGTTAGAATTGAAATTGAGTTGAAATTGGAATTTAAAAATTAATATTAAAATAATTGAATAAAATAATAATATATGGTAATAGTGAAAATATATTTTAAATACTTTAAAGTAAAAATATTATTTAAAATAATTTGTAATGATTTTATAAGTAATAGAATTCAATTTGAATAGATTATTTCAAGTATTGAAAAATAAGTTAAAACTAGGTGCGTCGCGCAAAAGTAGTTCGCGATTTCGCGCCGGAAGTTCAAATGAGTGTATATAGTGAAATATAGCTCGGAATTCTTCGAGATAAGAAAATTCCGGACTATTATATCTATATATTCTAAATGAAGAAAGAAAATTAGAATTTCGATAAGTAGATTCTGAATTAAGTCCAAAACAATTTTCTAGAAAAATCGCGCTAGTGCAGTTAAGTGATTATAACAGAAAATTTGTTTAAATGAATATTTTTAATTATTAAAAAATATGAAATAAATTTGATAAATATATTTAAATGATTTAAAGAGATTTGGGTTGTAAAATATGAATTATCAAATGTTTAAAAGTTGATTAAATCAAATAAGCTTATATAGCACTTTCCGCAACACTTTTATGCTGTGAATTGTATAACTTTTTGAATGTGAGTTTAAACATAATGAATTTTTCCTAGAATAAATTATGAATGTTTTCAAAAAAGGAAAATTAAGCATTTAAAAGATAATTTGGAACCTTTATAAGCAATTCCAAAATAAATTTGATAACCGAGTATGCGGAAACGACTAGTACATTTGTCCCGCCTGTGAGATCTGGGAAGATAAAACAAAGTGTTTAACTAAGGTTAGGGATGAAGCAATAAGTGCCCTGAACTTAGCCGACCTATGTTTTCTTTTCTTAGGCTAAGGGTGGAACAGATCGAAAGGAAAGCCTAGATGCTCTTAAATAAAAAGATTCTGCTAAGTTTTCCAAAATAAAAGAAGATTAGTATTATCCCAAATTTAAGTAATCTGCAGATGAATGATTTCTATTTACTCAAAATGTTTGCTAAGATTAATCTTAGGGTTTATCATAAACGATGTCTTTAATAACATTGTTATTGACCCGCCTAAAAGTTAAGGAATTTGGATCGAGAGTTAAGTAAGGAAATTTGAGAAATTTTCCAAAGTAAAAGAATTATTTACTTAGAATTATCCTAAGTCAAAAGAAAGAGATTTCGAAATCATCCGAAAAGAATTAAAGTGAAAATAGACTTAATAAATCTTGTATACTCATATTCACTTTTTATGGATAATTGAATTTTGAAGGAACCGAGGTCGGATTTGGGTAATTCCTATCCGAAAAAAACCATTTTGAACCAATGTATACATTCGAACGTAAAGACATGTTGAAGATGTTGATTATTGAAGACCGTGGATCTTCATAGTGTGGAGACTGCTTGTTGAACATGCTCTGGTTGGCCCCCTTTATAAAGTTATTTATAGCAGTGGTCTCCTCGTGATGGAGATTTTCCGGATTGCAAGGACAACTCGCTACTAGTGGCAATAGGAGAGTGCATTCGGTTTGTTCTGTTCCTGGACAACTTGTATAGACGTTTGTCTGACATTGCATTTTTAAAGATTACGTACATTGGGTTTTACAAACGTACATCAGTGGTGGCGGAGAGGCAATTTCTCTTAGCTTGACATCCTCCTTGAGACGTACGAGCTCAAGGGTTGTATTTTTGTAGAAGGCAATTAGTAGTTAACAGAAATGGCAATGTGGCATTCAAAGATGTGATATGTGCTATGTGAAAAGGTAATCGTAGCCTCAAGCCTCATCAAACCGGAAATAACCGAAACAGGATTAGATGCAGCAAGGCTAAGTGGGTCATTCCCAATTAGGGTATGATCATTCCCTTCTAGATATATTTCTTCCCGCTATGACGTTCGGGATGTAAATTAGTGTGGTGTATGGAAATGAGCACTCGATTAAAGGTCGGTAACGACCGAGGAATGACATATTCGGTACTATCTAGTTATAGAGGAGGCCGGTCTTGTGTTGGTAGAGGAGCTTTGTGATGGTTCCTCGGGACATCCATCTAGAGATGTATCCATCGGAAGGTAGATCCTTCACCTGGTCATTTTTATGGAAATCCATTCTCGAATAAGAGCCTGCGGATTTGTTTGTATTGGCGTAATGAATAGTCTCGAAATGCTATATGGCTAACCATTTCGGATAAGATTAATAAGTTTATATGCAAATGTTTTCAAAGATATGTTATTAGAAATAATATCAAATGTTTTGATATAAAAGTGTTTTAGTTATCATAAGGTAAAAATCCATTTGTGTTTATGTGTGGGCGTGGTCTTATGAGATACTCTTTCTTTTCAAAGGATTTCATTTAAAGGCTGGTATATGACACTGTCATTTATTATTGATTTTTTCTCACGTTGATTTATCAAGCCTGATCCGGGTATTTTCAATACTCGGGTCATCCAAGTAGTTTTAGGTTAATCAAAGATGGTTGGAGTTTCCAAAGGAGAGCTGGAGATATTCATCTGCGTATGGACATATTATATTATCCACTGTGTTTAATTTGTTTTAGTTGATGTTTGTCAGCAATTGTAAGGACAGATATTTATAACTATCCAAGCTGAATTTAGGTTAGACTCTGATATATGTATTTAAAAGTTTTCCACTGTAAAGATATTTGTTCAATATTATAAGTTATTCCATTCGTGAGAGATTCTGTTCTGTCTTATTTTCTTTGTTACCCTTCATGTTCCGTATCTTTGTGCAATTTGAGTCGGATATGTGTGGTTTATTGTCGATTCAAAGGGTACAGAAAATGGGCATTGACAATTACAGCAACAAACCCTTTGTTAGCTGCCGCGTGATGTGTACATATTTTATTTATTTATTTACATTTGCCATTGCTACAAGTTCTTTAGTATACGAGCTATCACAAAGAAGGATAAGCCGGCTTATAATGTGTGGTGCTTTTTTTGGTTTTATGAATTAAAATACCGGGTATTCATGCAGTACCCACTTTTCTATTCTAGATTCCAAACATAGATTTTCTTGGCTCAGTGCAAGGTTTAACCTATATTATTATATTTTACTTAGCCAAAAATGGTTCAATGGAAGTTTTTTAATTAGATTAAAAACATATTTGCTATCCAATTAATAAATAACCTTTTAATCAAATTTATTACCAAGTTCCTATTGGATACTTTTCTTATCATTTCTGTTTCCTTTTAGAAAAGGTTAAACAATCAAATTAATTAATTAATTTCCCTTAATTAATTAAGGTTTTCCATTATGAATTAATTCATATAAAATAAAAAAATTGATGGGACAAATCCCAAAAACTCACCAAAAATGTCTTTTAATATATGTTATCTCATATCAAAATTTCAGTACAAAATAATAAATTATATTATTTTTAATAATTAATTAACCCAAAATTATCCATTTTCCAAACTTAAGAAATTCATGAAATATTCCCATTAATTCCAAAATTTTAAAATTTTAAAAAAAATCTATATTTCATCATTAAGCATATAATTTCAAAAATTTCATGGAATTTGGATGTAATTTAACAATATTTTCCCTAAAACATGAACTAATTCACTTTAATTAAATTTCAAACCATACTTAAATAATATTCAAATGTCCAAATATGTTTAACATCATCAAAACATTTATATGAAAATCAAATCTGAACCTAATAGGTTAGGATATGTTTTAGAGAAAGATTTTATTCACCTAGCTTATGAAAACTTGATTTAATCCCATCTCCTTTTAAATTTGGAACCCTTAATCTCCTTGACTATGATTACCCTTGAATTTTCTTCTTCTTCCTTTGAGTTAGTTGCCAGCCATGGCTTGTTGTTCTTAGAAACTTTGTTTTGTGAAAATGAAAATGGAAATGAAGATCGAATGAGGGGTTGGGTCTACAGATATAGGAATTTGTGGTTTTGGGCATTACTAACCTATTCCCCTTACTTAAATCATTCCATTAAAAGTTAAATTGCTTTCTTTTATTAATCACGGCTAACCAAAATTTCTCTAATTACCTTTGCTCCATCTAATCAAGTTTTTAAAGCGGGCCTTAGTTAATTAATTAAGTGTTACTTAGACAATTCTTGCAATTAAATCATTTTAATAATTTAATTAATAATGTCTCCATATTATTAATTCATTTCAATTTGATTTGATTTAATTAATTTCTTATATTATGGACTCTCCAACATATGGGTGTTACAATCTTCCCTTCTTATAAAAGTTTTATCCTTGAAATTTAGATAAGGAAAATATTTAGACTAACACCCTAAAAGTGTGAAATCATCGTCATATAAGTACACAACAGTACCAAAATATTACATTTGTACCCACCTATTGTCAATCATCAACCTTCAATTATAAATGTATTAGCGCTGCTGCTAATACATAACCATATAATATACCGGTACCCTGCTTATCCATACATTAGACAAACAAAGCACACTGCTAGTTACATAAATGTTTAAAACAATTTGGGATCGAAATTCCTAATCATATCCTCTACCTCCCAAATATCCTTAACGTCACTCCAGTGGATGCGAACAAGGCTAATAACTTTGTTCCTCGGTTTCTTCCTATCATGACCTACTATTCCTTTCGATCGTCTCATATACGTCAAATATGGCTTTATAGATTAATCCTCTACCGCCATGGGTTCCACTACTGAATTTAGGTTATGACACATTTTCTTAAATGAAATGTATGAAACATGTTATGCACGCCCTCCAACTACTCGATAACTCAACTCTATACGCAAGTTTACTAACTGCCGTAGTCAATGGAAATGGTCCAACGTATCTAGGTGTCAACTTCGCTACTTTTCCAAAGTGCATGACTCCTCTCATTAGAGAAACCTTCACGAACACATGATCCTTACCGTGAATACTAGTTCTTTTCTTCACTTATCGACAACTCTTTTGCCTCGATTTAACTACCTTTATTCTGGCGCAAATCAATTCTACCTTCTCAGTAGCATTTCTTAGCGAATAGAATCCTAATACGAGCCTATCTTCCATGTTTATTCAGTAAACTAGCGATTTACAGTCTACCATGCAGTCCCTTAAACGGTGACATCCCGATACTCATCTGGTAACTGTTATTATAAGCAAACTCTACCAGATGCAAGTGATCTTTCTAAGATCCTCTAAAATCCAAGACATATGCTCTCAGCAAATCTTTTAATAGAAGGTTCACCATTTCCGCCTAACCATCTGTTTGTGGTGGTAAGCCTTGTTTAAGTTCAACTCCATACACAATGCACCCTAACAGCTTCCCTAGAACTCACTGATAAATAATGGGTCTGTATCAATAATAATGCTACCCAGTATCCCATGCAACCTCATTACATTCTTCGTGTATAGCTTCGCTAAGTAAGTGCCATCCTTGTCGACTTAACATGGATAAAATAGGCACTCTTAGTCAATCCATCGACTATAGAAATTCTGTCAATAAAGTCCACTAATATCGAATCTCACTTCTAAGTTGGTATTTCTAAGGGTTGAAGTAAACCGCTAGACTTTTGGTGCTCAACTTTCACTTGTTGATGGGTGAAACATTTCTTTACGCATTCACATATACCATTCTTCATTCCTTCTCCAACGAAGACTCTCTTTATATCATGATACATCTTCGTACTACCAGGATGAATTGTAAACTTCTACCTATGACTTTCTTATAAGACTTCCTTCTAAAGATCTCCAATAACTAGAACACACAGTTTTCCTTTCTTCCTAAGCCATCCCTTCGAGTCTATCTTGAATTCTTTCAAGTTCTCCATTTCCATACCCATCTCCATTCGCCTAACCCTTTCAGCAATCAATGAATCTTCTCTTAGGCTTGCAGTTATTCTTTCTACAAGTGTTGGACATACTTGTAAACTTACTAATACGCCCGAATCTCTATGTGATCCTGTATTCTGCCTATAATGTACTCCAAAAGGGACCAACGTCTCTAACGTCTTCCATTCATCAATCGTAGCTAATACTACATTATGATGCTTCCTACTCCAAGCATCTACAACTTTGTTCCCATTTCCTAGCATATATTCTATCTTAAATAATATGCTACCAAGAACTCTAGCCAGCTCTGTTGCCTTATATTTAACCTTTTCTGAGAGAATATACAATTAAGTGATTTGTGTTTTGTATACAACTGGAACTATTCATCAAACAAGTAATGTCTCTAAATCTTCAACGCAAACACCACCATTGCCAACTCTAATTCACGAGTCGAATATCTAAATTCATGCAGTCTTAACTACCTTGATGCATAAGCTATCAGTTGCCCTCATTGCATTAACACCGCTCCTAAGCCTATTTTGGAAGCATCAATAAACACTTCCAGATCCTGGTTCCCTTTAAGCATGATCAAAACAGGAGCATTTATCGATAACTTCTTCAACTCCTAAAATGACCCTTCACTCTTACCAGTCTACATGAACATCTTATTCTTCCTTGTCAACTTAGTCAAGGGCGCTGCTATATACGAGAAATCTTTAATAAATCTACAGTAATAGCCAACCATTCCTATGAAACTTCTCATCTCTATGACCTCTCTGGTTATTTCCAATCGTTAATAGTTTCTCTTTAATAGATCCACTGCTTATCCATTCTCTAAAACAACATGTCCAATAAATTTCACTTCCCGTTTCCAAAAGCGGCATTTCGAAAATTTTGCCTTCAACTTCTGTTGTCTAACCATCTCCAATACCAATCTCAGATGGACTTCATAATCTTTCTCATCCTTAGAGTATACCGGAATATCATCGACGAAGACTAACATAAATCTATCCAATTGATTGTGAAAGATTCAGTTCATAAGATCAATGAAGAAGGCATGGGCATTGGTCAGTCCAAACGGCGTCACCAGCATTTCATATAAACTATATCTTGTTCGAAATGCGGTCAATGGAATATTATCTTCCATTACCCTTAGTTGATGGAATCCTATTGCCATATCTAGCCGCAAGAATACTCTAGCTCCACTCAACTTGTCAAATAAGTTGTCCATCCTAGGCAAAAGATAACGATTCTTCATCGACAACCCATTTAGTTTCGATAATAATACACATTCATAATTTAGTCCAACTCCTTAATAAACACCGTAGATCCTCCCCATGGTACTTGGTTCGATGAAAATTTTATGCTCAATTTCCACTAATTGCTTCTTCATTTCTTCCATCTTTTGGGCGGCATTTTGCTAAGTGGTCTATTAACAGGTTGCACCCTCGACTTTAAATCTACCTGGAATTAGATTGCACTTCTCGGTGGTAATCCCATTGCAGGTTCGAAAACATCTCCAATTTCTCGAACTACTCACACTTTACCGATCTCATTCCCTTGATCCCTAGCATATAACATCAAGTCCGACTTCTCTTTCACTATGTCCAAAGCAATCAAAATCCTTTCTTCCTTTCTTGGATTTCGTATGGCGATAATCCCGTCCGCACCATAAATCCTAGCATCATTTTGCACCAACCAATCTATGCCCAAAATTACCTCATATCCTATGAAGTCAAACAAATATGGGTCTCAAGCAAACAAATCTACACAAGTCAAATTCAAGGCTCGTGCACCTTAACCCAAGAGTAGCATTACCGCTGATCGAATTAACCATACACAGGGATGTAATCAATTGGGTAGTGTGTAATTCTTGTCTACCAACCTAATCTCTCGAACATACACTCACATACATTCAACAAGTTCGACACTTATGAGAAAGACTCCCTCTCTATGTGCTTCTTTCCTCCATAACTCTTGGAATCATTGTTCATCTTAGAAAAGTCTACTTCTCCTACTACCTTTATCTCATCTTAACATTTCTGACTTGTTGTTGCCACATCATTTTCACCATAAATAAATGAAATAAAGTACTCACATGCATTCCTCCTTCGACCGGGGTAGGCAATAGAGTACCTGTTTCATTACAAACTTCCAGGTTCTTTTCCCTCCTTTGCCATTAGTTTCGAAACTTTTATCTGCTCCACTAGCATTCACTCTCTTACTTCATATAGTCAAAAATGTCAATTACGTAGATACATCTTGCCTTCTTCTTAAGCAAGGTTTGTAAGAAATAAAAAAAGGGAGTGAGATTGTAACACTTTGCAAATTGAACAATAATTAATTAGAAAGAAGATAATTAGTAATGCTGAAAATGAAATTTTCATAGGCATCAGAATTTGTGTACGAAACATACACAATTGCATTCACGGTGATTTTTTGATCAATTTTCATAAATAATTATTTTAAATAATAATAATTCATTTTAGTTATTATATAATGATAATAATTGATTTATAATATTTTTATAAATAATAAACTTGTTTTATATAGTTATATAAAATTCGTCGCATTTTGGCAGATCGACGTCATATTTTTATAAATGGATTTTTATATTATTCAATATCCTTTTATAGCTTAAATAATATTGTTTTAATTATGTAAAGATAACAAAAAATTTATTTTCAAGTTTTGTTTGCACAAATAAGTAGTCTGATCAAAAACTGAAAATATGACCGAAATTCGGATCCCGGATTCACAACAGTTTGACGAATAGAGGTTGATCAAAATGTTACAATTTGGGTTATCAAAAATAAACATATAAACACCTATTTACATGCACATGTGTGCACATATATTTACATATATTACCACTCATGTGACGACCCACACTTCGGAAGGTTTAAATCGACAATAATTCACACATGTCCGACTTAGACAATCCGAAACGTAGATAATCAATAGGGTTAAATAAGAAAAATAAGAAGAGAAGAAGAAAATAAAACACAGAATCTCACAGCAGAAACGATAAAAAAATATAGTAATCAAATAAATAATTCATAAAGTTGTTTACTATACATTCGGTTATAATATACATACATTTATCAGAGTTATAAATATACATCGGGAATAAATAATCAATACAGCAGAACAGCATGATGCAGGGCATAATAATAATAGTAATATACCACAACTCCGTCTTTGTGCTCCAAAGTATAGCCTTCAATATGCTGAAAAACTCAGGACTGACCCGAGCGTGATAAAAAGACAAAACACTCGAGTCAGGACTAAAATACTATACTCTTATGTAAATCAAATCAATATCACAAAAATGAGTGCAGTAACTTAAGAGATGTTATGAGATTTTCCATCTCTTAAGGATCCGTTAAACTATTTATATATAATAGTAAACGCTATAATAGATAATGTCTAACAGTAAAATAAATATCAAAATAGCGTTAAGGCTTTACATTGATCCACCTTAACACATTTACAGTTTTAAACCAAATTTGCAACAGGCTCGTATAGGGATAAATATGACAAGGCACGTGAGGCAATGCCCAAGGTAGGATTCTGCCAGTTTACCCTTTTCGGCTGGTCGTAACCCATCCATGGCCGACCACGACAATCAATCCAAATGATAAATAAGGTGCACCCATCGAATCTGAAACCACAATAGTAATACAAGGGATCAATGTCGCTAGAGGTAGCTAACCTTAATGGCTAGACATATGCTCTTGTTTTAGCTATTTTAATTATGGCACGAATGTCAAGGCTGTCCATCATCATTCTCTTACTTCATTCCAGTAAACGTCGTCAATTCAACCACTACATTCTGGATATCATCCACCGCTTACATAGTTGTCAAAGCGGTTCCAATATTGACAGAGAGTATGCAAATAAGAGGCCTCGGTCTCTTTAAGAACCCAACGTCGTTTTACACACGGGCTGATACTTTTACATTTCAAAACAATTCGTGCTTGATATCAAAATATCATATTCATTTCAAAAATCAAAACCGTTTTTGAAATCATCATATTTACTCAAAAATCATATTTTACTTCAAAATGTCAATACAACTCGATATATCGATTTCACTTCAAAACTAGATTCGAATTACAATTTTGGTTATAACGCACTTTAACCCAATTCATATTTAAATCCAAGATTTAATTATAAATATTTCACCCTTTGTCTAGTTTGAATTTTTAGAAAATAGTTTAAATAGTTTTAAAATAGTTAAAATACTTTAGTAGAAAATATTTTGAGTAATAAAAATGGTTTATATAGTGAAATAGTTTGGAAAATCACAACAATTTGAAGTAATATAGATTTTTAAACCATTTATACTAAAATAATTCATTAAATATAGATTCAAAATCAAACCGGTTCACTTCCTAAGGTTTCCAACTCAAATCAGTTCTAATTTCCATTTCGATTTAACCGATTTAATTCCGATTTCAAGTCGAATTTTTACTTCGATTCCAAATCAATTTCAATTCGAATTCCAAATTAATATCAATTCTAATTCCATATTAATTTCAGTTCCAAGTCCAAATTAATTTCAAATCCAACTCCAAATTAATTTCAACTCCAATTCCAAATTAATTTAAACTCCAATTCCAAATTAATTTAAACTCCGGTACCATATTTAAACCATTTTGATTTATAAAGATTCCGAGTTTGATTTCCAAAATATTGATTCAAACACTTAAATCAAATTTTCCTTCAATATCCAATTTAAAATCCAAATCTTTAAATATAATTCAAATCTGAATTAAATCTCAAAATATTGTTTTATATCGCCTTTTCTTAGCAATATTCAAAGTTCTAATAAAAAGTCCAATCTTTTAAAATAAATTAATTTCTAAAATTCACATCATATTTTGATTACCACTTAAAAATCGCAAATTTGATTATTAAAAAAAATTCGTTTACCAAATTTAAATTCATCATTTTGATCTCCACTACGAAAAATAATTTGATTTCCACAAATTCAATTTTTTAGTTCCTTTAAAACAAATCATTTAAATAATTTTAAAACAAAAATTTTAAAATCATTTAATTTAACCAAATCCGATGTTCGTATATAATTCTTTATCCTATGGCCAAGTGAACTAGTTATTTCAATTTAAATTCTAGGGATATATATATATATAACTTCAATCCAAAATAAATGTTATAGGTATAGATCATTTCAACCTGTCTCTTAATTTATTCAAAATAATTCAATTTACAGTTTTATATACTATAAATAATATACAGGATGATAAAATGATGTATCAAAATAAATAAACATCAAATTATCAACCAATAGCATCCATTACAACCAATCATCCAGACAGCCAATAAAATTCACAATGATTTCATAATTATCAATATCAGGTATATTACGGACAATTTAATTCTAATTAAATTTAACCGTCAATTCTATGTCTACCAATGAATTCCGATGTCAATTTAAATGTCAATTAGACTTATCAAATAACAACCAATAACTTTCAAATCACTTCATGATATAATTTTACTAACATAAAAATTATTTCAGTCAATTGTGAGAGTATAAACACTAAATTTTGATTTTTCAACGACCTAAAATCCAAATAAAGGCCTAAATTTGAATAGTCTTGGAATCCAACCAAACTAGTTCCTTGTTGTCCGGAATTTCAATACGATTGCAATGGAAAAAAATGCGTGTCGATCCGAGCTCGTATGCAAAACTTATTCGAGTTAAAACAACTGAAATTTAATATAAAATAATTAATTAAAAAAAATATGTTACCATCTTCATCTCTCGTTCACGTTTTGTACCATGCGAACCCATCACGCATGCAAAATCCAAATGCACGCACGCCTACAACGTCGACTGAACGATGATCAGGATATTACCACATGAGCGCCTCATCGAGAGCTACTACCGCCCCAAACGCCATCCATCCAGCTGCCCTCGTTTGCCTCGAAAACACCAAAACTCATGCATGCTTCCAAGCCATATTCTGGCGAATCAATGACGTAATAACATAAATCAAGCGTAAGGATTTGAAGAGCTGGTCGAGATCTACAACTTTGCTTTTGGAATTTTTTGATTTCGTTGAACGGATTGAGAGATATTGAGGAGGGAAGTTGGTGATTTTTCAGCCATCAAAAGAAAGTGATGGTCAGGGTTTAAAAATTAAAATAATAATAAAACTGTCTCGATTTGCGTGCATATTTATATAGTTAGGTCCAAAATCATCCGAACTCCAATCGAGACGTGCCGCCAAGCGTTTATAATATTTTATCCCCATTCCAAACGCAACGGAACTAGTTTCACGACCTAATTCGATTGTATGTGGAAGATAGCATTTCAAAGTCAATTTATTTTATCGAATTCCTTTAAATTGATTTCTACGCATTTTAACTACGAGGCCAAACGTCAAGTCAGATGGCTACGAAACTTGAAATATTACAATAATTCACTATCATGAATCCGATGAAACTAGTTTCGTCGAAATTCGCGACAGCTGCTAAAATGGCTATTTTTATTCATTAATTACAATATAAAATTTTCAATTTTAATTATTCACATTTAAATCCAATTTTAAATATCAACGATCTTAATCGTTGTTTATAAAAAATTAAATTAACTTACGACATCATTTTCTATCATATTAAGTTCAGAATTTAATTATTCAAATAATTTCCAATATTAAATTGTTCAAAAAGTTACATTAATAACATTTTCACTCAATAATAACCTTAAATCTAAAAATTAAAAATAGCAAAAAAACATACGGGTCATTACAATTAATTACAAATTTACTTAAGTTAAATAAATAAAACCTAGATATTTTCCTAAGAAAATCAAAAAAACTCACCATTACACTAGAAGCCAACAGCATATGGGGTGGCACATAGGTAAGGGGTGGGTTTGAATATGTATGGGGAGTGGGGTTGCACATGGGTGAGGTGATGAGGTTTTGGATTTTAGCGTGAAAATTTGGCTATATATAAGGAGGCATACCTCTTAGAAGTTCACGTACCAAAGCTATTATTCTTCCTTCTTCTTGAGCTCCTTAATGCTCTTTAATGGCCTCTTATCATAGAGAAATAATGGAAAAGTTATGCCAAAAATATTGCGAGTAGAAGATAAAGATATATATACAAGCATATAATATCAATCCACCTCAAAAGCAAGTGAAAACTCCACGTCTTCTCCTCTTACATATTCGGTCATCACCACTTCACCCCTATAGGCCGAGCTCATCCCTCCATTCAGGCATAGGGCAAGCTTCCTTAGAGGAAAGGTGGAGATCCAAAGGCTCTTGGGTAGAGAAAAGAGAAGGAAGTGCTATCGGAGTGCCACCGAAATCAATTCAGGAAGCTTCGGAAGAAGTTTGGCGGAATGGAAATTGATTGTGAGTACTTGATTTACATATACCTTAAAATGTTTCAAAAGTAATGATATGCACGTTTAATTAGCAAACTAAAATTCTTGGATGATTACTATGTTTGAATATTGGTTGATTATATAGTTGATAGCTTAGTTATGATAAGTATAACAAATAATGGGAATCATACTTATAAAATAGAAAGATTAAATAATTAACCATAGTTAATTCATGAAAAATAAATCCATATTAGTATGTGTATGGAGTTTATTAAGCCTCTTTATGGTTTTGAATTTAAAAGGAAAAGTTATTTGGATGGTTTAAAATTGAAAATATCACTTTGAAATTTATTCAAAAAGAGGAGTTTTGATTTATTTTGAAAAAATAAACTACAATATTTGATTTGGAAAATGAGCATTTGAAAATTTGAAATTTCATATAAGGTATCATATGAGAATTTTATAAATGGGTTTTCAAATAAAAAGATAATGAACTGAATATTATAATAATATAATATTATAATATGGAATAAAAATGAATATGAGTTTTAATGCGAAAAATATTGTCCAAAAATAGTTTAAAATGATTTATTTAGATTTCAAAATAGTTTAAAAGTGTTTCGGACAAGTTTTCATAAAATTTGACTAAAATGATAAAAATAAGCCGTCGCGTTTCGGTAGTTCGCGATTTCACGATCCGAAAAGTTAAACGAGTGCGTAGGGCTAATTATATGTCAGAATTTTTTGAAATAATTATTTTTCCGTACCCTTTGGGTTATAATTTTCAAATGAAAATGAAAAATTGAGATTTCATTTAGTGAAGTTTGGATACATCTAAATGAAGTTTTCAAAAATGTCGCATTTTAACAATTCGAAAACCAAAGTGGTAAATTCTTTAAAAATAGATATTTTTAATCTTTAAAAATATGAAATAAATTCCATAAATATTTTAAATGTTTTAAAAGGGATTTGACTTATAAAATTAGACTTATACGAAATGGAAAAAGTGGTTTGGTCAAAGAAGCTTTAAAAACACTACACGTGGTGGTTTTTGTGGCATTTTTGGTTACTTCTAAAATTCAGGATTTTACCCTAATTATTCTTCTCCAATATTTTTAGTAATATTTTTAAATGAGTAAATAGGTATTTTGAAGGTGATTTGGAAGTTATACAATTATTTTGAAGGAGTTTAAAATAAATGGTTAAAATGAAATTGTTTATAAAACTTGGGTTTTTCTTCCCAAATCTTTTGCGAATGTTTTTTAAATAATTAATCAAGTATTCTAAAGGAAATTAAGAAGTTTAATATTAAGGTTGGAGTCCATCAAATAACTTGACCTACTTATGTGTGACGGAGGGATAGTCTTCAGGCTTGAGTTGAGAAGCCGGTTTTCTGCTCTCCCTAGCTATTCGAACTGGCCCAATGGAGGGGATAGCTAATTTGATTTATTCAGACCACGTCTTCCTAAGATAAGATAAAAATGATTTGGTATTCAAAAAATGAAAAGGGTTTTTAATTAACAAAGGATTTGATAAAAGAGACTTAATGATTCCATATACTCTTGAAAAGATAAAGGAATCATTTGAAAGAATATATCTCTGAAAGATATTTGATTTGATTAAAAGATATTTGATTTGATTAAAAGATAAATTGATTGGATGTTGTTTGATAATCACCTAAATACTTGAAATCTTCTTTTCGTTGATTGGTTCGAAGAATCCGAGATCAGATTTAGACGATTCCTATCCGAATTTCGATCCAACATATGCATTTGAAAGTAACGACATATTGAAGATGATGGTTTTTGAAGATCAAAGATCTTCATAACGTACGGATGCTTGCCACTAACCTTCGAGGTAATTCCCATATTATATATATGGTGGGAATAGTGCCTTCGTTCTGAAAATCTTCAATTTGCAAAGACTACTTGCTACTAATCCTATTGGTGATTCCTAAACAGGATTGAGTAAAAGGAGTGCCTTCTGTTTTTCCTTTATTTGGAAAACTTGTATGGATGAATGTCTAACATTGCCTTTCTAAGACTACTTGCATTATTTTTTACAAATGTACATCTATTCGATGGTGTAGGAGGTATCCCCTCTTATACTTAACACCCTTTCCTGAGGCGTATGAACTCGGGGTTTGTACTTCTGTGGAAAACAATAATGTGTTGTTAGAAATGACAATATGGCATTCTAATTGGAATTTTCTTTGTGAAAAGTAAAGTGTGGATTTGTGGATAGAAAAGCATGGCTATGTGGAAAATAGAGCGTAGCCTCACAAGCCTAACATCCCAGAGATGATACAGGTAACTGTGTGCTCTGTAGGACATATTTCAGGCTATCGGTTTTGTTATGGATAAAGAAATCAAGTATATGGACCCTCAACGGTTTCAATGGATGGGTATTGGAGGCTCGACTGAGATAGAGCAAAGTCACCGAGATACAATGTTCCATAGTACTGTGACAATGTATTGCTTGAGAAAAGTGAATATCCGCTGGTGACTAGGATTGTTATGCATGGATTCTGCATCAGAGGAAAGGCCATAGTTCCCTATCGTGTTGAAAATCCAATTCCAATACAAGCTTTAAGGTTTTGGTTGTATTCCTTAAATAGTTATAATGCTTTCCAAATATTTCAACTACCCCTTTGGATCATATACACCGTCTGACATTGCCCAAGTATTGATACCTATTGTGTATATTTATTTATTTGAAAAGTGCTTTCAAACCAATGTGATTAATGATAACATCGAATTTTTTAAGTACACAGCATTTTGGTTGTCGTAAGGTAAAAACCCTTCTGTATTTATGTGCGGTATGGTCATATGAGATACTCTTTCTTTTCATAAAGGTTTTGTTTGGCATCGGTCTGATCTACAACTCCATTGTATAATTATGGTTCAAGTTTCGCACGTTGGTTTACTAAGCCTGATCTAGGTATTTTTAATACTCGGGTCAGATTCGAATAGTTTTAGGTTTATGTGAAGACGCTTGGAGTTTTCAAAGGAGAGTTGGAGATCTTCATCAACACATGGGTGTAGATTATATTCCCACTATATTAGTTTCATTGTTTTGGTTTTTCAGCAATTGTAAGGGTAGAGATTTATAATTGTCCAAGCCGAGCTTAGGTTAGACTCTGATATATATATATTTCAAATTTTCTGCTATAAAGATTACATTTATTATAAATTGTTCCATTCATATTAGATTCTGTTCTGTCTTTATTTTCTTTTACACTTAACTATCAGTTTTTTAGGCAATTGAATGCTGGCACGCAATACAGTGGGCTTACTACTGTCGATTTTCGAGGGTCGAAAATCCCATTTGTTATAGGAATAGTAGAATACACTTAATAAAATTAAGTAGAAATTAAGTAGTAAAGAGTACTTAATGTATTAAAGTAGAAGTAAGAGGTAAATGGAATTAAATTGGCATAATTGAAACACGAATTAAATTGGATAAAATAAATAAATATCAATAGTTGAACATAGGAGGTGTGGTAACTAAATAAATTTATGTTACCTCTAGTATGCATTTATTGAATTTAATCAATAACTTAGAGTAATTAAAAATAAAAAAGTCATTAATATGCATCGTAATGCTAGGTCAATAGTGTTACACAATTGTAGCTTGTCCACCATAAAAGGTTACCAGCAGTTGTGTATACATTATATTGATGTGGAACATATCCAACTATAGGACCCATGAAATTAAATATTCACATATAGGAGAAGGGAATAAACCAAAGTGGAAGGGTTCGCCCCAATTGAAGTGTAAAAGGACAAGTAGAGTCTGCTTCAACTTTCTAAAAGGGACGTGTTAAGTGACCAAATGGGAATTTCCTAGATTGCATTAGGCAATCTAAATGGAACGGTGAGCATAGGCTTGCTGTGACAAGGCTTATGCAAGTCAAAATGACCAAGGAAAACAATAGACAAAATATGTAAAGGAAGACAATGACATAAACTAGCGTTGTGTATAAAGTATGTAGTTACCGGTCATTGGGATATTATTCTGACCCATCCTCGTTACAACCAACAGGAAAAATTTAGAGGGACATGTACTAATACAAGATGAGAATGGCAAAAGGGCAGATTTCCTTATGTATGCCCGACACCGACAAGGGCACTAGAGATTAAAGGTGTCAAGCTTGGTCAGTAATCATATATTATATTACACCTTACTATTTTGCTATGAATTTTATCGTCAGTGCTATGATATACTTTTGTTTATTTATGGTATACCAATACCAATGATTCATACTTAGGTAGACTTGGGTTCTCGATTTAGTAAAAATTCGAGTCCACTAAGGTGCGGGTTGTTACAAAGATCAATCGTAGAGAGATAAATATATTCTCCTGCATATCTATATCAAAATACAAGTACATCATTCATATATATAGTATACCCTTCCTTAAGTTTTATATTTTCTAGTTTAACTCATACGATTGTGTTCATGGCATTTTTCTGATCAATTTTCGCAGATAAAGTTTTTCGATTAGAGCTCAAACAAAAATGTTATTAACATTTGAATATTTTAATTAATTATATACGTAATTAAGGAAATAAATGTAATTAACTAATGTTAATCAATGTTAATGTTTACTGAACGTCTAAGCACAATCAATGTTAAATCCGATTGGTCCAAAGTTGGAATTAAATGGGTTAAAATGGAATTTAATGAAATAGTATAATTAGCTAACATAAAATGACAATCGATCAACTTCTGTATTGCGTCGGTCGACCGCTAGCAATTGACCTATGGAAGGGTAGAGGTCAACTGCCTATGTGCCAGCTATTGTAATTTGAACCCAGGCCAATTGACTTGGATTTAAAATAGAATAATCTAATGGTCATCATCGATTCGAACCCTTATAAGTATGGGCCTAGCCCATCACTTTTCTTCTCACGTTTTCTAAAGCGCGGCGAAGCTCTACTAATTTCTTTTCTCCACAAATTCTTAAATCTATATAAAACTGTAATCTATATACATATGTACAAGAGGATAATAGCAGAGGATAATATAGAAGAAGAATAGGATCAAATCGAATTGCCAAAGCCTAGGTAAGAATCTCTTCTTAGATATAGATTTCTAATATGTATGTAAATGTTTGCGATATATATACTCTATTAGGAAGAAATAGGGAGTCAAACATAAATAACAGGGTTAGATCTAGAGATTTAGAAGCTTAAATATGAGTGGAAAATTATATATTTTTGTATGATATTTGATTTATATCGTTGTAAATCTGTTTCTTATGTTCCTAAATATAATTATTTTAGAAGTTGTGTATACATGTAAACCTCGTAATTTTGATAATAATTAATTAAAAGAAATTAATTAAGATATAATAATGCCGAAAAATAGAATATTTGCAAACATCATAATTTGGCTACAAAACCTGCATCATGGGTTCGTAGTGATTTTCTGATCAATTTTCATGTATTAAGTTTTACGATCGAAGTTCAAACGAAAAAATTATGAACGTTTGAATATTTCCAGTCAAAAATAATTTATATATAATTAAGGTAATAAAGATAATTAACTGACGTTAATTACCATCAGTTAAAGTTAATGATAATTAAACGTTAAGCAATATTATGATGGATATAAGTTATCTTAATCAGAAAAATCGGAAACAAATTAAACAAATATAACACGGCAAATTAATTATCGATTATATACATGACCAATAGAACCCCAGGTCGCTCTTCTCATATTTTTTGAGCGACTCCAGAGCTCTATCATTTTCTCTTCCCTATAAAATTCTAAATTCTTTAAAATAGTTATAGTTTATACATATATACAAGTGGAGAATCCTAGAGAATGATTGAGAAGAACAATATGGTCGAATCAAATTGTCAAAGCCAAGGTAAATAATAAATTTGGATCTAAAATATAAATTAAATCCAAATTTCTTTTCTAGTCTAGATTTCTGATAAATATGTGTATGATTGTGGTGTATATATTCAAATAGGGAGAAAAATGAGCCAAAGTGGAATAACAGAGATTAGATCTAGAGATTTGGAAAACTAAAAACATGTGTGGAAAATTAGATATTTTTATATAATATTGGATTTATATTGCTATAAATGTATTCCTATATGCCTAAAAATGTAAATTGGAGTTGTAGACTAAAATTGTATATGTCTAATGAATTTATAAACCTATCTAGATATTCTATGATTGATAACTCGAATTATATATTACATTATGAGAATCTGGAAAATATTAGGTAATAGTAGTCCCTGAATTTGATAGATTAAATATAATTCTAGATTTTTTGATTAATTGATCTATACAAGTAAATACAAGTTAAAAGTTATCACAATAAATTATAGGGATTCAAGTAGTATTTTAATTTATTGGAATGTTGTGTGTTGTAATGTAAATTTCAATAGATTATTAAGTTCAGATTCATAAATAAAAGTGTATCGTTTGAAATGACAAAGAATACATCTAAAAGAAAGAGATGTATAAAATATGGGCATTTTATCATATTTTACACCGTCTATTTCAATAACTAAAAAATATAATTTTTTATAATTCCAAACATACCACAAATTCTCTTTTTGGATAAGATATAGAGATTTGCAGTGTTATCCTTTCCGTTTGGGAAGATGTGATTCCAATGCATTAAAACGTGGAAATCCCTAGGTATGAATTAATAATTGAAGTGTGATAATAATAAGAGTTAAATTAGAAGTCAAGATATAAATATATGCAATAAAGACAAGATAGAATTAAATAGCAAACAGTAACAACGTAGGCAAGTAGTAATTTAAGAATAAAAAGGGTGTGGGAAGTTTATTAAAAAGGGAGGGCAGTAAATGTTAAAATGGAATAGAATAACCTTAAATTAAATGGGAAAAGATATTTAAATCTTTTAAAAGAAAATGGTAAATGACCTTAAAATAAATAAGATGTAAATACATGAAGAAGTAAATGTTAATAATAGTGAACGGTGGAGGCGTAATAATTAAATAAGTAGAAATGAATACACACGCACACACGCTGTTACTCGGTATCCTAACCCAACTGTCTTGGGCTGATTGCAAATGATAGATTCGACTATTGTCAAGGACAGTGGCCATGGATCAATGGTCGTAGGACCTGAAAATAAAGTACTGATGGTTATATGAAGTTAGACTTGGATAGAGTTGGAAGATAAACGATGTAAGATGCTTGAAATATGGATATTATCTTGGACAAGCAAGGGATCGCATGGCTTGGTAGTATCATAGAGATAGACATGGTTGGTTAGACAAAGGGTTGAGGGCTCGACATAGATGAAGGTAGATGGATCGGCATGTTTTATTGGCCTGGAAAGTTATGAGGAGCGGATCGGCATAGCATATAAAAGGGATTGGCAGAACTTAATAATTAGCAAGGTGTCGGCATATGTGAGTCCACCAAGGAGGTCGACATATGTAAGAAACTAAGTGCATTCTTGATTTCAGCAATCAATATTTTAGGATCTAAAGTTCCAAGGCAGATGAGATTTGGAGAGCAAGGTGTATGGGCCCTAGGGAACCTACGCTAGGGATCGCATGTCAAATGGCCAAAGAAAGAGGGATTGACACATAGCTACTTGAAGGGTTTGGCAGAAATAGCTTACAAGGGGAGCTGAGCCGAATATAAATCAAAAGCATGAGCTCCGCTAATCTAAATGATTTGATATTTGAAGAGCCAACATATCTAAACATGAAGAATCCATCATAGAGATCGTTGTCCAAGAACCGACCTATGAAAGGATCGGTATCGATCCCTCTTCATTGGGATTTAGGCCTAGCGACCCCTTTGGTGGGCTATGGATTAGATGATCTTTTAATCGAAGTTTCAGAGAGATTAGTGGTCACATTCACCTATAAATCCTGGCCTATAGGGTCATTCTGAGGATCCTTACGCTGCTGATTACTTCAATCTTTATTGTAATCAAGTTTTTTCTTACTTCTTGCCGATGTAATCAAACTATTAGTGAATCAATAAAGATAAAATTCTAAGTGGACGTAGGTATACAATGCCGACGCACCATAAATTCTTGTGTTCTTGATTATTGCTTTGATTTGTCTGTTAGTTTATTCTATTCCTCGGTTTACATTTTTCTTTCTTCATTTACTTCTCTACATAAATCTATCCTTGGGTGTTTGTGGCCAATTTGGCTGCAAATATTGTGGTGCTTTCACCGAGAACTTGATTCTCAGCTTGTTAGGATCCCCTTTGTTGCTACTGGATCGGGCAAATCCCTCGAAGGAGATCCATATTTATATTCATAAAGTTGCATATACTATTTGGATTTACTAAAATCTAAGCAAGGAGATTGTTAATGGTGAGACATACCAGATCTACTTCTCAGAATGCGGGTGGAAATGAGACTGCTCGCATTCAGTAAGGAGGCCCAAGTAATAGGCCTACAAATTTGAATGGTGATCTAATTGAAGTTCAAAACCTTGTTGATTCTATAACCAGAACTGAATTTCATAATCTAATTAGAGAGTTGATGGAAAGTCATTGACAATTAAATCAAAAAATTTAGACTAATATTAACCCGATGAGCCAGATTACTCAACAATAGCATGGGAAGGCAAGAAGGGATCCCACTCCTTACCCCTCATTGGAAAGTTCAAGCTTAACGGATGAATACCACATGCATAGGCATCACACGGTTGAAGGATATCATGTAGAAACATCGAAGCGTCGCTTGGCATAGCAATATAGTCTGCCAAGACCGATTAGTGCCGATCCCTCCCTAGGATCGGTACCGATCCCTCCTCCAGAGGAGGATACCCCCATTACACTTGGGGATTCGTGCTGGAGTTATTATTGAAAGCTTGGATGGTGGAGTTCGATCGAATGCTGATCAGGTAACCCATTGGAATAACGACGAGATAAATGTTCAAGGTGCACATAAAGAAGATGGTGAATCAAGAATGCATGAAATGGTATATAGACATCAACCGTACTATTCAGGTGAGATGAAGCCCTATCACTGCTGGCACCCTCCATCCAAACATCGGACTTATTAGCAATGGTCAGATAGTTAGTGAGAGAGAACCAAGGCTTGACTAATGATGACAGGGAAATCTCAAGAAGCCATACTCCATTTACTTATAACGTTCTACGTCCAAAATACCCAAGAAGGTTCAACATGCCATCAATTCCTACATATAATGGAAAAACCGACCCTAGGAAGCATATTTTGAGATACGGATGGTTGATGGATTTTGCGATGGATAATGACGCGACTAAGTGCTAATGCTTTCCTATAATCTTTTCTGGGATAACAGTAATGTGGCTAACGAGACTATCTCCATGGTCAATTTTGAGATTCAATGAGTTAGCAACCAAGTTTGTAGAGAAATTCAGAATGCACACAACTCGTCCTAAATACGTGATGTCCCTTTCTAGCGTGATCCAGACTCTATGGGAATTATTAAAGCATTACTTGGAGAGATTTCATACCTTCTCCATGGAAGTCAGTAACCTAAGTGATCAGGCTAGACTTACGGCTGTGATGAGAGGTGTTGATCCGGAATCCGAATTTGTGGCTGGCTTGCTGGAAAACCACCTGCCACGTTAGAGCACTTCTATTAAAAGGCAGCTAAGTTTCAGAGGAAGGAGGAACCCAGGTCCTTCAGGAAAAAGAACGTTGCAGGAACAAGTGGAGAAGTAGTACAGAGTAGTATTGCAATAAAACAATCTGATGATAGTTCTAGGAAAGTAGAGGTGAATGTGTAGAATAAGCTGAATCAACAAAGAAAGACGAAGATAGGAATCGAGGGCGGAAGAGGGATTTTAGGAGACTAAAGTCTAGGAATCCAATGTATGACAATTACACGCTTCTAAATCCATCCCCAGAGAACATTTATTTATCCACTTGTAATAGCATATAATATAGGATGCTGCCTCCAAAGGAGTCAACAAAAAAGTAGAAGCATACTGGGAAATATTATCAGTTTAATGAATATTATAAGCACAATACGATGAAAGCAGGTATTTCCAAGATGTTATAGAAAAGTTAATTCGAGAAAGGAAATTGCAGCAGCTTGTGAAAACCCCATAGGATGGTGGATAGGGGACATCTGACCCCAATCAAGGACGAGCCCCGTGTAGGCATGGACTAGTGGAAGACTGGTGATAAATAGTTGGAGGATCACACTCTACAAACAGGAGTCGGTAAGAGATAAAGTGTTATCCTAGCGCGATAAGACATGTAGATTTTGAATGTTGTTCGAATACGAAAGATGGAGCTTTAGGAAAATAGCATCACACCATGGAGGATGATATTGTGTTTAGAAATAGGATGGAGAAAAAGTAGAGGCTCCAACAATTAACCCGATGGTCATTTCAGCTGTGATTGATCCTGCGTTGGTGAGAAGGATTTTGATTAATTGTGGAAGTTCAGTGAATATAATCTTCGAAAAGGCATATGATCTGATGAGAATGGAAGCCAAAGACTTAAAACCATCTAAAGCTCGTATTCATGGCATTGCGGCCGAAACTATTGGATATGTGGAATTACCTGTTCAATTGGGAGAAGTTGAATGAAGGAGAATGCAAATCTTACTGTTTATTTTTTTGGATGTTGACTCTTTGTACAGTGTTTTTCTAGGCCGACTGGCCATGGCTGAATTCCAGGCAGCTCTTGCCATATGGTATTTAACTCCGAAGTTTCTGATGGATAATGTTGTAGGATTTTTTCATGGCGATCAGGCGACTGGATGTACCTGTTATGTAGCTGAGTTGAGGGAAGCTCAGTGCAAGGTGTGGGGAAAGGGTGTGGACAAAGCTGTCCACATCCAAGATAGCAAAGATTGACAATTAGCGCCCGAGCCTTGGCTCGGGAATCGTAGTTGGTTTTATAGAGATATAAATCCGAGAGATGACGAATAGGAGACCAAAGAGAATAAGGCTACACCGGCTGAGCTGACGATTGGTATCATGATCAGCCATGACGATCAATCACGAGTCTTGAAGATTGGGTGACAGCTTAGCCCCCCGATGATGAAAGAACTCGCTGGTTTTTTCCAAGCGAATGTAGATATATTCGCTTGGACTCACTCTGAAATATTGGGAATCTTGCCTGCCATTACGAGCCATGCATTGAACATTGATCCGAAGTATGTTCCGGTGAAGCAAAAAAGATGAAGCATGGATCTGAAGAGGTCTGCTACTCTTAAAGAGGAGGTAGATAAACTAAGAGTCAATGGGTTTATCCGCAACACCCTCTGTCCTGAATGGATATCTAATCTCGTACTTGTGAAGAGGGGGGATGGAAAATCGAAAACGTGCATTGATTACTCAGATTTGAACAAAGCGTGTCCAAAAAAAGGTTTTCCCCCTTCCAAGGATGGATCAATTGGTTGATTCAACTGCAGGACACGAATTTCTATCTTTTATGGATGCGTATTCGAGATATGACAAAATCTTGATGCATATCCCCAATCATGAGCACACCAATTTTGTTACACGCGCTAGGCTGTATTATTACGTAGTTATTCCATTTGGATGGAAGAACGTCGGAGTAACCTATTAGCGCTTATTTAGCATGATGTTCAAAGATCGGATTGGAAAAACAATGGAAGTGTATATGGATGATATGCTCATGAAGTCACGACGATCAAGCGACCACATCAGAGACTTGGCCAAAATGTTTGACATTCTCCGATATTACGAGATGAAAATCAATCCTTTAAGTGTTCATTTTTGTTGCATCAGGAAAGTTCTTGGGCTTTATTGTCAATGCTTGTGGAATAGAAGTTAATCCAGAGCAGATTCATGCTATCCTTGATATCCAAGCACCAAGGACCATTAAATAAGTGTTGATTCTAAATGGGAAGTTTGTCGCTTTCAGTCGATTTATCTCTAGAGCTACCAGCAAATGTATTCCTTTCTTGGTTTGATTAGGAAGAGAAAAAGAAACTTTGAGTTGACATAGGATTGTAAAGATGCATTCCAAGCTCTAGTGAATCATTTGGAGAAACCCCCTATCTTGTCAAAGTCGGTAGATTATAAGGAGTTGTACATTTATTTGGCTATATCAGCACATGCTATAAGTGCCACCTTGATTCGTGAGGAGAATCAAATCTAGAGGCCGGTGTATTACGTCAGTAAATGATTGACAGAAGAAGAAAGGAATTATCTAAATAAAGAGAAATTAACGCACTGCTTGCTAATTGCATCATGGAAGCTTCGTCCGTACTTTCAGGCACATCCTATCAATATGTACACCGACCAGCCATTATGGCAGGTCCTACAGCGATCTGAGACGTCTAGGAGGTTAATCAAATGCAACATTGAGCTCAGCCAATTTGACATTACATATCTTCCTCGAAGATCTATCCAAGGTCAGGCATTGGCAAACTTTAAAGCGGAGTTTACTTTGCAATTTGATCTTCTAGAAGATAATGAAATCCCTACTATATGATTGGGTTTGTATACAAATAGAGAATCTAATGATCATTGTTCTGGAGCTGGGATTGTGCATGTAACTCCTGAAAACCAGTCGATTTGTTATGCTTTGTAGCTTGATTTCCTAGCAACAAACAATGAGGCTGAGTTTGAAGCTTTGATTGCTAGACTTAAACTCGCTAAAGAACTTAGAGTTAAACCTCTTAAAATATTTTGTGATTCGCAATTGGTGGTGTATCAAGTTAAAGAAGACAATCGGGCTAAGAGACAATGGATTGCCCTATATCTTACCCAAGTTCAGGAGTTGTTGACAGAATTTAAATATTATGACATCTCACATATTCCACGTGATCAAAAAGGGTGGCTGGTTCATTAGCAAAGTTGATATTTCTCCGAGATACACAGTAGATGGGCTAGGTTACGGTCGAGGTATTACATACCCAAGTATAAGCATGATGGAAATCGACCAAATACTGGAGGCAGAATCTAGAAGGGAATCGTGCATGACTCCAATTAAAGACTATTTACTGCATGGAGCCTTGCCTGATAAAAGAAATGAAAAACGACAGGTCCTTCGCAAAGCTTCGCTGTATATTATGCAAGAAGGAATTATGTATAACAAAGGTTTCTTAGTCCACCTACTTTGGTGTATCGCTCATGATGAGATAAAGCATGTGCTAAAGGAAGTTTATGAAGGAGAATGTGGCGATCACATTGGAGGGAGAGCTCTGGCAAAGAAGATACTCCATTTTGGGTATTATTGGCCAACTGCAAATCGAGATAGTGCTGATTATGTAAGACGATGTGATAAATGCCAGCTATATGAAAAAGTCCCGAGAGCTCCGCCAATAGAAATCACGCAACTGGTCAGCCTACGGCCATTCGTCCTGTGGGGTATAAATATTATCGGTTCAATATCAATCTCCAATGGCGAAGCGAAGTACGCTATTGTGGCAGTTGATTACTTCCTAATAGGCCAAGGAAAAACCTTTAGCTACGATCACAAACAAGAAAGTAATCAACTTCATCGTTCGAAACATCATATGTCATTTCGGTCTCCCACGAACTATTGTAACTAATAACAATACTCAATTCGATAGTACTAAATTTAAAGACTTTGTCAAAGATATCTTATTGAAAAGAGATTTGCAGCAGTTGCTTACCCTCAGGAAAATGGACATGTTGAAGCTGTAAATAAAATCATTAAGTCACTGAAGAAGCGTTTGGAGAAGGCTAGAGGCAACTGGGTGGATGAACTCCCTTCGACGCTTTGGGCTATAGAACCACTCAGAAGTTCACAACCGGTCATACTCCATTCGCCCTTGCTTATGATTCAGAAGCCATTATTCCTATTGAACTCAAAGTCCCTTCTCATTGAGTGACTTACTATAATCCCAAAACTAATCAAGATCTCCTCTTGGAATCTTTGAACTTTATAAATGAGAAGCACGAGGAAGCCGATCTAGGGGCAGCTGCACACCGACATTGCTTCGTTCGGTATTACAATACTAAAGTTCGACCGAGAACCTTCAAAATTGGTAATCTCGTTTGGAAATGGGTTTTTGCTACCCTGTCACACAGAATCCGATTTGGAAAGGACCATATGTCATTGAACAAAGGCTTGGAGAAGGAACTTTCAAGCTAGTAACCGTCGATGGCATTACACTTCCAAGAGCATGGAATAGCGAACATGCTCCCAGATTTTGGAATCAATCAATCGTGGCAACCCCTGATGGGATCAAACAAGATGAACGCAATCAACTTGTTCATTTAATAATTCCCATTCATAATCCAAAGAATGGGATACACCATAAGGAAAGAATGTGACCGACAATCTAGAGATTGAAAAATTCCTGCTTGGGCCGTGGGATTGAAATAAAAACCGAAGCCACCATGATACGACTGATTGCTTGCTAAATCAAAACCCCAAATTCTGGGGGGTAAATTAATCAATCACAAAAGTGTATGACCCACATGCTCTCTAAAATAACTCTAAGTCCCTAGAGTGCGAACTGGAGTTTAAACATAAATCGAATGGAGAACGACCGCCCACGAGGTAACTGTAAGTCCCTAGAGTGCAAACTAGAGTATAAACATAAATTGGGTGGAGACCGACCCTCCATGAGATAACTCTAAGTTCCCAGAGTGTAGGCTGGGGTATAGACGTAAATCGGGTGGAGACCGACCGCTCGTGAGATTACTTTGAGTACCCAAAGTGCAGACTAGAGTATAAACATAAAATAGGTGCGAACCGTCCACCCATCAACTGAACCTTATCCCCAAAGTGTGGATATCTTCATGAATGAATAGATGAATGGATTTCAACCGTTCTCTATTCCACAAACTCTACCTTGAAACAGACAGGAGGAGTAAAAACTTGCTAAGGGTGGAATTCGATCATCCGACTTTTGGCCTCACCAAATCAATGCCGAGAGCAGAAGCACAGTTATCCAAAAAAACCGTGGAATCCAACAGCATAACACTAAGGCCCAAGCCTATTGTTTTATAGAACTTGAGGCCATGATCGCTTGGAGGCTTTGAGATGGAGTTGGTGAATTGTTATCAAATTTACGAGCAACGAATTACAAGTACATTAAATGGAAAGTAATCGTTCAACTACTTTTAAAACATTTCATATGAAGCATAACAGAAAACAAAAGCTTTTATATGCATAATAGGTGTCGAAAATTTAGCACGGGTTATTCCAAAAGATCGGGATTCATACCTGTTCAACTACAACTACTGAAAGAAGCAACTATGCCAATTATATACATTGAGCTGAAGCGGTAGCTATTTCTTTGACTTTCTCTCTCTTTTGAATTTCTCAAGGGTAAAGCCACTCGTGCTTATCTTTCTGGACCCTTTGCTGCCTTTGGCCGGAGACCTTGTGGAGGTAGGAGGAAGTTTATCAGGGATCGACCCACCCAGTGGAATAATTTACAATGGAACATGGTAAGGATCTTCAATGCCCACGTCGGTGGGTTCAATTTTAACCTTTTTTTTCAACAGTTCCTCCCTTTTGATTTGCTCCTTCACGTTGGTCTTATTAGTGGGTTTCAAAGCACCGATAATTATTATGTCATAAGATTTGTCGGTTGGGAGTGGATCCTTGGTTTCATCTTCATCAAGGTCATCGATGACTTGAGCATCGAGTCCTAAAACATTAGCAGCAGTCGGGTCTTCAGCCATTTTCTCATATTGATGTGCAGCAGCACCACTTCTGGGAGTTTGATTGGAGGCCAAAAGACTTGCAAAATTTGTTAAAATAAGGATATTAGCTAAAATCATCGCGCATGAGGAACAAATTTTTTTCATATGCTGAGGAGTATAGCATGATACCAAGCATCTAGTTCACTCTCTGCAGTTGTCGAGGTGCCTCCTTCTAAAATGGGGGCTAACATTTTGGATTTGAAGCCAGGCTTATCCGGATCGTAGCCAAGATCCTACTCCATATCATGAGAAATTGATGTTCCGGCTACTTGGGATGGAGTGGGACCCTTAGGATCAATCCTTGAAGACTCGGCAATATTCTCTCTTCCTCCAGTAGGTGCAAAAGCTTTGAAAAACTGAAGCTTTTTGGCAGCTAGATCGGAAGGCTCATTTCCATACTAATCCTTCTTCGTTGAGGTCGGCTTCATCCAGTTCATTTTTCTTCATCTCAACAATGTTCTCCCGGGATTCATGAATGATTTGAGATAACCCTCTCCGAGAAAACTTAAGTCGCCATGGACTAAGACTTTGGCATTGTATTCAATAATCAACTGGTCGAATAAGTCCTTAATCTCATTCCTACTGGACTCTATGGCAGCTTCCACTAAGGAGTTAACTTGTTTGGTCGTCTCTTTTCGGCCCTCTTCTCGAGCTTTTTCTTTAAGAGCTTCAATTTTGGCAAATTGCTCATCGAGTTTAGCCTCTGAGCTTCTAGCCTCGAAAATTTCATCGCAGTACTTCTACGATTCCTCTTGAGCTTTGATTTTTTCCTCCCTTTCCTCCTTTAAAAGTTCTTCAAGTTCCTCAATGCGTCGAGCCAGAGCATCTTTCTCCTTATGCAAGGAGTCATTTTCTAAAGCAAGTGTCCCACTACAATGAAGTGCCGCGTCGAGTTCCTTTTATTAGAAACTTCCAAACGGATTACAGCCTCTGGCTTCTCCTTAGCGTTCTTTGCTTCAACAAGTTGGGTTTTAAATTCTAATAATCCAGTGTCTTGATGCTTGATTATATAGCTTCTAAATTGAGGCGATCTATCTCATGTTGACACTCGATGGATACTTCAGAGACTTTTTCCGCCAAGTATATAAATGATTCATGTTGCACAAATATATCATTGGTGCACGTGAATGAACTTTTCGTGGCATGGCCCGAATTTAAGTAATGAAAGGAAGGAATTTAAAACCGTCAAAGAAAATCTTTGAAAAAGAGACCTTGAGCTCAACTAATTTCTCTGCTGTGGAAACGTCGATATCGGTGGCCGGCAATGGTGGATCAGAGGTAGCAAGTGGATGTTTGCCTGATCAATGCTTACTAGACTATCTAGAGCTGGAATGTTGCTCATGAGATGCAGCGATATGAGGGCCATGATAGGAAGGTTGGTCTCTACTTTGAGCAGGGAAGTCAGACTGTTTGCCTCGACGAGATGTTTGGGACTGGGACATGCTTTTGGAAGAGGATTCCGTTGAATGATAATTCTTATCCCATCCCTCGTCTTTCTCCCTACGCCAGGTGGACTCTGAATCCTGGCTAGATCGGTGGTATGCTGAAGAACTTCTAAGGTGATCGAAGGCCCTGGATTGGGACATTGCACCCATAAATACCAATCGAAAGCATATTAGTGATTGTCATATGAAATACTAACCAAAAGTGTATAGTGAAGTGCATGTGGTTGTGAGTGCATAATGTTCCCCCAACAGACCGGTGACTATAGCCTTGCTCATCGCCATTTTCTCTCCTTCACTAGAAGTTTGGATGCCTCCACCACTTATGGAGGGGGAGTTGAGTCCTTCAATGTTAACGTTTGGAAAGTCGTAAGACATGATGTCATTCGGAATTTATAGATTTTAAAATCCTTTTAATGAACTTTCCAAGTATTGAGAGGACGATTCCTCTTCAACAGAAGTAATAACAAACAATAGATCCACGGTAGATTTTCTTCTACGAAGCCCGTACGCATACCATTTCTTTCTTTTGTAGGTGTCTGGGATTGTGCCACTTGCAACGGCTCAACCATTGGTGCTTTCTAGGGGCCTGCATTGACATCTCCTAGCTTGTCGGCTTGAGAATCCTTAATCTCGCCCTCCTTAGTATCATCCCAAGTCTCCTCGGTAGAGGGCATGACGAGATTGATGGTATCCCTTTTTTCTACAACATTCTTTGATAATGTCGCACTTCCAGGAAGTCTGATACTATGACCATCTTCCAACAGCCCGAACAAGGATAGTAACTCGTCAATTACGAGGAGTTTTATGTCCCTATCCTCAACGAGGGTAACGTGGATGGCAGTGAATGCTCTTGAAAAACCAGTGCCCTTAGGACATGGGCAAACATCTGAAAAAACTCCAGATGTATGTTGATTTAAAGGAAAATTTATGACTTGGAGTAGTGAACTTGAGAGGGAAGTGAAGTAATACTTATATCCTTCTAACCATTGTCTCGCAAATCCTAGAGGGCATTGAATGTAAAGCCATTCTTGCTTGAATAGTGAGAGTTTGTTCCAGGCACCCGTCAGAACTTGGCAATTTGGTAGGGGCTCGAGAAAGTCATAAGATGGGCTTCCCAATCGTTGTTTAAATTTGTAGATAAATCTTATATCTTCAGGAGTTGGAGGATGAAATATGACATTCATGAATACCAAGAAGGTTCCATGTATAAAAGCATAACTATTGGGATGAAGTTGTGTAGGAGCTATCACAAACGAATTGAAGGGCGGTACGCATCCAACCCAACGGACATTCCCAAACAAACTTCTGTGAATAAAATAAACCGACGGAGAGCAGCCTCGCCAATTCAAGAAGCCCGCGAATCCATTGGATTATCCAGTAGAATAGCACCCTCTATAGCATCAGGAGCATGACTTATATTTTCCATTGGAAGGAGCGGAATATATGAGAAAAGATCGGCTTGAGAGTTAGAAACTTCTGTTTATTCCACATGATGGCTTGGAGAAGGCCTGCCAGATATTGTGAAACTGGACTTTGCTTCAGAACCAATGTCTCACATCACCAAATCAGAAGACATGCCAACTGAACGCTTCGAGCTTCCGAAATCTATATCAAGTATACTCAGTAGATAATCGAGTTTAGAAAAGTAATATGTTCTCCCGTGCTAAGGGCAAACTAGTGTAGTGCAGTTCGGTATATAATTGATATAAATAGTTTGAAATCAGAAAAATGAAATAAAAGGCTAGACTTGGGATTTTTGTCCAGAGAGACCTCATTGCTGACCATCTCAATTGGTAAGAAAATTAATTGGCTGCGAAAGCTTTAGGATCGAGTATCGGCATATCGAAGTATGAAGTTTGTCACTTAAGTTCATTTACAAGTTTATCACTTAATCCATACTGAAAGTCTCCGAGATTTGGTTGTTCAATCTCAAGTTTAACATTTTAAACATGCATGTTAGATTGTCTATTGTCGTCATGTGTTCAAGGTTAGCAAGGCAACTAATAGTAATTGTTGAGTAAACTAAGTTAGATGAGTATGCTAGTTCGAAAAACCAAACGTTGACCCTATGCCGATCCCAAAGGAAAGGCCGATCCCTATCCAACACCTTTATAGCGATCCTTAACTATTTAACGACTAATCTCCTATTGGATTAGAAAAATATCTAAAAATTAAATTAAAAATTAACCGCAAGCGCACGACATACAATGTTATTACGTGGTGAGTACGGATCGATCTGCGGAGAATTGTATTGATTTTGAAATTTTCTAACCAATCAAATTAACCAAGAGTTTGAAATGATTTTAAGCTAAAAAATGTAAAAACTAAGAAAGGTAGAATGGATAAAATTATGGGAGTTTGAAGGAAATTTAGAGGTAAATTCCTTCTCATGATTACATAAATCAACAAAATGAAATTATGTCCTCCCTTTTGGTCATTAGTGAATTTCGTTGATATGTTTATCAATAAGTATGGAATATTTGTGCTATTAATTAGCCTAATATATACCATCAAACTTTAGCATACCCACTAAACTGCTTGCTAACTCTCATGAAAATTGACAACGAATTTGAAAATAAAATATATTCTAAGCATGATCTATTCACTATTGATTAGCAATATAGACCATTAAATTTTGATTTTAAAATCCACTTCACTATCATAATCATATGTAGATGAAGAGACAATTTATGTTTTTGTTTGTTTAAGCATAGCCTATTTGGTGTTAACAACATAAGCTGCCAAATTCAAAGCTAAAACAACAAAATTTAACCTATTCAAATATTTATATTAAGCATAAAAAAATAAAAAATATCAAAATGTTGAATCTACATAATTAGGAGAGCTTCATTACCTCTAAATTGAAGGGGTTTAGCCTCTTATATTTATTATCATTTCAACAAATGTAGTATTCAATGTGAAATAAAAACAAGAAGAAAATACAAGGTAATTAGAAGAGAGTTAATTGAAATGAAATAAAAGCTATTCTACTTGCATAAAAAAATGAAACTAAGCTATTAACATAAAAGGAAAGAGAGCATGTAAATAGGAAAGGGCATGAACTAAAATTGCATAAAAAATAAAATTACATGAAAGAAGGAAATGACTAAGTTGCCATGAAAAAGAAAAGAAAGTTTATATTTTATTTTTGAGCCTAAAACTAACTAACTAAAGAGGATGCTCAAAGGCTAAGAGCTTAATTACATGAACATATAGGGTATTTTTACAAGCCTAAAATCCTAATGCATATTTTTGGGACTACCAAAATACCCCTTTGGGAAGTGTCGCCACCCAGCTATCATTAGCATGAAATAATCCTCCATTTAAATGTGCATGAAACTTTCAGCTCCACTAACTTGTGCATTAGCTTCTAATTGTAAATTAAGGTAAGTGGGTGGGTGAGGTCCTCCATGATACATGAGTTTGAATTATTTGCATCTTCATTCCTTTATTTCCTCTTATGCATGCACATTTTTCATGAAATTATCTTCCATTTGAATCCAAATTCCTGTAAAATAACATAAAATGTCCAAATAAAAATTCTCAAATTAACATATGCACAAAAATGACCATCTTGCCCCTATATGAAGATGAATATATAATGATTTGAAAATAATTTAAATTTTGGTTTAAATATGTTAAAATACCTTATATGATCATTTATTTAATTAAATACGATTAAATATAGAAGTAAAAATATACGCATTTATGTGCACATCATTAGAATAGGGAATGTCGATCCCTATTTGATACCACCACCCAATAACGATCCCTCTACATAACTAAAACAACTGAACCCTATCATTGCAGTAGTACAGTCCACCGATCCCTCCATCAAAGCATTCCCTACCAATCGCTCTCCTAACCTTCCTTATCGGCCCTCTCTCTGAACCTTCCTTACCGATCCCTCTCTCCTTAACCATCCTTACCGATCCTTCTCCTCAACCTTCCTTATCGATCGCTCTCTCCAAACCTTCCTTGTTGATCCCTCTCCCCTAAACCATCCTTACCGATCCCTCTCCTCAACCTTCCTTACCGATCACTCTCTCCAAACCTTCCATACCGATCCCTATCCTTAACTAAACTAACTAAATAGTCGATCCCTTCATTTCTCTACCCCTCTCTTCTTCACTTAGAAGTCTAAGCTGACCCCTCATCTCTCTTCTTCTTCTCCTATTCCTACACCCAATTCAACCTACCAAACCCCTATTCCAGTAATCATCAATCCCAGACACCCGCGAACAACTCAGGGCTAAGAATCTTATCGTATATTTAAAGGAAGTATTGTTGAATCTTACCTATGTAGAAGTATGAATGTTTGAATTAAAACAAGAATGAATGTTTGGAGGTAATTGAGATGGAAAGGGGTGAGGGGCCGATTTTTGGATTAGTTAAAATCATGGGTGAATTTAAGGCAAAGGATTGGAGAATATGTTGTTGAGGCAAGGGCTCGGTCTGAAGGCAAGTGAATAAAGGAAAGTGAAGAAGGTAAGAGGGGAAGCTAATATATATAGGGAAGAGGGTTCGGTCCAAGATATGGAGCTCGTGATGAGAAGTGAAGGTTGGATGTGGAGCCTTGCCGAGCCCTCCTTACATGGCTAAAAAGATGGATTGGCATAATGAATGTCGATCCCTATAGATTTTTTAAAAAAAAAGAGGGAAAAAAGGATTGTGGAGATTTGGTTATAGACATGAATATAAAAAATATAATAGAAATTAGCAATGACCCGTGGGATTTTGAACACGTATGGGAGTCCGCAGCAGAAACATGTATATGAATATGCATGAGAGTTGTTTAAAAGTTCAACATTTTGAAATCTGTAGAAATTGAAATTAAACCTGAAACTTTCAAGTTCAAGGTTGGACTAGATAGTAAAAGTTTATAACTCTCGCATAAACGGATTTATATATGATTGATAGAATATGGCAGTGGATTTATATTATTGAAAATCGACCAAGCATCATGGCAATCAGTGAAGAATTCAATGTCGTGAAAACACGATTTAACAAAGGAATAACAATCATTCAGAAGACTAGATGAACCTCTTTTCAACAATTTAGACTTGTTTCGATTCAAAGCACATCATGTTATTCACAAGACATACTTTGGGGGGCAAGTGTTACCCAGTATCCTGACCCGGCTATATTGGACTGATTGCAGCTGATAGATTCGACTGTTGTCAAGGACGATAGCTACGGGGACTCAAAAGTAAAGTACATATGGTTATACAAATTCAGACTTGGATGGAGCTAGTAGATAAATGATGCAGGATGCTTGAAATATGGATATTAGCTTGGACAAGTAAGGGATTGGCATGGCTTGGTAGTACCATAGGGATCAACATGGTTGTTTAGACAAGGGGTTGGCATGGATGAAGCAATTGAGGGATGACATAGATGAAGGTAGATGGATCAGCATGTTTTATTGGCCTGGAAAGTTATGAGGAGCATGTCGGCATAGCGTATAAGCGGGATCAACAGAGCTTACTAATTAGCAAGGTGTCTGCATATGTGAGTCCACCAAGGAGGGGTCGGCATATGTAAGAAATTAAGTGCATTCTTGATTTCAACAATCAATATTTTGGGATCTAAAGTTCCAAGGCAGATGAGATTTGGAAAACAAGGTATATGGACCCTAAGGAACCTACCCTAGGGATTGCATGTCAAATGACCAAAGAAAGAGGGATCGACACATAGGTACTTAAAGGGTTTGGCAGAAAATAGCTTACAAGAGGAGTTGAGCCAAAGATCAGTCAAAAGCATGAGCTCCACTAATCTAAATGATGTGATATTTGAAGAGCCAACATATTTAAGCACGAAGAAGCCACCATAGGGATAGTTGCTCAAGAATCGAACAATGAAGGGATCGATACCAATCACTCTTCATTGGGATTTGGGCCTAGTGACCGCTGTGGGTCCTTATGGATTAGAAGGTCTTATATCCCAAGTTTTAAAGAGATTGGTGGTCACCTTCACCTAAAATACTGGCCTAAGGGGTCATTTTGAGGATCCTTACACTGCTGGTTACTTGAGTCTTTATTGTAATCAAGCTTTTTCTTTCTTCTTGCTGTTGTAATCAAATTATTAGTGAATCAATAAAGATAATCTTTAAAGTGGACGTAGGCATACAACACCGAACCACTATGAATTCCTGTGTTCTTGATTATTGCTTTGATTTGCCTATTATTTTATTCTATTCCTCGGTTACTTTCTTTATTTACTTCTCTACATAAATCTATCCTTGGGTGTTTGTGACCAATTTCGCTGCGAACGTACACACGCGTATATATACACATATACACATATAGATATACATATACATATATACAAAAAAATACACATATATACATACATATACATAGAGATATACATATACACAAACAAATACACATATATACATACATATACATACACACATACATACACGTACATACACATATAGCCTCAAGTATGCATTTATGACGGGTGTGAATTATTAAAGTTAGTAAATAATTTAAGTGGATAAGAATGACATAGTCATCAGAATGGTTTGGATTGCGAGGTTAATGAAGTTATACAACAGAAGTCTATCCACCACAAGGTGCTATTAGTAGTTGCGTATACATTATGCCGATGTGGGATATATCCAACTGCAGGACACATGGAATTATTTATTCTTGTGTATAGGTGAAGGGTTACCATAGTAGGGTCTGCTTTAATTTTGTTAGTAGGGTTATTACCTTGGTTGCATTATGCAACCTAAATAGGACGTGAGAAAGGCTTAGTGCTCTGTTAGTGTGTTTTGCACTATATTAGGGAGTATGAGATGTACATAGGTCGAGAACGTTACCAGTCCTAAGTGATCAGTGAAAAAACAAGGGCTACACCTAAACGGGCTACACCTCCTACTAGTGTAGGTCATGTTTCGGTCATTCGCTACCATAGTTGTTTGCTAGCTTGTTTGTTAGGCTATATAACAATTAAGCAAGGTCTTTCAAAACGAGTGGGGTAGTCCAAGAAGCCGAGTCCTCCATAGTCCATGAAGCTGGGTCCATAATAAAAAGTAGAAAAGTAAATAAATCTCTAAGGCAAGATAGAATATGGCTAAACAATTGTGATGCCATTATTATGAACTACAGGACTTCCTTGGTATGCACGATGGCATGGGAGTGATATTGCATTGATGATGGATCTTGATAAAGTGTTAGGTTACGGATACTAGCAGGGGTAGTATCTTGGTCAAATGTGGACTGTGGTACTTATATATATGTGTGTGTGTGTGTGTGTGTGTGTGGTTATGGTTCACTTCAGGTAGACGAGGCCAATCATACGCTTACGTGGAGTTGAGACGACAAAGTAAGATAAAATACATAACATGTGATGGAAGACAATCAGCATAAACTAGTGACATGTATAAAGTATATAATTTACTGGTCACTAGAACAATGTTCTAACCCCTTTTTGATTACAGTCCATAGGATAGCTTTAGAGGGGTAAGTATTAGTGTAAGGCGGGAATGGTTGAAGGACAGGTTTTCTTATGCATGCTTGGTACTGACAATGACATTAGATATTGGAAGTATCAATCTTTGTCAGTAGTCATATGGTTTGTTATACTTTACTATTTCGATGTGACTTATATCGATAATGCTCTAATGTGCATTTATTTATTGGCAGATACCAAATCAACAATTCATACTTTAGCAGACTTGGGTTTTCGATTTAGCAAAAATTGAGGTTTACTAGGGTGTTGTTACATTTGTATTAATGCTTGGTTAGTCGATCTTGAAAAATTAGAAAACCTTGAGTGAACTAATTTTTATTTTACCTATAAATATAAATATATTATACACTAAATCCTATGAATTCCAACTATAGAGTAGTTGATCCATGCATTGAAAAAATGGATAAGTTGCTTATGAGTCGCAACAACGAATGAAGTTGAAGATGTACACCACCTGATTACCCTATGGGATATAGGCCATATGGAAAGGCATTGACTTAAGAAGAGCATGAGTGCAACATATGGAAGGTCCCTGAAGTTGGATATAACGTGACTCCCTAGTTGGGTTACCGATAGCCCAAATAGTTGTAGATCTCCACAAGATTGCTGGTTGATGTTATACAGTAGGTCCAAACAAGGGGAACATAAAAGTCTATATGTTGCAGATATTCAAAAGAAATAAGTCCCGGAAGGGAGGCATGTAGTAATCACTCTAAAATGATTGATATATTTTTATATTGTGGAAGAAGATAAATCAGTAAGTATGTTGAAGAAGAAAGATCCAAGAGAAGGGACAAAAAAAATTCACTTAAAGTCCAACCCTATATGAAAGAATTTAATATAAAAGTTGAAAGGATTTTAATATAAAGGTTTGAGAAAAATATATCTGAAATGATATTCATAGGAACTAATTAAAGGTATAAAACCTTAATTTTGAAAAGTAGGTAAATACTGGATATTTGAAGAAAAAATTAATTAAACATAATTTTTAGTAGAAACTAAAATTAGTTAAATTGGAAATTTCAGTAAATGGAGTTTTGATAAAATATCATTTTCTTTTGAAAAAAAATGTACAGTGCATATGTATTTCTAGAATGAACTTTTTTAAGGGTAGACATATGAAGTGTACTATTTTTAAATTAGGTAAATAGTATGGGAAAGAAGTCAACTCTCGAAAATAGAAGACAATTAATTGAGAGGAAAACTATACAAAATGAAGTAATTTAAATAAGAGCAGTTTAGGTAAAATTAAATTAAATAGTAATATCATTGTAAACTATAAATAAAAATATATTAGGTATTTGTATAAAATAATGTTAGTAACTAGAAATAGCGTTATGAGATTATATTAAAAATAATGCTATTAATCTAATTAGAAATAACATAAGAAACTAAATGCAGAACAAAGGAAAAATAGATATTTTCTTTAGTTGTGCGCATTGATTGCACATATTTTTTGAAAGCCCCCCATATACTATTAGAATCGCTGCTAAGGTTGGAAGTGGATATAGAATAAGTAAAAAGGAAAATAATAGGATGGATTCGGCTTTGGTGCAGGATGTCACAAGTTCGAAACTTGCTTTCGAACGTTTATTTGACATGGGATATGTTGTCCCAATGATTTATTGTATATAAAGTACCAGTTCAAAATAACAATAATAATAATAATAGGATGGAAGCGTCCTTGCCTACTCCTATTTTTAAAGTTTAAATTTGTAAAAGATATTTTGGAAACATTGCAAAGTGTATTTTTAAAGCAAATGGTTTGATATAAGAATTGAATTTCTAAAATTGAAACTTAATAAATGGTTTGAGTTAAAATTCCCAGTTTTAAGAAGTAAAAATCTTTGTTATTGATAAAGGGCTTTAAAAGAAGAAGTTGATTTGAAGAAAAAGGAAAAGATCTCTTTAAAATCAAATTGTAATTTTAAAGTTAAGACATTGAGTTATTTTGGATTTAATAAAAATAGTTTCTATGATCGTACTTTTAAAGATAGAAGTTTTGGGATTAAGTGCTTCAAAAATTTTGAAGCTTCAAATTTTGAAAAAAAATGACGAAAACCAAACCAAAATTTTAATATGGAGTAAATATGAATAACTGCTTAGGTAAGACAAGGTAAAAGATAAGGCTGTGAAGATGATAGCGATCATTGCTCATAGAGTAGCAATAAAGAATCCTCGTAGAATGTAAGGAATGTATTATTAGACATTTGTGCAAGTCATAAGAGGAACCCTTAAAGAAATGACGAATGGTATCAAAGTATACTCCTGCGATTTATTGAACTAACTCGTAAGAAAAGCTAAGAATAAACTTGTGTGATGATTCTTTAACATAACCTTTTCTTTTAAATTGAAAAATTACCATGTAGTAGGATATGGTCCATTATGGACGTTAAACTTTGACTGAATCCCAACTGCGTAAGATGCGGTGTAAATTTTTATACAAACTCATAAAAAAAATTGAAAGTTTTGTTCAAAATTCATAACTTTAGAGATAAAATACTTTTATAAAGAGTTTCGAAAATGGTAGTGAAATTGTAAATTTTTGAGAATTTTTCTAAGTATTTCAAAGTTGAATTTAGAAAGGTTTTGAATATAAAAGATTTTTTCTTATTTTTGAAATACTACATGCTTAGCACAAGGAAATGTTGATAGGTTAACAAGTATAAATTTTACTATGCAGTAGGAGTGATAGTAAAATAAAAGGTAGTCGGTAATGGGGGAATTTTTTTTAATTGTGAGATTCTATTTCTACATCTTATCGATAGGTAAACCAAACTTGTTTTAAAATAACTCCATTTTAAAAAATATTTAAAGATTTTACATAAAATTTACTTATGCAGACTATAGTTGGAAATGTTGGAATAGAGTTAGGAAAAAAAGGAAAGGTTCCAAGGTACAGTGAAAAGAGTACACAAGAGAAGGATGAAAATATATAATTTCTATCTAAACATTTTTCTGGCGTAAGAACAGGTTTAGAAAAATGGGTTGTTTTAAAATTTTATGATCAGTTTTCATCTATAAAATTTTCCAATAATAGTTCAAATGAAAAAGTTGTTAAAGTTTGAATATTTTGAGTCGGAAATAGTTATACATGTAACTAAGGTAATGAAAATAATTAACTGATATTAATTATCGTCAGTTAAAGTTAACTGATAATTAAACATTAACTATTATCTCAGTGAGAACAAAGTGGAAACAAATTAAACAAAATTAAACAAATATAACATTGCAAATTAATTGCCGACTATATACATAACCGATCGGCCTCCAGGTTGCTCTGGTAAAGCGCTAGGTGTAACCCTTGTATTTTAATTTATTGGAATGTAGTGTGTTACAATGTGAATATCTAGAGAATATCAAGTTTAGATTCATAAATAAAAGTGTATCGTTTGAAATGACAAGGAATGCTCATAAAAGAAAGAGATGTATAAAATGTGGGTATTTAATCGTATTTTGTACTGTCTATTTCAATAGCTACAAAATGTAATTCCTTATGATTCCAAACGTAATATAAATTCCCTTTTTGGATAAGATATAAAGATTTACAGTGTCAACTTTTACTTTTGGGGAAGATGTGATTCCATTTCATTAAAATGCAAAAATCTGTACGTATAAATTAAAGAATTAAAATGTGATAATACTAGGAGTTAAATTGTAAAAATCAAGGTATAAATATATGCAATAGAGACAAGATGGAAACTAAACAGGAAACAATAACATGGTAGGCAAGTAGTAATTTAAGAGTGTGGAAAGTTTATTAAACAAGGGAGGGTAGTAAATGTTAAAGAGGAATAGAAAGAAAACGACAATAAAAAGAAATGAAAGTAAATGGAAAATGATATTTAGATATTTTAAAAGAAAACAGCAAATGACCTTAAATTAAATAAGATATAAACGCATAAAGAAATAAAAAATGTTATTAATAATGAATAGTGGAGGTCCAATAATGAAACAATTTAGAATAAATATACATATTTATATATATATAGACACATACATACATACATGCCTCAAGTATGTGTTCATGACAGGTGTGAGTTATTAAAGTTAGTAAATAACTTAAGTGGATAAGAATGACATAGTCATTAGGTGGGTTGAAATATAAGGTTGAAAGTGTTGCACAACAAAAGTCTGCCCATCCAGGGGCTACCAGCAATTGGGTATGCATTATTTTGATGTGGAACATTTCCAACTGTAGGACCCATGGAATTATATACGCTTGTGTATAGGTGAAGGAATACCCCCTTAAGGTCCGCTTCAATCTTTTTAGTAAGGGTATTTCCTTGATTTCATCAAGCAATTTAAATTGTACGGTGGGCAAGGCTCGGTGCTATATCCATGTGTTTGGTACCATATTAACGAGTAGGAGCTATACATAGGTCAAGAACATCATCGGTCCTGAGCAGTCAGCAGAAAGACAAGGTTTACACCTTAACGAGCTATACCTTCTAGTAGCGTAGGTCACCATTAGGTCATACCACCATAGCTGTTTGCTAGTTTGTTTGTTAGGAGGCAAGGCTAGATAAGCACTAAGTGAAGTCTTTCAAAACAAGTGGGATAGCCCAAGTGGTCGAGTCCTTCATAGTCCATGGAGCCGAATTTGCAATAGGAAGTAGGCAAGTAAATAAATCCCCAAGGAAAGATAAAGTACAACCAAACTATAATGATGCCATTGTTAGGCACTACGGGAGTTCCTTAGTATGTGCGACGATGAGGACATGATACCACGTTGATGGTGGATCCTGACGTGGTGTTGGGTTACAGATAATAGCGGAGATAGTATCTTGATCCAATAGGGAGTTGTGCTACTTATACACACACACAAAAGTATGTAATTATGGTCTACTTTGGGTAGATGAGGCTTATCGTACGCGTATGTGGAGTCGAGACGACTAAGTAAAACAAAAGACATAACATGTGATGGAAGACGATCAAAATAAACTAGTGTAATGTAAAAATATACAATTTACCAGTAATCAGAAGGTTTTTCTAAAACTCTCCTCATTACAACCCACATGATATCTTTAGAGGGACAGACATTGGTGCAAGGCAGGAACGGTGGAAGCACAATGCTTGGCACTGACAAGGACACTAGATATTTAGAAGCGTCAATCATAATCGATGCTATATAATTTGTTATATTATACTATTCCATTGTAAGTTATATCGATAGTGCTTTGATATGCATTTATTTATTCATTTATTCGCAGGATACCAAACCAACGATACGTAGTTTGGTGGACTTGAGTTTTTGATTTAGGGAAAATTCAAGCCTACTGGGATATGGGTTGTTAAAATAAATTATAATGATGTGGGACATATCCAACTATAGAATCCATAAGGTTATACAGTTTCATATAGGTGAAGGGAATATACCAGTAGCAAGGTTCGCCTAGGTCGAAGTATCAAAAGGCAAGTAGAGCCTACTTCAACCTTTTAGGAGGTACGTTTAAGTAACTAGGTGGACATTTTCTTGATTGCTTTAGACAATTTAAATGGGATGGTTAGCAAGGCTCAATGTTATGACAATGAAACCGGTACCACATATGAGGAGTAAGAGTTGTTTACATAGGTTGAGAACATCATCGGGCCATAGCGGTCAGCAGAAAGAAAAGGGGATACACCTAAACGGACTATACCTCCTACTAGTGCATATCCTATTTAGGACATGCACCGTCTTATTGTTTTTTTTTCTAGTTTGCTTGCTGTCACGGGGCAAGGCTAGATAAATATTTTGTGGAGGTCTTTCAACAATGAATAGAATACAACTAAACTATTATGATGTCATTATTAGACACTACTGGAGTTCCTTGGTATGCACGATGATGAGGACATGATATTGCGTTGATGCTGGACCCTGATGAGATGTCGGGTTACGGATACCAAAGGGGAACGTATCCTGGTCCAATGGGGGAACGCAATACTTATATATATACACACACATACACACATACACACACACGAACACACACAGAGACATATATGTAGTTATTATCTACCTAGGGTAGATAGGGTATCATACGTCTACATAAAGTCAAGATGATTAAATAAAAATAATAGACATGACATATAATGGAAGACAATCGACATAACCTAGTTTATGTAATAAATGTATAATTTACCAGTACCAGAACGTTGGTTCAGCCCTTTCATCCTTACAACCAACATGATAGTTTTAAAGGGATAAATATAGATACAAAGTGGGAATGGTGGAAGGATGGATTTCATTATGCATTGTAAATACCTCTACCTCTATACCCATACTATCCAAGAGTACTACATAGTAATACTATCGGATAATGCGGAGAATAAGGCGATATGGGGTATACATGGGAATATTCCCTTAGGATAATACTAGTATGTATTTAAACATTGAATAAATAACTCACATAATCGTATACAGTATTGACTTAAAGCAATAAACACGTATGCCTTTAAGATAAAACAATACACAATATATGGTAACTATCCGAGAATAAAAAGTTATAATCATAGCGATAATATATAATATCAAATATAATCATAATGTCACATATATAATGAAACTGTATAAAAAAAATTATTACACCATAGCATAACTAATCTCCTCCATGTCTAAAACAACACAAGCCGGTCATACTGTCCCTGTACCAATAAAGTCTCTAACTAACCCGAGTATTATATAAATAACACATGGGTCTGACTATATCTAAATTAAAGGGTTATACCTATATACATAGATGAAAAATGTATGCATGGAATGATAATGACACTGTATTGAAATGCCAACGAAAGACAACAATCAAAGCAGACCTAAAGATGTCATTACCCATATAAAATCATATCGAAAATTATCCAATCAAAACAATAACAAATGAGTGAATCATCTATATCTAGAAATTATCATCGAAAGCCAAAAATCATAAAATATGAGATGCCTCCAAGTATAATTTGGCTATCATATAGCATTTCCCAAATATAGCTCTCAATCTGAAATAATAAAATGCTATCATCGAACAATATAAAATAGGCTATTTGACTGTAAAATACAGGGACCTACCTATCAGTCAAATATAATAAAAGATATAAGATCCATTATACTCTAGACACCTACCTAGATATAATCTCATCTCCTCATATGTGAATAAATCACAATATATCGTGATGGTGAATGCCTATACGATAGACTTGTAGTCCTAAATAAAGTCATATATACATTAATATGTTGGTTACCAAACCCTAGGTCGCCTAACACATATCTATAACTAGGTGAGGTGTTTCAATAGAATATGCCAATCTACCACTCTGTTAGAACCAAGAGGGGGACCGATGGCTGTCTATCAAATCTAGGAGCCAAGGGTCACCTAACCAGATCTGTTCCTATAGTCTTTAGTTACCTCGACAGACATCGTGACACATATCCATCAATTGCTCGTCAAGTAGCCTCATAGTCACGACCTTGCTTTGCCCTGAATAGGTAACATAATGCCTATGCAACAAAAGGGGCTATAGGAAACCTACCCTATGGGTCGCCTAACCCAAATCCCGTAATATTAAGCAACTATCCAATGGGTAACTTAACCCAAATCATCTGATGCACATCATCAATAATATCCAATGATGATGTCGTGGATCTGGGGCATGACCCGAAGATCAGGCTGCTAAGGAGGACTCTAGCCATCTGGTTTAATCCAACGCCAATAAAAGAGTACATCATGATAGTGCACAAAATATCAACAAATATAAGGCACCTGTCCTACTTACACCTACGAGCATCACCTCATGTAAGTACAATCTCTTAATACAAATCCCTCCATGTGAGTTTCTTATACTTACAATGAATAACCGAATAAATATCACAACAGCATCCCGTACCACTGTGCGATACTCAAATGTTTATTCGCTGCTTATAAACTACACTCAATCTCCTCAGTATTCTATATAACGAGTCTGAAGAATAATCAGAGAAATATTACCAAGTGCCACATCCCAAACGGTATTTTAACTCTATTTATTCAGATTTCTCATCACATAGTAAAAAATTCATTACAAAATCATAATAAAGGATGTCATCACCATATCATATTAAATCGCTAAACAAATCAGCATCAATGTTGAATCATTCATGTTATCAAATTAATACAAAAAAATAAGAAATTAGGAAATATAGAAGCAGGAAATTTCCGTCAAGGACAAAAATTCACAGCATTTTAGCCTCAAGGACAGACCTTCAGTATTTTAGCCTGAAGGACAACTTTCTTTAGGTATCAGTTTTTAGTTAGTAATAGTAGTTTTTAGGTATCAGTTTGTAGTTATCGGTAGCAGTTTTTAGTTTGGTAGCAGTTTTAGAAGAATGTTTGTCCTTATGAATAATTTTGGAAGAATGTTTGTCCTTGTGAATAATTTTTAGAAGAATGTTTGTCCTTTTGGTTAAAATATTGAAGTCGTGAACTTGAGGCTAAAAATATACAAATTTTTGTCCTTTAAATTAATTCCCCCAATATAGAAATCATACATAAAAAATCTCAGTTTTATTCAGAAATGAGATAAAAATAATGTTCTACAAGATCTTTCTTAAAACAATTAAATCAAACATTCAAGAATATACATATATGTCTACATATATACGACACTTTAATAATTCATTAGTAACCATATTATTAGTGAAATACACATTAAAATAACTAAAATATTAATTAAAAAATATTTCATAACTTCCATAATTTTGTAATCTTTCAAATAATTAATTAAAAACCAAATTTTTTTTTAATAAATTAATAAATTTAGGTAGAACTTCTTAAATCAATTTTATATTCTGAAATCAACAAAAATCTTTAAAATATATTATACTGTGAATGGTATTTTAAATTTATTTATACAATTCCAAAATAAAGATATAAATATAGAAATTCATTTCCAAATCTTTACTTATATATTTCAAAACATTCGTGGTCACTCTACAAATTAAAGATCCTTATAGAAGCCTCTCCATAATATTCTGTAATTAGTTACTATTTCCAGATAAATTTATAAACTTCAAAATAAACATAAACTATAATTCAAAATTTTCAGTTTGTACTAAACTAATTAGAGTTTAAAACATTTTCCTTTAAATTACCATAATCGAAAATCTATTATTATAAATAAAAATTTTATTTGTCAAATTATATCTAAATCTTATAAATATTTTATAAAAAGAACTCTATATTTTCCCATGGTTTGAAAACTTCTTCAATGATATTTAATAAACTTTATAATAAAAATTACGTAAAATAATGTTATTTTTTCCATTTTATATATTTTATAAAATAGAAATATATTATATTTTCCTTTGAAACAATTTCAAAATTATAGTATATTATAAAATTGATGTTAAAAAGAGTTTAAAACCAATAGAAAGCTATATATATTTTAATAATTCAAATTTTACTTGTTAGTATAAAATAGCTAATTAAACATAATTTAGTAAATTATTTATACAATACTTTTAATAAAATTTCCTTAAATAAACTTTTACAAAACTTTTCAAAACATCTTTTTTAAATAAGAATATATATATATACACATAATGAAAATTATTCCATGAATATATCAACCAAACATCGATACAATTTGTATCTCATAGCCGAGTCGAATCCCATCAAATTCTGGCTATCTATACAATGCACACATCATATATATAAGTTAACCAAACCAAAAATGCAATTTGATTGGTCTCCTTTGCATTTTGACAACCCAACATATACAAAACCTCATTTTTAATACAAAATCACATCCAATATCATACCAGTCAATCCAATATCCCAAACAAATATTTCGACCATGAAATCCAATCAATAAGTGAGATAAGTATCTAAATTATACTAAGAAATATATATTTGTATATATATATATACATATATATATATATATTTATGTGAATTGAAGATACTCACCTTGAGCCAAAGCTAACCTATGCCCTATCATCTACTGTTCGGCCCCACCGCTAGCTGCCATCAATGATGATACTTCCACCTTCAACCACTGATTTGCAGTACCTCAATCATCATTAGTACTATTATTGACTGCGCCATTATATCTTTCATCGAACAACCGCAACTCCTCGTAAGATTTCGCTGTAGCCTAAACTGTTGAATATGCGAGTACATGTATTTTGTTTGATGAAAATATATATATATATATATATATATATATATATATTCATTTAAATTTTTGTTATTTTTCACATAATTAATAAATATTTGCTGAATAAAATAAATAACACAGAATTTAAATTCAAACGTATATTTTATTCAAATAAATATTTATTACAATTTTGAATATTACAAATTTGAGATCTCACTATATATATATACAAATTTCAATTACATTACAATTTTAATCATATCATGTTTTTCACTATACATACATTTGCACCTCACTGCATTTCACTCATCCACTCGTATTTTTTCTTCAACTCGATTCCAGATTGAATCCAGCATCTAAGCGATCTACAAACAAACACTAACGCAGTAAGATTGAAAAGAAAATAATTTTGCAACGTAAAATAAAATGTATTTTGAAAATATTGCTTTCCTCAATTATTTGGGTTATTCGTCATCATTTATTTTTGAGTTCATCATACACGAACAGCTTGTGACATGCACATTGAATCATTATACATGCAACAAGGTCGTGCAATGTACACTTGATAAAAATACATGGATAAGTGAGCACAAGATCAAACCCAATCAAAAGCTGGGTTCAACTCAAGTGAAATACAAATAAAGTCACGATATATGCACAAGGTCAAACCCGAGCTTTAAGTTAGATTCAACACAGGTGCAACCCAAATGTACAGATGAATGCTATGATCAAAGACATTATATCAATACAGAGGATGGAGAGTCCAACCAAACTGCAAGCAAAGTACAAACGCACATCAAACACAACAGCTCCAACAAGTGCTCAAGTACAAAATGTACAAAATCAGTAAAGACCATACTAATGAACACTGCATACATACATACATACATACATACATATATATATATGCTATGCATAAAAGACTGCATATAGAACCATGAAGTATACATGATACATGACTCGTTACTTAGTATAGTTCAATATGCAAGTCAAGCAACACAACAAACAAATGACAGCATACATAATCAAGCAATGTCGAGGACAATGAAAATGCAGACAAGCTAAATGATCACTGACTGCATATGAAGCAAGCTCAAGTAAAGTCAATACAAACTAGAACATATGGTCAGAGAAACTATGATGCAACCCAGAGGTCGGTGCGACCAAGAAACATGTATATGAGCAGTGACAATAAGATAAAGTGACATGCACAGGTGAAGATATCAAGTGCACAAGTACTAGGCAGTGAAACAACAATGTTACTACCAGAGTCCATCATGCAACAACGAATGAAAAATCACAAAACAACCAGACCAGAAAAATGAGCATAGCTATTAATCGGCTAATTTTCTTTCAATTTAGAAAATAGTCAAAAAAAATTCAAATTAAATTTACTACAAGCGCACGGCGTACAATAGTTAATACGTTGCGAGTATGGGTCGAACTGTAGGAATTATTAGATTTTAAAATTTTATTCAATCAAATTAGACTAAATGGAAGAGAGATTGTTAAGTGGAAACAAAATGAAGCTAAAACTAGAATTAAAATGAGATTAAAACTATGAGATTGGAAAATAATTTGGACGCAAATCACTCTCATGTTTTTGTAAATCAACAAAAAAATTATTTATGATCTCTAACTTTGATAAGTGAAATAATCATTACATTTATCATAAGTATGGTTTATTTATGTTATTAATTAACATAAACCAAACCATTAAACTATAATACAACAATTATACCACTTCTAATTCTCATGAAAATGAAGCCAAAGCAAAGCTATTTTAAGAATGATCTATTTACTATTGTAACTAGTAATATAGATCATCAAATTTCATTTTTACTTTCATTTCAACACCAAAAATGGATTAGCATATGATGACACAAATTGTGTTTATGTTGAATAAGAATAACTCATTTGCAAGTGAAACATAAGCTATCAAACCCACTTGTATAAACTTGCATCAAAATTCACTCTCATGAAATATAAACAAAAAGAGATCACAAATCAAAGAAATGTTGAAATTACATAATATTTGAGAACTTCATTACCCCTAAATTAAAGGGGTTTAGCTACTCATTTGTTTTTATCAAATAAACACATGTAAGTTTCAACATTAAAAAGCAAAGAAATTAAAACTAAACAAAGGAAGAAAGAGAGATTAACTGCTAACTATTTACATAAGAATTAAAGCTACACTACTTGCACAAATGTAAATCTAAGCTATGACGTTAAAAGAAAGAGAGCATAGAAACAAGCATTAACATAAAAGCAAAGAAAAGCATGTAGAAAAGAGAGGAGAAAGAGGCTTGAAAGCCATTTTTATTTCATTCAACATAAAGCTTACAACTTGCTTTCTTAATTTCCTAACAAATATGAAAGAGTAGAATATAGTCTCATGTACATAAGGGGGTTATTTATACATGCATAAAAACCTAATTCCTTTTTTAGGGAGCTTCCAAAAGTAACCTTGAGGTAGTGTGGCCACCAAGTAATCATTAACATTCACTAGTCCCCCACTTAAATGTACATGAAGCTTTAATGACCTTTTAGCATGTGCTCAACTCCTAATTGAAAATCAAGGTAAGTGGATGGGGTCCTATATGATCTTGAGCTTGAACTATTTCCTCTTCATTCCTTTGTAGTTCCTTGTGCATGCATATATCATCATGAATCCCTCTATCCTATAAAAATCATGAATTGTCCAAGTAAAATTTTTTAATTGACGCATGCACAAAAATGATCGTTTTTCCCCTGAATGAAGATGAAAATATGATCGTTTGAAAATAATTGAATTTTGGTTTTAAACATGTTAAAATGCCCAAATATGATGCTTATTTAAATAAATGGAGATTAAATATGGATGTAAATATATGCACATTTACGTGCACATCAAATACCTCCACACTTAGCTTTTTATTCGTCCTCGAATAAAGGAAAACTAAGATAAATCCATTTTCATAGGGAGCACGATTGCATTGAGCATATGCAACAAGACGTTAAACCTTTGGGTGTCCCTAGTAGGATGAGTGTTGTCTCGTGAAGGTTTTCAACGGATACTACCCACAAAATCCAAATGTAAAGTGAAAATATTTACAAAACGCAAGATTTATTTACAAAGAGATGAATGCGAGTTTTTTGAAATATTTACAAATGAAATGTTTACTTTTAAATAGACACAAATAAGTTAAATACATTTTTTGGTCATTGTCTTGAAAATTTAAGTCATTTACTCATCAAAATCTCCAATAAAAATCAAGTTGTCATAACAGATAGACCATAGTTTGGCTAGTTGTTTCGGTTATAACACAACGTAATTATGAAATGGATCCTTTTTTGATTATCGATGTTTATTAAAGTGATATTTCATTTCTTTTCAATAACAAGTTAAATCAAACAAGTTAAAATGGTGCTTATATTTCAATAGCTTACTCTCTCTTATTCGAAAATTTTATTGATATTAGCAATATTTACATATGCCTAACTCAGGTAAACTGAGGCCAGATATATTACCCATGCACTGCCTTTCGGGCTTATGTAAGGGGATATAGAGGGTGGCGAGTGAACGCACGAATATGAACACCTATCGGCTATAGGCATTATTAATAAAAGAACTTTATTTACATATACCTAGCTCAGATAAACTGAGGCCAGATATATCGATCATGCACTGCCTTTCCGGCTTATGTCAGAAAGGTACAAAGCACGGCGAGTGTACACACAAGTGTGTACACCTATCGGCCGTAGGTGTTAATATAAATGTTTTGTTTTATTTTTTCTTCAGTTTTTTTAAAGAAAGAGAGAGTTTTGCAAAATCATCTTAGCACCATTTTAGTTAGAAGAAAAAAATGTTATATCATTTACTTTAAATTTACCACTTTTTTAAACAAGGATTTTCAATTAGAACATACTTCATAATTAACACATATGAACCTTCCTATATAGTAGTTAAACCATTGTTATTTATAATCAAACTTCATTTTTATTTTTTTTAAGACGAATAAGTTTTCAAAAAATTTAATTTATTAGCCAAAACTTATACTTATCCCATAATGTTTCTTCAAAAATAAATCAAAATGCTAAAAAGAAAACGTTTTCGAGATTTAGGGATTTTGAGATATTTTTAGTAAGAAAATGAAAATTCAAAAATGCCATGAAACTAAAAAAAATGAAAATGAGACTCCCCCCGACACTTAATTTTGACTATGTCCCCACAGCCAATGCATGATATAATGAGTGTAACGGGGAAAAATATGTACATATATATATACAAAAGAGGGTTAACATTCTTACAGACATAGCTTTGCTCATGAAGGATCATAAGCTCCTCCTCTTGGTTAATGGGCAATTCCAAGAAAGGTTTCAAACAATGACCATTGACTTTGAAAATCAATCCTTCCCTGGGGTTTTCTATTATTACGGCACCATGTGTAGAAAAAGTTCGTACGACAAATGGTCCAGTTCATCTTGATTTAAGTTTCCCCAGAAATAAATGAAGTCTAGAGTCATATAATAGAACTTTTTGGCTAGGCAAAAACATTTTCCTCAGGATTGACTTGTTATGAAATTTTTTGGTTCTTTCTTTGTAAATTTTCTCGTTTTCATACGTGTTGTTCCTAAGTTCTTCTAGTTCGTTGAGTTGTAGTTTTCGGTTTTCGCCAACTTTCTCAAGATCCAAGTATAAGTTCTTAATTGCCCACAACTCTTTATTTTCGATTTCAACGGGTAAATGGCAAGCTTTACTATAAACTAAACGAAATGGGGACATTCCAAGGTTAGTTTTAAAAGTAGTACGGTAAGTCGAAAGTGCCTCGGTCAATTTCTGAGACCAATCTTTTCAATTTTTATTAACATTTTTTCCAAAATTTGTTTTATTTGTCGATTTGAAACTTCAACTTGACCACAAGTCTGGGGATGATACGGAGTGGATAACTTGTGGGTTATCGAGTATTTCTTTATTAAAATTTCAGAAAAACGGTTACAAAAATGGGTTCCGTTATCACTGATTATTGTGCAAGGTGTGTCGAACCTCGAAGAGATGTTTTCTTGAAGAAATTTCACAACAATTCTATGGTCATTAGTTTTGCGAGTAACGACTTCGACCCATTTTGAGACGTAATCGACAACAAGAAGGATATACAAGTTTCCAAAAGAATTGGGAAAAGGTCCCATAAAGTCGATACCCATAACAACAAAGAATTCGATCGTAAGAATGGGATTGAAAGGCATCATATTTCATCGAGAAATTCGTCCAAGCATTTGACACCGATCGCAAGTTTTACAAAATTCAAACGAGTCTTTGAAAAGAGAAGGCCAATAGAAACCACGCTGAAGCACCTTTTTCGCAGTTTTTCGAGGACAGAAATGTCCACTACACGCTTGATCGTGGCAAAATAAAAGAACACTCTTGGTCTCATCATCCGAAATGGAACGACAGATGATTTGGTCAGGACAATATTTGAAAAAGTATGGATCGTCCCAATAGAAATATTTCACTTGGGACATGAATTTGTAATTGTCCTGTTTGGACCAAGATGAGGGAGTTTCTTTAGTGACCACGTAGTTCACTATATCAGTGTACCATGGATCGATATAAATTGAAAGGAGTTGTTCGTCGGGGAAGTTTTCATTGATTGGCACAGAAGATGGTGCGTTCGGAAGACAAGACAAGTGATCGGCTATGACATTATCGGATCCTTTTTTCGTCTTTGATTGTAAGGTCAAATTCTTGGAGTAAAAGAATCCAACGAATCAAAAGGGATTTAGCATCCTTTTTAGCGAAGAGATGTAGAAGCGCAGAGTGGTCCATGTACACAGTGATGTGTTAGCCTATCAAGTATGGTCGGAATTTTTCAAGACCAAAAACGATAGCTAGAAGCTCCTTTTCGGTTGTTGTGTAGTTGATTTGAGCGTCGACTAATGTCATACTCGGATAGTAAATGACGTGAAGGATCTTGTTGATGCGTTGTCCTATGATAGCACCAACCGCAAAGTTAGAAGCGTCACACATTATTTTGAAATGAAGATCCCAATTGGGTGTGCAAATGATTGGAGCAGAAATGAGTTCATTTTTGAGACATTCAAAAGAGGAGATACACTCAGAGTTGAAATCGAATGGAACGTCTTTTCCAAGAAGAGTCATCAAAGGATGAGTGATTTTTCAAAAGTCTTTCACAAAGCGTCGGTAGAAGCCAGCGTGTCCTAGAAATGATAGAATGTCCTTAACATATTTGGAAATGGGTAGGTTTGCTATTACGTCGATTTTCTCTTTATCTGCCTCAATGCCTTTATTTAAGATGATATGTCCAAGGACTATGCCTTGTTTAACCATAAATTGGCATTTTTCCTAATTCAAAGCCAAATGTTTTTCTTTACATCAATTTAGAACCAACTCGAGATGATATAAACATTGGGAAAAAGAATCGCCAAAGATAGAGAAATCATCCATAAAAACTTCTAGAAAGCGCTCAATCATGTCAGAAAAGATACCAACCATGCATCGTTCGAAAGTCATATGAGCATTACAAAATTCGAATGGCATACGTCGATAAGCAAAGGTATCGAATGAACACGTGAAAGTCATTTTCTCTTGATCTTCGGGAGTGATTGGAATTTGGTTATAGCCGGAATAACCATCAAGGAAGTAGTAGAATTCGTGGCTAGCTAATCATTCGAGCATTTGGTCAATGAAAGGAAGAGGAAAGTGATCTTTATGTGTTGCGACATTTGGTTTTCGATAGTCAATGCCAATACGCCAACTCATTTGATATGAGTTGGAATAAGTTCATTTGCATAGTTCTTGACAATGGTTAGCCAGACTTTTATGGAAAAATGTAAATTGGGCTAACCCATGAACTATCAGAAATTGGGTAAATGATTTCGTTGTCGAGAAGTTTCATAATTTCATCACGCATCGCATCTTTCATTTATGGATTAAGCCTTCGTTGCGCGTCGCGAACAGGCTTGGCATCGTCGATTAAATGGATGCGATGTTGAACAAGAGCGGGACTAATTCCCTTTATATCGAAAATCGACCATCCAATTGCTTCTCTGTTTTTGAAAGAATAGAGAGTGACGAGGTTTCCTAACCAAAAGAGAGAGTTGGGGAAATTATGACGGGCAACGTTTCATCTTCACCTAAGTATGCATACTTAAGGTGATCGGGAAGTGGTTTGAGGTCCAACTTCGGGATTTTCTCGATCAAAGAGTTGGGTTGAGATTCGGACTCAACTTGAAGTGATTCAAAGGGAAGAGCATATTCAATCTCGTTGGGGATTGCGTGAAACACTTTTTCATGTTCGGCCTCGCGTTCATCGTTAAGATCAAGTGTTTCATTTTCAAATTATTTGTGAATGGCACTAACTTCCAACGTTTGGTCACGAGGTTCATTCTGTTATCTTTCAGGATTGAAAATATTAAGATCCAAAGTCATGTTTACGAAAGAGATTTTCATCGATCCGTTATGACAAATGATTAGGGCATTTGAGGTGGCTAAGAATGGGCGGCTAAAATCAATGGAATTTCACTCATGGGATTTGTCACGGGCTGTGTTTCGAGAACGATAAAGTCAACGGGGAATATGAATTGCCCTACACTAATGAGCACATCCTTGATTTCTCCCACAGGCTTCTTAATCGAACAATCAGCAAATTGAAGTGTGACTTTTGTGGGTTTGAGCTCACCTAAGCCTAATTGTTCGTACATGGAGTATGGAATCAAGTTGACACTCCCGCCTAAGTCAATCAAACATTTGTTAATCGTTTTGTCTCCAATTGTACACGAAATCATAGGGCGGCCAGGATCTTTGTATTTAACGGACATGGATTGGGATAAGACTTCACTCAAACTGGCGGCTAAGAAGACCTTTTTGAGCACTTGAGTGTGTCTCTTTTGGGTACACAAGTCCTTAAGAAATTTTGCCTAAGTGGGGACTTGTTGAAGGACGTCAAGAAGCAGGATGTTCACTTTGACTTGTTTAAAAATTTCCAACATCTTTTCTGTTTGGTCCGAGTGTTTCTTTGGTCGAAGATTATGTGGAAATGGAACACAATACTCGGTAGGCGGGTCTACTTGAGTAGAAGAAAAAGAATTTTGATTGACATTTGATTCAACATTTGGCTTCATGTTCTGTTCAGATTTATTTGTTGTTCTAGAAGTGTCGAGAGAGGCTTTTCGGTAAATCATTTGGATTAATGACTTGACTATCGATTTTTTTTTCCAGAGTGGAGAGTTGCGATAACATTTAATTGAGTAACGTTGCTATCATGAACAACATGGGCTTGATTTGAATTTTCGTTTTGATTTCTGGGATTTAGAATTTGCTGGCTTGGGAATGTTTCTCGTTCACGTTCGCTCACAAACGTGGCTAATTGACTCATTTGCATTTCGAGTTTTGCAATTGGTTGGTTTGTGTTTTGCATATATGAAGTCGATAAATTTTGCAAATTGTTGTTTGATTGAAGGCTTTGAGCAGTTGCCTTAGCCAACATTTCAAGAGTTTTCTTAAGCAAAGTTAAATGTTTATCATGTTGGGGAGAATGAGCAGAATTTGGTTGAAAATTTAATTGTTGCGGTTGATTATGAGATGGACTCGCAAAGTTTGGTTGAAAATTATTGGGCTGAAAGTGAGGATTCGAAGCATTATTTGCTTGAAAATTAGAACGAATCATATTCATGTTGCGATTGTTTTGGTTCCGCGCAAAATTCATATGATTTCTCCAACCAGGGTTGTACGTTGGAGAAAATGGATCGTTTTTGGCTTTATTGAAGCACTGATTTGTTCAATAGAATTGGGTCACCAATCGGCTATATGATTAGGATCGTTGCATTTATTTCACATCGGTTGGGAAGTTTGGTTCATTTGATTCGGCGAGAAATCGTTATGAAATTTTTTAATCATTGCCTCGATCTTAGCTTCCAAAGCAAAAGAAAATCCTATCGAGTTTGCACTCGGTCGTGAGTAAATTGATTTTTCGTTCGAATGTTCCCATTGGGATGACTTTTTGGTGAGGTTTTCAAGAAATTGCCAAGCATCCTCGTGATGTTGGGCAAGAAAGTTGCCTTGGCACATTGATTCGAGCATTGTTTGTGAGCTATTTTCGAGTCCATCTTATAAGATTTGGAAAATCATCCATTTTTCAATGTTATGGTGTGGACATTTTGTCAAAAGCTCTTTGAATCTTTCAAAATATTTTTCGAATGGTTCTACCTTGAATTGATAAAAATTTATAATTTCATTTCGAATTCTACTCGTTTTTTCCAAGGGGTAGAACTTTTTTAAGAATGCTTTTATAAATTCTTCCCAAGTTTTAATCGAGTTCGATGGTAAGTTGTACAACCATTTTTCAGCGCAATCCGTAAGAGCGAATCGGATTAATCGAAGTTTGATTCCGTCATCGAAAAGTTGTTGGAGTTTAATGGTTGCGCAAACTTGTTCGAATTTAGTCAAGAAGATGCAAGGCATATCATGCTCGAAATTGCCAAAATTTGAAAGCGTAGCAATATGATTCGAATAAATTTCGAAGTGGTTACCCATAGGGGCGGGTAACATGATTCAAGATGGAATAGAAACTCTACCGGGAAAGACTCTATCCATAAGAGTTAGAGGGGCGTTTTCGTTTGCCATTTTGGGAGGATCGTCTGTTCGAGTTAAACGGTTAGTTATTGAGTCACAAATCCAATGATTTGTTGTTGTATCGCTAGTCCAAGTACTCATGTACAAGTGAAAGTCGAGAAGAGATAGAAGTTAGAATCGAGTTTAGGGAATGAAAGAAGGTTTGAAAAACGAAGTGAAAAATTGTTTTTTTTTTTGAATTTTCTCTTTTTTTACAAGGAAGAAAACTATTTACCAAGTGAGATTTATTTTCAAAATAAAAGTTTGATTTTTGTTTTGTTTTTAGTTTTTAAATTTTTTTATATGTTTTTGTTTTTGTATTTTTTTTGAATTTTCAAATATTAACCAAAAGGATTTTTTTTTTTAGAAAATGGAAATTGATTTTTTCTTTTGAATTTTCAAATTTTTTTCTTTTTAAAAGATTTTATATTTTTTTGGATTTTTTTAAAAGGAAAAAAACTATTTACCAAGTGAGATTTATTTTCAAAAGAAAAGTTTGAATTTTGTATTGTTTTTGGTTTTTTCAAATTTTTTTAATTTTTTTAATTTGTTTTTTGTAATTTTTAATTTGTTTTTTTCTCTTTTAAAAGATTTTATATATTTTTTTGGATTTTTTTTGATTGAAACTTTCAAAGGAAAAGAAAAAGGAATTTTTTGGACTAAAAAACTAAGTTTAGTAAAATTTACTATTTTTTTGGATTTTGGATTTTTGGATTTTTTTTTTGTTTTTTGTTTTTTTTAAATATGCATGAACTAATGCAACTAAATGAATGCAAAGGACTTAATTACAATTTTCTGTCCTTATTAGCTCCTAACCCAAAATTGTATAATCACACTTTGTCTTAAATCAACAAAAATATTTCTTAGCCAGGTAAAGGGCAGGGGTTATCGGTGCACCGCGAATCACCATAGCAATACAGCCGAATGTTTAAGTACCTTTAGAGGAACAACTAGCATAATATTTACGAATCACTGTAATTTTTATAACTGGTTATTACTCTGTCGTAGCCTAGACACCAAGAATAAAATTGTTCAAAGAAAACAATTGTGAAGATACACCTAAGTGAGCTCGTGACACCCTTAAATCCAATGTCTAACCTTTATTATTAGTTAACTTCTACGATGAAATGTGTTTGTGGGCTAAGGAAAGGGTAATGAAATCCCTCACCTTATGTGAATTGGGGTATTGCCTGTAGAAAAGAAAATAAGATAAGATGAATGCAAAATAAAAATTAAACATGAATTTACATTGCAACTAAAATAAAGTTTGTTTTTGTTTTTGGATTTTGAAATTTGAAATTTTTTTGATATAGAAATGCAAATGCAAGCAACCAACAATGCAATTCAAATAAAACAAGGGAAAGGGACACGATACAAGAGCGTGCATATTATTAGCAATTTTATTTTTAAGCGGCAATTTTTTTAGAGCAAGCAGGCAAGCAATTATTTTTGGCAAGCACTTCTTTCTTTTGCGAATTTCTGCTTTGGCAATCCGCAAGTAAACCAAAGATATATTCAAGTTTCTTTTTTTTTATATCAAAGAACTAACTCGAAACAAATCAAAAACAAACTTAATTTTTTTTAAGGATGAAACAAAAATAAAAACAAAGTAAACACAATAGATTAAGCAAAAGTTTTTTTTTCTAAATTGTACTAAAAAAATTTAACAAAACAAAATAATTTTTTTAGAGAAAGAGGCTTGGAAGCCATTTTTATTTCATTCAACATAAAGCTTATAACTTACTTTCTTAATTTTCTAACAAATATGAAAGAGTGGAATATAGTCTCATGTACATAAGAGGGTTATTTATACATGCATAAAAGCCTAACTCCATGTTTAGGGAGCTTCCCAAAGTACCTTTGAGGTAATGTGGCCACCAAGTAATCATTAACATCCACTAATCGTCCACTTAAATGTACATGAAGCTTTAATGACCTTTTAGCATGTGCTTAGCTCCTAATTAGAAATCAAGGTAAGTGGGTGGGGTCCTCCATGATCTTGAACTTGAATTATTTTCTCTTCATTCCTTTGTAGTTCCTTGTGCATGCATATATCATCATGAATCCTTCTTCCATATCCATCAAAATATCCTATAAAAATCATAAAAATTGTCCAAGTAAAAATTCTTACATTGACACATGCACAAAAATGATCGTTTTCCCCCTGAATGAAGATGAAAATATGATGGTTTGAAAATAATGGAATTTTGGTTTTAAACATATTAAAATGCACAAATATGATGTTTATTTAAATAAAAAGAGATTAAATATGGATGTAAATACATGCACATTTACGGGCACATCAACAACATACACATATACGTGTGCGAACACATACGTATGGATATATATGCAGTGCATAGCAACTATCCGGTGCAGACTCAAAAAACAGTGGTGCAGCAGCCTTAACAGTATTTAGTTAATACACTACAGAGATGAACCGGATAAGGCGCAAGACTCTAATGTACAACTTCAAGTCCACATATATGACAACAATGCAGACACAACTCAAATAAATAAACTCAATGAAACAATAATACAAACAGTTTCATAGGCAACGGGATCAGATAAACCAGAAAATACACAAGGCAAAGGATAACTCGGCTAGCAGGGTTCAAATGAACAAGTAACTGTGATCAAGCATATCATACTGCAACACTACATGCATAAATACAGTCGATCTCAAGTCAAGAATTTCTAACAAAAAAATGTAACTGCAGAACAAAAATGAAGCAGTGAACGAACAAGTCAGAAAGTCAAGCACATTTCTATGTCAAATGCCAACAAATCGCAGAGAAAAATTCAAATGGCCGAGCATAAAAATAGAATAAATCAAAGCTGTGGTTACCAAGTCAAGAAATTGAACATGCCAGAAAATCAAGCTGCGGTGGTCAAGAAATCGAACAGTTCAAAATCAAAGCCGTAACAATCAAGTAATCACGAAAAAATAAGATTTGAGCTAGTCTAAAGAAATCATGAGCATTCAAGCATAATCGAATGGCCGAGCTCAAAAATTATCAGACGAATTCGTAAATTCAATCGAACGAAAATATAGGAATTAAAATCCTATATAACTGTTAACATCATCGGCTACAAAATTATGGATTTCAAGCAAGCTAGTCAGAAATGCAAAAGGCATAAATCACATACCATTAAAATTGAACTCGATTGAGAAGCAGACGAAGCTAAGAAATGACGAAACGATCAATCAAGAAAGCTACACGCAAATATCTATTCAATCGATCAATTTGAAGTCGGCGCTTCTTCAGATTGCAAAGCCCTAAAAACTGAAAGAGGAACGAACGAGCTAAAGGAAGCAGCCATATTTTCTCAACAAAAGATAACAAGCCGAAAATAAAAAGGGAGAAGAGGATATCTTTATTGCTTATTGGGCCGGCTTCTTTAAATTACTCTTGAGCATAATATTTAAAAATTAGGGTTTTATTTTTAATTTGTATTTTCTCTTTTAAATTTTTTTAATTTCTAGTCTATGACTAGAGGACGAACTACGGTGGTGTAGTACGAGAATTCGCAACATAGTGGCTGAGTTGTTGCAGGGTTTTCAGTGTAGAGTTAGGTTAGTCGATAGCGGGTGCCGTGAGTTTACGTGTGTAAGCGTCTGACTACTTAATTTCCAGTAGAAACCTTGCGGGCAGCACCTAGGCATGGTTTTGCCGAAGCTGAGTAAATCTATGTGCTCTGTTTTCTGTTTTTTTACATTCTGCTATTATATGTGCTGCTATTATTCTACTGTGGTCTGTGTTGAAATAATTTTGTATAAACTTCAGCAATAATTTCTATAGTTAATAGTATCACCCTTTTCAACCCCCTCTAGGGTGAAATCGATCTTACATAAACCACTACGCCTCTATCAATCACCGTACGCACATGTGCACGACTCTCCCTCCAGCATCGCGACTTCATCGCATTCGAACCCAGGTAGTGACACCTACATGTCATCGCCACTGCCATGCTGCTTCAGCGCTAACCTAACGTCGCCCTCACCTGCTACCATCGCAAGCGATTTCCTTTCTTTGATTCCTTAAGCATGCTTGATTTCATAATTATGGAACAAGGTCTGGAGGAATAAAAAGGGATTGGGTTTTCATTTGAGGAATCGGGTCTGGGCTTGTTTATAAAGAGATGGAGTGAAGAGTATTCTAGAGTAAAAAAGAAAGAGAAAAATTTAAATGGCCTTGTGTTTAGAATTTTTGAGGCCTTGTTTTAATTTTTTTGGGTCAAAAAAGAACTCATTTTCTTTTCATCTTTTGAATAATCCATTTTATTAATTAGTAATTAAATTTTAATTTAATTGAAATATCTTTATACTTCGTTCTATAATTTATATTCGATTACCGCATAGTTTCCTTTAATTCGATACTCGTTTAGTTTTATTAAACTATTTATTGAATTAACGTTAAGTAAATTTATTTTTCTCTACTATTTCAACCATATAAAAAATTATTTACACTTTAAAATATTTATAATTAGTTAAAATATTTATTCAATTTCGATATATTATCCAAATAGATTTATAAATTTAATTCATTTTATTAACACAAATTCTTTTATTAAATAAAGCTTAACTAAAAAAGAATTCAATTTCAAAATAATAACTATCAAAAATTAAATTTGGATAATTTTATTTTAATTAAATTTACATATAATTACGGTGTAGAAAGTAAGATTATTACAGACTCCATCTTATGAAAAAATGTCTCACAGTTTTTTATAGGAAGACGTCTAACAACACATACCCTGACTTTATTCGTATCTACGATCTTCTATCAAACTTAATTACTCAATCCTCTATGTGGCTCCTTCTCTGATTCCACTTACTGTATACTATAAATAGATTTAATTCAACCACTTTCTATTTCCGGATGTGATAAAATTTTGTAAAAATATTCTAAGCGTCTAATTTTTTAGAAAATTTCGATAGAGTCTCATTTGTGCAGAGAGTATTCTAAAAAATCAAAACACAATACTTAAATCAATGTAGCATTCTAAAACACATGGAAACAATATAAACACATATATATCAATATCTCGTAAAAACGTACCTTTTGTTAGTAATTTTTCGAGCGATCTTACTTAGTTTTAAACAGGCATAAGCATGCAAGACAAAGGGCCTTCATGTACCCATCTTAACTCGAATAAGTAATATGAGATCTTAGAGACTGATTTAAGAAGCATTGTATTCTAATATTTGAGTAAACGACCATGCTTATTAGTATGCATTATGTTCCAAGATGTTCTGTATGAAGAAAATCATAAATTACATAGTATTTTGAAGAGTGAAGTTGTATATTAGTTGATTAACTTTGTGGAACATCATTAGGTCAATGAAATATGGTGCATGACAAAGGTTACCAAGGTTTCAATGATACAAATTCTAAAATTTATTTTTATATAGCAGATTTACTCTTTTAAAATGCATTTTCACCTATAAAAAACAAAATTTCGCTAAACACTCTGAATAAAAGTTGTGGCGTATATTTCAAGCTTTTCGGAATGGGTATAATCGTCAAAATCGGACAAACCATTAGAAAGTTATGATTAAATTAGTTCAGCACTGTTACACGAAGTTTTCAATTTGTGAAAAGGCGATGCACAACGCTTTTTATTCATGTTTAAATCATTGTTATCTTCAAATTTTTGCATTTTATTTTAAATAAAAATTACTTTCTTATAGCATAGCTTTCTAACAAATTGTGAATCATTAAAGTGAACCTATGGTTTGAGATTTATAGTTAAATTAAATCGTTGTTTTGTCATAAAGTTTATATGCATTGCCAAATTACTTCACTTATTCAAAGCAATAAATTTTTCCGTAAATATCCACTCTAAATCACTATAGCAGTTTATGTACATGAATCCATGTTTCTCATCTATTTGATGCACAATATAAAAGAAAGATAGTCCATGCTTCGAAGGCTTACATAGACTTGTTTCAAGAGCTGTAAAGAGGATTTACATTGGTAGCCTACATATTACTGCATCTATTCACAAACAGAACATGTAACTCTACAATTTTTAACACATTGAGTTACACTCAAGAGCTCTGGAAAACAAACAACTTCACTTAAAACAGACTAGATGATTCAATCATATCTTCGTGCCTAATAGCGTATGAAATATGTGAACCATCGACATATATTGCTCCTTTATTTAATTAACCACTTCTAAAAATCATTTTAGATATTTATTACTTTATCGACTTATATTTTTTTTAATTAGTGGTCAATTTCACTCCTTTTATTTTTTATTTTCCTTTTAAATTAATCTTATTTCTTGTTCAAAATAATTTCAAAACATCTTTGTGCAAATAGTTTCTTTATTTTCCAAATATGTTTTAAAATAATTAACATCTTTTCACAACCTTTATTATTATAACAGGTAATACATTTTTATTTTGTTATTTTTTTAAATTTCATTTTCAACTCTTATTCATTTTATTGCTCCCCATACATTTTTACAAAAATATTTTTTCAAAATAGCAATTCTTCATTTTCCCAAACGTTGTGTGTGTGTGTATTCCAAGCTTTGTATTATTTTCAAAACATTGTTTCTTTATAAAAAAAAATATTTCTTCCAACCCATTGTGTTGAAATACTTCATTCTAGTATTAGAAATCCTTATTTATAACGTAGGCTAGACGCATCGATCAGCATTCGCAATACACTCAATCATTAAATTAACACGAATTTAATTACAATTTCTTTCAACTATTTTAATATATATAATTAATTTTATTACTTTGTCAAAATCAGATTCTTGCTTATAGTAGATTCGCATATTAATGGTGACTACATTAATACCTAAATAATCTATCGCTATCTATACACAATCAAGCAAATAAACATCTAATAACAACTATATTCATCTACAAGTAAGCATCCAATTTAATTAATTTATTTAATTTGACATTTTAGTTATATATTATTATTATTATTAATTTCTCTACAATTTATTATCTCTTAGCAGTTTAAATTTGGATGAACCGCCAGCTTCCATTAATATTTGACTTCATCTAGATTCTAGTGGGTTAATATATATTTAACTGACAACTCCTTTTCAATTTCCACATGATAGACTAATCCAAATGAAAATCAAAATTGATTCAACCAATACACATCAAACAAACAAACACCTTTAACGGATAGCTATTTATCGGCATCCGATGCGCGCTCTAATCACTACTGGATCATTCTACTTAACTTTCTACATAGAGGTTTATTCAACAACATCAATGCTGATACTACTGGTTTGGATAACAACTCTTTATTTCACTACCTCCATCAACTTATATTTCACTTGGAGACAAACACACCAAATTGATAGAGGAAGGAATAATATATATATATTAAAAAAATAACAAGTACATTCCTAGAAGATTACCGCTGCAATCATCATAAAATTCTACTATCCCCTTCGTCTAGGGTAACTACGCAACATATACAAAGGGACATGGACTTTAAGTCTCTCTATGGTCTAGACTTGTGTCTATTATTAATGATGTATTGTTCTGAACCTCTTTCGATAACAAATGTAAACACCCCCACTCGTAACAACCCATTATCGAGAACCTATTAACTAATGGTTAAATAATAACTAAATATGAAGTAAACGAGATTTTGAATGAAACTAAAGATATGATTGGGAGAAAAGCTGATGGAAAATAGTTTAGTAAAATTAAAAGTATTTAATTTGAAGGAAATGGTGATTAAATAATTTATTTGATTATTTTCTAGCGTAAAGTTATGAGTTATTAAATGAAATAAATTGATAAAATAAGATCTATTGGGATTTTATAATAGACGAGATTTTAAGTAAATGTGTTAGAATTTAAATGGAAGTTAGAAAGGATTTTGTAACAATATTTTTTTTTAAAATAATATGGAAATGATTTTTTTTGTACGAAAATGAAAGAAAGAAAGTATAAAATTTAATTAACAAATCCAATCAGTACAAAAGGCACAACCCAACAGATATACATGTAAACAATAGTAGCTTAGATGTGTTGATATTGTCTTTATATAGACAAGTTAACAAAAGAATTATCTAAAAACTAATTAAACCCAAAAAAATAAAATGGCTTAATGAAATGGGTTCTAAAGTTTTCAAAATCCAGACTCTTCGCCCACTACTATAAATATAAACCCTCCCTCTCTTTTCATATATATGAAAATTCAAATTTCTACCAAAACTCCACTACTCAAATTTCTGAAAATAAATACACCTAAATTCGTATAACCGATAGCTAAGGCTTCTTGGCAATATCTACACCACTCTATCAAGAGAAGCAAGTCAATCACCTTAGTGAGTTGAAGAATATTTGTAGAGAAAGCAAGAAAAAGGAAGCAAGGAGGAAGTATAAGCTAATGATCATCAGATCAAGGTGAGTTCCCTTACTCAACACAATATCTAATTCGATTAAGTAATCAATTGATCAAGTAGTCAAATAAATTTTGTTTTATATGTTGATATGATTGGGTAGAATCATCATTGGTAAATGAGTGGTAGGAAGTTATTAAACCCAATCATAAGAAGATATAACTAGTAGAATTGAAGGGGAGAAAAATCGAATTCAAAAGTCATCAAGCTCGGGAATTAACACTATCAAGTGGTCAGGCATCTAAATTCAAAATTTAGACATACGAATAAGTTGAAATTTATGTATAACACTCTCTGGTTTGAAACTGCATCAGGTCAGACATCTGACCTAGATTCCTTAGACGTTTGAATATCTTTTGTCATCCTACTTTTTGACCAAGCATTATATGGACAAACTTGATGAGTCAACTTCAAATTTATCAATGCAAAATGCTTGGAGAAATGACTGTGAAGCCGAACAACTAAACAAATCCAAGATCGCAAGGCAAATGCCAAACCAACCTGAGACTAGAGAAGCAAGATCCCACCAAAGTGGTGGGTCGATACCTACCCAACACCTTAGGTCGGCACCGATCAAAAAATTCTCCTCCTGGTGGCCCATCACCTGCCTACGTGCCTTACTTAATGTCAAAAGCCTATATCAAGTGTTCTTTCGTCGATCCAATGCAATTCTTTATCAATCTCTATGAAATCATAAGTCAACAACTCTGTTCTTCCATGGATCCATCATTTGGACTGAGAAACAAATTAACATTGGTGCAAACAACTATGAAATCACAAAGCTAACCACGCGATGAACCAAAGAAAAGAGTTCAAGATGACCAGGTTGGCCATCTTTCAAAGTCGTGCCGACCTAAGCATTGGGAGTCCTACTGACCCATATAAGTTGATGAGGTGGCATCCTACTTTGATGGAGAAACAGTCTATGGCATGGAAAATGATATGGAGATCTTTTAGGAGAGATTTAGGCTCCCTACCTCTATAAATAGGAAGGTATGGCTCATTTTAAGGGTCTTTTAGCTCTTACTCTCTTTTCTCTAATTTCTTATAATCATTGTCAGAGGTGTACCGACCTGTACGAACTTCCGCCATCAAGTCAGAGTATAAGCAATAAAATCACTAAGTGGACGCGGGTCAAGGTTAACCGAACCACTATAAACTGTTATTTGTTCTTTTCCACTCTTTTTCATTTAGTTTCTTCAACTTTCATTCTCTACTTTATTTATTGGGTGTTTATGCCATTTTTGGTTAAAATATTTTGGTGCTTTCATTGAAAAGCACTTGAACTCGCTGCTTTAAGACTAAGGAAGATTCAGAATGATTAGACAATCAACCAGGAAGGCCATAACTGAAGAAAATCAACAAGGGGGCAGACAAGAGGCCTTCTTAGGAGCTAACACCCCATCAATCTACATAATCAGGGATGAGATGGAAAACATGATGAATGGATTGCAGGATAGGATGATTGTTCATTAGTAGGAGACGATGGAGAATTTCTTTAGGAGAATGGTACAGATGAGAATATCTGAAGCTGTTGCAAATCAAAATCGAAGGTTAGAAGCCAGAGTGCATGTAACTGGAAGTGGAGTAGAATGACCGGGGATAAACCTCGAGCTAAACATACGGGCCAGTACCGACTCACAGGCATGGGTCGGCACCGACCCATAAAAGCTCGGGGGCATGGGTCATCCTGTCTTAGACTGGAATGATATGTGTCCTATAGATGATGTGGAGCATATGAATGCAAATCAAAATGTAGAAGCTTGACTAGAGAAGTATGTATCGGAATTCCCTCGTAGAGTCGGGTGGCAGGTCGAGAATGCAAACTTAGGAGTTCATTTGGATGACAATGATAAACTTGCTGAGATCGTAAGACGAGTTATATGGGGCTGAAATACCTAATCGGAGCTTAGAGGATGTGAACAGCAGTCCATTCACTTCAAACATTCAGTACGTTAGAAATTGGCCTGATTTCAAACTACCTATGTTAGAAACCTATGATAGGAAGACGGATCTAATGGTTCATGTGATAAGGTACATCCAACACATGGAGGTGTTGAGTGTGTCTGAAGAGGTTAAGGGACGGTGATTCCCTTTATATTTGATAGATTGGTAGTGCTATGATTTAGACAATTAGGAAATGTGTCCATTGGCACATGGGTTGAGTTAGTAAACATATTTGTTGAAGTAGTTCTTGAAAGAGGCTATGCGGTAGGATCGTGTAATATGGAATAACGGAATAGTCTAGGTAGATAAAGTAGGTAAATGCAAGGAGACACCAGGATTTTATACTGGTTCGGACCTCTCGTCCTACGTCCAGTCCCTAAGCTTCACTTAGGAATTTCACTAACTAACACCCTCACTTCACCCGGAGGAATAGGTTTACAACTTACCCGAACAACCGAACGGGATTTCTTGCCTCAACTACCGAAGAGGACTTCAACTCAATTACTAAAATATAATATTCGACTTGTTGTGTTCTTGTCAACACTAATGAGTCTAAAGTAGTACAACATTCCTATAATCTTATCCTCGAGAGTATGCAATGTGTTTGTGAAGATTTAGGAAATGTGAATTGCTATGAATCAAAAGAATGTTATAAACAAAAATAGTGATTCAAGCAATAGATTGGTGATTGCTTTGAGAATATCTAGAGAATATGAACAAGAGAATAGTAAGATTAAAGCAAGAGAATTCGGTGAATTAAATGATGTTAGAATCATGTATATATACTTGTAGAAGAGGTGCATTTGTTGTCAAAGGTTGCAAACAAGAGATGCTTCCATTTCCATTGATGAATGGTTGCAACTCTTGGAAGGAAGAAGGTGTCTTTTCAGAGAAAATTCGCAGGTTCAAATTTAGTCGACTGAGCAGGGAATTCAGTCAACTGAAAATATGAAGTAAAATTTTCGGGAGCAAATTCAGTCGACTGTGCAGGAAATTCAGTCGACTGAAACTGTGCATGTTTATATATTTGTTCCAGTTTCAGTCGACTGGCTATTCCTGTTCAGTCGACTGAACTTATAAAATATGCACAGTGAAAACTTTAAGTGAAAATGAAGTTTATAAAATGTTTTCTAGTGTTCGTGCAAGACTCTTGAGGATAGATTTTAACAATAAATCTAGACCAAGACCTATATAAAAAACATACTCATGTTTGTTTGGTCTTCATCGATCTTCCTTTAGCGTTGCGTATATTTCTTCCTTGTTTGTTGAAGCACATTGTCATGGATCAAAATCTTTGCATATCAACATTCTCTCCCTTTTTGATTGATGACAATACTGATTTATTCTAGAGATGTTTTTACTTATTTTCTCCCCCTGAATGTATGCACTATCTTTCCTACAAAACAAAGTTAGTACCATAGATTTTCTCCCCCTTTGTCATCGACAAAAAGGAAGAACTAACAGTAGAAATATTTTATCAAAACAATCATTGAAGCATAGAGAATATTTGCATAATCATGGCTTAAGAAAAGTTAAAAATGTTGCGACAAACAAGCATAAAATGGCTATTTATACAAGCCACTAGAAAGTTAGAAATACACATCAAACCATAAAAATTACTCATCTCTACCCCAGTCATATGAACCTTCTCTTCCTGTTGGTTCATGTATGACGGGTCGTCCTGTTGGTGGTCCGTGCGCTCTTCCTCCTTGGCCACAACTAGCTCCGCTTGTGCTGCTACTTGTATGCTCTTCGGATGTCGTCCATGTAAATGTAGGTGTCGGACGTTTGCCGCGAGATGTCGAAGCAGTAGTGGTGCTTGAGCACGAGATTGCATCTCATAGCTTGTTGAAGAATCCTTTGATTTTGTCAAGCTTGTGATCTACCTTTTTATGTCGAGTGTCAAGAATTTGTTGATTTCTTGACAATATCCCCAAAGATTGGTTGGTAGTAAAGCTTGGGTCGGCAAGACAAATTTCATCATCTTGCTCGAGATGTTCTTCGTGGTGAGGTTGAGGAGGTTGTTGTTGTTGTTGTTCTTGATGCCTTGCTTCCCATTCGGCGAGTGATATTATGCGAGGAGGTCGAGATGGGAGTTGCATTAGGCTTATGGTCCGGCGGTTAATTTGATGGACCATTGTATTCTCCGACTCAGGTAATGGAGTATCGACATTGAGGAGAAGTCGCATGATGTACTCTCCAAAGTAGATAGTGCGCATTTTTCCATTATTAAAAGTGAGAAACTCATCAAGAATAAGCTGTACCCAATTGACTTGTATATTGCCAAAAATAGCATATAGAGCTCGATAGTTATTTTGGGTAGAAAATTTCGTACGAGCCCGTGCGAGGAATAATTGTTCTCATTAGGGCTTTGTGGAGGATTCTTGCCATAGGTCGAAGAGAGGTGGACTTAAAATCTCTAAAGTTGATATTATCATCCATAAATCGATGGTTTATGTTGTCGCGAATATGTGGATTGAATTCTATCTCCTCTAGCTTTCTCCCGACATTTGGTGTAACTAAAATGTGTGCTATTCTATCCAAGGAAAACCAAACTTTCTTTCCACATACCATACTCCAAACACTATTGTTTGGATTTCTTGGAGTTTGGTGTCCAAGATTAAGATTAGCATAAAATAATTTGACCATTACATGATTTATAGCATGGTCATTTCTTTTCAAATCTAAAAGAGAAGTTAAACCTACTGGATCGGTTAACGCTTGGATGTTGTAGGTTTGAAAGCTTTGGAAATCAACGAAAGAATGCTCGAAAATTCGAGAATTCTTCATCTTATTCCATCTAGTGACAGTGGTTCCATCGTAAAGCCGTTGCGCTATTTGAGCATCAATTGGCTTGGAGGATGAAGAAGACGAAGCTCTTGATCTCTTGGTGCCATTTGGGTGAGATTTGAGTAGATTTTGAAGAATTGGGGGCTAGGGTTTCGAAATTAATTGGGGAAGAAAGTTTGTAGGAGGTAAAAAGTGAATTGGTAGGGTAAATATTGGTGGCTAAAAGGGGAAATTTGCATGAGAATTGGCGTTCAGTCGACTGAATGGAAGGCCGAAAATTTTCTGGGCTGAATTCAGTCGACTGAATAGGGTTTTTAGTCGACTGAATGTTTGCTTGAAAGTTTCTGTTATTATTTCAGTCGACTGAGCAGAAGATTCATTCGACTGAATTGTAAAAAAAATTGCATTCTGTCTTAAGTTCAGTTGACTGAACAGGGGGTTTTAGTCGACTGACTTATGTATTTTGTTGTTCTCTGTTAATTTTGAAGGAAAACTCTTTATTCAAGGAAATAATTACAATTATATAGCTGTAATATCATGAATAGATTTCAACACTAACTATTTCTTAGGGGATGGACTTGGATTCTTTTTCCCTTCATTCTTCATATAATTGATATCCCGTGAATTTAGACTATATTGAGGAGTCTTAGGAGACATCCAAGGATTCAAAGGATCGACTGGTGTACGATAAGATGAAGAAGAATCAAGTGAGCTAACGGGGCGAGGTAGGGGTTCAGCCACTTCGTTCTTTTTTGATCCACAAAAGCGTAAACCGATTTGCTCAAGGAAGCTTAATCGTCTAGCCGTAACCTTTTGTTCGAAGTATAATTCTCGTTGAAGGTCTATTTATTGTTGTTGAAAGTGATGAATTTCATCAATCTTTCTTTTTGTGTCTGGAGAAATAAAGAGTCAGCGTTTTGCTTTCTTGGATTCTGGTGTGTAGCCGGTACGATAATTGTTCCATTTGAAAACTGGCTCATGTGTCGGTGTTGGAGTGGGAGTTTTGGAGATGTTGGAGTGTTTTCAACAGAAGAGGTGATGTTGATCGGGGAAAGAGTGTTGTTGGACGACATTTTTATAATGAATTTTTCAAACTTTTATTTGTGAGAATGAGTTGTGAAAAAATGATATTTTTAAGATATATTTATAGTAGGAATTTTCTAAATATATAGTGGTTATAATTCCTTAAAGTTTTTCATCCACTTAATGATTTAATGGTTACCATAATTCAGTTAAAAATGTATGGTTTATAAATGACTATTTATTTTATAATATATTATGTAACATATTTGAAAAATAAATTGAAAATCCCATATTTTCTTTATTCAGTCGACTGAACAGATAGTGTTAGTCGACTGAATTGTATAGATTTTTCTCTATACGATATCTTTAAAAGACATAATTCCTAACTCTCGTCGTAATTTTATGAAGGAGTTTTCTAATAGAGGTTTAGTAAATATATCGGCAATTTGATTTTCGGTTGAAATATGTTCTAAATTAATTATTCCTTTTTCGATATTGTCACGTACAAAATGATGACGAATATCTATATGTTTTGTACGAGAGTGATTAACCGGATTTTTAGATAAGTTTATTGTACTTGTATTATCACGGTATATTGTAGAATTTGTTAAATGTATATTAAAATCTTTAAGTGTTTGTTGCATGTATATAACTTGAGTGCAAGCTAAAGCAGCTGATATATACTCTGCTTCGCAGGTGGAAAGCGAAACACAATTTTGTTTCTTACTAAACCAAGATACAAGTATTTTCCAATGAAATGGAAAGTACCACTTGTACTTTTTCTATCTGTTCGAGATCCACCAAAATCAGCATCATTGAATGATACTAACTCAAATGGACACTCCTTTGGATAGAAAAGACCGAAATCTTTAGTTTTGTTAAGATATCACATTATTCGTTTTACCGCTCTTAAGTGTGAATCTTTAGGATCGGATTGAAAACGTGCACATAGACAAACATTCATCATTATGTCAGGTCTACTAGCGGTTAAGTAAAGTAAGGAACCTATCATACTTCTAAACAATTTTTGATCCACACTTTTGCCATTTTCATCTCGATCGAGATGTGTGTGGTACTCATAGGAGTAGGATTAGCAGAAGTGTTTTCCATGCCGAATCGTTTAATTAAATTAGCACAATATTTTTCTTGGTTTATAAAAATTCCATTTGTTAATTGTTTGATTTGAAGTCCGAGAAAATATGATAATTCTCCCATATGAGACATTTCGAACTCATTAGTCATTATATTTTAAAATTCTTTACATAAATTTTCATTTGTTGAACCAAAAATAATATCGTCCACGTATATATGAATTATTAAAATATCTTTGGCAGTATTTTTAATAAAAAGTGTTTGATCTACTTTTCCAATTTTAAATCCCGAGTTTAATAAATAACTTTTAAGTCTTTCATACCAAGCACGAGGTGCTTGTTTGAGACCATATAGTGCTTTCTTTAATTTAAATACATTATCCGGGTATTTTTCATGTATAAACAAAGGAGGTTGTTATACATATACATTTTCTTTAATAAAACCATTTAAAATGCACTTTTAACATCCATTTGATAAAGTTTAAAATTTTGAAAACATGCAAAGGCTAATAGTATACGTATTGCTTCAAGTCTTGCAACGGGAGCAAAGGTTTCTTCAAAATCAATACCTTCTTCTTGATTATATCCTTGTGCTACTAGTCTTGCTTTATTCCTTGTTATATTACCTTGTTCGTCTACTTTATTTTTGTAAATCCATTTTGTTCCGATTACTGATTGATTATTAGGACGGGGAACAAATTCCCAAAGATCGTTACGTTCAAATTGATTTAACTCTTCCTGCATTGCGATAATCCAATAATCATCTGTTGATGCTTCTTTAGGATTTTTTGGTTCTATTGATGTAATGAAAGCTACATGACCCATTTGATTTAGTTGATTTCTTGTCCTAACTTGAGAATTTATTTCTCCTATTATATTTAGAGTTGGATTATCTCGTAATATTCTAGGAGGAGATCTTAGTTCATTATTATTATTTTCAAGGTTTGTTTCTTCTATATTTATCAATTCTTCATCATCTTTTATATTAAAATTTTCATTAAAATTTTCATCAAAAGATATATGCAAAGTTTCTTCAATTAAGTTTGTTCGTTTATTAAATACTCGATATGCTTTACTTCATTCTGAGTATCCTACGAAAATTCCTTCATCAGCTTTTGAATCCAATTTTCCTACTTGATCTTTTGTATTTAAAATGAAACATTTTGATCCAAATATTTTAAAATAAGATATATTTGGCTTTTTATTATTAAATAGTTCATAAGAAGTATTTTTAGTTAATGGTCTAATTGATATTCTATTTAATACATAACATGCAGTAGCAACGGCTTCTACCCAAAAATGTTTAGGTAGAGAACATCCATTTAATAATGTTCTTGCGCATTCTTGTAATGTTCTATTCTTTCTTTCTACAACTCCATTTTGTTGAGGAGTTCTAGGAAATGAAAAGTTATGATTTATTCCTTTCTTTTTACAAAAAGTTTCAAAAACTTCATTTTCGAATTCGCCTCGATGATCGCTTCGAATATTTTTAATTTTCAAATCTTTAGTGTTTTGAATTCTTTTGACAAATGTTTTAAAATGTTCAAAAGTGTCACTTTTATTTTTCATAAAAATAGTCCATGTATATCTTGAAAAATCATCAACTATTACAAATATGTATCGATTATGATTAATGGATTGAACTTGTGTTGGTTCAAATAAATCCATATGTAGTAATTCTAATGGTTGTAAAGTCGAAATATTTTTCTTAGATTTGAAAGATGATTTCGTTAATTGTCCTTTTTGACAATCATCACAAAGATTATTAATTTAAAAGTTCATTTTGGGTAAACCTCTTACTAATTCATTTTTATAAAGTTTTCTAATAGCTTTAAAATTTATATGACAAAATCTTTTGTGCCATAACCAAGGATCATTATCTTTGGCAAGTAAACACATACTTGAATTATGATTAATATTCATATTTAGAACATAAATATTTCTATCTCTATTTCCTTCAAAAACAAGATTTTGATTTTGATCAAAATACTACATTTATTATCCGAGAAAGTTATTTTAAAACCTTTGTCACACAGTTGACTTATGCTAAGTAGATTATGTTTTAAATTTTCAACTAATGAAACAGTTGTTATAAAAGGTAAATTTGATGTACCGTAATTGTTCACATCTCCTTTGCCAATGATATATCCTTTTGAATTGTCTCCGAAGTTAACCGAGCCACCATCAAAGTATGTGATGTTTGTAAGCATATCTTTGTCTCCGGTCATGTGTTTTGAACAACCACTGTCTAATATCCATTTCTTCTTTTTGAGTGGGACCTGAAAATAAATATGAAATTATTGGTACCCAACTTTTGATAGGGTCCTAAAAAGTTAGAGTTTAGAAAACGAAACCCAATTTGGTTTAGTATCCTTTTTATAAATATAGTTTTCATTATGATGAACATTATCCATAAATGTTTTAATATATTTATTTCTTATTAATACATTGTTAGTCTTTGGTACCCCAATTTTAACGACCTTGTTTTCTACTTTTGTTTTAATAGGTTTCTTTAGCAATATTTGTTGTTTTGAATCCATATTCCTCTTAAAATTTGTATTTTTCTTTTTAGGAATTTTTGACTCCTTTTTATATCCTAATCCATGTTTACTTGAAGAGGATTGAGAATTTTCTAAAATCTTAGATAAATTTTCTCTTCCTTTGTTAAAGTTAGAAACATTTTTAGTGATGTTATCTAATCTAGCTTGAAGACTATTATTTTTCTAACTCAACTTGTCTAATCTGAGTTTTTAACTCATGATTTTCAGAAACAATTATATCATTCTTTGTTTTTTGAGTTTCAATTTCTTGACTTAAAAGTGATAATTGAGTTTCCGAATTTGAATGAGATTCTTGAACTTTTTCAAGTTCATCTTCTAAGATTTTCTTTTCATCTTTTAACATATCCCTTTCAAATTCAGCTTTGTTTTGATTTTCACGAGTTTCTTTGAGTTTCTTTTTAAGAGTTTTTATTGTGCTTAAAAGTTCAGTGTTTACTTCAATTAAATTGTCGAAAGTTAAATTATTTGCCTTAGATTCTTGAGCCATGAAGCATACATTTGCATGTTCATTGTCGCTATCACTATCATTTTCGGATGAAGATGAATCTGAATCGTCCCATGTTATAGAAAATGCCTTCTTTTTGAATTTATCCTTCTTGTTTTTGTTGTTGAAGCTTTTCTGATTTTCCTTCATTTGTTCTTGACAATCTTTTTGCATATGTCCTTTCTTGTGACAATTGAAGCATTCTATATTTGAGGATGAAGGTTTGTTCAAGAAATTCTTTTTGAATCCGTTTTTGTTTTCTTTTCTATACTTTAAGAATTTCTTGAAATTTTTGGCTATAAATGCTAGATCCTCATTTTCAGACTCTGATTCTTCCTTTTCCGCATGAAAAGCAACATTCTTTCTTTCTTGAGCTTGATCTTTCTTAGCTTGCATATTTACTTCATACGAGATAAGATTTCCAATCAATTCTTCTGGTTTCATTGTAGATAGATCATTTGCTTCCTCGATTGCTAGTACTTTTCTCTCCCATTCATCAGTGAGTGAATTTAGAACTTTAGACACAATGTCAAAGTCTGTGTATCTTTCTCCTAGTCCGATTAGAGCATGATGAATGTCTTGAAATCTTGAGTACAAGTCATTGACGGATTCATTTTGTCGCATTCTAAAGTTTTGGAATTGGTTCTTCAGCATGGATATCTTTGTTTGTTTAACCTTTTTTGTGCCTTCATGTATGACTTTAAGTGTTTCCCATATCTGATATGCAGTAGTACATATGCTAACACGGTTAAATTCGTTTCTATCTAGGGCGCAAAACAGCATATTCATAGCTTTGGCATTTGCACTAGCTTCATTCTTTTGAGTTTGTGTCCATGTAGGATAATCGGTTGTGGGTACAACGAACTCCGCTTGAGTAGCATTCCAGGCTTCAAAACTTGTTGCTTGCATATAAATCCTCATCCTTGTAGCCCAATAGTTATAGTTTAGTCCATTGAATAGAGGAGGTCATTGGGTAGATTGTCCTTCCGCAAATGTAGAACTATAGGCAGATGTTGTGCTTGTACTTGCGTTATTTTTCATATTATCAATACGTCTAAAAACGGTGTTATGGTTATAGGACGACCTTGCTCTGATACCAATTGAAAGAGGCTACGCGGTAGGATCGTGTAATATGGAATAACGGAATAGTCTAGGTAGATAAAGTTGGTAAATGCAAGGAGACACCAGGATTTTATACTGGTTCGGACCTCTCGTCCTACGTCTAGTCCCTAAGCTTCACTTAGGAATTTCACTAACTAACACCCTCACTTCACCCGGAGAAATAGGTTTACAACTTACCCGAACAACCGAACGGGATTTCTTGCCTCAACTACCGAAGAGGACTTCAACTCAATTACTAAAATACAATATTTGACTTGTTGTGTTCTTGTCAACACTAATGAGTCAAATGTAGTACAATATTCCTATAATCTTATCCTCGAGATTATGCAATGTGTTTGTGAAGATTTAGGAAATGTGAATTGCTATGAATCAAAAAAATGTTATAAACAACAACAGTGATTCAAGCAATAGATTAGTGATTGCTTTGAGAATATCTAGAGAATATGAACAAGAGAATAGTAAGATTAAAGTAAGAGAATTCGGTGAATCAAAATGATGTTAGGATCATGTATATATACTTATAGAAGAGGTGCATTTGTTGTCAAAGGTTGCAAACAAGAGATGCTCCATTTCCATTGATGAATGGTTGCAACTCTTGGGAGGAAGAAGGTGCCTTTTCAGAGAAAATTCGCAGGTTCAAATTTAGTCGACTGAGCAGGGAATTCAGTCAACTGAAAATATGAAGTAAAATTTTCGAGAGCAAATTCAGTCGACTGTGCAGGAAATTCAGTCGACTGAAACTGTGCATGTTTATATATTTGTTCCAGTTTCAGTCGACTGGCTATTCCTGTTCAGTCGACTGAACTTATAAAATATGCACAGTGAAAACTTTAAGTGAAACCGAAGTTTATAAAATGTTTTCTAGTGTTCGTGCAAGCCTCTTGAGGATAGATTTTAACAATAAATCTAGACCAAGACCTATATAAAAAACATACTCATGCTTGTTTGGTCTTCATCGATCTTCCTTTAGCGTTGCATATATTTCTTCCTTGTTTGTTGAAGCACATTGTCATTGATCAAAATCTTCGCGTATCAACAGTTCTGGGTCTATATCTCATGACCCAATAATGTAATGATATTAGCAGGCATGAAGCAGAGGGTCGACGAGACCCTTAGTAGTTTTTTGACAAGGTTCAACGTGGCTGTTGTGGTGGTTGATAAGCCAGACCCTTCAATGGTTCTAATGATGGTGATTTCTAGAATAGCCGCTAGGATGGATTTTAAGATTGCATTGAAACAAGACCCTCCCAGGGATCTCGTAGAATTTTGTCATGAGACTGAGAGATGCTTGTGTTAAGAGGATGCTAAGGCTGATTAGGAAGAGATCAACACTATAGATGGTAGAGGATTGCCCATAGAAGGATCCAACAAAGCCAAAGGAAAAAAGGAAGATGGATGATGGCTTTGAAGGACCAAAGCGGCAAATGAGGGAATCAAAATTCTCTTCTTACATGGATTCAAATGAAACATTGAAGCGGATTTAACTAGAACCAAGGGACATATCCTCTATCAGAAGCCAATCGGAAAAGAGCCCAAAGACCGTGAAATGACATTTGGAAAAATTAGGTTAGTCGATCTTAGAAATTAGGTTGTGATGAGTGGACATAATTGTATTTTTACTATAAATTATATATATATATATATATATTATATGCCAAACTCAACAAATTCTAACTATAGAAGTAGTTGCAACCATATTCTGAAAAATGTGATCATGAGTTGGAACCATTGAAGAAGTTGAAGATATACTCCTATCCCGATTACCCCACGTGTAGTAGGTCATATTGAATTTCGTTGACTTAAGAGGAACATGAATGCGACATATGAAGGGGTCCATGAAGCTCGTTGGTACTAGACTCTCTTGTGGAGTACATATTGCACTATGGTTATAGATCCTCATAGAATTGATGATTGATGATGTATATTAGATCCAAATAAAGGAAAGGTAAAAATTTATCTGGTGTAGATATCCAGAAGTAAGAAATAGATAAGTTCGCAAAAGAAGATGTATAGTAGTCATTTCAAGATGGTAGCCATATTTTTAATATTTTAGGAGAAGATAAGTCAGTAGGTAAGTAGAAAAGAAGGACAAATAAATATCAACTCTGAGTCCTACCCAATATGAAAAATTTTAAATTTAAAAGTGGAAATGATTTTAGTATAAAAGTTTGAGAAAAATACATAAATAATATATTTGAAATGATTTTTAAAGGAATTATTTGAAGGTTGGAATAACCATATTTTTGGAAAGTAAATATTAAATTTAAAAAAATAAAACATCCTCGTTTTATTTAAATAACAAGTTCTAATGGAAACTAAAATTAGTTAAATTGAATATTTTAGTAAATGGGTTTTTATAAAAATTTATTTCTTTTAAAAAAATAATAGAGCATATATATCTCATTGATTTTTCCAAGATGGAAAAAAAATTAAGTTGTAAAACTATTTCAGGGTGGAATAGGAAGTAGTGTAAGTTTAAGATGGTGTAAATATAATGGGAAAGAAGATTAAAAATCCAAAATGTAAGGTGGTAGTGAATGCGCTACAATAGGTAAATAGGAATTTGGTAGATATGAATTTCTTAGAACAATCAAAACGAAGATAAAGAAGATAGAGACTGAACAAAATGTCGTCGGTTAGAAATTAATAATTATTGTTAGTAACTATGATTGACCAGAACTGGTCGACCCCTTGGGTATGATCGGTCGACCGATAGTGATCGATCAATTGTGGGTTCTGGGGACAAACTCGAACCTGAATGCGAGATATACTCGGGTCCTCCCTCCTTTCTTAAATTTTCGACGTCCCCAACCTTTCCTCCTTCCTTAAACATTCGAGTGCACCCTACCCGAGTACCTAAGCACCAATGTCGACACCTCCAGCACCCTCTTAGGTGACCATGTAGCGATTCCATGATCCAGAAATCAACCGACTCTCTACTTCTATTAACCACATATCTAGATCTTAGACCCTACATAAACCCAAACCATAACAGCTCCACACAATAATATCTCTTCCCACCACCCGAGTATGATCTCATAAGAGAATGCATGTCTCTAAAGTGATGAAGAAATCATGAAAAGCTATAAAGTATCAGCAAATTTTGCATTTCTACAGGAACGATGGGTCTGTTTATGGCTACATAATTACTACTAATCCTAAGCCATGATACATTTAAGCAGGTATGCTACACGAGATGCATGTGTCCATTTGATGCTAATTTGGAATATTTGTTCGACGAGAACATCACCCGCTTCACATCCAAAGTAAATGGAGTAAAGATTCGGATGAGAGATGTGCACTTTGGTGGGATCCTATACATCTCCGCATCAAGAGCAGATTTGGAGGAAATTGAGACCACTGATCCATCTATACTTCAGCAGATCTTTTATAGGAGTGTAGGTATCTAGTGGGCAGACAACATGTGGAACCAAACCTGTATGGTCACTGGCATTGTTTAGCATAACATCATCCCCAAGACAGGGAGTTACGATCAGGTCCCCCTAGTGCAGAAGGCCACCTATGCCATCATAGGTAGTATCTAGATGAACAAGGCCAAGACCATTATGTGTCATTATATGGGCATAGGAGCTAGTAAAAGTAGGAGCTATCTTCCATACTATCATTTTTCACACCCATCTTTCAACTATTTAGAGTTAGCTTTTGAGAAGAGTTGATGCAGAAGAACGGCCTATGGCACTGGGTAGGTCCTCCCTTAGGAGCATGAGGAAATAAAAGGAACCTATGGATTTTGGAGCATAGAAGTACCAGGGGGACAGACACATATAGATTGGGTTCCTTTGTCCGATCAACATGCAGCAGGGATACATAGCAGGCCCTCGAGTATGGAGCGATCCGTGAATCTTATATTTGGATCGATGCCGAGCTGCAGGAGATTAGGATGCATTAGTAGAAAATACAGAAGGAGTAATGTAACATCCCGTATTTTTAAGCCATTGAATTTGAACATTTAATTCGTTTTAAATGTTTAATGTGGATTCTTAATTGATTTTGCAATGAATGGATTCGGGTTCAATCAATGAAATAAGCTATAATTTTTAATTTATAGTAATACGGGTTGAATTTGAATAATGGGAAAATAATAATTTAAATACTCGGAATTGGAATAAAAGTAAATCTGGATGTAAATAGTGATGAAAATGGTTTTAAAAATTTATTTTTGAGTTACTTGAGTGTAAATAGGGTGGTTGGATTTTTAGACGGACTTAAAAGTCAATAAGTTATTATTTGGAATTTTATATTAATTTAATAATGGAATTTAATAATATAAAAATGCAATTAATCAAAATTAGATTCGAAATGAGTCAAAATGATTTTTAATGTGATTATAAATTTTATATGAATTATTGTTAAGTTAGTAAAATTTTAAAAGTGAAAATTTAAGCGGTTTTGACACTTGTGAAAATCGCCCGATTTAATAGATGAGTTAAAATAGCCTTCCAAGGCACAGTCTCAGAATTCGACGAAACTAGTTCCATTGGATCCGTAATAGTTAGTTATTATCGGATTTCAATTTTCGTAGCAATCTGAGTTGTCGTTTGACTGTGGCAGCACGAAACGCTTAGAAATCGATTTAACCGATTTAATTTTAAATTGATCGTTTAATCTCGTAACTTGCGCATATGATCAAATTAGCTTTCGAAACCTGTTCCATTGTGTCCAGAATGCGGAAAAACCCTAGGAACGCCTGTCGGAACGCGTAGTTTGGAGATCGTTTGCATATGAGGTTAAATTGAGAATTTTATTAATTAAAATAATATTAAATAATATTATATATATTTATATTACTCCTAAACCCTAGCATTATCGTGAGCCGCCGTTCATTTATTCCAATGGCCGGTATTTCCCCTCCTCCTCCTCCATTTTCTACTCAATCCATAAGCTTTCGCGAAAAGTTTTCAACTAATAAATCGAAGGGGGTGTCGAGATCTACGATGTGTACGGTAGTGATGGTTTTTAGCGTAGCGGAGGGGAGATTAGATGGCCGCGTTTACTGGCCATTTGTGCTCGAATTTCAAGCCATATGGATGGCCGAGCTCTGCGTGCGTTGGGTCGAACATGGAGGTGGAGGCGTGCTTCGTAGGGGTAGCCTCCGATCGAGGTGAATGGCTTCGTGGAGGGTGCGATTCCGTGCCCTAATTTCGTGATGATGGGTTCGCGCATACTGTCGCTTGATTTCGTGAAAGAGAGGAACGAGCTGGAGCTTGCATGCGCGCTTGGGAAGATGTGATGAACGGCCCTGATTGTTTGTGGTAAATAATAAAATTAAATTTAAAGGAAATTGTTTTAAATTGGTAATTAAACTTTGGAAATTCATATCTAGTTCATGTGTGATCAGAATTCAAAAAATTTGGTAGCCCCGGAATCACGGAAAAGCGTACTACGCAATGGTGCAGTTCTGGAACCATTCCGGGCAAGTATAAATTTGAGTTAAATCCAACTCCGTTCGGTTTAATTTAAATTTTGAACGCTCGCCGAAACTCAAGGTGAGTTATTCTCACTCACATCTGGATGTTAGACAATTTAAATAGTTAATATTTAAATATCTGTGTGATTGGTTGCATATAACTGTGGTTATCAGTCTGGATTGAAAATTATATATGTGATGTGCTAATATTCGTGGATGCAGGGAAAACAGATTGGAGGGATCCAACTGGATTCCTCACATTATAGTAATTATCTTTATAATTGATGTTGTGATCTGTTTATATGTTGTGATTGATAAAACTGAAATAAGATTGTATTGGAATATTGTTGGATAAATTATAAATCATAATTTAGTTATAAATGGGTAAATTGAGTTTTTAGAGAAATAGAGAATATTGTTAAATAAGGAATTTAAAAGAATTAAAATTTGAAATCTGTTTAGGGATGAAAATTGAAAATTGGAAAATTTGGAATGATAAACGAGGAGGAACGTTATCAGTTGATTAATGTGAAATTAAGTTTATGTTATTAAAACGTAAACTTGAATTGAAATAAATTGACAGAATTTATAAGAAGGATCTTCTTGGATGTTTAAGTGGAAATGAGATTTCCTGGGAAAAGCCAAGTTCGAGTTTAAACAGATTTTATAAAAAGAAAGTTTTAAAAACTTCAAACTTGTTAAAAGAGTGTTTTGGAAATTATTATTTTAAAGTAATTATTAATAAATTAATAAATTAGTAATAGTAATTTTTTATGAATACCTTAGTAATTATTGTTACCAATTGTTTTATTTAAAGGCTAGTTTGGAATAAAGTTATTTGAAATTTATTATTAATCTTTTTAAAACTCTACCTTTAAATTTAGTTTAACTAAACTATTATGTAAACCAAGTGTAGACCTTAATAAATAGTTTTCATTCACTTATTTTAAAATTTATATTTTTGAGTAAGTAACTAGAAGTAAATTTACATATTTTAATGTATATTTCAATATGAAATGTTTTAACGGTTTTTAAATCTAAATGTTTTGAACTTGGTTATCTCCAATGGGAATTAATGGTAAAGGATTTACCTTGTAAAGGAAGAACTTTGGGAACTGTTTCAAATGAGCTTTGAAAATTGGAAATATATCTTGTAAAGATATTGGGGCAAATAAATAATGTGGGAATTATTTATTGTGTGATGGATGCTTATGGATGTTTATGAATATAAATTGATAGTTAAATCACCGACTATCAATATTGGACAAATGCGTTGATCGTTTCGAAGAGACCGGGATCGAGATTTATTTCTCGAAAACCACTTCGATCCGATTTGTACGTTTCGTGCGAAAAACAAGTTCGGAGTCGAAGATGGAGCAGTGAAGTGCAAGGGCTAGTCGCTACTAATCATGAGGATATTTCCAAAATGGATGTAGTAGGAGTAGTGCCTTCGGTTCCATTCGAACCCGGGACGGACTTGTATGGACGAATGCTTGCGAAACATCGTCAGGTGGGCGATGGGCATTCTAAGTGAAAACGTTCTTAAGGTAACGCTTAACCTCAAGCCTCATCAACCGGGAATGGCTAAAACGGGGGAGGTATAGCAAGGTTAGGTGGGTCATTCCCAAGCAGGACAAGATTTTCCCCTGTCTGGATGTCCCTTTATATTTGGCTTAGTGGGTGGTTGGTCGCGCCAACCACGGGGTTATCTTGTTCGGGACTGTTCAGTAAGGAATGGTTCCGGCCTTGTGTTGCAGGGGAGCGGGCGTACTCCTCGGTACTCTGATCTAGGCCAGGTACTGTGACGGGCGGTACCCCAGTAGCCCAGCCATTGATGGAAATCCATTCTCCCTACGAGCCTTGTACGAGTTTTGTTTGTATTACCCACTTTTGTGGCTAGTAGCTGGAATTTAATAGATGTAACAATTTCGGCTATTTTATAAGTATTTTTATATAGACCCTATTATAATATCAGAGAATTTCTATAAAAAGTGTTTTAGCTATCGTAAGGTAAAAACCCGACATGTTTATTTGTGGCATGGTCTTACGAGATGCTTTTGTTTTTCAAAGGATTTTTGAAAACTTTAATAATCAATTTGGATGCATTATTATTAGCTGGTATTGCATACTGACTCGGGTGTTATTTCATTATAATGCTCGGGTCAGATCGAGTATTATATGTTCAGGATAGGTTGCTATGGAGCAGGAGAGGAGCTGGAGTCCGAGACGTATTATCCGTATTTATATATATCCGCTGCTGTGATTGTATGGTATGTCTGATTGGTAATTATTGATGTATGAGACACTGTGATGATATGATGTATAAAACAGTTATAGATTTCAATTTGTGTAAAGTTCTATATCTACTATTATATTTTATTCCGCTGCGACTGTGAGATTCTGATATTGTTTAGTTTCTTCTTCTTCTATCTCTTCTTCTTTAACCCTAATGGTTCGTAATTCTATGCCACTTGAGTTAATAGAGGTAGAATAGTGTTGATTCAAGGGGTACGGATTTGCAGGCTGTCACAAGTAAGGACGCCACGGTCGTGAACTAGGGTGCATAGCCTCCATGCTCTGGTCATTTGGTTGCGGTCGTGGTTCTAGCTCTCGCGGAGGACCATCCCCCAATCCATTGGTGGTAGTTAGTTGTAATAATTGTATTTTTCGTACAACAGTTGTTTTTCTTTTAGGTTTGGGTTATAAGCGTTAGTTCGTTCTGTTGTATAAAAATGCTTATGATGTTAATGAGAAATGTTCTTTTTTATTTGTTTTCTATGGATCGTAGTATTTATTGAAAAATAGCAAAGTAAGGAAATCTCATAAAAGACACTTGGCTAATGCAAAAGAAAAGAAAATAGGAAAAAGGCTAGAAGTTTATAAAATAAACTAGAAAATTTATTTAATTAGATACTAAAAGTAAAAATAAAAATAAAAGGTTAAGACCTAAAAACTTTAAATAAAAAAATAGGAGATAATTTTGGCGAGTGAAGGATAAAGAAAGATTGTTGCAAAACCATACGTAACTATCCTATGCCTTAAAAGCTAAAATTTAAAAATGAACTTATGTGTTGCTTGTTATTTAAAATAAAGAAAACGTTTTTGAGATTGAGAATTTTTCAGAAAATAGGATGGAGTCCATTATATATATATATATATATATATATATATATATATATATATATTAAACTATTGACTAAGTTCAGACTAGGCCGAATGTGACATAATTTGTTTTGAAAGAAAGAGAAAAAAATGGTACTTTTGAAAGATTTTCTTCAAAATTGTTTGAATTTAAAAATAAAATACTTCTATGAAAAACTTAATAGAAAACGAATTTTTGAATTTTAAAGATTTTTTAACTATTTCAAAAAATTAATTTAAAATGGTTTTAAATGGAAAAGAAGAAAATTTTGATTTTTGAAATACCACATGCTTAACATAGAGAAATAGTTGACGGGTTTAGTAGGTATGAATTTTACTGTGCAACAAAAGTGACAGTAAAGTAAAAGGGTAGTTAGTGCTGAGGGAAAGGTGGTATAAGCTTTGGAATTTTATTTTTTCCATACCTTGTCGATATGTGAACTAAAAGTTGTTTTAAAATAATTTTGTTTTAAATATTTAAAGAATTAAAAAATAATTATGCTGACTATACTTATATGTGTTGGAAAAGAAGATCTGGGCACGAGAGAAGGTTCCGAGGTATAGTGAAAGGATACACAAGAGAGATGGAAATATGAATTCTCCATTTGAACCCATTTTGACAGAAGAATATAGGTTTCGTAGGCCGACTTTTTCAAAAGTTTGAATGTTAGCAATAATGTGCAAGGAATTAGATAATAGGGACTGAATGCAAATTTGGTAAACTATACTTCTATTTGTAGAAGTGTGGTAAAATTTTGGATGCAAAAACAATAATTTTGATTTTCAAGAATTGCATACATATAGAATTGCCAATATATAGGTTGTTTTCATCATTTTTTCAAAAATGATTTAAACAATGCATTCATATGGGAGGCGACAATTTAGAATTATCATGCATACATATCTATGTTGATACACTATGCACTTCTACACAATTGGTTGATAAACTGGTTGCATACTGATTGGTTGGTAGCTTAGATTGGTTGCATGTTATGTTATGTGATTCAGTCCTTGAGGAATTTCAAAGACGAAATTCTTTTAAAGAGTGGAGAATGTAACACCCGTAAATTTAATGATAATTAATTAAGAATCAGTAATGCCAAAAATAGGATTTTTAGAAATTCTAGAATTTGACTATAAAACTTGCACCATTGCATTCGTGATGGTTTTCTGATCAATTTTCATATATAAAGTTTTTTATCGGGTTCAAACAAAAAAGTTATCAATATAAATATTTCGCATAGGAAACAATTATATGTGTAATTAAGAAAATAAATGTAATTAACTAACGATAATTAACGTTAATGTCTACTTAACTTCTAAGCACAATTAATGTTAAATCAGACTCGTCAAAATTGGAATTAAATGGGTTAAGAAGGAAATAAACGAAATAGTATAATTAATTCTGCATAAAACGACAACAGTTGACCCTTGTGTTACGATTGGTCGATCACTAATATTCAACCAGTGGAGGGATAGCGGTTGACCTCTTATATGCTAGTGGTTGTAATGTCAACCTAAGCCGAATGACTTAGATTTTTAATAGAATAATCTAACGGATGACATCGATTCGAAGCCCTACAAATACGGGCATAACCCTCACGTTTCTTCTCACATTTTCTAAAGCACAGCGAAGCTATGCAATTTTCTTTTCTCCACAAATTATTAAATCTAAATAAAAATATAATCTGTATATGTATATACAAGTAGAGATAGTAGAGGGTAATAGAGAAGAAGAATATGATTGATTCCAATCGCCAAATCCAAGGTAAACTATAAATCCAAATTTAAATTAAATTCAAATCTCTTTTTAGAACTAGATTTCTTATACATAATAGGGTTTAGATCTGGAGATTTGGGAAGCATAAAAATAAGTGGAAAATTATATATTTTTATATAATATTAGATTTGTATCATTGTAAATCTGTTTCTTGTATCTTTGAATATACTTAATCCGGAGTTGGAGGTTTAAAAATATATGTGTAATAAATTTGAAAACTATGCCTACATATTCTATGAAGTGTTAACTTGAATTAAATATTACATGTACTTGAATCTGCAAAGTAAGGGTGAAAGTAGTCCTTAGGTTAATGAATTGTACTGTAATTCTAGATTTGTTGAGTAAACGACATATGTTAGTAAATTATAAGATAAATTGAATTTAAGTTGTATTTTAATTCATTAGAATTAAGTGTGCTGCAATGTAAATTTCTATAAATTATCCAATTTATAAATATAATTAAAAGCGTAACGTTTGAAATAATAAGGAACATGCATAAAAGAAAGTGATGTACAAAATATGGTAGTTACCGGATTTTGTACTATCTATTTCAATTATAGCAGAAAATTAATTCCTCGTAATTTCAAACGTAACATAAGTCCTCTTTTAGGTAAGTTATGAAAAATTACAATGTTAACATTTCCTTTTAGAGGATATAATTTCAATTCATTAAAATATGAAATCCCAAAGTATAAACTAAAAAAATTACAAGTAATAATAATAGCAACAGTCTAAATATAAAATGAATATATGTAATAAAGACAAATTGGAATTTAAAATAATAAACAATCAAATACAGATAAATAAATGGAATGAGTAAATATGAAAATTTAGGAATCAAAGGAAAATAGAAAGAATTGAAAAGGAACAATAGAATTCCAATGAATTAAAACGGAAATAAGCAGTAAAAGATATTCAAATATATAAGTATGAATATATATACATAGCCTCAAATATGCGTTTATACCATGTGCGAAATATTGAATGTAGCCAATAGCTTGGATTAAATAAAAATGACATAGTAATTAATATGAGTTGGAATGCGAGGCCAGTAATGTTATACAACAAAAGTATGCCCACCGCAAGGGGCCACCGGCAGTTGTGTATACATTATATGTTGAAGTAACCATGGTTTTAAATCTCCTATATATCGCTCGAGATCTAGTCTGAGATCTCCTTTTCACACTTAAACGAGACGAGACATCAAATCTCCTCCATATCTCCCTCGACACTCATCTCGTCTGAGATATTCAAATCTCACCCGAAATATGAATCAAAATCTCAATCCGAAATCTCACACGAAATTATACATTTTTCTTATTTTGCATAATATTTTTTTATTTTCATATTGATTCAAAAGAAATTACTCAATCCAATTATAATTTACCAACTTCTTGAACACATTCTTTACTCTTTATCTTATTGAGTCATAGCGAAAGGTTTCACTTATTTATTATGTTCAAATAGAATCATATTATTCAATCATTACCAATTCATTTAAGCTAATCAAGCTACTACTCTTCTAAAAATATTCCTTTTTCCATGTAAATCAAGCATGTTACCATTTTTATTTTTACTAAGAAAGTTATAACCGTTAAATAAATTTTTGACACATCAGTTTTAGACACATAAGTACATCCGAGATATTTCCGAGATGCATTATAAGACCCGAGATGTCAATCCGAGATGTACACCCGATATGTACTCATCTCGTCCGAGATCTCACCCGATACGAGATAACTTGTATAGAAATTCCGAGGCTAAACGTGACCGAAATACGATATTTAAAACCTTCGAAGTAACCAAGTAGGTGTTTCCTTAGGTAATCTAAATGGGATGGTGACCAAGGCTCGGCTCTATAATAGCGAGATTAGTACCATATATAAGGAGTACGTGCTATTTAAATAGGTCGAGAACACCATCGGTCTTGAGCGGTCAGCGGAAAGACAGGGGTTATGCCTAAATGGACTAAATCTCCTACTACTATTGATCCCGTTTAGTACATGCACCGCTTCACAATTATTTGCTAGTTCGTTTTTTGCTAGAGCCAAGGCCAAATAACCTTTTTATGGAGGTCTTTCAACAACGATTAGAAATGAATAAACTATTTTGATGCCATTATTAGGTGCTACGTGAGTTCCTCCGTATGCACGACGATGATGACGTGATACTATATTGACTATGGATCCTAATGAAGTGCTAGGTTAGAGGTACTAGCTATCCTCTCCCGTCAACCAATTAATGCTCGACTCGTCCACACCCCCTGACTTGACGAGGAATCCATTCTCAATGGGAAAGAGAAGAAAGTATCTAGGTCCAATGAGGGACTATGGTACTTATATATATGTGTGCAGTTATTTTCTACCTAGGGTAGATAGGAGGTATCGACGCGTACTTGAAGTCAAGAAGACTAAATAAAACAATAGACATAACATGTTATGAAAGGCAATCAGCATAAACCAATGTTATGAATAAAGCGTGTAATTTACTAGTCACTAGAATGTTGTTCTAACCCCCTCCTTATTACAACCCACATGATAGCTTCAGAGGGACGTTTACTGGTACAAGGCGAGAATGTTGGAAGGATAAATTTCCATATGCATGCTTGACACTAACAAGGACACTAAAGGTTAAAGATGTCAGTCTTGGTCAACAATCATATTTGTATTATTATTTACTATTCCATCATGATTTTTTATCGATAGTGCTCTAATATGCTTCATTATTTGCAAGATACCAAACATCAACGATCCGTACTTTAGTAGGCTTGGATTTTCGAGTTAGCGAAAATTCAGGACCACTGGGGTACGAGTTATTATATGTGTACTCTCCTATTAATGCCGTTGCGTACTTTAATACATGCAAAACTTTGTCCGCTATCGCTTTGTGTGTTGTTGATACACACACACACACAGATATATATATATATATACACATATTAGTTGTTCCATGCTTTATTTCCTACATATTATGTCATCGCCACTTGTACTTTGATGGGCCGTTGCCATCAATTGGCTATCGCTACAAGTATATTTATAGTTTCCATCGTTATTTGTTCATATTGTTGCCACTAATACACACACACATGCATACTGTCGCTAATGTGTGTGTTTTTGTGTATGTGTGTGTGTATTGTTGCCGTCACTAATATATGTATGATCGATTTCACCCTAGAGGGGGGGTGAATAGGGTGATACTACCAATTATAAAAATTTATTACGGAAGTTTATATAAAACAATATCAACACAGATATATCTAAATTATAGCAGCATAGATAATTGCAAAAATAAAACGACACAGAATTTACCCAGCTTCGGCAAAACCCTGCCTACGTGCTTCCCCCCAAGGTTTCTACTACAAATTAAGCAGTCAGACGCTTACACATGTAAATTCGCGACACCTGCTATCGACTAGCCTTAACTCTACGCTCAAAACCCTGCCACAACTCAGCTATGGAGTTAAGAATTCTCAAACTACACCACGTAGTTTGTGCCCTAGTCACACGACTAGAAATTACAATGGTTTAAAGGAATACAAAATTGAAGCAATAAAAAAATCAAAACCCTAATTTAAACTAAAGCCTTATATAATTAAAACTAAACAAAACAAGGCCGGCCTAATAATCACTATAGTTATAAGAGTGAATCCCTTTCTCCATTTTATCTATCTCGGCCCATTCCTTATTTGTGATAATGACTGCTTCGTTCCTTTCTCGTTCGTTCTGAAATTAGGGCTTCTGAAATCTAGAGCATCGATTCTAATCAATTTCTGGTTATTCACAATTGGCTCCGATTGCTCCTTCAATTTGGTTTGCGGCCGTTTCCAGTTAGTCGAGTTTGAATGTTTGCATGAATTGGTACGTTCGTTCCTTTTTCGAATTTTACTATACTCGACTTTTATTCGAGTTGAAAGATTATTCTTTGTTGCTTGAACTCGAATGGACAATTTTTCGATGATGTTCATCGTTTATATAGGGTTCATAACCCTTGATTTTCGTGCGTATATTTTTTTTGAGTTCGTCAATTTCTTTGTTCGACCGTATGATTTTGATTGAATGTTCGAGATGATATCTGACTTATTCAATTTCGTATACTTTGGGTCTTGATTATCACGGCTCCATTCTTGGCTATGACGATATTGATTTATTTCGACCGGTGATTTGAACTGCAGTTGACTTTGTGAATTTCTTGTTGCCTTGGTCATCACGGCACTGACATTGCTTTGATTTTACTGGCGACTTCGGTCTTTGTTCGAATTCGTATATTTTGTGACTACTGGTTTCACTGTTTTAATTTCTAACTTGTTCCAATTTTTGTTTTCTGCTTCATTTAGTTTTTCAACATCACCTGACTTCGGCTTTGACTTCTGGTAGTACTAGTTTTGGCTTGACTTGATAATGATTCTGTTCATCTCTATAGCATGTTGGAATTTGACTTTGATTGTGTTGATTTTCTTGACTTCGGCACTGTCACTGTTCAATTTGAATTTATGTTAACTTCGGCTTGTACCTTATTTACTTGCGTCCTTGACATCTGATGCATTATGGTATGATTATGCAGTTCACTTGATCTTTGTTGAGTTTCATGTCCACTGCTCGAGTCGATCTAGTTCTAATGTGTGTATGCATGCATATATGTTGCATCACTTGATGTTTATCTACGCATGTCACTAGTATTATGTTTGAGATTACTCATTTGAGATGTTGTGGCCTTCACTTGATATCATCACAGACCTCTACATTTATTCTTGCTTAATAAATTTTGGTAGCACTTGATTCTGTTGTAGTTTGCAGGCTTGCATTATGTGCTTCAATATGCATGTGTTAGCTTTGGGTTGCGGTGAACCATTTCCATGTTTTCGGCATTGTTTGAGCTCATCATAGTTTGCATTTTGATGCTACCTGGATTATGTCACTGTTATCTTGTTTATTTAATTCAATCAAGTCTAGTACCTTTTGTAGAATTGTCGTCTGTTTGCAGCCTTGCTCTTCTACTTGATATCTGGCATTTTGTTCCATCCCTGATGATGTTGATTTGTTGAACCACATATATTGCTTGCATATTTTCTGCTTGCCTCAAGTTGCTTCACTGGTCTTTGCTGTATGAGTTGCACCAGTCTTTGCACTTAGTCTGGACATCTGTGATTTGGTTGCATCTCCATTTGTTGTACTCGAGTTATTCTAGTGTGCCATGACTTGTGTACTTGTCCGGTTCATATTGCTTGCTTCATCATTGATTATTGACATGTGCACCACTTGTGTACCATCTGGAACTTGTTGTGATATGCTAGCTCGAGTTATGTAGTTCATGTGTACATCACTGACTTTGTACATATCGTGCTTGTATTTGCAGTCCACCACTTCTTATGTGCATGTTGCATATTCACTCTGACAATTTTGTAATGCACCGGCATAGAGTCCAGCTTATAGCTCAGGTTTGACCTTGTGCTCACCTGTCCTTGTAGATTTATCAAGTGTATATTGGTGTGCATGGCCTTATGACATGTACAGTAATACACTGTGCATGTCACAAGCTATTCGTGTATGATGTATTCAAATTTAAATGATGACGAACAACCCAAATAACTGAGGCGAATATTATTGTCAAAATCACATTTCATTTTATACTGCAAAAATATTTTATTTTCAATTTTACTGCGTCAGTATGTATTTTTGTAGATTGCTCAGATGCTGGATTCAATCTGGAATGAAGTTGAAGATAAAATACGAGTGAATGAGCGGTTTGTAGTGAGGACAGTTGTGTAAATTGAAATATATTGTAACTGCAAATTGTATATATATAGCGAGAGCTCAAATTTGTACTATTCAAAATTGTAATAAATATTTGTTTGAATAAAACATCTATTTGAATTTAAACCCAGGGTTATTTATTCTATTCAGCAAATATTTATTTAATTATGTGAAAAATAAAATAGAACATTAACAAATACATTTAAATGAATATATATATATATGTTTATTATCATCAAACAAAAATCTTATACTCGCATATTCAACAATCTCCCCCTTTTGATGATAACAAACATATATTTTAGGATTTAGATTTTACTAAATTTATTTGATCATGATTTGCTCCCCCTATTTAAATGCTTCCTCTCTAAACAAAGCTCCCCCTTCATATATGCATGTAAATAAAAATATGCAAATGAGCCTAGATGCAAATAGAAAATATTTGACCTTTATTTGCCAAAATATTAACTTTTCTCTCCCCCTTTTGTTATCAGCAAAAGAGTAATAGTGTTAGAAAAATAGAGATAAAGTGATAGACATTAATACAACATTAAAACTCAATCAAATATAAATATTAAATTTCAATAAAAAATCAAACAAAGAACATAAATACTCTGCTAAGCACATATTCCACTTTTAGAATGATGGGAATGATGTCATCATATAAAATGGTATAGTTGTATCTATTTGTGGTATATTTATATCAGGAATTTGAATATCTACTAACCATGCATAACCGTTAGGACTTTTAAATGAGATTAGTAGTATTCCAAAAAATTTATAAAAAAATGAATTCAAGTAACTTCTAACCACGCATAACTGTGAGGACTTTTAAATGGGATTAGATTCAACTTGTCTAGTTAATAATCAATTTTGATATGCGTTCCATACATGCATAACCGTGAGGACTTTTAAATGAGCATGGAAGCACATAGTCAAAAATTCCAAGTAATCCACCCATGCATAATCGTAAGGACTTTTAAATGAGAGTGAATACTTTGGATATTTTTTATTATTATTATTATTTCAAAAAAATATAAGATGAAAAACGAATGATTCCTGTTTAAATCACCACATATTGACATACTATATTTGATTATCATGAGTGATGGTCGATAGAAAGTGATAGAAATAGAAATGATCATGGAATTTTTACCAACGAAAAGTGTTTATAGCTCTTGTTTAAATTTCTAAAGAAATTTACTAATTATACCGTCTCAAGTTATAATATATGATTAATATCAACACTCATCACTTTTCAATCACTATTTATCTTTTCGATAATTAGTATGGAGTCAGATTAGTCAATGTAGTTATTTAAAATCAAATTCAAAAATAATTGTAAAATCAATTTTTCTAAAAATGGCCAATCTGAAAACAAGGTCAAAAAAGAATTTCTGGAAGGGGTTTTATAAGAAAAATTTATGCTATTTGAAAATTATTTGAAATGAAAAATATGCAGATATTTTCTTTGAAAAAAAACGATGCAGTTACTGAATATCTCAACATAAGTCACGTTTCACTAGTAATTTTTCTACCAACTAGCTTACCAATGTAGTCTGCATTTGAATTTTTTTTCACTCGAGATTATCATTAATTGAATGTCATAGACCAGATTATGAAGTGTGCAACAAATTCTTTAGAATCCTTTTTAACAACTTTTAAATGAAATTCTTTTGAATTTGAATTGAAGCCATGTAAATAATCAAAAACTATGAATATAGAGTCAGCCGTAAAATAACCAAATGTATTATCATCAGCCAATAAAACACTATTATTAATCCAAACTAATATATATGAAGTAGTTCAAAGGCCCTAGAGATTTTTATAGTGTTCTTGGCATAAGAATATAATTGGCCAACAATTTTGAAAAAGTCAGAATCATTTCCATCACTTATTTCTTTATAAATAACTGGCTAAATTAAATCAAATTATGGTGCAGATTTTCACATATATCGTTCAAGATATCTTTACCTATTTTACCTTTATGATAATTTTTCGGTGTTGCCTGTTGTGATTCTGTCACCTTTATACTAGGCTAAGTAACTTTACATTGTCGCTCGTTGTGTCCCTGGAACAGCCAGAATCCAAGTAACACTAGTGTAGTTCCTTAGCTTGCCACCACAACTACACGATGAAAATTTTTTGTGACCTCTTTGTTTTTATAGGTCCATGATTGTTAGCGGAAGAATATTTTGGAAAATAATTTTGTGGAGACCCAAAACTATTTATATATGTTTCTTTCGGCACCCAGATTTGTTTAACTTTGAGAGATTTGATAATTGTGCCTTTTGGAACCCAAATTGGTATAGTTTTCACGAGTTTGGGTCTATACCTGCAATTGTTTTGATTGTGTCCAAATTTTCTAAAAATTATGCACATTGAATTGACTTGATTAATTTCATTTCTAACATTTTTAGATTGATTATATCCAAATCCTTGTCTAATGTATTAATAGTTTGTTTCCCTAATAACATATTCAACGATCTTTCACTTTTGGAAAATATTCCTAAAGTCGTTGACAGTTGTTGGACTTGTGTTTTGAGAGATTCATTTTCTTTTAAAAATTGTGTGCACTTTTTAATAGAATTTTCTTTTCTTGTATTTTCACTTTCTTTCAAAATCAGAATTTCATTTTCAAGCAATTTAATTTTGATTTCTGATTTTTTAATCTCTTCTTTGAATGTTGGACACTTATCAAACTTGGGGATCCTACTTTGATAGTTTTTAACTAATTAGTCAAGTTGTTTATTTAAATCTATCAAAGTATCTTTTTGTGATTCAAGTTTGGCATACTTCTCCCCATGTCATTCAAAACAACCATTTACTTCGTGGAAATTATAAGTAATTCTAAGTGAGTGAGTTTTGATACGTCGTTTGGCTCATCATCGTCGCTATCAGTTATATTACCTTGAAGGCACATATCTGCTTTCTCACTCTCACTGCTAGTACTTTTGTTATCTTCATCACTTGTATTCCACACGCCTGTAAAATTTCTCCTTTTTGATTTCTTTTCTAAGTCGTGTCGATTTTGAGGACAATTGGGCTTGTGTGTCCGGGTTGGTTGCACTTATGATAGATGATTTCTTGTTGTTCTTGGTTATCTAGAACTTTGATTATTTTTCTTTTTAATTTTTGATTTAGAGCTGGATTTTCGTATTTGCGGTTCCACTTTTTGAATCTCTTTATTACCATTTCCAGCTCTGCTGCTTCATCGTCGTCGTCGTCATCACTTTCAGTTGTTTCTTTGAGAGCTATTGATTTTTTTCGAGTCTCTCCTCTTTTACGCACTTCCTTGAATTTCATTTCTAGCTCATAAATGGTGAGATTTCCGATGTGTTCTTCAACTTTGAATTGTTTTAAAGATTTCGATTCTTGAATGGCAGTCACTTTTGCTTCAAAATTTCGTGGAAGGACTCTAAGGATTTTTTGGACTATTTCTAGTTACGTGTATGATTTTCCGAGAGCTTTTGATTTGTATACGATGTTGGAAAGCCGTCCGTACATCTCTTTAACAATTTCTTCCTTAGCCATTGTAAAATTCTCGTATCCGCTACTCAGCATGGCAAGGCGAGATTCCTTCATTTGAGATGTTCCTTTGTGAGTCACTTCTAGTGTGTGCCTTATTTCCTTCGCATTTAGACAATGTGAGACACGATTAAATTCAAATTGATCTAATGAAAAAATAATCAAATTCATAGCTTTGGCATTAGCATACTGTAACTTATTTTCTAGATCTCTCCATTGATCAAAAGGTTTTTCAATTTCTTGATTATTTACAACTATAGTGGGTGCTCTATAGCCTGTCTCAACAATATTCCAAGCATCAATGGTTTTTAGAAAAATTTTAATTCTATTTTTCCAGCAAGCATATTCACCGTTGAACATTGGTGGTCTAACTATAAACTGACCCTCAGCAAAAGCAGTATTAAAAGAAGCCATTTTAAAAATTCAAATTTTTAAAACAAAGATTGGTTTTTCGGAAAAAAAATCAATTTTTTAAACAAAAATAGCTTTTGTACCTAGCTCTGATACCAATTGTAGTATCGATTTCACCCTCAAGGGGGGTGAATTGGGTGATACTATCAATTATAAAAATTTATTGTGGAAGTTTATATAAAATAATCTCAACATAGATATATCTAAATTATAGCAGCACGGATAATAGCAGAATAATAAATGCAGAAATAAAATGACACAGAATTTACCCAGCTTCGGCAAAACCCTGCCTACGTGCTGCCCCCAAGGTTTCTACAAGAACTTAAGCAGTCAGACGCTTACACACGTAAACTCGCGACACCCGCTATCGACTAGCCTTAACTATACGCTCAAAACCCTACCACAACTCAGCCACTGAGTTGCGAATTCTCAAACTACGCCACGTAGTTTGTGCCCTAGTCACACGACTAGAAATTACAATGGTTTAAAGGAATACAAAATTGAAGCAATAAAAAAATCAAAACCCTAATTTAAACTAAAGCCTTAAATAACTAAAACCAAACAAAACAAGGCCGACCCAATAATCACTAAAGTGATAAGAGTGAATCCCTTTCCCCTTTTTATCTATCTCGGCCCATTCCTTGTTTGTGATATGGCTGCTTCATTCCTTTTTCGTTCGTTCTAAAATTAGGGCTTCTAAAATCTAGTGCGTCGATTCTAATCAATTTCTGGTTGTTCACAATTGGCTCCGATTGCTCCTTCAATTTGCCTTGCGATCGCTTCCAGTTAGTCGAGTTTGAATGTTTGTGTGAATTGGTACGTTCGTTCCTTTTTTCAAATTTTACTATAATCGACTTTTTATTCAAGTTAAAAGATTATTCTTTGTTGCTTGAACTCGAATGAACAATTTGCCGATGATGTTCATCGTTTATATAGGGTTCAAAACCCTTGATTTTCGTGCGTATTTTTTTTTTGAGTTCGTCAATTTCTTTGTTCGGCGTATGATTTTGATTGAATGTTCAAGATGATATCTGACTTATTCAATTTCGTATACTTTGGGTTACTTGATTATCACGGCTCCATTCTTGGCTATGACGATATTGATTTATTTTGGCCGGTGATTTGAACTGCAGTTGACTTTGTGAATTTCTTGTTCCCTTGGTCATCACGGCACTGACATTGCTTTGATTTTACTGGTGACTTCGGCCTTTGTTCGAATTCGTATATTTTGTGATTACTGGTTCCACTGTTTTGATTTCTAACTTGTTCCAATTTTTGTTTTCAGCTTCATCTAGTTTTTCAACATCACTTGACTTCGGCTTTGACTTCTGGTAGCACTGGTTTTGGCTCGACTTGATGATGATTCTGTTCATCTCTTTAGCATGTTGGAATTTGACTTTGATTGTGTTGATTTTCTTGACTTCGGCATTGTCAATATTCAATTTGAATTTATGTTAACTTCGTCTTGTACCTTATTTACTTGCGTCCTTGACATCAGACGCATTGTGGTATAATTATATTTTTCACTTGATCTTTGTTGAGTTTCCTGTCCACTGCTCGAGTCGATCTGATTCTAATGTGTGTATGCATACATATCTGTTGCATTACTTGATGTTTATCTGTGCATATCACTGGTATCATGTTTGAGATTCCTCATTTGAGCTGTTGTGGCCTTTACTTGATATCGTCATAGACCTGTACACTTATTGTTGCTTAATAAATTCTGGTAGTACTTGAGTCTGTTTTAGTTTGCAGGCTTGCATTATGTGCTTCAATATGCATATGTTAGCTTTGGGTTGCGGTGGCCCATTTCCATGTTTTCGGCATTGTTTGAGCTCATCATAGTTTGCATTCTGATGCTGCCTGGATTGAGTCACTGTTACTTTGTTGTATTTAATTCAATCGAGTCTGGTACCTTTTGTAGCATTGTCGTCTGTTTGCAGTCTTGCTCTTCTACTTGATATCTGGCATTTTGTTCCATCCTTGTTGATTTAGTTGAACCATATATATTGCTTGCATATTTTCTGGTTGCCTTGAGTTGCTTCACTGGTCTTTGCTACATTGAGTTGCACCAGTCTTTGCATTTAGTCTGGACATCTGTGATTTGGTTGCATATCCATTTGTTGCACTCGAGTTATTCTAGTGTGCCATGTCTTGTGTACTTGTCAGGTTCATATTGCTTTGCTTCATCATTGATTATTGACATGTGCACCACTTGTGTACCATCTGAAGCTTGTTATGATATGCTAGCTCGAGTTATGTAGTCCATTTGTACATCACTGACTTTGTACATATCGTGCTTGTATTTGCAGTGCACTACTTCTTATGTGCATGTTGCATATTCAATCTAACAATTTTGTAATGCACCTGCGTTGAATCCAGCTTATAGCTCGGGTTTGACCTTGTGCTTACCTGTCCCTGTAGATTTATCAAGTGTATATTGGTGTGCACGGTCTTATGGCATGTACAACGATACACTGTGCATGTCACAAGCTGTTCGTGTATGATGAATTCAAATTTAAATGATGACGAACAACCCAAATAACTAAGGCAGATATTATTTTCAAAATCACATTTCATTTTATATTGAAAAATATTTTATTTTCAGTTTTACTACATCAATGTGTATTTTTGTAGATTGCTCAGATGCTGGATTCAATATAGAATGAAATTGAAGATAAAATACGAGTGAATGAGCGATTTGTAGTGAGGACAGTTGTGCAAATTTAAATAGATTGTAATTTCAAATTGTATATATATATAGCGAGAGCACAAATTTGTACTATTCAAAATTGTAATAAATATTTGTAAAAATAAAATAACTATTTGAATTTAAACCCTGTGTTATTTATTCTATTCAGCAAATATTTATTTAATTATGTGGAAAATAAAATAGTACATTAACAAATACATTTAAATGAATATATATATACATACATATATATGTGTTTATTATCATCATACAAAAATCAGATACTCGCATATTCAACAATATATACCTTCTAGCTATATTGCAATAATAACCCTTAGTTAGATATTGCATAATATGTGTAAATATTTTATTTATTTATTTACATTTTCCATTGGTGCAAGTTCATTTTGTATATGAGCTGACGCGAGGAATAATGAGCCATTGTGTATAATGAATGTTGCATGTTTTTGGCTCTATGGATTAAAATGTTGGATCCCGTGCGGTGCCCACTTTTTATTCTAGCTTCCAAGAATAGATTTTCTTAGCTCAATGCAAAGTTTAACCTATATTATTATATTTTATTGGGTCAAAAATTGTTCAATGGCAGTTTTGTAATTATATTAAAAATCGATTTACTACCCACCTAAGAAACTACTTTTTTCCTAACCAAATTTGTTGTGGATTTCTTATATTAGATAATTTTCTTATCACCGTAGTTTCCTTTTATAAAATGTTAAACACTAGAATTATTTAATTAATTTTCCTTAATTAGTTAGTGCTTTCCTTCGCTAAATAATTCATATAAAATAACAAATTAATGGAAAAAATCCTAAAAATTCACCCAAAATATATTTCGTCATATTTACCTCATATCAAAATTTTAGGCCAAAATAATAAACTTTATTATTTTAACAATTAATTAACCTTAAATTAACCATTTTTCTTAACTTAGAAATTCATAAAATATTCTTATTAATTTCAAAACTATGAAATTAAAAATCCGTCTCTTTTTCATTATTAAGCATATTATATCAAAATTTTATGGCATTTGGATATAACTAGACATGTTTTGCACTAAAGCATGAACTAATTCAGTTTAATTAAATTTTAAACCATAGTTAAAATAATATTCAAACATCCAAACATGTTTAGCATCATCAAAAGATTCAGATGAAAATCAAATCTGAACCAATAGGTTAGGATAGATTTTAGAAAAAGATTTTACTAACCTATCTTATGAAAACTTCATTTAATCACACCTCAGTTTAAATTTGAAACCCTTAACCTTCTTGATTTAGATTCCCCTTGAATTTTCTTCTTCATCCCTTAAGTTAGTGGCGGGACATGGCCTTTTGTTCTTGGAATTTTTTTATTTTATGAAAGTGAAAATGGAAATGAAGATGGAATGAGGAGTTGGGGCTAAGGAATATGAATTAGCGTTTTTGGGCCTTACAAACCTATTCTCCTCACTTAAATCATCCACATTAAAACTTAAATTGTCTTCTTTCAATAATCAATGCTAACCAAAATTGCTCTAATTGTCTTTGGTCTATCCAATTAAGTTTTAAAGTGACCCTCACTTAATTAATTGTATTTCCCTTGGGCAGTTCTTGCAATTAAAAAACTCTAATAATTTAGTTAATAATGCTCCAAATTATTAATTATTTCAATTCAATTTAAATTAATTTCTCATATTATGGACCTTCGAAATATGGGGTGTTACAGGCGAGATATTAATGTTCGTTCCAAAGTCAATAAAGTGAAGCTATTTATATTCTCTTAGCCTATCGCCAGATGACCCTCATCCATGCCCATAGTTTGAGACTTTCCAGGCATTTCTAAAGAAGTACCCAATCTCCTATCCCAATGAGAGGCTGAGTTTCAAATCGATTTGGAGAATTATGTTAGACATATCGTGTTGTCGTTGAGGAATATGACCTCCAAAGAAAGGCAAGAGTTGGATAGGCATATTTCAGAGCTATTATAGGAAGGATTTATTCGTCGCAATACTTCATAATGAAGAGCACAAGTTGTCTTTTCTGCTAAGGCAGACAGCTCTTTAAGGCTATGTGTTGACTATCGAAAGCTTAACAAGCTATCTAAGAAAAATAGGTATCTCTTACCTAGTATTGAAGACTTATTTACCACATGTTGAGCAAAATCTTTTCTCAATTGGACTTAGCCATTGGATTCCACCAACTAAAAATAACCAAGGATAACAAGCAGAAGACCGCCTTTTGCACTCAAAACAGACAGTATGAATGGGAAGTAATGCCTTTTGGGTTGACAAATCTCCACACATACTTTATAGATTTGATGAGTAGAGTCTTTAGGGTGCAGCTAAACAAATTCGTTATATTATTTATGGACAATATTTTAGTATTCTCTAAAAGTCAAGTTGGGCATGATAATCACTTAAGGGAGGTACTAGGGCTTTGAGAAGGCACCAACTAAAAGCCAAAATTTCCAAGTGCCACTATTGGAAGAAGGAGGTGAAATCTCTCGATCATATTATCTTCGAGAAAGGATTGTTTGTTGATCCTGCAAGGGTCGAAGTAATTCAAGACTAGAAGGTTCTTAAGAATGTCATGGAAGTTAAGAGTGTTCTTAGATTGGCATGTTGCTATAGGAAATTCATGAAGGACTTTGCAAGGATAGCAGTCCCACTAATTTGCTTAACGTAGAAAATTTTAGTTTTTGCATGGGATGAGAAATGCACAAAAGAATTTGCGAAACTAGAGGATTTCTTGCATAGTGCACCAATACTTACCATTTTGATGGGGTGAAGCCTTTCATTGTTTACACCGACGCATGAGGTACAGGGCTAGGAGCTGTTCTTATGCAAGAAGGCAGATTGATAACCTATGCAAGTAGGCAGTTGAATGACCATGAGAGAAAAATACCTCACTCATGACTTAGGGATAGCAGCTATTATTTTTTCTTTAACGATGTTGAGGCATTATCTTTTAGGAGAAAGATTTGAGTCACTCACTGACTATAAATCCCTTAAATACTCATTTTTTTTAAAAATTTCAATCTTAGGTAATAAGGGTGGATGGAATTTATAGTATCATATAATTTTGAGATACAATACACCCTCGAAAAAAGGACTATTGTTGCCGACACCCTTTGTTGGAGGCGTTCTACTCTTAGTACTACACATAAGCGGAGGCGGTTGGAGATCCTCTCGAATTTCAAATTCAAACCCCCATCGGAATCCACTCCGGGCTATTTGGCATTAATGGAAGTAAGACTAGCATTGATGGACCGCATTGGGCAAGAATAGAAGAAGGATGCGACAGTAGTAGATATTTTATACCAGCTAAGTAGAGGAGAACATTTCCTCTATGTTGGTAGATACGCAATAGAAAAAAGGGAATGACTGAGGAGAGATGGATGCATATGTGTTCCAACAGTAGAGTACATTTTAGAGGAACTGCTAGTGAAGTGTCACCATTCTAGGTTGAATATTCACCCTAATGGAGACAAAATGTATGAGGATGTAAAGTAGCTTTTCTATTGGTCAGAGATGAAGAAAAGGGTAGCGGAGTATGTCCCTAGGCATAGGATGTGCCAAAGATAAAAGCAGAATAAGGGAAGCCTGGAGGATTGTTATTGCCGACCGAGGTGCTGATTTGGAAGTAGGAACATGTATCAATGAACTTTATAGATGGTTTTCCTAGGAGTCAAAGTGGAATGAGGCTATTTAAGTTATAGTGGATAGACTTACTAAAAGTGCTTTCTTTACTCCTAGAAGGATTAATAAGACTGTAGTATCTCTGGTGTAGAGTAATACCAAAGAAGTAGTATGACTGCATAGAGTTCCAGCCAGTATCATTAGTGATAGAGATCCCATATTCACTGGCAAATTTTGGAGGAGTTTGTAGTTAGATTTAAGGATGACGCTTAATCTTAGCACCGCTTATCACCCATCAACCGACGATCATACAGAAAGGGTGAATTAGATTTTGGAAGATTTGTTGAAAGCTTGCATCAAAGATTTTGGAGGACATTGGGAGCATGGTTTACCTTTAGTAGAGTTCGCGTACAATAATAGTTACCAAGCGATGATTGACATGACACCCTATGAACCTTATACTAAAGGCCATGTAAGTCACCTAATTGTTGGAGGGAAACTACTGACAAAATTCTATTTGGACAAGATTTGATCCGCGAGACCTTGGATAAGGTAGAAATGATTAGGCGATGAACGAAGGCTCCACTGGACCATCAGAAGTCCTATGTTGACAGGCAAAGGAATGATTTGGATTTTTCGGTTGGGGACATTATATTTCTTAAGGTATCCCCTTTTAGGAAGGTTATGAGGTTTGGAGCATCGGGGAAGTTGGTGTCGAGGTTTGTTGGGCCTTTCTTGATTTTGGAAAGGGTGGGGAGATAATTTAGTAGAAAGCACATACGAAATCGAAGAGAAAATGAAGGTTTCTCATCGCGACTTCTCTCTGGTAAACATTCTCTCTTCAAGAATTGGTGTTGTAAAGGTTTTGGCTGCATCATGGTTTCTAGATTGGATTATAGGAGACAGTTGCCACACTTTTTACTGTTGTTTTTGAACTCACATAGAATCCAATGCATATTTAGGATGTTTGCATACATTCCTATATGTCAGGATCTTGCATTGATGCTAGGATTGAGCATACTTTTAATATGTTGCATACATGATTACATTGCATTTTTGGTTGAGCAGATGGTTGCGTAGATAAGGCTGTATAACATGGTTGCCATGCACATTACACTATCTGTCCGTTAGGGATTTTGGGACGAAATCCTTTTTGGGAGTTGAGGGAAGAATGCAACATCTCATTATACTTAATAAGAAATTAATTAAAACAAAGTTAAAAATGGAAATTTTGCAAATGTCGAAATTTAGCTGTGAAAGTTACACTGCTATGTTCGTGATTCTCTGACCAAATTTCATGCCTAAAGTTCTATAATTGGAGCTCAAACGGAAAAGTTATCGACATTGAAGTTTTAGAATTTAAAATAATTCAAATGAATTTAAATTTAAAAATTTAATTAATGTTAATGTTTGAAATTATAAACATTAATAAATGTTTTAATGTTAAAGAGGAACTTAGGATTTAAGCAAACATTAACGGTAGTTTATAATATAGAAAAAAAATTAAAAAATAATGGCAACAAATTATTCACCGTCAGCAGCAGGAGGCTGATCGACCCCCTCTGCTGGGCCTGTCGACTGCTAGCGGTCGACTACTGAAGAGGGAGCTGTCGACCGATCAAAGCACGATAGCTGGGCTCGTTTGGCTAGAATGGCCCAGATATTATTATTTTAAACCGACTTAGATTTCACTGTTCTGGCACGTCCTAACCACTATAAATAAGAGGCTAGCTCACTTACTTTTATTCACAAAAAGTTAGAATGTTGGCGAAACTCCGTCGGTCTTCTTCTTATTCAATTCTTTGATTCAGAGTTAATTGGATTTAAAGATATACATACATACATATATACACACACACACACACACACACATAAACACATGTTTTTTCTATTCTACTCTTCCCAAATCTCTGGATTCTGAATCTAATCCATATGCAATTGAATTGTTATATATTTCAAATGGAAGAAATCTTAAAAAGGAATTAAGCGAAGGCGTGAATAATCCAAAGGAAAGCAGAAAAACTACCTATGAGTGGAAATCTTAGTTTTTCACATTTTAGTTGTTTCTCGGGTAAAAGTTTAGATTTGTTTTATGCCTTGGGGATTTTGTATACGAAAACCCTAAACTCTAAAATCCTAAAATTTCTCCAAATAAAATGTCAATTATTGGATTAATTGAAATTTCAATTTTTTTATGTTAATATAGTGGAATTTATTTTCAATTTGAATAATTTATGTTCTTTTCAACTTTCACTTCTAATTTCTATTGCTGCCATAAAGGGTTTAAATTTTTTTATAGAAAATAGTGTGCAAAGTATGGATTTTCCAACTTGTACTTTGCACTGCCTATTTTCGTAATATAGACAAATATGAATCATCTTTTCTACTTCAAGCTTGTATATGTTAAATTTGAATAAAATATAAAGGGTTTTGTAACGACTGCCTTTTCGACCATCGAAAGTCGACATCGAATATATTCACGGAATTCAAATACGAAACATCTAATGGTCAAGAAGGCCGATTATTAGGGTATATTAAAAAGAAAAGAAGAAAGAACAGGGGAAACAGAATCTCATGGTCGAAATGAGAAAATATAATATAACAAAGAAGTATAAAGTGCCACTCTAAAATACAGAGCACATCAGAGTTAAAAGTAAACCTTATCAGCTGGACAGTTATAAAATCCTGACCTTACAATTGCTGATAAGCATACAATATAACACAACGGAAAATAAAACACTACAGAGGTGAACATCAAGCTCTTGGCTAATAACTCTATTTTACCAAAGCTAACTTAGGAAAACTTGGTTCAATCTGACCATTATAATAAAATAATACCCGAATCAGTCTGGAAAACCAACGTGAGAAAACTCAAGTTATATAATGAACATACAAAAATTCAAGTAAAACCACACCGCTAATGCGAAATGAGTTTTTACCTCACAAGAACAACATCCACTGATGAAGAAATAGAAAACAAATCAAAACAAAAATCAAATCATGAAAGAGGGGAAATAACAACAGAAATAATCAAAATAAAAAGGTTGTGTACTAGTATGAAAAAATCTCATACTTAATGAATGAGCATAAATATCAAATTCCAGATTTGAAAGAATGGATACAGGTAATTAAACATAAAGAAGAGCACAAGGTAGTTCGCAAGGAAATTAAGGAAACAATTCAAAGATTTGAATTAACAACAAGGGACAGAGAAGTTTTCCAACAATGACTAGGAGAGTGCATCCCATACCGAAAGTATACCTTTAGAAATATACTAGATGGCTCTTGGAAACCTCCAAGCCGGACCCCCTCAACTGTTATCGAGAATCCGAGTATTTCGCATCTCAATGCACAAAACCTAATCCAATTTGGATTTGATGTGAAAATACCTAATGGGAGAACTCTCACATAGTTCCCCACTCACTCTTTGGGTTTAGTCATTTTTGGCAAAAGATAACAAATCTCAAAAGAGCAAAAAATCGTCCTGAACAGACGAAACGTAAGGAAGAAATCAGAATCAAAGCCAACAGTCGATAAATTAACTATCGGGAATGATAAAATGGTTGTCCACACTTGCACTTGATTTTCACATCATAATACTTTTAAAGACACTTTAAAAATGCTCTTTAAAATATTCTTTTAAAAAAGCAAATTCTATTTTCTAAGTGTATTGAAACCAAGGTCAAAACAATTGTCAAAGTATTGATAAGTATAAACCCAAAACAGTTTACACTTAACTTTATTTCAAAATAATTCTTTTTAAAATATATTCTTATTTATACAAACGACACATATAATCCTAAAAGGCAATAAGTCAATTAAATACCTTTCTAAATTTAAAACAATGTTAATTTATCCCGAAGGATAATTTATATTACTTTTATGTAACTTTAAAACCACATTAATTTTCCCCTAAAGAGAATATATCAGATTCAAAATCTTTTTATAAATTTAAACCAGCATTAATTATCTTGAAAGATAATTAATCACATTTAATCTCATTCATCGTATAAATCAATTATCTTTAAAACAAATTTGTTAAATTCATTAATTAACTTTAACCATCTTTATTAAATCGGCTATTTAACTTTAAAACATTAAATCAGATAATTCACTTTAAAACACTTTCATTAAATTAGTTAATTTACGTTAATCACTTTTATCAAATCAATTAATTAACTTAAATACCTTCGTTAAATTAAATAATTAACTTAAATATTATTATTTAAAATGAGTAATTACATTCAAATATCATTAACTAAAATGACTACTTAAATTTCAAATATCATTAATTTAAAATGATTAATTAAATTCAGTTATCTTTAATAAAAAAGATTTAGTCAAATTCAAACATCATTAAGTAGAACAATTAATTAAATACAAATATCATTAATTAAAATGATTAACTATATTAAAATATCATTAATCAAAATGATTAATTAAATTCAAATCTCATTAATTAAAATGATTAATTAGATCCAAATATCGTTAATTAAAATGATTAATTAGATCCAAATATCGTTAATTAAAATGATTGATTAATTTTAAGCATCACTAGTTAAAATGATTAATTGATTTTAAACATCAACAATTAAAATGAGTAATTACATTCAATTATCATCGACTAAAATGATTAATTAACTTAAAACATCATTAATTAAAATAAATTATTAAATTTAAATAATCATTAATCAAAATGATAAATAAATTAAAATATCATTAATTAAAATGATTTAATGAATATGAACATCTATTTTATGAAAATGCAAGCTCAAGACAACACACACAAGGGTTTTAGGGTGATGATATTCAATAAATGTCCATATAGCGAAAATTGATATAACAACACTTAAGCAATTTAAACAGAATATCATAACAAATTTCAGCTAAACATCAATATAAGAAACATAAGGAAATAAATAATTATTATTGATGAGAAACCCATTGGGGTCTATCCATAAATGTTCCCTATAAAATAATGGTTACAGACAATATATATAATCTTATGGGTTCAAAATTTTTAAGTTAATACATATCCGTTTTCCAAAACGAGATTTCAACCAAACAATTAATCAAATAATAATGAAAATATCTAAACTATTAACCAAGCATTCAACAATAAATCTATATCATTACAAATATTATATAGCTAATTTAAAGGTGAGTAAACTTATAAAAAATTTGATTATCGCCGAAGCATTCCGTTTTGAACTAAAATCGTACGGAAGTTCGATTTTAGTCCAAATTCCATTAGCTTCAAATTCAACCAATTCAATTCCATTGCGTAGCTAATGATTCATAAGTGCAGCACAATTGACCGCGTTCAACTTGGACCTTATATGAGCAAGATATAATTTTTATAAGATTTGGGATTTTAAAATGTAATTAAATATTTAATTTACAGCAAAACTCCATTACCTCTTAATCACATTTCAAAATTCATCTTCCCTGATACATAATGCGGCCTGATATATTTACTCGTGTACGCATACATACCTCCATGGCTGAATCTTCAACGCACCCTAACTCAGTCGTTATTCGTCGAAATCAGATATGGTCTTCTCCATTCAACTCCCCTCCATGAGGACTTCCACCGCATTACCATCGATCGAAGCCCGATCAAACCTAGCCGAAAGTAGCTACTCCAACCACAACACGACAAGCACAAATCGTGTTTCGCCATCAATCATCGTGCCTTCCTAAACTCGATTGCTGGCTTTGGTACTTTACCACCAATACATATCCAACATCGATTTAGCCAATCGATGATTGAATCAACCTCTCTATCAAACTGTAGCTCCACTGCCTAAATGTCTATCATCGCATATCTCAATCATACAATATAATACCTACATCAAAATGAAGATCCCACGATTTCAAAGATGTTTTTATGATTTTTGGACAAGTGATGGATTTTATTCTGAATTTTGAAGTTGTGGCTAATTGCATGGTTTATAGGAGCTCAAAAAATAAAATAAACATAGACAGAAGTAGAAAATAAATGAAATGTAGGCGGGTTCATTTTTCTAAGTGTTGACTTTGGTTGAAACCAATATTACCGGCACTTTGCTACATAGGTTTCGGTTCATGTATGGACTGTAAAACAAAAATACATTCGCGCTCAAAAATGGAAAACGGTTCCTAAAAATTATAAAGTACACTAGTTTTCATATTTTGCAAAATCGCAAAAGTACCATTGTTTGTTCAGAAATCTTCAAACAAAAATCTTCTTATCACCAAAAATTAAAAATTACGGAAAAATCCAATAAATTAAATTTAAAATATGTTATTAAAAATATGTACATTTTATTAACAAATGAATTTTCTCATTATTATTTATTAATAAAAAGGTATTGAAACTATGTTTAAATTCATTCAATTAATATTAAATTCACAAATCCAAATGTTTGAAATACAACTCCCATATTTGAATGTAAGTTATTAAGCTTTAAAAACTAATTATTAAATATTTAAAACTAAAATAATAAAATTATGGGATGTTATATGTTTAAATTGTAGGTTTTATTTCCTTGAAATAGAGGCATCATTTCTATTATATTATTATAAAACAAATTTGGTATTTTGATTTCATTTTTGAATACGTATATACAAGTATATTTTGACTAGCTAAGGATATTAGCTATTTTGAAAATTATTGTATGGAATTTAGACTTGTATGAACTTGAAAGTTTAGACATTTTAACAATTAGTATAGGTTGCGAAAATCTTAGAATAAGAATATTTCTACGCATGCTTAGGAATATTTAGTTAATCTAAAAATTATGTACGGATAAATATATTAATAGCGTATAATTAGTAGTGTATAAATCATATCGTATAGATTAAATAAGTTAATAAATAGTATTAAATCCTAAAGGAAGGAAGTTAAGGATAATTATAGAAATTAGTCCATAATTGAAGGCGACTAAGAATTTTCTATATGTCCTTAGTGTATAAATGAGGGTGAGGTATATTAGAGGAGCAAAAATACAACTAAGTTATAAGGATGCGAAGTCAATCAAAAGCACATAGCTAATCTTACTACAAGCGACGTGACTTTGGGACTAATGTGAGATATTGTCTATGATTAAGTACCCATGGTTGACATGAGGTTAGTCCCAATTCTATTGGTTAAGATTGCCTAGTTAATCAGGCTACCAATACCTGCAAATAGTCAGACAAACGTGAGTTGTCACGATTTGGGTTGCAAGTCATAAGACGGGTATCCCAATATGAGCTTGCTTCTGGTTTGAAGGTCTTAATTGGCTATTGTAGGGTCCACCTCCTTCCCGCTCAAGAAGTATTAAATAGTCAAGATTATCTTTTAGGTGCGGTAGTGGAAAATCCATGGAAGGGATTCACTTTAGGATTGAGGTATTAAATGACTATTATAGGGTCTGCCTCTTTCTGTAAAAGAAGTATTCAGTGGCGTGATATGATTTCTTAGGATGTTAATTAAGAAGTACCAAAGAGGGACCCGCCTTGGGTTTAGGTATTAAATAACGGGGATCTACCTAGGGTATAGGTACTAAATGGTCAAAGTCCGCCTAATTTCGATTAAAGATACGTTATGGAGCTAGAATGGAAAAGCCTTTGGCTTACAGTGGAGGTATACTTAGTAGGATAAAGTATATGATGCGTAAGACATACTACTTATCTAAATGATACCTTCTAAATATTACTATGGCATGACTTGACATTCTAATTCATCAGACATTGTTGTTTTGACTCCCTTCACATTACAACCCACAAGTTAGAGGGAAACGACACTAAAAAGAAGACGAAGGGAAACAATGATGATGAAGAAGACAAGCGAAGATTTGTGGCAGTTTATCTATTTATCTATATTTATGATATATTCAAATATACCCAGATTTCATACACGATGTAGCGGCCTGCCTTTCTATCACCAGAAAGACGCATCATTACTTAAGAAAGAAAGGGATAGAAGAAGAAAGAGAAGAAAGAACAACAACACATCAGAATCTCACAGCGGAACGAATGAAATATAATATATAACATATATAGAGTATCATATACATCAGAGTACACAGCTATACATCTCAATTTAGACAGTTATAACATTTCTGTCTAATGTACAATACAAGAACATCCATACAGAATAACACCACAGCGGAAAATCTATCTATATATCTATACACCGAAGCCTCCTGCTCTAAAGCTCCTCCAGAATTCGTCAAGGATAACCTGAATCCCTCGACTACTCATACATAATATGAGTACCCAAGAGTTTAATAAAACAGAAAATAAACACTTGGGTCAGACAGGGGTCTAGTGTGAGTAAACGGTTTAAAATTGCTTAACTTTAGAAAATCCTTTGAAAGAAAGGTATCACGTAAGACTTCCCACACATAAACATGGAAAAGTTTTTACATTACGCTAACCAAAACATTTGATAGGAAATCCAGTGATGTTATAATAGTGTCTAGAGTTTTCAAGTAAATAAGAAATAGCCAAAATTGTTACATCTATTAAATTCCAGCTACTAGCCACAAAAGTGGGTAATACAATCAAAACCGTAAGGGCACGTAGGAAGAATGGGTTTCCATCAATGGCAGGGCTACTGGGGTACCGTCCGTCACAGTACGTGGCCTAGATCACTGTACCGAGGATCCACCCTAAATCCCCTGCAACACAAGGCCGGGACCATTCCTTACTGAACAGTCCCGAACAAGACAACCCTGCAGTTGGCTGCAGATCCAACTGCCCACACAGCCGAAATAAAAAGGGACATCTAGACAGGGTAAATCTCGTCCTACTTGGGCATGACGCACTTAACCTTGCTGCACCTCCCCTGTCTTAGCCATTCCCGATTGATGAGGCTTGAGGCTGCGATTACCTTTATAGGACACATCTACCTTAGAATGCTCATCGTCCACCTGACGATGTTCTGAAAGCATTCAATCCATACAAGTCTGTTTCGGGTTCGAACGGAACCGAAGCACTATCTCGTTACACTCATTTTGGAATCACCCTCGGAGTTAACGACAATAGCCATGGCACTCTGAATCTTCATCTCGAATCTGAAAGTATTATCTTCGTTAAACTCATTCTGGAATCACCCTCAGAGTTATAACGATAAATAGTTCTTACACTTCGAGTCTTCACTTCACTTCACTTGGATTTATGACCTAACGTTAATTTGGATCGATGTGGTTTTCGAATATAAAACCTGATCCCGATCTCATCGAATCCAAAGCGCCATTTTAATGTCCAAGTTGTACTTAAGGGTTAAACAGTAGATATTCAGAATATCACTTACATAAATGGATGATTCATAACACACAGATAGATAATCCACTATTATCTAATTCATCCACACATATCACAAAGTAGCATATATATCACATCTCAGATATATCACATTCAAATCATTACATATCAACTAATGATATACAATATCATCCAATATCATTAACTCATCCAATGATATTTATCATACAATCACTAATCAACCATAAACAAGTTTGGACCATTCTTAATTAATTTAATTAATTCTTAATTAAATTAATTCCTTACTTAATCACTTGGGTTATCATTAATCCAACTTACTTACCATTAATTAATTACAAATTACTTAATTAGCGATTACTTAATTTTCCACTTTAATGAATCTCCCTTTATTAATTATTTCTTAATTACTTTAAGTAATTAATCCTTAATTACAATTTTAATTAATCATCCTGATTAACTATTTCTTAATTATACCGAGTAATTATATCTTAATTACCCTTTTAAATTAATCATCCTTGATTAATTATTCTTTAATTACCCTAAGTAATTATCTCTTAATTATCCTTTTTAATTAATCACTCTTGATTATTCACTTTTTAGTTAATCACACTTGATTAATACTCTTTAATTACATTTAGTAATCAAAACTTAATTATAGATTAATTATCCTTTAATTATTAATTAACAATTAATTATTTAATTAATAATCACTTCCATTAATCAAATCCTTTCTAATTAATTATTTAACAAGTAATTAATCACTTTATTAATTATTCTTAATCCTTTCATTAATTAATTAGTCTTAAATTAATTAATTAATTTAAACCTTTAATTAATTATATTAATTCTTTAAACAATAACACAAGTGATTAACCCTTAATCACTTCCACCTAATTACTTTCATAAAGTAATTAACCTCTAATTACTTTGTTAAATAATTTCATTTTGCTTAATTACCTCCAATAATTAATTACTTAATTACTTCACCAAGTAATTACACTTAATTAATTTAAATCATAAGTGATTATCTTTAATTAATCACTAATTAATTACTTAATCAATTATTTAACTAATCATTTAAGTTTAGTTAAATAATTCTCTAACTTCTTATATTAAAAAGATCCTTAACTAAGAAAATCATTATCTTAATTAAATTATTTATATTAATTAATAACTCTTTGATTATTACTAATAATTGAATTATCTTAGTTATCTTCACACATTTGTTTATCTTTAATTAACCAAACTCTTAATTACTCAAGATAAATCTTTATTATAATTGATTACTAAATCTTAATCATTAATCTTTATTTAAAATATAACATTTTAGAAATCAATTATAATTAAAATAATTTAAACATTCAAACTAAACTTTTAAATCTTTAAAACTTTCCAAAATTATTTAATAAAATTTAATATAAACTTCATTTTTTGAAAATCCACTTATTTTATTTTAAAAACTTTATATTTCAATATATATAAACTTATTTAAAACTTAACTTTGAAACAAATTAGTTTTATATGTAAAAACTTGTTAGACTTTTGTTTAAAACTTTATGAACATTCCAAAAATCAAATTCCTTTGTTAAATAATTTCATTTTTACTGATTTTATAAAATCTAGTTATACTTAAAATACAAACCCGAGTCAATCTCGAGTAAACTTGCAAAACCCCGAGCAAACCCTACAAATTCTCGTGTCTGCCTCGTGTTAACTCCAAACACAACTGCTTCGAGTCAAAGCTTCCTTTGCACGAGACGAAACCCGAGCACCTACTTCTTCTCCAACCCAACATCCCGGATACACAAATCGTTCACATCCACGTGCACAACTCCTCTAGCCACCAATGATCTCTACTCCGGCCTCCGACACATCGCCTACGACCACGGCAACGATGCTCGAAACCCATAAACTCACGATTCGATCGAGAATCAATATCGACCCTTAACCCAAACGACCTGAACCAAATACCATCAAGAAACTGATTTCCGCCGACGATCTAACACTCGAGACACCACGCCATCCTCCCCGTAGCTACGTCACGACCTCCAACACCCACGGCACAACACGCGATCGACTCTGATTGCTTCTCGTCGCCGCGAAACCTAAATGAACTTCGACGACAATCACAGGGTGTTAAACCCTACCCCATCGATTCTTGGCCATCACGATCAACAATAAATTACCAAAGCATTTTTATCATGATCCTCTCCTTCCCCTCTACCTTCAAGCCCAAACTCACCAACCAGTTCGTCATTGATCGACGACAATCGATCAAAACACCTCTCACATTCAACCCTAGAAAACACCCTAATTCCCAAACTAAAAATCATGATATATACATCAAAAATCATGATTTTCTATATTGAATTCAATTATGAAATCAAAACTTAAAATTGAGTTAATAAATTTTTGACCCAAATTTATTTTTACTGTAAATTTAAAAATTCTGAACAAATGATTCATTTTAAATACCTATAATTATTTTTTGGTGAGTTGTTACATGATTTCAAACAACCTTCATTTACAAATCATAAGCCAATTTGAATTCAAAATTGATTTATTGAATTTATTAAGAAATTGAAACCTGTTATTATCTCTCAGTAACTATTTTAACTACACAGGCATTCAAATACACATAATACAAACATGCGTTCAATTTAATTCAAATATTTCAGATAACAACATGATATTCATTCACAAGAACAAGATGAAATCCAGGATTTAAAACTGTTTTTAAAATTCGTTTACTCACCTTATTTAGCAAAGAACAGAGAGTAGATGTTAGTTTTCCAGGCTTGTTCAGTTTAATCTGAATCTCTTTTTTTGCCTTTGAATTTTCTTTTTGCATGTTCAATTTAAACTTGCTGCTGTTGATTTCTTTATCTGATTCTCAGGTTGCTTGTTAATTTACTTCTTTGATCTTCTTCTCAATTTCCTTGTTTTAGATCTTAGATTTCAGGTTTCATTTGCTTCTTCTTATTTTCATATTTTTCAGTTTTTACTTCTTTTGATTTGAATTATATTTTTGTTGAAAGTATGAAGAACTAGAGAACGGAGAAGATCTGAGATGAATCTCAGTTTTATTTCTTTTGATCTTTGATTTGTATAAATTTTTAGTTGAAGAAAGAATTTGAGATGGAGATTAAAGTAATTTTTTCTTCATCTTTTACGATTTTAATTTTAAATTAAATTATCAAGGAGAAATTCCATTTGTCCCCTTTATGTTTAATTAGCTTACACCTAAGCTTATATGTTTACAAATGTCTCTAACCCAAATTAATATGCTTACAAGTGTTATTACTATTTATATATATATATGTATGTATGTATGTATGTATACGTATATTTAACTTATTTAAGCCTTGTATGTAAAAGTATGTAATATTATATGTATGTAATGTGTATTTATTTATTTATAATTTAAGCTTTTAGTTTTTAGTAAATATACATGTGAATTCATGTAAACAATTATAAATTACTTATGCTTTTATCAAATCATATGTTTATAAGCTTGAGAAATTTATTTTAACTCTATATATAAAATTTCTAAACCAAATTTATCTTATGTTAATATTTTAAAATGAAAGAATATTAAAAACAAATGAACTTTTTAATTTAAATCTTATTTAAGAACTCAAGTTTAAAATAAATAAGAAATTATTCTTGTTGTTAAAAATTTAAATCTCAAATATCACTTTAAAAGTATTAAGTCAAATTATAATTTCGAAATTACAAACTATATATATTAAAGTTTGAAAACACTTTATTAAATTTAAATCGATACTTTTCCATTTTCAATATATACAAATATATATTTATTTTAAATGGAAAACATTTTTAACATTAGTTTTGATAATTACTATATTGAATGTTGAAACAAAATTTCAAATCACAATATATATACATACATACATATATATATATATATATATATATATCAATTTGAAAACATAGCTTTTATTATATTAGAGATTTCCTATTTACAATCTATATCAATATATATATTATAAATAAAAAATATTTTGATTAGCTTTTGAAAAATAAATCTTACCAATTTCATGTTGTTAGGAAAAGATAATAATAGATATTGTCAAATTAAATATTATTAATCTTTAAAAGAATTTTAACTTGTCAATTTATAATGTAAAATGATCAAATCAATTTAATTATTAACAAAGATTATTAAATTGATATTGCTCAAAATTCCAGGTCATCACACACGATGACATTTTATTTGAGATATTGTATTATGGATATTTTAGATGTTATGTTCCTGAGATTTGATTTCTATGAAATGGTTTATTTTTGTTATTATATTTTATCCCTTCCGCTATGAGATTAAGAAAGCATAGATAGATAGCTTTGTATATTGTTCATTGTATCAATTTTACCAACCAACGGTCAACTTTGGAATGGGTCTAAGATTCGGTAGGCTTTTATTGGAAAAAATTAGGCCCGTTCCGGAGATAGTTGTTACATTTCCACTCACGGATAATTCCTAATGAAGGTAATTAACCACCTTAGATTTTCTTTGTTCTACAGCCTTTCCCTTTCTCCAAATTATCTTCTTTTATTGCATAATAAATTTGTTTATGCATGTTAGAAACAAAAATTATGGATTATGGAAGAAACACACATATGTATGTATGCAATTATCTTTTGCTTTCATTAGATTTCTTGAAATATTCCTCTAATCCTTGGATGTATATATTATTTTTTGAAATTGTAGTCTAAGTAGTATATTATAGAGAAAGAGAATGGCAGAGTGTCTTTCCCGGTTTAAGATTTGTATAAAACAAATGAGGGGGTTAGCCTCTTATTTATAGCAGTTTGAATGCACGAGAACAATCGATTGTAAAATATTTTATTTATTTCAAATCTGGGCCATTTAGGCCTCGGAAAACCCTAGTTGTTACACAAAGACTGATCGACTGAGCCTTTTTAAGTGGTTAATCGGTTGTGATTCTAGCCATTTATTGAATTACGTTAACGTTTTCCTAACCTTTAAGTATTGTATTTTAACAGTTGCTTTATTATTAAGTGTTGTTTACCATTTCATTTAGCGGTCCATTTACAATATATATTTCCTTAATTTGAATTCAATCTATTTTTGATTCGCAATCTTCAAACATCGACAACTTCTTTGTTTGAATACCGATCATGAAGCTTTATGTATGAAAGTTGCTCATAGTATGGCAACGAACATAATGGTGCAAGTCTCTTAGCTAAATTTCGATGTTTTCAAAATTTATATTTTTTGTTTTATTTTTAGTTAATTGATGTTTTTTAATTAATTTCCTAATTTTAATGTGTGTTATATTCTCCCCTTTTAAAAACTTCATCTCCAAAATTCCTAAGTGACAGATAGTGTAGCACACACTCTACAACCATGTTATACAACCAAGTTATCTACACAATCATCTACTCAACCAAAAATGCAATGTGATTATGCATGATACATAGCTATAGGTGAGCTCTACCCTAGTGTGAATAGAATATCGTGACACATAGGCATATATGAAAATAACCTAAATATGCATAATATTCTATATGAGTGAAAAAATGATAGGAAAAAGTATGGCATCCATCCCCTACCATCCAATCTAGCAATCACGATGCAACCAAAACCTATATAATACTAAATCTATAGGAAGGAAATCTACCAAAGAAAAACAATGGATGAGAAACCTTCATTTTTTCTTCTACCACTCAGGTGCTTTCCGTCGGATTATCTCCCTACTTGGACTAGCCTAATTTCTTTGAAATGAAGCTTCCTAACTCTATGCTCCACTATGCATGCTGAGGCATGGGTTCTATTCGCTCTGTCCCTATACCTATTAATTAATCATTAATTATCTTAACAACTATATCATTTAGGTACTTTTCCAAGTATAACAGTGCTTTGAACTCCAAGTTTGTCTATCACCATAGTGGCACGTTATCTTTCATTCTGAATTTTAAGTTCCATTTAAGTGATGTCATGTCATTCCTTGCTATTTCTTTCTCAACTTCAACAAATCTTGACTCAGAAATATTGTTCTCTAAAAACTAGGAGAAGTTATAAATTTCTTATCTTAAAGTAAAAAAGTGTTGCATTTAATCCTAAATTTTATACTGTATAGTCCTAAAATTTGTAAGGTTGCCTAGATGCCTAAAAAAATATTTTCTATCTAAACTTCGTCGAATGTTTTGTCTCCTTTAGTCGAAGGGTTGACTGAAATGAAGCTTCTAATCTTCTTAATAACACATACCTTAGTTTTAAATTTTGTTTCTAATGGGAATTGTCTTCACACCTAAGAATTTTCACATTTAATCATCATTTATGTTTATCTATATAATATCATGTACTTTAATGTTAGTGACTCTAGAAATTGGCATATGGTTTCCTTATCCTTTACCAATCAACAATAAAGTTAACCCAGATGGATGAGGTCTAACCTCACACCAACCTATTTTGACGATCATGCATTGTCCTACTATGGTATTACTTAGGATGATAACTCTTGGAATATTTGTGGTATGCTGTCCTATATTTGGGTAAACTTTATGTTAACCTAAACACAATCGACAACCCAAGTTTACCATCTGCATTGTCATAATCCAAAAATACATATGTTGAGATGATATCCCATAAACATATTGAACAACAAATCCATAACCGAATGAACATATATTGCCCCATAATGACCAAAATGTCTGAATAACGACATACATGCCCCATACACCAAGATCGTCCACCATCACTAGAGAAATATCAGAAGAACTTCCTTTAGTACAATATATCAACTCTTTGCTAACGGTGTCATCATTTCTTCCATTGCCTTAACTTATATGAGCGGCATCCTTACAAATCATGTTATTGTTTTGAGATAATTATCCATAATATTCTTGAAATGTTTACTAGCATTATCTTCCTCATATGATCCTTTAACTATGAACATTATGTTTAGCATTACTTCTAAATCGCGTAAACAATGATTTGATTTCAAAAAATTAATTTTTTTCCAAAAAGGAAAACCATTTATTTTATTTTATTTCATAAGTTTCTTTTCAAAACAAAATGGTATGTGTTTATGCCAAAAGTTTTATGTTTCTAAATCAAACATTTTTCCCTAACAATGGGGTAACCAAATGGACTCAAAACAAAAGGTCCAAGATATTCTACTTTATTTATTATTATACTTTCATCATTATTATTCATTTATGTAAAAAAAATTATGAACCAAGACTTAATTGGTAACCAAAAATAGAAAATTCAAAAGTTGGTTATTCAATTAAACCTTCTTGAGAAGAAAGATTCAAAAGTTTTAGGAGTTTAATTAGGCTTAATTTAAGAAAGTCAAAGGTCAAATCTTAATTTTCCATATATATATATATATATATATATATATATATATTCTTTTTTATCTTACTCTGTTTTACTTGAAAATTTCAAAGGGTTTAGCTTACGCATAATTAGTGGAAGTTTTACAAAAGTGATTTTACTCTTTTTACTAGAAAGGCAAATAATTTAAAATTTCACAAACTGTTAGTTTTTAAAACCGTTGTTTTGATCCTAAAGAACAATTTCAAAACATATTTCATGTAGTAGACACCTTTTCTTATTTATAAAAATTTATAAATTCAATTTTGATGGTGGAAAGAGATATTCATGCAGTTCTGGCCTAATGTGTTGCCTACATATAAAACCTTATAAATAATGACCATTTCTTCTAGCATTGACTTGCTTCATAAGGTGAAGTCAACGTCTCTTAACTTTTCCTTTTCAGATCACTTTCCTTTGGTATTAACCTCCTCAAATCAAAACATGTTGTTTCAAAACCTTCTGAAGGTTTCCTCTTTTAATATCTATAATATATATTTTTTTGAAAAATGGTACTTTATATACAACAAATCATTGGGACAACGTATCCCATGTCAATAAACGTTCAAAAGCAAGTTTCGAACCTGTGACCTCTTGCACCAAAGCCGAATCAATTAACCACTTGGACAATGGTGCTTATCCAAGTGGTTAATATCTATAACATTTATAACTATTGCTTATAGCTTTTAGCCTTTCCTTAGTCGTCCATATTTACTCCACTTCTTTGTATAAAATTATTAAATCTCATAGTCATGAAGTACCAAACCCAAATTTTTATCTTTAAAAATATAAACTTAAGAAATTTTTATTATACTTAACAATTGCTTAATTTTCAAAAGGAGCCATAAAAACTCCTCATTTTAACTAACTTAACTGTATGTGCCATGACCTTTAAAAATATAATTTAGTACTTATGAAGTAAGTTTATTTATTTAGTTCAAAAGTCAATGTTAGCAATTTAATTAAACAAAGACCATTTCATTTAAACTACACATTATTTCCGTTTTCGACTAATAAGATCCAAAAAATTTATTATATGAAAAGCCATCAATTAAAATTTTCTTCTTAAGGCATTTTTACAATAGAGATTTACTTCTTAAAAGGTAGGATTTAAACTCAAACTATATATTAATTTTGCATTTAAAAACTTAATTGTTACACTAAACCCTTTTTCAAAAATGCACTATTACAGTGTTCTTACAACATTTTTTATAACTTTAAATAATAGAAATTGGTGTAAACAATGACAACTTTCATACTATTATTTTTCTACTACTCATGCGATTTAAATTCCTAAATATTGCTGTTATTTAAATTCCCTCTACCTAACTTGCTTTTATTTAAATTTCACCCCTTTATATAGCTCTCTTTTACAACTAATTGGTTTCTTCATTCGATCATCATGGTGCATTTGCCTACTACTTTAGCCATTGGGCTTTTCTTTATTAACATGAAACAATTTTCCTTTTACGTATAAATCCATTTCAGTTATTTTTCTTTGTATTTTCATTATATGGGGATATTCTTCCTATTTTCATTATTAGATGCCCTTACTCTTCCGCTCTTTTTAACCTATTTAAATCAAGTACCATTTCCATTTATAAGCCCCTTAAAAAGAATTTTAGAACTCAAATTTGCAGAAATAGAAAAATCATAGAGCCAAACATATGTCCTATTTTCTATCTGTTTTATAAAGAGAGATTATCAGTGTCTACTTATTCTTTATCAAAAACCATTTACTTTGGCAATTTAGTCTAGAAATTTTCTAAATAACTCATTTAACTAAAATTTCCTAATTTTCTTAGTTTTTCAAGAATCTATTTGTAAAGGATATTTTATATGGTGAAAATTTAGTATTTACTTACTTTTCAAACTGACAACATTTTTAGCAATAGGGTTCTTTTATTTTTAAATAAATTCTTAGAGAGCCATTTCAAATATTTTAAGGAAATTTATAATCTTATATTAAATTCTTTCACATAGGGTCGGACTCAAAAATGAACTTTATTTATCCGTTATTTTGGGTTTATCTTCTTTTCAAATTATACATAAGAATGTATTAAGAATCTAGCTATCATCTTGTGGTGGTTATTGCACACCTTGTGGGAACTTCTCATTCGTATTTATACCTACCTTCGGATTTCTACAACATATGGGTTGTTACTTATTATCAACCCAGCGAAATCCACAATCATATGGCAGCTTAGGCCAAGCAAAAGGAGTCAAGTAAATTCTAGCTTCATGAACCTTTCTATATGTCATCCTCATGTTCTTAATTCAACATCCTGTGGTATGGCTTAACCTGTGGGGTAATCAAGGTAGATGTATAATCCTAACCCAATTCATAGTTGTCTTATCCATCGTTTCAGAATATGGTCGCAACTACTTCTACGGTCTAAATTTTTAGATTTTAGCATGTAAGATAAATATATACACTTATAGGAAAAAAATACAAATACATTCACTCGGCATATCTTAATTCTGCTGATCAGATAACCTAAGCCCAGATTCAGATGTAACAACCCTCTCGAAATGGATCTAATTTCGACTCAATAAAAACCTAATCAAGCCTATAGTATTTTGAAGCTGGCTGTTGGTTGTATAATTGATTAAAAATAAACAGCCTATAGAGCTATTTATCTATGCTTTTAGAATCCATTGGCAGAAAAAATAAAATATAATAACAAAATGAAGTACCCATCTCATAAAATCAAGTTATAAGAGGACATTGTCACAATAATCATAAGTGAAATTTGATACAAAATCTGGTTACATCAAAAGAGCATAAGCAGATAACCGATAAAGATAACTATCCACCAAGTCTCCTTCATCTTCTTTACACTCTTCATTGTACCTAACCTGTAGGTTGTAATGAGGACGAAGTCAAAAAACAATGCTTGGTGAACGAAACCTTAAGTTTTAAGTAATAGTATATGGGCAGTAATCCTTCGGATGAGTATTATGTCTTATGTTTTATTTTACCTCTCCAAGCATATCCTCAATCGTAGAACCATAATCCTAAAAATCTATCTCCATGATTATAAAAGCGAGTGCAACACAACCATGGAGTATATTGGGTTCAACAACCCATCTCCCATCCAACCATATCCTAACGATGTAAGAGAGAGTATCTGAGTCATTTATATCCTTTGCAATAAGTATAGGCACACCCTTCCAGCCATTTAATACCTAAACCTAAGGCAAACGCCTTATGGTATATCCAACTGCCATCATAAAATCTTTAAGGCTACAATACTTTCTTAAATAGGGAAGAGGCGAATCCTCCAGCCATTTGGTACCTCAACCTTGAAGCGGAGAGATTTTCACTAATGCCCCTAACGATAATCCCGAACATTTAATACTTCTTGATAAGGAGAGGCAGATCCCAACATAGCTATCTAATACATCAATCCCGACATAGACCCGTCGCCAGATTAACCCATCTTTATGACCCATAATACAAACGTGACATCGCACATTAATCCGACCATTTGTAGGTACTTGTAGCCAGATTAGCTAGGCAGACCTACCCTACAAATTGGGACTAAGCTCGTGTCCAATGTGGATTCTTATTATAATCAACGTCCAACATTAGCTTGAAAAGTCATACTACAAGTAGCCAGATTAGCTGGGCAGATTATTGTGTGCTTTAAACGAACCTCACATCCTTATAACTTAGCCATAATTTCTGTCCTCCAACATTCAACACACAAAACGATATCAACATATATGTGTAACACGCACACACGCACACATACACGTATTTATATGCATACACATCACCTGTATTTACGCATTAAAGGCCCTATAAGGGAAACTCCTTATTTCGCCTTATCTATGCATCAGTTTCCATAATTATCCTTAATTCATCTTTATTAGATTGATTGTTAATTATTAATTGCCATTTATATTCTTAATCATTATAATTGTAATTTTTGAAGTTTATGGAAATATATAGCCTAATATTAAATTGTACCTAATTAATTTTATGCTAATATTAATTTATAACGTTTGTCTATATTATTTTTATATTAAGCACTACAATTTTTATACAAGGCCTAAATCAATACATAATTAGATAAGGGCCAATATTATCAATAAATTTAACTACAAAATTCAGACTTGTATGTATATATATATATATATATATATTAAAAATGGAATCTAAACGTACAATTTATTTTATTTTAAAATAATAGGACTAAGCCTCCTTTTCCAAATAATTTTTTTTACAATATAAACCTTTTATATTCCATCCAACAATTTGAACATATAGTGTTGAAACAACAAAGAAATCATACTTATTTCAATTGTTGAAATAGGCGGTGCAAACCGTGGATAAGAGGAAAAACCTTTTTTCCTTACTTTGCACACCTATTTCTATCTATTAGTTTGGAATTTTATGTTATCACAATAACGAAGTGAAAAGTGGAATCAAATAAAATACAAAATTCTTATATCATAAATATTAATAAATCCAATCTTAAGATTCAAAACAATTCAAGATTTACATACTACAGGGAAATTCTGGGGTTTTAATTTATTGAATTTTCATATGAAAAATATCCCATGGCACAATACGAAATGGGATTGACCTTGCGTCCACTATGGGTACTTGTTATAGGCAATGTCCCACATCAATTATAAAAGTCACACTACTAGTAGCCAGATTAGCTAGGTAGACTTTTATGTACTTCCAACTAAACTCGCATCCTTATAACTTAGCCATAATTTTCGCTCTCCAACATTCAACACAAAAAACTATGTCAATATATATGCATAATACACACACACACACACAAATATATATGTGTGTATACTCTCACCCATATTTATGCATTAAAGGCCTTATAAGGGAATTCCCTATTTTTCCCTCATTTATGGGTTAGTTTCCATAGTAATCCTTAACTCATCTTTATTTGATTATTGATAATTATTAATTTCCATTTATATGTCTTAACTATTATATAGGTCTATAATTATAAATATAAGTTCTGAAGTTTAAGGGAATATATAGCCTAATATTAAATTGTACCTAACTATTTTTATGCCTAATATTAATTTATTACATTTTTCCATTTTCTATTTAGGGGTGGTCTATTATTTCCATATTAACTACTATAACTTATGTATAAGTCCCAAATCAATACAGTAATTACATAAGAGCCAATATAATCAATAGTTTAACTACATAATTTATAATTTATTTTATGTTAATATAATTGGACCATGCCTCCTTTTCCAAAGAAGAAATTTTATAATATAAAACTTTCATATATTATCTAAAAATTTGAACATATGATGTTGAATAGGGCTAGCAATTAGAATTAATAGCCGCATAACTAGATCGACCCGAAAAGACCAAAACCGACCCGATGGGTCTTGGGTCAAGTCTAGGTGATGAAAATATAAAAAGACCCGATCAAACCCGACCCAAACTGACCCGACCGGAAAGACCAACCAAAAAACATTGAAATATATGCATTTCTAGTGTTATTACCCAACCAGGCTGAACCGACCCAACCCGACTCAAACCGAAGCTTGGGTCAGGTTTGATCTAGCTTTTTGAAATGTATAGTTTGGACCTAACAAGACCCGACCCGTCTAGAATCGAGACCCATTGAGTTGGATCCTGGTCCATTGCGTTGGGCCTAATTTCTACCCTAACATTGAAACAATGAAGAAATCATGCTTTTTTCAATTATTGACATAGACGATACAAACTACCAATAAAAGGAAAAATCTCTTTTTCCCTACTTTGTACAATAATTTTTAGCTATTTGTTTTGGAATTCTTTTTTATTACAACAACAAAGTGAAAAGTAATATCAAAAGAATACAAAATGTTTATATCGTTAATATTAATGAATCTAATCTTGTTACATTAAAATAAAATTACCAAGATTCTAAGAAATTCAAGATTTACAATTAGGAGGGGATTTTAGGGTTTTAAGTTATTCATTTTCTTATGCAAAATCTCCTAAGGCACAATGCTAGTCCAAACATCAAACTACAATATAGTTTTAGGGAAAAATTAAGATTTTCGCTTATAGATAGTTCTAATGGACCGCTTTGGATTTTCTTCGTGATATAGCTCTTCCCTTTATCTAAGTTATCTCCTTTTATTGTACAATAAATTCTTTTACGCATATGAGATTCAGAAATTATAGATTAGGGAAGAGGATATATATATAATTACCTTTCTCCCTCTAATCCTTAGACGTTTATAAATTTATTTTTGAAATCGGAGTTTATGAAGTTTTATTAAGGGGAAAGAGAATATTGTTCATGGCATAAGATCTATATGAAAAGAATAAGGGGTTGGCCTCTTATTTATAGTAGTTTGAGAGCATTGGAACCGTCGAATGGAGAATATTTTATTTATCTTAAATCCAGGCCATTTTGGCCTAGGCAAACTCTTGCCATCACATAAAGACCAGTCGATCTGTAATTCCCAAGCGATCGACCACTAGTGGTCACCTAGCCTAAAATGGCGGTCGACCGGTTATGGTCCTAGATATATATTTAATTGATGTTAACATTTTCTTAATGTTTAAGTATTATATTTTAAAAGTTGCTTTAATGTTAAGTGTTGTTTACCATTTCCTATAATGGCCCCTTCTCCAATATTTTCTTAATTTAAATTATTTTTGACTCAAAATCTTTAAACAATGATAACTTCTCGTATGAATTCCAATCGCAAAGTTTTATGTACGAAAGTTTCTCCGTAGATCGCCATAAACAAAATGGTACAAATTTTATAGCCAAATTCTGGTGTTTGCAAAATTTTCATTTTTAGTGTTATTATTAATTAATTGATTTTTTTGAATTAGTTTCCTGTTATTTCAAGGGTGTTACACTGAAGATATATATATCATGCTTTTGTTGTGGACAAAGTAACATAATTCTGTTTTTACTAAACCATGGTAAAAGTGAGTGTCATAAGAAGTGTTAGGTACCTCTTGTACTTTTTCAATCAGATTTGTAGCCTGCATAATCAACATCATTGTAAGATATTAATTCAAATGTATCATCCTTAGGATAATATAGCCTGCAGTCTAGGGTGTTACTAACGTGTCATAGGATTGTTTTAACAGCTTTAAGGTGGATTTTCTTAGGGTTTGACTGATATCTCGCACAGTGACATATACTATGCTTGATATTTGGTCTACATGTAGTGATGTGAAGTAGAGAAAAGATCATCCAATGATACAATTTTCGATCTAAATATTTATATTTTTCTTCTTTATTAATTTTACTTTGGATGCCGTTTTAGTATGTTTTCCGCTTTTACTAGACATTCCAAATCATTTTACAAGTTCTTTGGCATATTTTCCTTGACTTATAAATATTCTATTATTTAATATTTTAATTTAAAGTCAAAAAAGACAGTTAGTTCTCCTATATGACACATTTCAATTCTTTTGTCATTATTTTTGAAAATTCTAAGTTTAATTGTTCATGAGTTGAACCAAAAATAATATCATCTATATAAATCTGTGTCAGTCGAACATCATTATTAATTCTTTTCGAAATATTGTTGTATCTACCTTTTCTATTTCAAAACCTGATTGGATTAGGTAGGATTTTAGTTTTTCAAATGAAGGACGAGGTGTTTTGTTTTAAATCATAGAATGCTATTTTTAACTTGTAGACATGATTAGAAAAAATTTCCTTCTCAAATAATGAGGGTTGCCCAACTATACATTTTCCTTTCTTATATAATTTAAAATAATGGATATAATTTAAAATTAGTATAACTTACAAAAGACAATAATATATATATGTCTTCTAGACTTGCTATGCATAGGGAGGTGAGGTGTAGGGGAGAGGAGGAGGTTTCATCATATTCAATTCCTTCTTCTTGCTAATAGTGCTTTATTTCTTACGACATCTTCGAGTTCATTTAATTTGTTTTTATAAACCCATTTACTTCTGAAAACTAATTGATCATAGGTCATCGTATAAGTTCCTAAACATCTTACTTATAAACTGATTTGATTTCTGGCATTGCAAGAATGCATGAATCACTAGAAAATGTTTCCTTAGGATTTTTTGCGTTCATTTGCTGATATAAGTGCTATATTACTCATTTTATTTAGTTGATTCCTTGTTCTTACGAATGATTTTATATTTCCTAAGACATTCTTTAGGGTGGTATGTTAAATATACAAGTTTTAAGTAGCCTATTTTCATTTATATCATTACTATTTTCATTATAATTAGTTGATTCAGAAATTTCATCTTCTTCTTTTTCTATACTAGTTTCTTTAAAATTTTCATCTTTTCAGAAATTTCATCTTCTTCTTTTTCTATACTTGTTTCTTTAAATTTTTCATCAAAAGAAATGTTTAGAGTTTCTTCAACAGAGTTGGTTATGGTATTATAGATTCTATATGCCTTGCTTTTGTTAAAATAAGCAATAAATATTCCTTTATCCACTTTTGCATCAAATTTATTTAAGTTATCTTTTGTATTGAATATAAAATACTCATTCCAAAGACTTTAAAATTTGATATGTTTTCTTTTTGTCAAAAAATAACTCATATGGTATTTTCTTTTGTTAGTGGTTTTATCAAAGTTCTATTCAGAATGTAACAGGCTATTGCTATTGCTTCAGTCCAAAAGTTCTTAGATAGATTACTAACTCTTAACATTGTCCTAGTATGTTCTTGAGTTATTTTATATATTATACTACTTCATTTTTCTGTGGAGTTTGTGGAAAAGTAAATTCGTGAGTCATTCCTTTCTTATGAACAAAATTTTCATTTTCTAATTCTTCTTCAAGTAACTTTTTATAATTTTATTTTTTTATGATTTTTGATTTTGAATCCTTTTAACAAAGGTTTTAAACATTTCAAATATAGCACTTTTACATTTTAAGAAAATTATCCATGTATATCTTGAAAAATCATATATAATTATGAAATTTTATTTATTATGATTAGTTGATTGTATTTGAGATGGTCCAAATAGATCTAGATAAAGAAGTTCTAGTCATTGTGAAGCAGATTTTATATTTTTTTAATTTAGTTGACTTCTTATCAACTTTTCCCATTTAACAAGCATCACAAAGATTGTCAACTTTTAGATTATCTTTTCTTTTTGAAATGGTACTTTATATACAACATGTCACTGGGACAAAATATCACATTTAATAAACGTTCGAATCATGCTATGCAAGTTTTGAACTTTTAGATTCATCTTTGGTAGTCCTCTTACTAAATAATATTTCAAAAATTATGATTAATGTTAGAAATTTAAGTGAATAGAATGTTTATGCCGGATCCAGAGTTGTTTGATTTGGTTATAAGGCATAAGTTATTATTTTATGATTTCACACTTAATGCATAGATGTTTCCTTTCCTAATACCTTCAGAGATGATTTCTAAGTTTTGATCTAAGATATAACATGTGTTTTTACAAAAATTTATCCTAAATCCTTTATCACATAGTTGACTTATACTAAGGACATTTTGTTTCAAATTCTTAACTAATAAAACATTTAGAATAGTAGGAGTTTCAGAATTACCGACATTACTGATGCCAATTTCATATTCTTTTGAGTTATCTCCTAGTTTACTTCTCCGCCATCTTTATGACTAATGTCCGTCGATAGTTCAAAGTTTCCAGTTGTATGTCTTTAACATACACTATCCAAGATCCACTTGTCCTTCGTGGATTTAGTTACTTACTCCTTGTCAGCCCTAAGACACACCTTATTTCCTTAATTTTCTGAATCGAACTACTTAATGGGGTGTTATAGTGTTCCCAAGTTGCTGTGAATTCTCATTTCCTTTTTTGATTGAATCTTATATGGGAGAGTGCTTAAATTTCTTCAATGTTAGGTGATTACTTTTTAGATGTCTAGCCTTATCTCATTCAAAACATTTTACTAAATATCTAGAGTTTTCATCATCCACTCTTCAGAATATGTTCCTCTTTATGTATTATAGAAATATTCTGAAATCCCTTACCATAAAGGCTTTCTTCTTTGCCATCATATGACCCTTATTCTTCGGTTGTGGTATTAAAAACTAACGAATTCTTTTCATTTGCCTAGTTTTTTTTTTCTTCCTGCAACTAAACTTCATATGACATTAAATTACCTATTATTCTTCTACTTTCACAGTACTCATATTGTTAACCTCTTCTATTGCCAAAGTCTTTTGATTTCATTCACTTGAAAGTTAGTTTAGAGTCTTCCAAACTTGATCATCCTTAGTAAAGTTTTTACCTAGTGAAATTAAAGCATGTAATATATGTTGAAATCTTAAATACATGTCAAAAATAGATTTGCTGGGTTTCATTTTAAATGACTAAAAATGGTTGGTTAAAATAGAAATATCAGTTTGATTAACCTAATTAGTGCCTTCATGTGTGACTTCTAATGTCCTTCAAATTTCACATGCAGTTTACAAAAAAACATAATACTGATCTTAGTTTTATCTAGGGCGTAGAATAAATACTCATTGCCTTTTGTGATGACCTGGGTTTTCTGATGGTTTTAATCGGGTAATTAATTGATACTTTAAAAAATATCAGAATATATGTATAAATTGATTTAAAAACTTTAATAAATATTGACTCATAAAATCTTTGGATATGATAAATCTCATAGAAATAAATAATAAAACTCCACCATATTAATTAAGGATAAAATATCCATATACATACATAAATATACACAAGCTTAATGACATTTGATAATATATAAGTATAGAAATGTGTATATATGTATAAAGCTATGTGAAGGAAAATATAGGAAAGATGTGTGAATGAAAATGTGGTATATGTGAACAAAAATAAGGTAATATGTATATATTCATTTATTTAAATAGTGAAAGTGTAAATACATAAGTATATGATGACTACAACATATATAAATAGATGCATGATCATTAAAGTATGGTATGCGTAAATATGTTTACATATGTTGTAAAGACGTTGCTTATAGAAATAATAAATATCTATGCATATATGTTAAGCATGTGTATATCTAATTGTATAAAATAAAAAGAGTAAAACATGGCAAGGTTAAAATATATTATATATAGGTATTTAAGTGTCTATGGTAAATAAAAGTAAAAATGTCAATGTGAATAAAATAAAAACACACACATGTATTTATGTGTATGATGACAAATGCAAGCAAAATGTGTATATATTAAATAATGGAAAGGAAAGTATATATATGTATATAATAACAACAACATGCATAACTATACATATTTATACATACAAAACGATATATATGTACACACACAATATAAGATTCATATAAAGATACGTGTAAACATACAAGGAAACATTATCATGGAAAATGTCATTTCAAGCACATAAAAACTTTTTATCAAGGTCAAAACATAATCAAATTCATCTCATGGAAGATCAGATCAACCTTTTTGTTAAATCAAGTCAAAAAAATAAATAAAATAATAAAACCTGTAAGCACAACCTTCAGCTTCCCCTGTACACCTCCCACTTCCTATACATATGCATACATACCATAGTCTTGGTATCTTTCATGTAAGCTTCCTAGCTCACGCAGAGAAAATGAAAAAAAATATTTAAAAAAAGAAAGAGAGATAGAGGATCAAGAAGTAAAGCCTGGAAGCAAGAAACCAAAGACAAAGCAGCAGCTTAGCCTTACAAACAGTGAGTAAACTAGAAATTTACATACTAGTACTATATGTTGTAGTCTTGGGCATGGTAAGTGAAGTACTGATTGAAATGTATATTTGTACAGTGGTATATAGATATACTTGTATATGAATATATAAAAGGTTTTAAACAGGGAACCGTAGGTACTGCTCACCATTTTTGGGTTCTACCGTAGGTTAAAAACTGTCACAATTGACTTCTAAAATCTTTAGCTCTCAAAATAGCTTATTTTAAGGTAGGATGTTAAAAGCAAAATTGTTTTATTTTGAATGTACTTTGTTCTAAAATTTGTTTGGTTGAATAGTATTAAGCATAGGGTTTAAAAGGATATTTTACAGTAAATAACCCAATAGAGTAAGAAGTTCGAGAATCATAAATTGTGTTTTTACCCATATGAATGGATTCGCCATTGAGAATGATGATTTTTGAAGGTGGTTTCAAAATATTTAGTGAAGTTTCGAGTAGGGAAGCGTGGGATGAAAGAAAGTGGGTCATCGATCAAATTCCGGCGAATCAATTGATGATGGGGTCAATGTATGGCCAGGAGGTAGCTGCGGAGGTGGAGAGCATAGGAAAACGGCGTTTGATTTTCCTATATGGTGGGTTGTCTGGTCAAGGTAGATTTAGAGTTTTAGGTTGTCTTTGCTAGGGGCTCGATCGGAAGGATATGGCGATGTCGAGGGGTGTTTAGTGAGGTGCAGTATAAGGGGAATAGGAGGAGGAGGCCTTGGGGGAGCTGAAGGGGAGTTTGGGTGGAAAATCGTGCACCGTCGTGGCCAGAGGAGTGCTGGAAGGGGGAAGTGGTTGTCCAGACTTCGGCAGTTGTTCGAATTTTCAAGCGAGGCTATTGCTGTAGATTTCAAGTGGTGGGGGCGAGCGAGGCGGTCGTAGGTGATCTGCGAGGCCGATCAGGGGTAGTGTTCGATCATCAGCGTGTGCGTGCACGTGGACCAATTCATGCACACTAAGTTCGAATGGGAAAGCAGAGAGGGGAAATAAACTAGAAGAAGAAAAGAGGAAGGGGAAGGGAAGTTGGGCCAAAATTTTGATGGGCCAGGAAAAAAGAAAAGAAAATAAAAGAAAGAGCAACGAAAATAAGTAAAGGAAAGAAGAGTAAAAGGGAAAAGAATAAACGTAGAGTAAATGGAAAAGAGAATGATAAGGAAGGGAAAATAATAAAAGGAAAGGAAGAAATTTAAAATAAAAGTGAAATAAGAGTAAAGAAAGAAAACAAATGGAAATTTTATTTATATATATACATTTATATAATATATATATATATTCCCTTCCTTAAATAAAAATATAATTTTATCTTCAATCCATGATTTGAGTTTCGGTGATATTTTATAATTTAATGGAAATTGTTATTAGTTACATAACTCAAACTTATGAATAATTAATAATTTATTAGTAAATTGTTTATCTCTTAATTAAAAACTGGTTTAAATATAAATGGATACGGTTAATCAAAGTCAATTAAAATCATGAGTAAATCGTTTGAATATTGATCATAGATCGTTAATGGGGTAACGATCTATATCCTTGCTAAATTCGGTGGGATACTTGTTTCAAATGAATAATAATGAGATTAAAACAATGATAAGATTTTATTTGAAATCATAAACAAGTTCAGTTAAATAAAGTTGTAAGAATTCCGATGAGAAATTGTTTGACGTTATCATAGATCATCGATTTTGGGATAACGATCTATATATTGGCTAATTTATATTAGATATTTAGTTTCAAATTATTCTTTTCCGTGCCATCCAATGATTAGGTTAATTGAAATAATAAGATTAAAGTGATGCATAACTTTTTATTTGAAATTGAGATATGCATAAAATGTCCATTTTTGAATATTTTTACCCGTAATATAAATGGATTTATTTTAAATAATTTACTCTTTCAAATTTATTATTGGGATTCGAAGAGACCGGGATCGGATATCAGTGTTATCTTGGACCACTTCAAATTTAATAAGCACTATAAAATCTTTACGGTTTTGAGTTTAGGGTCTAATAGGCTGGAATTGAATAAATTAAGTGAATCTGGCTATTTTAAATAAGTAGCTATACTTAGATATTATTTTACATACCACGGGATATGTGCATTAAGTGTTTGGCTAAACAAGATGAGGACTTGTCATATTGTATGAGTTACCTTGGTTTTATAGTAGTATTATAACTTAAGAATTTCATATTAAATTGGTTTACTCACGCTGGTTTCCAGCCTGACTCGGGTGTTACTTCATTGTAATGCTCGGATCAGATCGAGTATTATGGATTTTCAGGTTAGGACGTTCAGGAACTCATGGACGAGCAAGATGGCAGAGATGTATTGATTAGTTTCCGCTATGTACCTTATGGGCTATATTGATAGTATTCAGGGACAAGTAATTATAACTATTTAGACGTATTTCTTGATGATTATACGCTGTAATTGTATGTATATTGAAATTACAGCTTTTCTCTGTATAAAATGCTGCTATTTGTATATTATAATTGTTCCGCTATTGTTATGAGATCCTGTGCTGTTGTTTCTCTTTCTTCTTCTACCTCTTTTTCTTCTTTACCCTAATAGTCTGGGATTTCTGGCACTCGATTGCTCAGCACTCTAAACAAAGAATGTATTAGTGTCGATTTTCAAGGTCGAAAATTTCAGGCCGTTACATTTGATATCAGAGCTGAAGATTAAGCGAGAACCTTGCCTCTGGTGGTATTACTCATTAGAGATAGGGTCAGTAGTACCCTAGAATGAGTTGAGTGTATTATACGAGGGCGTACTCGTTATTTTCTTATATAATGATTTAAAAAAACAGTTTTAAAAATTATTTTTATATAAGCTTATATTTTGATATATGAAGAAATAGTTTGTCTAATCATTATATATTAAGACAATTGGTTGTTGAATATTGAAATTTAATTAGAATCATAAGATTTAAGTGGTAAAGCACATATAACAGAATAGAAATTTGGGTAAAGATTAACTTTGCAAAATAAGCTAAGTAAAAATGGATTCAAACCTGAATTTAAAACTCTGAAAATTTACAGAAGTGTTTTCAAAACAAAATAAGTAACTTGATTTTATTTTCCAATAAATCATGATGGAATAGATAGTGTGTGTAGATTATAAATTTGTTATTGCATCATAATAAAGGGGTGTTTATTTTTAGACAAACAATGATAAAGCAGAATGAAATGTTTTAAGGAAGTAACAATTTAGATAAGTATGACTTATAAATTGAAAAGGATTTAATTTATGATGTTTTAAAATCTTAGTCCAGAAAATTTGAAATTGTTTCAAAGTGTCAAAAGATATAATAAATAATATTATTCAGAATATTTTTTTATAGGAATCTTGTTTTAAAACAAGAGTTGTTTTGAAAATTTAAAAGGAAATTGTTTGAACTAAAACCAAAAATGGTTTAAAATTGAAAGTGTGTCTTAATATGTGAATGGGATAAATACATGTATTTTGTGTATGTATATATATATATATATATATATGATTTCAAAGTTGATTTGAAATAAACACTAAGTATTGAAATCTAAAATCCCCTTGAGAATGATAGTATAGCCCAAAGAGAAATAAGTTCTTGAACTTATACGCGGGAAGGGATATTGATAAGAAATTTAAATTTGAAATGGAAAACTTAATTCAAGAGGGCTGAATGGATAAAATGAATTGGAATTTAACTCTGGACAAGTTAAATAAGTTTGGACTTATAGTCTGAGATTGGAAAATTTCAGGAAGAAAATGAAATTTAACTTAGGAAATGTCACAACCCGAAATCCAGCGATTGAAAATTGACATCAAATACCTCACTCGTATTCGACTGCCAGAGATTCAAGCATTGAACTTCAGTTCGGATGGAGCTTATAATAACATTAGATGAATATAAATAGTGGAAAAATGAATATCACTGATCATAATACAGATACAATATGATACAATCTCTAGTACAACATCGATCACTAATATCAAAGTGATACAAATATGTTACAACAATAATATGACAACAGAAACTCCAACAAGTTTCCAACATACTTCACTTCGACAAGGTCTTCAAAGACTCCAACACTTCAAGAGATTTCCAAATCCAAAATCTTTCCAAAAAACTGACAGCTTCCGAAAGACTTCATTATCCAAGCTAGCTCAAAAACACGGATAACCTGCTTCTAGGCTGACCGTGTGGAAAATTATGGGCACCCAGAGCTTAGGAAAGGAACAATAAACTCTCGGTCAATTATGGGACTGATATGAGTAAACAAAAACAGTTGTTTGAAACAAAAACGGTTTATAAAAGAAAAACCGATATGCTTTTTGGAAAGTGAAACTACCATAAGACCTCCCACCACACACATAATGCAAACGCAGACTGGGAGTAGATTTCTTCTTATGATGGTAAAATATGCTTAATACGAGAAAAATCTTTTGATATTATTATTAGTGCATAGTGTTGAAAACATTTTTAAAAGTATAATATTAATCTTATCCAGCACACAACCACTATTGTATGCCTACTATAGCTACCATCTAAACAGTGGTGACCACCATAAGTAAATGGCAGGTTATACAACTAAAACCGTAAAGGGCTCGTATGGGATGATTGGATTTCCAACAAATAGTCAGGCAAAGGAACTTCCCACACAAAATGGAACGCCTCGGAAGGGACGTCCCCGAGAACCTAACCGGATATCTGCTACACAAGGCTGGTTTACCTCTATAACTTGGTAACTACTGACACGAATATGCCATCTTCTTCCGATCGTTACCAACCTTTATCCGAAGCGCTTCTAAACCAACAACCACAAAACAATAAGTTTGCAGCAACCACAAAGTAAGTATCTGGGCTCCATACCGTGATACCACTTATAATCCAGAAGGAAATGGACATACCCTCAGGAGAAGCTACCCCCAAATAACCTTGCTGCCACGATTCCTGTTTCGACCATAACCGGTTTGTAAGGTTCGACGAAGTCTCGTCCACAAAGCTACGCTTTTTCACAAAGTCATGCTTCGATCAACAAATGATCGGCAGCACTCAACATGCCACACTACCAAATTTGGAGTATATCACTGATAACCTTCAACTACATAACATTTGAGCGCGTATGTCTCAGAGAAGGGTGTTAAGCTAAGAGAATAAATTCTCCGCTACCAAGAGAAATGTATTTGAAAGAAATCAGCTTTATATCTCAAATTGTAATGTCAGACATACAACCATACAAGTCTATCCGGGTTCGAACAGAACCAAAGGCACTTTCGAGGAAGCTCTTGCAATCCGAGCATCCACAATTCCGATCAGACACCCCATCACATATGGATATCTCTACACCGGAGCAACTCTATGCGGAGTCATTCGACAGGTTATCCTATCGTTCTCAAAGACGCTCGGTCTTCACCGCCATCTTCAAATGTTATCCATTTCATCATATCACTATTCGGAATGGTTTATACGACACAAAGGTCCTCTCCCGGCTAAACCGAATAGTAGGCGCTCAATTTTTAAAACATATGGATATATCGTTAACACGGATTCACAGGTTCGATGTGGGTTTGGATAACCAACTGGAATCTGACTCCCTGTCGCATCGAAATTTAACTGCCTTTTTACGAGCCAATGGGTTTTGATATTCACACAGAAGTATATTCCTCATAGATATCACAGCTCAGCACAAGGCAATTCATATTACATAGAATCATGTTACATATCAGATATATAAATCCATCACACAGCATTCAATAACAATAAAACATCTTCAATTAAGATGAATAAATCGTGTGGTTTTAAATTTATTAACCACATAATTACTTTCATTAAAAATCTTTAATCAATGATTAATTATCATTAATTACAATTGATTAAGTCTTAATCACCTTCATTAATTAATCATTTCTTAATTAATTATCTTAATTAATTAACCCTTAATTGTTAATTAATTAAATCTTAATTACTTTTATTAATTAATTAATCCTTAATTAATTTATAATTAATTACAAATTAATTAACCTTATTTATTTATTTAATCAATCTTTAATATTTAATAATTAATTAAGTAATTACTTCTTAAGAAATTATATTAACAAAATCATTAATTTTTTTAGTAAACCAAAAGATAAATTAATTACTTTGATTATCCTTTTAAACCTTGTTAAATCATATCCTTATACTTTAGTTGCCTTAAAAGGTTAAGGTAGTTTAAATAAATATTTTATCTTAATTATCCTTTTAAATTACATTATTTGTTTAATATAAATAACTTATAAAATGATACATCAAAAATTAAATAAATTAAACTTAATTCTTTTAAAAACATCTTACTTAAATCCTGAATTAAATTCAAAAATTCAATCAAATCATCATTTAAATACATAGTTTAAAAGTGTTTAAAAGTGTTTAAAAGTTTGAAAACTTTTAAAGTAAAAACTATTTTATATATCAGGCTCGAGACCCACTTCGAGTTACCCCTGAGACCATCTCTCATATGCTTCGAGTTCCATCAAAAATTTACCCATGTACTTAATTTTTTTTAAACTTTAAGATTTCCAAATGTTTACCTCTGTGCATTCGAAAATTCACTCGAACCCAACTTCGAGCAAATACACGATATTCCTAGAGTTTTCTTCGAGTTAAATCCTTCTTCCCCAACCTTTTCCCCACTGACACCAACACATTGCTGTGCACATGCACAGCCACTACGGCCACCTCTGACCAACGCTGTGGCCACCCATAGATCGTCGCTGACCCCCTCTTCAAGTCCCAACCACTCGGCACCACAATCAATGGCGAAATCGAAAATCACATGTTCGATCAAATTTCTGGCACCCAAACTAATTACTAAATCGCCTCGTATCGATGTCAAACATCACCAGAGGCCACACGCTTTCGCCATGAGCTCCCCCAAACGACCACGCACCACCACCCATCCCCCTGTCCAGTCCGATGCAAGCTAGACACCGCCATTGCCTCGAGAAACAGTCGACAAAAACACAGGGTTAAAACCCTAGTTCGTCGATCTACAGACACCATGATGATTTAAAAATTCGTTCAACAATTTTGTGATGACCCCATACCACCATGCAAGCAACTGCTATGATCGCAAGACGTACTTCGTCATCGATCATCAGAATTCCCATAAAACCCGCCTCACGTCCATCTTCCAATTTCTCGTTGAATACGTTATTAAAAATTCGGATTTTGTTTTTAAAAATCATCAATTCTTAAAATTTCGATGGACTTGCTTAAAATCAAAAATGGTAACAATTGAATTTTCAGATATCTAAGGTTTGCCTGCATTTTTCGAATGTTACATAAGAACTTTAAATTTGTTTTGCCTAAATTTATTTTTGAAGCTTAAATCATGTTTATACACACAATTTTTGTCTAAATTTCAAAGCCTAATAAGCTACAGGGAGGGAGAAATCAAATTTTTAAACATGGTTTAAATCCCTATAACCTAGAATGGAGGGGGTTTAAACTTGAACTGACATGGATAGGCAAAAATATGCACATACTCACAGATTTTTCTACATGCAAACAAATGTTCAAACATGTTTAAATCCTACATTCAAACAACAGATCAAAGATTAGGGATTTGAAAGGTTTACTCACCTATAATAGAGGAGAAGTGTCTGTGTTTTGAACTTTGAAGACTGGGAATTGAAAACTGGAATTTCTATTTTTAAACTTGATCCTGGATTTTTCCTGCAGCTAGTTATGTAATTTGTTTAGCTTTTGCTGGAATTACTTGCTTCATTTCTTAACAAATTGAACTCAAATTCTTAAAAATATTTACCTTCAGTTTATTTTAAAAAAACAGAGAAGCATGAGTGTTGAACTTGCAAAAATCTAGAAATTGCTTTTTGTCTGAATTTGATTATCATTCCTTAATCATGTTTGTTAGAGATGAGGAAGCTTGATTTGTTAACTGAAGCCTTGCTGATTTGAAATTGGGTTTTACAGTGCTTGATTCTTGATTTTTGCTGATTAAAAGGTTGAAGAAGAAGCCCTGTCTCAATTTTTTTTAGTTCTATTTAATGAGCTGGTTCAAAAACTTGCTTGATGATGATTTTCTTTCTTTTTCTATTTTGAGAGTTTGTACAGGTAAAAGAAATGAGAGAGGAATGAGAAAAATAGTTTAAATTTCTTTTGCGATTTTTCTAAAAAATTAAAATTAAGGAAGATGACAATTGTTCACTTCCATTCTTTAATAGATTACACTTGTTAATTCATTCTTCTAGGATCCTAACACTTGTTAATTCATGCATAAGAATTTAAATAAATTTTTATAATTACTTTTATCTTATTTATATAACTACATTTTCTTTTATATTTATACACTTTTAAAAGAAAAGGTTTTAATACTAATTTATAAACTATACACATAAGTTAATGTATTTGAATCCAAATAAATTTACTTAAGATATTTATTTTTAAATTTAAATTCAAACACAAATTCAGATTCAAATTAAAATTCAAATTTAATTTTGAAATTCATTTCATTCTACATACATATGTATATAGATATATAATTGAACAAACAAAATATTCATATGTTTTGAAAATTTAAAATTAATTCAAAGTAACTCAATTTCAATTCCAGAAATTCAAATAAACTACTAATTTTAAATTGATAAATTTGGGGATGTTATAGGTTCCCCTCTTAAGAAAATTTTGTCCTCGAAATTTGAAAGAGAGAGAGAAAGATAAACAAAGAAGATATGAAGATATAAAAGATATAGAAATGGCTTACCAATCAAGCCGGAATATCCACTCTACAGTTGGGATAGGACTTCTGCATACTATCCTTTGTTTTCCAAGTACAGTCCTTTGGATCGCTATTCCATTGCACTCTGACTAGTTTCACAATTTTGTTTCGCAATTGCTTTTCCTCATGATCTATAATCTTTATTTGTTCTCTCTTTACTGCTAAGTTGGGAGTGATTTCAAGATCTTGCTAAGCTGCCTCTTCAATGATACTATCTGGGTCGTGCACATATTTTCGGAGGTTAGAAATGTGAAACACATCATGCACGCCGACAACTAGCTGGGTAGCCGCACTCCATATGTTAGAGGATCAATTCTCTCCCGAATAGGAAAAGGGCCAATATACCGTGGTACCAGCTTACCAGTTTCCCAAATCTAAATACACGCATTGGAGACACTTTTAAGAATACAAAATCTCCAAGATGGAATTCCAGTTCTCTTCTTCTACGATCATAATAGCTCTTCTGACGACTTTGAGCAGTTATCAACTGCTTTTGAATAAAATCTACTTTTTCCATGGCTTCTTTGATCATATCTGGTCCAAGGACGAGTCTATCACCTGACTCGACCCAGCATGCAGGTGATCGACACGAACGACCATATAGAGCTTCAAAAGGAGCCATCTCGATACTGGCTTGATAGCTATTATTATATGAGAATTCAACCAGAGGAAAATGGTCCTCCCAAGAACCACCAAAGTCGAGAATACAATCCCACAAAAGGTCTTCTAGAATTCGATTAATCCTTTCAGTCTGCCCATCAGACCTGCGGGTGATAAGCAGTGCTGAAGTTCAGTTTTTTTCCCAATGCGGCTTGGAATGCCTTCGAAAATCTACTAGTGAAGATTGGGTCACGATCACTCACTATACTGCTCGGTATGCCGTGGAGATGAAAAATCTCTTTTATATACAGCTCTGCTACGCTTGCTGCAGTCCGGGTGGATTTCACTGGGATGAAGTGAGCAGTTTTGGTCAGACGGTCTACTATAACCCAAATTGCTTCATTTCCTTTCTTAGTTCGTGGCAATCCATCGATGAAATCCATCGATAGTTGATCCCGTTTCCACTTCGGTACTTCAAAGGCTGAAGTAAACTGGCCACTTTCTTTTGAACGCTTTTAATTTGTTGACAGGTAGCACATCTACTCACATATATAGATATGTCCCTTTTCATCGTTTTCCACCAAAACGTTCTTTTGATATCACGATACATTTTATTGACTCGTGGATGGATACAAATTTTGGACTTGTGGTGTTCGTCCAAAACTTCACGTTTCAGCTCCGGAATGTCAGGAACACAGATCCTGCCTTTTTACTTTATAACTCCTCTATTATCAACTTCAAAACTGGTATTTTCACCATGACAAATTCTCCTATAAATTTCTCGTAGCAACTTGTCTTCAGTCTGTTGTCTTCTAATTTTTTAAGAAGAGTGGGAGCGATAGCAAGATGAGCGAGAATGGCATGTTTCCTACTCAAAGCATCGACAACTACGTTTTCTATTCCGAGTGTATATAGAATATCTAGGTCATAGGATGCCAGAAATTCCAACCAACATTGTTGTCGCGGATTCAAATCTTTCCAAGTGAAGAGCTACTTCAAAGATTTGTGGTCGGTGAATAATTCAAAATTTTCACCTAAAGAATAAGAATTTATTAAGTGTAGATTAAGTTAAGTCGAGCTTTAAAAAATTTCCTTTAGAAAAGCTGAAGGAGATTCTTACCCAGAAGATAATGTCGCCAGATTTTTAATGCAAAAATAACAGGTAAAAGTCCCAAATCATGTGTTGGGTAGTTTCTCTCATGTGGACATAATTGTCTACTCGCGTGCGCAATCACCTTCCCATTCTGCATTAATACTCCACCTACCCCAATAACACAAGCATCAATATAGACAGACAAGCCTTGGTTCCTATTAATGATAGTGAGAACAGAAGCAGTAGTCAATCTCTTTTTCAACTCCTGAAAAGCTTCATCACATTTCGGAGTCCAATTGAACTTGGAATTCTTCATTGTTAGCCTAGTCAACGGATTAGCTATCTTAGAAAAGTCCTGAAAAAACTTCCGATAATATCCTACTAAACCCAGAAAACTTCGAACTTCTTTCGAAGTTGTGGGTCGCTTCCACTCAAAAATAGCGAAAATTTTGCTCGGATCAACAGAAAATTCTTCTTCATTAACAATATGGCCAAGAAATCTAACTTCTTTGACCCAAAAGTGGCATTTAGAAAATTTAGCGAATAAAATGTTCCTTCTCAAAATCTCCAAAACAATTCTGAGATGTTCAGCATGCTCCTCTTCGGTTTTGGAGTACATTAGGATATCATCGATAAATACAACAACAAATTTATTCAACGCCTCTCGAAGCACACGGGTCATTAAATCTACGAAGTACGCGGGAGCATTGGTTAGTCCGAAAGGCATGACTAACCATTCGTAGAATACGTCCGGACCCCTAAAAGTAGCCAAATGCACACAATCTTCGGCGATTCGTAGCTGATGGAATCCCTATGCTAGATCCATCTTAGAAAAGAATCATGCGCCATGAAGTTGATCGAATAAGTCGTCAATCCTGGGTAAGGGAAACTTCTTTTTAAGAGTTTGTTTATTGAGATCGCGATAGTTAACACACAATCTCAAGGATCCATCAGATTTAGCCACAAACACCACAACTGAACCCCATTCAGAAACACTAGGACGAATCAATCCCTTCTTTATCAAATCACCGGTTTTCTTGACTAGTTCAATTCTTTCCTGGGGTACCATCCTGTGACTAGCATGAACGACAGGACGAGCATTTGGAATTAAGTGAATTCTGAATTCAATATCTCTGTGTGGGGGTAAGGGCTTAACTTCTTCGAATACGTTGGGAAAATTCTGGACAATAGGAATGGACTCCAGACTAGGTTCTGGATATCCCAGAGTATACATCAGTTTATCCCTTTTTGGGCTAGGGTCTTCATAAGAAATTTCAGTGAAATCTCCAATTTTTGTTTTGACTAGAATCGTTCGGTTGTTGCAATCTAATTTGGTTTCGTATTTCGATAACCAATTCATTCTGAGTAGGATTTCAAATTCATTGATGTCGAGAACATAAAGGTTAATAGGAAATCGATGGCCAGAATATGAGATAGGCACCCTCCTACAATATGGACAAAGATATGCGGGACCACCCACCGAATTCTTCACACAAATAGGTTCATCGACAAACTTAGGTTTAAGTTTTAATTCATTCATGATATTTTGGGAGATAAAGCTATGTGAAGCTCCCGTGTCGAACAAAACTCTAACCACTCTATCACCAACAATAAGGTTACCTTCCAAAATTCCCTTTCCTTCATCCGCCTTTGAAGTTGAGGGGTTATCTTCTATTATGCACACTTTCACTATTTGTGCTTGCTTCTTTTTCGGGCAACTTTTAACTCCGTGACTTGGCTGGTGATAACAATAGCATTCCTTAGATCTTTGACTTGACTTCACGGGTTGATTTTTCTTTATTTATTTCTTTAGCTTCTCACAATCGTTTGCTAAATGGCCTTTCTCCTGACAGTTATAACAAGTAACATTTCTAGCTGGGTTTTCTTGATTATTCCTCTTCTTCTTACCTTGAACTGGCCTCTTTCCTTCGAATTTTCTTTTCTTCCAATTCAAACTACTTGAACTCCTCTTCTCTTCAGGAACTTTCTGTGTATCTATGGTAGAATATCGATAACCCATATCGATCAAGTCCAAAAATGATTCTTTTATGTAAACTGTCATCCTTTTGTGGTACTCCTTATTCATTCCCTGAATGGATCTTTCACTCTTCTTCAAAGGTGTATTCACTAGCTTCGGACCAAATCGAGACAATTCGTTGAATTTATTCAAGTACTCCTCAAATGATAAGCTTCCTTGTTTCAAATCTATGAACTCCTGGTACATTCGGGAGATACCAGCAGATGGAATATATCGTTGCTAAAACACTTCTTTAAATCATCTCCTAGTAAACTCATCTACAGTAACTGCCTCCCACCAAGCTAATGCTTCTTCTTGAAGTTGCCAAGAAGCTATTAGTCACTTTAGATCGTATTCCAATTTCAATCCTCTAAAAATTCTTTCACAGGATCGGATCCAAGAGGCTTCAACAACAGACTCCTTGCCAGTGAACGGATTTTCACCAAGTCTCGAGAAACTCATATAAATCAGCCAGATTCGGCTGAGGTTGAGCAGGCATAGTTGCAATTGCAGGGACTTGACCAGTTTTGGTGGTATTTCCCTGTCCCCTACCTTGTCCTCTTCTTTTGCTCATTCTCACTATCTGTAAATAGTAAGAAAACTTGATTTAGGCATACGGATAAGATATCTTAGGGAATATCAACAGTTAAAAGGAATAGACCAAGAAATTTAGGGTTTTGGTCTCTCGGCTTATACTCATTCTAGGGTATACTTCTCCCTATCTCTAATGAGCCATCTAATGTGCTATACTCCGTAACTAAAGTTCTTACTCAACCTTTAGCTCTGATACCACTTGTCACGACCCGAAATCTGAAAATCGACATCAAATACCTCACTTGTATTCGACTGCCGGAGATTCAAGCGTTGAACTTCAATTCGGATGGAGCTTATAACAACATTAGATGAATATAAACAGCGAAAAATGAATATCACTGATCACAATACAGATACAATATGATACAATCTCCAATACAACATCGATAACTAATATCTAAGTGATACAAATATGTTACAACAATAATATGACAACAGAAACTCCAACAAGTTTCAAACATACTTCACTTCAACAAGGTCTTCAAAGAATCCAACATTTCAAGAGATTTCCAAATCCAAAAGCTTTCCAAAAATCCAAAAGCTTCCAAAAGACTTCAAAATCCAAACTAGCTCAAAAACACGGATAACCTGCTTATAGGCTGCTCGTGTGGAAAATTATGGGCACCCAGAGTTTAGGAAAGGAACAATAAACTCCGGGTCAGTCATGGGATTGGTATGAGTAAACAAAAACAGTTGTTTGAAATAAAAACAGTTTATAAAAGAAAAACCGATATGCTTTTTGGAAAATTAAACTACCATAAGACCTCCCACCACAAACACAATGCAAACGCAGACTTGGAGGAGATTTCTTCGTATGATAGTCAAGTATGCTTAATACGAGAAAATTCTTTTGATATTATTATTAGTGCATAGTGTAGAAAATATTTTCGAAAGTATAATATTAATCTTAGCCAACATACAACCATTATAGTATGCCTACTATAGCTACCATCTAAATAGTGGTGACCACCATAAGTAAATGACGGGTTATACAACTAAAACCGTAAAGGGCTTGTATTGGATGATTGGATTTCCAACAAATGGTTAGGCAAAGGAACTTCCCATACAAAATGGAACGCCACTGGAGGGACGTCCCCGAGAACCTAACCGGATCTCTACTACACAAGGCCGGGTTACCTCTATAACTAGGTAACTACTGACACGAGTATGCCACCTCCCTGTCGTTACCAACCTTTATCTGAAACGCTTCTCAACCAACAACCACAAAGCAATAAGTTTGCAGCAACCACAAAGTAAGTATCTGGGCTCCATACCATGATACCACTTATAATCTAGAAGGAAATGGACATACCCTCAAGGGGCGCTACCCTCCAATAACCTTGCTACCGTGATTCCTGTTTCAACCATAACTGGTTTGTGAGGTTCGACTAAGTCTCGTCCACAAGGCTACACTTTTTCACAAAGTCATGCTTCGATCAACAAATAATCAGCATCACTCAGCATGCCACACTACCAAATTGGAAGTATATCACTAATAACCTTCAAGTACATAACCTCTAAGCTCGTATCTCTCAGAGAAGGGTGTTAAGCTAAGAGAATAAATTCACCGCCACCAACAAAAATATATTTGAAAGAAATCAGCGTTATATCTCAAATTGTAATGTCAGACATACAACCATACAAGTCTGTTCCGGGTTCGAACAGAACCGAAGGCACTTCCGAAGAATCCCTTGCAATCTGGGCATCCACAATCCCGATTGAACTCTCCATCACATATGGAGATCTCTATACCGGAGCAACTCAGTGTAGAGTCATTCGACAGGTTATCCTATTGTTCTCGAAGACGCCCGGTCTTCACCACCGTCTTCAAATGCTATCCATTTCGTCGTATCACTATTCAGAATGGGTTATATGACACAAAGGTCATCTCCCTGCTAAACCGAATAGTGAGCGCTCAATTTTTAAAACACGTGGATATATCATTCACACAGATTCACAGGTTCGATGTGGGTTTCGGATAACCAATTGGAATCCGACTCCCTGTCGCATCGAAATCCAATTGTCGTTTTACTGGACAATGGGTTTTCATATTCACGCAGAAGTATATTCATCACAGATATCACAGCTCAACACAAGGCAATTCGTATTACATAACATCACATCACATATCAGATATATAAATCCATCACACGGCATTCATTAACAATAAAACATCTTCAATTAAGACGAATAAATCATGTGGTTTTAAATTTATTAACCACATAATTACTTTCATTAAAAATCTTTAATCAATGATTAATTATCATTAATTACAATTGATTAAGTCCTAATCACCTTCATTAATTAATCATTTCTTAATTAATTATTTTAATTAATTAACCCTTAATTGTTAATTAATTAAAGCTTAATTACTTCTATTAATTAATTACTCCTTAATAATTAATAATTAATTACAAATTAATTAACCATATATATTTATTTAATCAATCTTTAATATTTAACAATTAATTAAGTAATTACTTCTTAAGAAATTATATTAACAAAATCATTCATTTGTTTAATAAACCAAAAGATAAATTAATTAGTAACTTTGCAACCGCTACAGTAACTTCAGGATCATTACATAATGAAACTAATTTAAAGTAAATTAGGGAATTTTACAAGTCAAGCATTGAAATGACAATGAATTCTGACGAACAAATCAGTGTAAGACCTGTCCTAAACAACGCCTTCTCATGGCTAAAAATGGACTTTGGTACACTGTATTTATCAGAATTTACTGCCTTCTGATGCTATTCTTAACCCATGTATTTTAAATTTATAGCTTATCATGTAATGCAACAAATTAAATAGTCATGAAATAAAATGCAAAGCACAGAGATAATTCAACACTTAGATAATTAGCCTGCCATCAGGCTTAATATATTACAAAGATTAAAAACTTACAGATATAAAGAAGTAGTCTTCTTCCTTATTGTACACACCTTACACACTTATATTACACTCAAATATTACACTCAATACTATTAATGGCAGAGAGCTTTTCTTGAAGGAGATGGAGAAGATTTTTCTGAGTCTCTGCTTCTGAGCAGAAAGCTTTCCAATATATAAGGCTTCGGAATTCAAAGCTATTTAAATCCGCATGTGTTAGCTTTATTAAAGCTGAGCTAGTTTTATTAAAGCTGAGCCATCTGTCTTCTATTATTGTCCTTCATTATTCGGGAATCTTATAAAGTCTTCTTCTTTATCAAAGTAGGTATGCCACCTGTAACTATTTTTGAAAAGTAATTTGTTTGCTAGCCCTTGATTTCAGCTGATTGTTTTACCTTTACCCATATTGTGGGCCTCTCTTTCTAATTTTTCAAAAATTTCATTGAAATCTTCATCATTAAGATCGGAATAATGCTCCTCCTTGTCATCCTTGTCATCATTTGCCCTAGACGATGCCATTGATACGTCTGAAACATTATCTGCTTCAAAGTTTTTGGCTAAGTCTTTCTTCATTTCATCAATATATGCATATAAAATGTCTTCTTTGGTGACATTTTCTTTCTGCATTTTCAGCCTTCTATAGATATATCTAAAAGGACTTTGAACTGGTTTTTCCTGCCTTTTCTCATTCTGCTCCTGATATTTCTTAATAGAGCTTTCAATAACTGAAATCATTTCTTGACCATATATTTGGCCAGACTCATTATCTATTCTGGTTAATTTATCCCAGAATTTTGTTAAAAAGCATCTTTTTAAACAAGGAATTTCCTTGTCAGTTTCACCAATTTCTGGTTTCCATTTCCAGATCCAAGGAATGGAGAACTCCAAAAAGAAGAACATGCTTCCTGATCCTGAAATCATTAGGCTTTGATCTAATTCATATAATTTAGGGGAAATTGTCACCCACTGAGAATATATTCCATGATATTATTTGGAAGAATAGATAATGACGGACCATAATTTGTCCACCAGTCATAGAACCAATTAGGAATTGGTCTTTTGTAAATTTCACCGCAAACCTTTATGAACCAGGAATGCTTCTTTTTAGTGTTTTCATAAAGAAACACCTTGCTTAGTGCTTTTACATAATCCCAATAGTTATATCTAATGGTAATCTTCTTATCTTGTAGGAATATTTCCTTTTCTTTAAGGGTTGATAACCCCATTCTTCTGGCATTATGAGTTTTTTAATAATTATTTTGCTGAACCCATAATTGCTTTGGTCATTACCTGTATTATAATGGGTAATTTCACAAGTTTCTGAGGATTTCATTATTGCTTCATAATATCCCCTGTTTTTATAAGCTGTAATCGGGAATGAAGCAGTATCAAGATATCTCTGCATTAAATTCCAGGGATTATTTTCCCTTTTTATGTCACTAAATTCAAGGAAAATTATTATTTCCTTATGAGGATTTTCTGCATAAGATGTTATACTTTCCTCATTTTCTTCATTAGCTATGCTAGCATATGATGATGATGAAGCTTGGCTATTACCTTCTTGCCTTTTCTTAAATTCTAAGAATTCCTTATATAAAGGATCATTTGTAGATGTCAAATCTGCAGCTATAAGCTTTTTGTTTCCATATTGAGCGAGGATATTTCCTCTACCTCTTCCTCCGCGAAAAGAGGAACTACCCTTTCCTCTGGGAATCATTGTCCTGTAAAAATTCACGGGTTAAGAAATCGGGAAGACTATTCTCTTCTCCTTTTTTATAAATTATTTCAAAATCAAAAGGGGCTAAACGAGCTTGCCACCTAGCAAACATTTGTTTAGAAACATCATGTTTAAAATCTTTGTTAAACATATATTTTGCAGATTTGCAATCTGCTTTTATAATAAACTTTTGATTATACAAATCATCCTGAAATTTTAAAACACACTTTACTATGGCCAGAATTTCTTTAGCTATAGTTGCATAATTTCTTTGGCTATTATTCCATTTTCCAGAATAAAATCTAATAAGATATTCTTGTTTGGAGTTTGGACAAATTTGTTTTAGGATTCCTCCAAACCCTATGTCTGAAGCATCAGTCTCTATAACCTTATCCCAATTTGGATTTGACAGATTTAGGCAGGGTAAATTTTTAACCTTTTCTTTTATTATTTGGACAGCTTTGGTATGCTGTGCAGTCCATGGTCCTGGATTCTTTTTTAGTCGATCATATAAAATAGCGGAATCTGAAGCTAGATTGGCGTAATAAGAAGAAATATAATTTAAACTGCCTAAAAACCTTTGTAATTGGGTTTTTTCTCTTATTATATCAGGGAATTTTGAAGCAAATTCTATACTTCTATTTATAGGAACTATCTTTCCCTTTTCAATATTATGACCTAAAAATCTAACATTTGTTTGAAATAAAAACATTTTCTTTTTTGATATAACTAATCCATTCTGAATAATAATTTTTCTAAAAATATCCAAGTGTTTAAAATGCATTTCAATGTTTGCAGAAAATACCAAAATATCATCTATATAGACTATGATAAATTCACTATATGGAATGAAAATATCATTCATTATTTTCTGAAATTCAGAGGGAGCATTTTTTAATCCAAAAGGCATTACTGTCCATTCATAGTGTCCTATTGGAACATTGAAAGCAGTTTTATATTGATCTGATTTATCAATTTGAATTTGCCAATATCCAGATTTTAAATCAAATTTGGAAAATATGAGAGCATTGTAAAGTCTGTCTAATAAATCCTTTTTATTAGGAATTGGGTGTCTTATCCATTTCAAGACTTTATTTAAAGGTTTGTAATTAATTACTAACCTTGGAACACCTCTCTCTTGTTCACTATGTTTATTAACATAAAAAGCAGTACATGACCAAGGTGATTGGGATGGTTTTATTAATTTTTTTTGTAATAATGATTCAATTTCATTTTTACATAATTCCAAATATTCGGAATTCATTTGGCATGGCCTTGCCTTTGTAGAAATTTTCTTTTCATCAAAGCCTTCTTCATATGGAAGACTAACAACATGCCTTTTTCTATCCCAAAAAGCATTTGGATGTTCATTACATATCTCTAAAGAAAATTTGTTATAAATCAATTTTATTTTCTCTTCTAGTTTAGGATTCTGTAGCTTTTCTTCTATATTGAAGAAATTAATTTCTTGTTTTAAATAATTTAAATGAAAAGTCTTTTGTGTCAAAAGATCTTTCATTTCATGAAGGACCCTTGTAAAAGGTTTGGTTATAAATTGGAAATTTATGGGTTTATTTTCATAAATTCCTGTAATTCCCTTTTTATCAATATTAGTGATAGGATAGATTTTATCTAAGAATGGAGTTCCAAGTATAACTTGGTTAGTAATATTTTTTACTAATAAAAAACTTGTAGGGACACAAATTTTTTCCTTGCAAATATAAGCATGTGGTATTTTAAAATTTATATCAAGTTTTTGTCCACCTGCATGCCTTAAAGAGTTTGTAGTTTTTTGAAAGTATTTAGTTGGGATTATTCCTTCTTGTATTACATTCATATCCGCCCCACTGTCTACTAAAGCAATTAATTGTTTTTTAAAATAATTATCAATTAAGAGAGTTATCTCAATAAACCATTTTTGAGATGTTATAATTTCCATTTTCGAAAGAAAGTCTTTTTGTTCAGGAAATTCTATTTGAGAAAAATCTTTATCTTTATCATTAATAGTAATACTTTGCTTTGATGATTCTAAAAAGGATATTCTATAATCAAAATTTTTGTTATCCTTTTTTAATTCTTGGATTTCTTTTTTAAGATTTTGAATTTCATTATTCAAATCTTGAATGGTAATAGGGTATTCAATATTCTGTCTTTCTTTTAACATTTTATTAACCTCATTCATAGAATAAGGATCTTTAATAATAATATTTTTATTTTTATCTTGGTTTTGACTTGATTCTGGAATATCTTCCATTTGATCTATTACTCTAGATCTTAATTCTTGGTCTTTAATTGATTTTAAGAAATCTACAATATTGCTATTGCTCAAAACATTTATTCTTGAATCTTGAAATTGTGAAAGAATTTTATAAAATTCTTCTTTATGCTCTTCATCTTCTGTTATTTGTCTTAAACATGGCTTTCCTTGTGTACAAGGTTGGCAGCATTCATCAGATTCTGATGAATCATCTTCCAAACCTTTAAGATCTTCTGAATCATATGAATCATTTTCAGTTTCTTCGTCTGAATTATCTTCAGAACTTGAATTTAACAGAAGTTTTGTTAACGATCCTTTTAGTTTATTATCAACTTCTAAATTATCAATTTTCTTCTTTAATTTACATCTGTTAGCATAATGGCCAACTTTTCCACATTTATAACAGTGAATAGTTTTATTGTTCTTTTTATTTATTCTTTCGTCTTTTCTCTTCGCTTTTCTTTCTAGCCTTTTTTGAGAATAATTTCTCTTATTCTTTTTATAATGAGAATCTAAATATCTTTTCTTTTTATGAAATTTCTTATTGGTTGGAATCTCCATGCCAAATTGACTACAAAATTGTCCTAGTTGGTGTTTTTCTGTCAAATTTTGACGTTGAATTTGTTGATTTAATTTTATTTCATTACATAATGCTAAACCTTCTTGAATACATGTTCCAATAAGTTTCCCATAAGTATAAGAATCATAGGGAATACTTACCCTATCTTTTCTTAAAACTTTTCTTATTCTTTCAGCAAATAGTGAAGGTAGACCGTCAATAAATTTGGATTTCCAATGAGAGCTATTACTCTCTGGAAGTTCTAAAACTCTATTTAAGAATGTATCTTTGTACCACCTAAAATCTGTTAATGTTTTACATCTCAGATTTTGTAATAATGTACGAATATTATCACTATTATCAGATACCCTGCCAGTAAAATGTTCTAAAATTGTTACTACTAGTGTATATACAGCATTTTGGACTAATTGTCCATTTTCTTGCCGTACAGTTTTATAAATTTCTTCCTTTTGACTTAAAGGAAGGTAATTATCCCACCAACCTTTTAATTGGCCTGTGAATCCTGCAACTATCATTTTTGCAACGGTAACATCATCATTCCCATTTGTTTTACAGATGGTACTATACATTAACATTCTATGAACCAGTACAGAAATTTGTTTTTCTGTAAAAGTATCTAAATTCCACTCATAGATACTTTTACCATTATAACTATTGTTATTAATATATTCTGGTTCTTCTGGTAAAGTATCAATAGGAGAGGGTCTTCTATAATAAAACAATGGTTGAGTAGGCTTATTAGCATACTTTTCAAGTTTATTTACTTCTTCTTGGATGGTTAAATTATCATGGATTGTTTCTTCTTCAAGAGTATTTAATCTCAAATTGTCCAATCCTATTTTCATTTTGTCCAATTTTTCTTTTAATCTTTTTTCAAACTCTTCTGATTTTAATTTAAAATTTTTAATTTCAGGAGGAGGTTGAAGATTTGAAGAAGTAATAATTTCATTGTCTTCCTCACTTGATGTTGGATTTGTTGGTGTTAGTTTATTTATGGCAGAGAATAGTTTTTCTATTTTATTATGTAAAGAATTCATTTGTTCTCCAATTATTGTTAAATAAAGATTTGTAAAGTTTTGTTGTTCCATTATTTGATTTATATGTCTTACTGTAATTTGTAAAACATCATTTTCTAATATTTTGGAAAATGCATTAAAATTTAAATTCTTTCCATTCTTTTCAATCTGAAAAGATTGCTGAGGGGGAAAGACTGATTTCAAAATATTTCCATTTGAAAGTTTATAATCTCTTTCTAATATGGAAAGATATTGTTCAACATAGTTTGATGTGAACCAGGGGACAAAAGGAAATAATATATCTTTTTCAGATGTGAATTTATAAAATTCTTCCTGAAAATATTTCTGTTCTTCTTTTGAGAAGTTTTCGAAAAACCATTTTCTAAATGGTTCCCATTTTGGGAGATTAAATTCATTTTTAATTCTTTGTCTAGCTTGGGAGCCAGGGCTAAAATCAATTTTTGATTTGTAATCCATTAAATAGAAAAATTCATTTCTGATTCGGTTATATCCTGTTCTTGGTTGTTATAAATTCCTTTTACAATATTGTCTTTATTTTTAAATAGCTTTGAATTCCGAAGCCTTATATATTGGGAAGCTTTCTGCTCAGAAGGACAGACTCAGAAAAATCTTCTCCATCTCCTTCAAGAAAAGCTCTCTGCCATTAATAGTATTGAGTGTAATATTTGAGTGTAATATAAGTGTGTAAGGTGTGTACAATAAGGAAGAAGACTACTTCTTTATATCTGTAAGTTTTTAATCTTTGTAATATATTAAGCCTGATGGCAGGCTAATTATCTAAGTGTTGAATTATCTCTGTGCTTTGCATTTTATTTCATGACTATTTAATTTGTTGCATTACATGATAAGCTATAAATTTAAAATACATGGGTTAAGAATAGCATCAGAAGGCAGTAAATTCTGATAAATACAGTGTACCAAAGTCCATTTTTAGCCATGAGAAGGCGTTGTTTAGGACAGGTCTTACACTGATTTGTTCGTCAGAATTCATTGTCAGTTCAATGCTTGACTTGTAAAATTCCCTAATTTACTTTAAACTTTAGTTTCATTATGTAATGATCCTGAAGTTACTGTAGCGGTTGCAAAGTTACTGTAGAAAATTAGAAAGAGAGGCCCACAATATGGGTAAAGGTAAAACAATCAGCTGAAATCAAGGGCTAGCAAACAAATTACTTTTCAAAAATAGTTACAGGTGGCATACCTACTTTGATAAAGAAGAAGACTTTATAAGATTCCCGAATAATGAAGGACAATAATAGAAGACAGATGGCTCTAAATCCTGAATTAAATTCAAAAATTCAATCAAATCATCATTTGAAAACATAATTTAAGTGTATAAAAGTTTGAAAATTTCTAAACTAAAAAATGATTTATATATCAGGCTCGAGACCCGCTTCGAGTCACCCACGAGACCATCTCCTATATGCTTCGAGTTCCATCAAAAATTTACCCGTGTACTTAAATTTTTTAAACTTTACAATTTCCAAGTGTTTACCCCTGTGCATTCGAAAATTCACTCGAGCCCAACTTCGAGCAAATACACAATACTCTCGTAGCTTTCTTCAAGTTAAATCCTTCTTTCCCAACCTTTTCCTCACTGACACCAACATATTGTTGTGCACATGCACAGCCACTATGGCCACCTCTGACCAACGCTGTAGCCACCCACAATCGTCGCTGGCCCCCTCTACATGTCCCGATCACTCAGCAGCATAATCAATGGCGAAATCAAAAATCACATGTTCTATCAAATTTCTGGCACCCAAACTAATTACTAAATCGCCTCGTATCGACGTCAAACATCACCAGAGGACACGCGCGTTCGCCATGAGCTCCCCCTAACGACCACGCACCGCCACCCATCCCCCTGTCCAGTCCGATGCAAGCTAGACACCGCCATTGCCTCGAGAAACAGTCGACAAAAACACAGGGTTAAAACCCTAGTTCGTCGATCTATAGACACCACGATGATTTAAAAATTCGTTCAACAAATTTGTGATGACCCCATACCACCATGCAAGCAACCACCATGATCGCGAGATGTACTTCGTCACCAATCATCAGAATTCCATTAAAACCCGACTCACGTCCATCTTCCAATTTCTCATTGAATATGTTATTTAAAATTCTGATTTTGTTTTTAAAAATCATCAATTCTTAAAACATTCGATGGACTTGCTTAAAATCAGAAATGGTAACAATCGAATTTTCAGATATCTAAGGTTTGCCTGCATTTTTCGAATGTTACAAAAGAATTTTTAATTTGTTTTACCTAAATTTATTTTAGAAGCTTAAATCATGTTTATACACATAACTTTTGTCTAAATTTCAAAGCCTAATAAGCTACAGGGAGGGAGAAATCAAATTTTTGAACAGGTTTAAATCCCTGTAACCTGGAACAGAGGGGGTTTAAACTTGAACTGACATGCATAGGAAAAAATATGCACTTACTCATAGATTTTTGTGCATGCAAACAAATGTTCAAACTTGTTCAAATCCTACATTCAAACAACAGATCAAACATCAGGGTTTTGAGAGGTTTACTCACCTATTTGCCTGAAAACAGAAACAGAGGAGAAGTGTCTGTGTTTTGAACTTTATAGACTGGGAATTGAAAACTAGAATTTCTATTTTTAAATTTGATCCTAGATTTTTCCTGCAACTAGTTATGTAAATTTGTTTAGCTTCTACTGGAATTACTTGCTTGATTTCTTAACAAATTGAACTCAAATTCTTAAAAAAATTACCTTCAGTTTATTTTAAAAAAAACAGAGAAGCCTGAGTGTTGAACTTGCAAAAATCTAGAAATTGCTTTTTGTCTGAATTTGATTATAATGCCTTGATTCCTGTTTGTTAGATGATGAAGCTTGATTTGTTAACTGAAGCCTTGCTGATTTGATGTTGGGTTTTACATTGCTTAATTCTTTAGTTTGCTGATTAAAAGGTTGAAGAAGAAGCCTTGTTTCAATTTGTTTTGATTTCTGTTTGATGATCTGGTTCAAAAACTTGCTTGATTGAGTTTGTAATGAAGTTTGCTTGATGATGATTTTCTTTCTTTTTTTAGTTTGAGACTTTGCACAGGTAAAAGAAGTGAGAGAGGAATGAGAAAAATAGTTTAAATATCTTTTATGAATTTTTTAAAATTAAAATTAAGGAAGATGACACTTGTTCACTTCCATTCTTTAATAGATTACACTTGTTAATTCATTCTCCTAGGATCCTAACACTTGTTAATTCATGCATACGAATTTAAATAAATTTTTATAATTATTTTTTCTCTTATTTATATACTTTTATATTTATATAATCTTTTAAAAGAAAAGGTTTTAATACTAATTTATAAACTATACACACATGTTAATGTATTTGAATCCAAATAAATTTGCTTAAGATATTTATTTTTAAATTTAAATTCAAACACAAATTCAAATTCAAATTCAAATTTGAAATTCATTCCATTCTACATACATATGTATATAGATATATAATTGAACAAACAAAATATTCATATGTTTTGAAAATTTAAAATTAATTCAAATTAACTCAATTTCAATTCCAGAAATTTAAATAAACTACTAATTTTAAATTGATAAATTTGGGGATGTTACAGGAAATTAAACGAGTTAAATTGAAAAGGGAGTTATGTGTGATCTCAAAACGGGTTTGAGTTCTGGAAATCTGTAAGGAATGCTTTTGATTGGTCTTTTAGATAAATTGGATGTTTATCGCTTTGACATACCCCGCTATCATCCTATTGTTATAGGCAGTATATATATAGAGCTGTGAATTGGATTATTTTGAATGGATTAAGAAGTTGACCTAAATGATATACATCCATTACTACAATTAAATGGAAATAAAATTTTATTCTGAAAATTATTTAAAAGATTTTGATTTTAAATAAGAATTGAACTTAGGAAAATGGAATCACTTTGAACTTTGGATTTAAATGTTAAAAATGGATTTATCAACCAGAATTGTTTAAGGAATGGGTTTAAAATTTTGAAGTATAATTGGGTAATCAATTGAATTTCAAAAATTGATTTATCTAAAATGATATAACTCTCACTTGAACCTAGAAATAGGTTTATGTAAAAGTAAAGGTAATTTAAAATGAAATTTTGGAATTTGGACTCAGAATTAAATAATTTAAAGACTTGGGTTGTGAATAAAAGGTTAGGGGTTAATTTGATTTAAGGGATTAAATCAACATTTGAAAATTTAACTCGAATTGGTATAAATCGAGATGGTTTAAAATTTGGAAAATTGAATTGGAATTAATTCAAATTGAAAATTAAAATGAATTAATTGGAATTGTAATCGAAGTTGAATAAGTTTAAAATTCAAATAGGAAATGTTTGGAATTATAATGGGATTCGAAGTTAATTCGAATTCGAACTTGGATTGAATCAATTTAGGTGGGAAGGGAAATTGAAATTGATTAAATGGGAGATTGTGAAAATGAACCAATTTGACTCTGAAATTATTTTCAAATAAATTATTTTAATATAAACTGTCTTAAATATATTTTTCCAAGCTATTTACTATACAACCTTTCTTTTTAAAACTCAAACTATCTTATAACAGCTATTTAACCATTTTACAACTATTTAACTACTTTACCACTACTTAGCTATTTTAGACTATTCAAACTATTTTCTAAATTTCAAACTGGTCAGAGTGGAACCAGTTGATTTTTGGAAAAATCAATTTTTGAAATTTGGAAAGCCAAGTTTGAGAATTATCGATTTGAGATATCGATTTTGTGTAAATGAGATTTATATGTGAGATATATAAAGAGTATGTTTTGAAAGATACTATATGTGTATAGTATAAAATGTTTTCAGAATGCTGTGGGGAAAAAGGCGCTCACATTTAGAGTTGAAACTTAGACTAGGAGGTCCACTGGGTGGTTCTGCCTTGAGTCCTAAGGGGGGTTCTAAATTTTGATCCTAGAGGATATCCGGAATAAACTGTAGTTCTTGTGGATTGTGATGGGGTAGCGAAAGTCGAGGGCGCTGACGCCTACAGAGACATTGGGGTTATGCTGTGATGACAGTGTAACTCTGGTGTGACTGCGATCTACTGCATTTCCATAGCGTAATTCGAGGGACAGTGATAGCCTAAAGTCTACGTTTGATTTAGCTGGAAGAGCGACGTACCATCGGTAGATTGCGATCTATGAGGAGATAGCGGAAGTCGTGTGGCAATGAGTGCCTATAGGCTACACTAGGACTCGACTGATGTAGTCTGCGATCAATGTGGTGAAGTTTCATTTGGCAGTGAAATTCAAGGGCACTGATGCCTACTGTTACATGGTTTTTACCGTGATAGCAACGTAACCCTGGGTGTAGCTGCGATCTATGGAAGTTCCACGGTGAAATCGAGGGGTGTGGATGGCTACAGTTTTCTATGGTTTCGCCGGGACGGCGACGTAATCATCGGGCTAACTGCGATCCATGGAGGGGGTGATGATTTCCATTGCATTCTCACAAAATGTTTTCTACATTCTCACAAAATGTTTCTAAGTATTTTCACTGGGCGTTGAAGCTAGTCTACTAAGTATTTATAGATTTTCAGTCCTACGCTTGATCAACGTATGACTGAAATTCTGTGAGAACAAGGATGGACCTGTTTAAACATCGAGTTATAAAAAGTATTTTTATATAAAAGCTATTTTGGTAATATTATGTAATTTTTAAGGGTTTTAAAAATTTTGAAATTTCGAAATAAAAGAGTTAAAATGTTTGAAGAATAATTTAACAGATAACAAACATTATAATTGAAATTCTTTCTTTGTTCCTTTTCGAGGATGAAAAGATCTAAAGGGGGAGGAATGTGACGACCCGGGTTTTCTGACGTCTGTAATCAGGTAGTTAATTGATAATTCAAAAAATATATCAAAATATATATAAATTGATTTAAAAACTTTAATAACTATTGACCCATAAAACCTTTGGATATGATAAATCTCATAGGAAATAAATAATAAAACTCAACCATATAAATTAAGGATAAAATATCCATATATACACACACACACACAAGCTTTATGACATTTGATAATATATATAAGTATAGAAATGTGTATACATGTATGGGTGCTATGTGAAGGAAAATGTAGGAAAGATGTGTGAACGAAAATGTGGTATATAAGAACAAATATAAGCTAATATATACATTCATTTATTTAAATAGTGAAAGTGTAAATACATAAGTTGCGACGACCCGGAAATTTTAGATGTTTGAAATTGAAATATTCAGTTGATTTTATTACATTTGGAAGATAATTTAACTTAAATTCCAATTATAACTATGAATTTGGCATTTAAATTATTGAATTTAATTTATTGAAGTTGGGTAAAAATTTGAATTCTCAGTTTTAAGCGGATTAAAAATATTTCAAAGGCTTGGAAAATTTATATTGATAATACTGAAGATAATATAAGCTTCGGAGTTGAGTTTGAAACTGTTCTGTTCAGTGTTGAATTTATATCGTTTAAATCGATATTTAAAAATAGCCTTCCGAGGTACAGTCTTGGATTTCGACGAAATTAGTTCCATTGGATCCGTAATATTGTATTATTATCAAATTTCAATTTACGTAGCATTTACAATGGTCGTTTGACCATACGATAGGCAAACGCACTGAAAATTTTATCGAAATTTAATATAAAAGATGGATCCAAAAAGCTATCTTCTACATATGATCGAATTTGCTCTAGGAACCTTTTCCGTTACATTTGGAATAGGGGTTTAACATTATAAATGCCTGGCAGCATGCCTTGATAGGAGATCGAGGTTTTAGGCTTCGTTTCCTAAACGATTTAAATTTAAATTTAAATATAATAATGTTTTTACAAGATAAAATTTTATTCAACGTTTCTTCTCTTGCAACACTTGTCAACGCTCTTCAAATACGTGTTCACCGATCTAACACGCATTCGTTTCTTTAAAAAAAAAGCGAACGAAATTTTTCTCGTTCAAAAAAAAAGAAAAGAAAAATACGTAGTTTCTTCAAATTTTAATGGCCGCCTCCTATTTCCTAAATCGAATTCCAAGTTCGAAATCATTATCAGGGAAAAAAATATAAAATCCCGTTCTCTCGACCATATTCGAAATCAATTCGTATCAGAAATTGGTGGTCGTGGAACTTGATCGTATGCCAAGTAAAAAAAATTATTAATGCCTGCAGCAAATGGAAAATCCCATCCCCTTAAATTTGAAGTCGAGCATGACATGGGGGTTTTCGTCGAGGTGGGGATCGATCGAGCTCGAGGGGCTCAGCATGTCGATGGAAGCAACGGCATTGAAGGGGCGGCTTGCTTGGAGTACGAACTATGGTCGCATTCGTTCATGGGTCGGGGGTCTCGTGATAGTAGCACACGCGTGCGCGGCGGCGATCAAAAATTCGTGTTGGTGGTTGTTCGATGTAATCGACTGCATCGTCGATTCTTGGGTGGCATTCGCACGCGATGGTGTTCATGCTCATGTCACAACGGCCGCTAGCTAGGGTTTCACGAGCAAGGTCGTGGTTTCAAGGTCGACAGTGAGGTAATCATTTGATTACTTTCGTTTAATTTGAAATTTATAGTGTGTATATATACGAGTTAAAGAAAATTTTATTTTACATTAAGTTAAAAACAATTTGTTACTTAAAATCTTAAAACCTATATATATAATTTATACAGTAAAACAAAACGATTTTGAAAGTCGGAAAAAAATTTGTTAAATAAATTTATTAAAAGAAATTGGTTTAAAATTAAAAAGTAGTAGTTTAAAATGAAATCATTGGCTAATTAACTTATTAAATTTATTTTAGTTACTAAGAGAACTATTTAAAATAAAATTTGTTTAAAATTTAATCATTAATTTAAAACTAAATTATTAATTGAATTAAAATTATAAAATGGTGAATTGAATTGTTCAAATTTATTTCGAATATTAATAAAATCATACAATTGTTATGCAAGGTCTAGAATCGCGAAGAAAACTAGTCCGAAATGGAAATGGATTGCATGCATAGTTAAAGGTGAGATCTTCTCACTCTATTGGAATTTCCAATTTAATTTTAATTGGTAAATTTAAATTTGTTGATTATGTGCTTGGGTGATAAATTATTATCAGTTGTATTGGATTAGACCCTATGCGCCGCATAATAGCGGAGGATATTATATATAAACTCATATACTGCGATATTCCACCTCGAAGTGGAATTGGTATTATATATGTATTTGGAGTGATTGATTTCCCGTATTATATAGCAGATGAGACCCTATGCGCCACATAATAGCAGATGATATTATATAACCCCATATACCGCGATATTCCACCTCGAAGTGGAATTGGTATTTAATTGTTGTGCTAACATATGTGAATGCAGGGAAAACAGGCTGGAGGGATCCAACTGGATTCCTCAAACATTTAAATCTGTTTCATATGTTGTGTGTAGATTTAATTATAATCTGCGTATGATTATATTTGTGATTGAAAATTGTTGTAGGCTATGGTTTGGCCGATTTTATTTTTCGTATCGTAAGATACCAGAAATAATAAATTTATTTTAGGGAATTGAATAAAATTTAAAAAAAAGGAATTTAAAAGTATAAAAGTTGATTTTTGTAATCCTATTGAGTAAAATTCCAAAATATGAGAAAAAGTTTAAAAAAATGGATTTCAAGTAATATTATTCAAAAGTTAATGAATTTATTTTAAAATATGGATTTTAATATAGTTTGGAAGAGATAAAGGAATTTATTTTAAAAATAAATTCGGAAATTTTTTGGTGTTAAAAAAAGAAAATATCTTTGGGAAATCAATATAAAAATCGATTTGGTGTTTAAAAAAAATTTGAAATTGGAAATTGATTTGGTGTTTGGAAATGATTTTCGAAATCAATTTGAAAATCGTATATATGTAGATATTTGGAAAATTTAAATTCACAATGGGAATTTAAAAAGGAAAGGGAGATTTTTTTTAAAAATAAATATTGATTTATTTTTAAAGTGTGGAAAGAAATTTTCGGATTTGGAATATAAATTGAGATAAATCAAGAAGAATTTATTTATTGATTCAAATGGTCCATTTTGAAATGGAATGTGTATTTTCCTTGGAAAGCCGAGCATGTTTTTTTAAAGTAGCTTTCAAAATTAAAAGTTTTGAAGTTGGTTTTAAAATGAATGTTTTGGAGAAATTATTTTCTTAAGTTATTTGAAAATATTTAGAGTAAAGATTTATTTAATTAATTATAGAAGTGATTATTTAAAGATTTAATTGATATTTGATTAGAAAATGGTTATTTAAATAATTACTCTCTATCTAATAATTTTATTTTAAAATTATTTTGGACTTAAGTTGATATGAGAAATTAGTGTAATATTTTCATAACTAATATTTAAGCAAGTGCTTTAAAATAGTTTTTTTAAATGTTTCCAAGTATATTTTGGATAAGTAATTTAAATTATTTTTAAAGTATTTGAACTCGGCAAATTTTCAATGGAATTAAATAAATATTTGAAAATTTATTCCACGCGAGGAAGGTGACTTGAAATTTGTTTTCAAAGATTGAAGTGTGAAAAGTGATTTGAAATTTGTTTTCAAAAGATTGAAAGGTGAAAAGTGATTTGAAATTTATTTTCAACGATTGAAGTGTTAAATATCTTGCGAAGATATTTTGAAAATAATAATAGGGAGAAAATTATTTGAAATCCAGTGATTTTTGTGAATGTTGATTGATAGTTAAATAACCGACTATCAATATTGGCCTTTAAACGACGTTTGAATTTCGATGCAACTGGGGGTTGGATTCCAAATGGATATTCGAAAACCACATCGAATCTTTGTAATGGATCTTTTGTTTAAAAGATCCAAGTGGAATTTTGTTGTGATCTATTTGAATCTGAATAAACACTTATTTTTAAAAATAAGCGCTCATTTTTCGGATTAGCCTGGAAAGGACTTTGTGTCATAAAACCCATTCCGAACAATGATACGACGAAATGGGATTGCATTTGAAGATGGTGTTGAAGACCGGGTATTTTCGAAAGCGAAAGGATTACCTGTTGAATATCTCTGCACCGAATTGCTCCGGTATAGAGATTTTATCACCCTTTGTGATGGGGATTCCGGACGTGATTAGTGAATATTCTGATTTCAAGGGCTTCTTTTGAAGTGCCTTCGGTTCCGTTCAATCCCAGAACAGACTTGTATGGATGTATGTCTGACATTACATTTTGAGATGTAAAGCTGGTTTCTATCAAATACATTTCTGTTGGTGGTGGAGAATTTATTCTCTTAGCTTAATACCCTTCTCTAAGACGTACGAGCTCAGAGATTATGTAGTTGATGGTTACTAGTGATACATTTCCAATTTGGTAATGTGGCATACGAAGTGCTGCTGATCATTTGTTGATCGAAGCATGGCATTGTGAAAAGTGTAGCTTTGTGGACGAGACTTCGTCGAACCTCACAACCCGAAAATGGTCGAAACAGGAAGGATGCGGCAAGGTTATTTGGGGGTAGCGCCCCCTGAGGTATGTCATTTCCTTCTGGAAAAGGATGGTATCATGGTATGGAGCCCAGATACTTAAATTATGTGTTTGCTGCAATTTTATTACTTTGTGGTTGTTGCTTTGTGGTTTAGGATCCTCGGATAAAGGTAGTAAACGATCGGGGGATGGCATACTCGTGGAGTAGTCACCTAGTTACAAAGGTAACCCCGCCTTGTGTTGGCAGAGAGCTGGTTAAGTTCTCGGGGCGTCCCTCCAGAGGCGTACTCATGTGGCAATAGGAAGTTCCTTAGCCTGACCATTTGTTGGAAATCCAATCTCTAATACGTGCCTTGTACGGTTTTAGTTGTATAACCGCCATTTACTTATGGTGGTCACCGCTGTTTAGATGGTAGCCGTAGTAGGCATAATTCGAAATGTCTATTATGGCTAAGATTAATATTATACTCTCAAAATATTTTCTACACTGTGCAATAATAATAATATTAAAAGGATTTTACGTATCAAGCATATTTGACTGCCATAAGAAGAAATCTCCTTCAATTCTGCGTTTACATTGCGTGTATGGCGAGAGGCCTTATGGTAGTTCCATTTTCCATAAGCATAGCAGTTTTCTTTTAATTTTGTTTATGAAAATAACAGTTTTTAAGATCCCACACCAGTCCCATGACTGACCTGGAGTTTATTGTTCCCTTTCTGCTCTGGGCGCCCACAATTTTCCACACGGGTAGCCTAGAGTCAGGTTGTCACTTATTCTGGAGCGAAGTTAAGAAGCTGCTATGGAGATCTGGAGTTCAAGCTGGATGGCGAGACGTATTACTTATACTATGTAGTATCTTCTGCATTTGGGTTGCTGAAAAGTGAATTTCATGTAGTCAAGTTACAATGACTATCAGTGTTGTACTGTGTTGTTGAAAACTCTGACAATGTGATTTATAAACTGATATAGTGCTTTTGTTTTAAAGATTATTCATTTATCTATTATATGTTGTTTCGCTGCGAAATGTGAGATTCTATTGTTGTTTCTGTTTATTCTTCTATCATCTTCTTCTTAAACCCTAACGGTTTGGTTTTTCCAGCATTCGACTGTGCGACATTTGATGCAGTAGACGTATCGATGTCGACTTTCGGACGTCGAAAAATCGGGTCGTTACATAAGTATATGATGACTACAACATATATAGATAGATATATGATCATTAAAGTATGGTAAGCGTAAATATTTTTATATATGTTTTGAAGACGATGCTTATAGAAATAATAAATATCTATGCATATATGTTAAGCACGGGTATATCTAATTGTATAAAATAAAAAGGGTAAAAAATGGCAAGGTCAAAATATATTATATATGTATTTAAGTGTCTATGGTAAATAAAAGTAAAAATGTATATGTGAAGAAAATAAAAACATACACATGTATTTATGTGTATGATGACAAATGCAAGCAAAAAGTGCATATATTAAAAAGTGGAAAGGAAAGTATATATATGTATATAATAACAACAACATACATAACTATACATATTTATACATACAAAAAGATACATATATATATACAATATAATATTCATATAAAGATATGTGTAAATGTACAAGGAAACTTATTATGGAAAATGGCAATTCAAGCACACAAAAACTTTTTATCAAGGTCAAAACATAATCAAATTCATCTCATGGAAGATCAGATCAACCTTTATGTTAAATCAAGTCAAAAAAATAAATAAATAAAATACCTATAAGCACAACCTTCAACTTCCCCTGTACACCTCCCACTTCCTATACATATGCATACATACCACAGTCTTACTATCTTTCATGCAAGCTTCCTGGCTCATGCAGAGAAAAACAAAAAAAGATATTAAAAAAAAAGAGATAGAGGATCAAGAAGTAAAGCCTGGAATCAAGAAACCAAAGACAAAGCAGTATCCTTAAACAAACAGTGAGTAAACTAGAAATTTTCATACTAGTAATATATGTTGTATTCTTGGGCGTGGTAAGTGAAGTACTGATTGAAATGTATGTTTGTACAGGGGTATATACAGATATACTTGTATATGAATATATAAACGGATTTAAACGGGGAATCGTAGGTCCTCCTCGCCATTTTTGGGCTCACTGTAGGTTAAAAACTGTCACACCTGACTTCTAAAATCTTTAGCTCTCAACCTAGCTTGTTTTAAGGTAGGATGTTAAAAGAAAAGTTGTTTGATTTTGAATGTACTTTGTTCTAAAATTTGTTTGGTTGAATTGTATTAAGCATAAAGGTTTAAAAAGGTATTTTATAGTAAATAATCCAGTAGAGTAAGAAGTTCGAGAATCATAAATTGTGTTTTTACCCATATGAATGGATTCGCCATTGAGAATGATGATTTTTGAAGGTGGTTTCGAAATATTTAGTGAAGTTTCGAGTAGGGAAACATGGGATGAATGAAAGTGGGTCATCAACCGAATTCCGGCTAACCAATTGATGATGGGGGGTCGACGTATGGCCAGAAGTAGTTGCGGGGGTGGAGAGCATAGGAAAAATGGCGTTCGATTTTTCTATATGGTGGGTTGTCCAGTCAAGATAGATTTAGGGTTTTAGGTGGTCTTTGGTAGGGGATCAGTCGGAAAGAAATGGCGACATCGAGGGGTGTTTAGGGAGGGGCGGTATAAGGGGAATAGGAGGAGGAGGCCTTGATGAAGCTGAAGGGGAGTTTGGGTGGAAAATTGTGCACCATCGTGGCCAGAGGAGTGCTGGAAAGGGGAAAGTGGCCGTCCAGACTTCGGCGGTTGTTTGAATTTTCGAGTGAGGCTATTGCCATAGATTTCAAGTCTTAGGGGCGAGCGAGGTGGTCGTAGGTGATCTACGGGGCCGGTCAGGGGTAATGTTCGATCATCGGCGTGGGCGTGCACGTGTACCAATTCGTGCACACTAAGTTCGAATGGGAAAGTAGAGAGGGGAAATAAACTGGAAGAAGAAAAGAAGAAGTGGAAGGGAAGTCGGGCCGAAATTTTGATGGGCTGGGAAAAAAGAAAAGAAAATAAAAGAAAGAGCAAAGAAAATAAGTAAAGAAAAGAAGAGTAAAGGGAAAAGAATAAAAGTAGAGGTGAATGAAAAATAGAAAGATATGGAAGGGAAAATAATAAAAGGAATGGAAGAAATTTAAAAGAAAAGTAAAATAGGAGTAAAGAAAGAAAATGAAAAGGAAGAAAACAAATGGAAATTTTATTTATATACATATATACATTTACAAAATAATATTCCCTTCCTTAAATAAAAATCTAATTTTATCTTAAATCCATGATTTGAGTTTCGGTGATATTTTACAATTTAATGGAAATTGTTATTATCTTTACATAACTCAAACTTATGAGTAATTAATAATTTATTACTAAATTATTTATCTCGTAATTAGAAACTACTTTAAATATAAATGGATACGGTTAATCAATGTGAATTAAAACCATGAGTAAATCGTTTGAATATTGATCATAATCGTTAATTGGGGTAACGATATGTATCCTTGCTAAATTCGATGGATACTTGTTTCAAGTTAATAATAATGAGATTAAAAGAATGATAAGATTTTATTTGAAATCATAAACGAGTTCAGTTAAATAAAGTTGTAAGAATTCTGATTAGAAATTGTTTGACGTTGTCATAGATCGTTAGTTTTGGGATAACGGTCTATATATTGGCTTAATTATATTAGATATTCAGTTTCAAATTATTCTTTTATGTGCCATCCAATGATCAGGCTAATTGAAATAATAAGATTAAAGTGATGAATACATTTTTATTTGAAATTGAGACATGTATTAAATGTCCATATTTGAATATTTACCCGTAATATAAATGGATTTATTTTAAAAAAATTACCCTTTTAAATTTATTATTAGGATTCGAAGAGACTGGAACCGGATATCAGCATTATCCGGACCACTTCAAATTTAATAAGCATTATAAAATCTTTACGGTTTTGAGTTTAGGGTCTAATAGGCTGGAATTGAATAAATTAAGTGAATCTGGCTGTTTTAAATAAGTAACTATACTTAGATATTATTTTAAATGCCATTGGATAAAAGTGTTTGGCTAAACAAGTTAAGAACTTGTCATGTTGTACAAGTTACCCTAGTTGCAAAGTAGTATTATAACTTAAGCATTTCATATTAAATGGGTTTACTCACGCTGGTTTCCAACCTGACTTGCGTGTTACTTTAATGTAATGCTCGGGTCATACCGAGTATTACAGATTTTTAGGTTATGACGTTTTGGAACTCAGGAGACGAGCTGGATGGCAAAGACGTATTGATTAGTTTCCGCTGCGTATCTTAGAGGTTGTACTGATAGTATTCAGTGACAAGTAATTATAACTGTATAGATGTATTACTTGATGATTGTACTCTGATATTGTATGTATATTGAACTGCACAGATCGCAACGACACCTAGGGTTGCATTGCCATCACAGCAAAACCCGTGTAACTGTAGGCATCAGCGCCACTCGAATTACGTTGCCAAACGAAATTTTACCACATAGATCGCAGACTACACAAAAGCTGCGTCACTATCTCAGTGAAACCCAATGTAGACTGTAGGCACTCACTGTCGCACGAATTCCGCTATGGAACCACATAAATCGCAATCTACCGATGTTATGTCGCTTTCCCAGTGAAATCAATCGTAGATTGTAGGCAATCACTGCCATTCGACTTACGCTATGGAAACGCAATAGATCGCAGTTACAACAAAAGTTAAGTTGTAATCACAGTTACCAAACAGTGATCATCAGGAAATCGATTTTTGTCCGGACGTCCTTTGGGATCCCAATTTTATTGAACCCACCCTTAGGGTTCTAGGCAGAACTACCCAGTGTATCTCCTACTATAAGTTTCGACTTTCAAGGGGGTTCCTTTTTCCATACTTTTCTCAAAACATATCATACTATATACATATATAGTACCTTTCAAATCATATTCTTTATATGCATCACATATAAACTTCATCTATACAAAATCGATATCTTCAAAATCGATAACTCTCAAATTTGGTTTACCAAATTTCCTAAATTGACTTTTTGCCAAACCCTAAAGCCTATTAAAATCAATGGTTTCCAAAATCTTTTCAGTTTCATTCTAATATACATATAAAATTATTCTTCCCCACTTGAATAATTCTTGGATCAAAAATTTCTGAATCCACTTAATACTTATATATATATATATATATCACTTCTTTCCGGTTATAAATTCAACATGGGAAGTTTGAATATATAACTAACTTTTATATTCTCATTAACGCCAAATCAATTTTTCAAGTCCGATTTCCTTTACAAAGTTATTTGTAACATTATCTACTTCTTATAAAGTAAGTTTCAGTTATAATACTATCCAATCTTTATTTTAAAATCATTATATTTTTCTCAAAACATACCATTTCACTTCAAAATCGTTTTTGCCTTAGTATTCGATTTCGGTTCCAATTCAAAATTGCTTCAATTTTCCATTTGGGTGAACACTTCAATTTTATCCTAATTCGTATTTAAATCCAAATATAACCAATTTCCACTCTGACTAGTTTAAACTTAGAAAATAGCTTGAATAGTTTTAAAATATTTAAATAGTTAATATAAGATAGTCTGAGTATTAAAAGAATGTTTTGTATAGTAAATAGCTTGGAAAAATCCAAAATAATTTGCATATTCAAGAAGATAGACTTTCAGACAGTTTATATTAAAACAATTTATTTGAAAATGGTTTCAGAGTGAAATTGATTCAATTTCCAATGCTATATATATATAAATTGATTCAATCCCGATTTCAATTCAAATTAACTTCGATTCCCATCATAATTTGAGTCAATTCCCAATCCTACATATAGTCTTGTACCCCATACATAATTTCCACTATCAGGTGGCAAGCAACAACTATCCTAACTTTTCATGGATGAAAGAACACAATTAACTTCTTGCAAGATCAATTCCACATATGGCAAGAATGGTTAATGTCGCCTATCCAATTCTTACTTTATATGGGTGATCGGATACACTTTTACAAACGAGTAGTAGAGTAATCTCAATAATAAATTGAAACTTTCGATTATAATTCCAAGTAATCTTCAGTACAAATTCCTATAGACCTTATATAGAAATGTATCTTTGATTTTTTTGAGGAATAGGATATAAGCAGAGAGCAAATAATAGAATTTATATATGGAGTCTCTAACTTTTAATAATTTGCAAATCCATGGAGAAATAGAAAGAAGGGCAGTGGATTAGAAAATATAAGTGTACGTATGCAATAGGACTTTTCTGCAAAATATGAGAATGTAAAGGTAAAATAAATGAACTAAGAGAGAACTATTTTAAAGTTTCTTTGTCCAATGCCATTAAAAAGAAGATGAAGAGAAGTGAATCATCATGAAAGGGTAAAAGAAAGTGTCTGTTTGTTTAAGATCAAAAGTTGCAACCAGCGACTAATATGTCAACATACTCATTCGGATATGTCAACACATCCAAATGTAAAATGGAAATCTTTTTATAAAAATTGTTTTTACTCTTTCAACTGTAAAATCAGTATTTAACTTTCAAAAAGGTTATGATGGGTAAAATAAAGAGTCTTGAGAAAGAATATTCAAAGATTTTCTATGAGATCTTTAACAGTTAAATCAAAAACTTGATATACTTAAAATTGACCAACCGTAGTCTAGTATTCTTCTAGTCTTTATCTTGTACTCTTCCAGCCTTTATTCCTTAAATCTCTTGTATTCCTCTAGCCTTGCCTTTGAATCTCCTTCGTTCTTTTAGTCTTGTTCTTGTTTCCTTAGTCATGATTCCTCTTGCTCTACCTAGCTTATACCTGTACTTATCTGCCTAGATGTATATACAATATCTTTACTTGATTATCCTGCAATACGTCTTGATTGATTCATGTGTTTCTTGTACTATATTATGCATAAACTTGGAAAAATATTAATACCAGTGTTTATTTGGTTGTTATCATCAAAACAAAAGGCCATGGTTCTAATAATATAATGATGATGAAGATAAAAAGTGCAAAATATATTGCTGTTTATAGATGTTGCCTTAAAAGGTCAAGAAATTTGAGTTCACCTTGATAATCTATAAGTAGCAAAACATATGCCCACTGTTGTGCTTCAGCAAAGTCTGTACAGGTTTAAATACATAAATTATTTAAATATTTCCGAAGGATGAATTCACAATTGGTAGTCGCATAATCACGGTTCCCAGTTTTCGACTGAAAAAAGTTTGTAGAAATAATTTATAAAAGATATAAATTATCATTATAGAGAAATTAATATAATTTTATATTACATAATTTTTATTATTTCTAATATTATTAAAGGACTAAAAAAATAACTAATAAAATAGATAATCGTTATACCTTTATGTCGGTCGAAAGTAATATTTTTTAGATGATAAATATGTTATGGTAATCAAAATTGTTAATATTGATTAATAACTAAAGGGCTAACCATATTAATATTAGCTAAATATTTATTATTTAATTGGATTATTGAACCTAATTGGATTATTAAACCTAATTGATTAATAAACTCTAGCCCAGTGGAAATATACTAAGGAGATATGCATTTGATGCTTCCACAAAGCCTCCATTTTGGACACATTAAATTTATTTTCTCTCTTTAAAATAAATTATATTTTAATGGTGGACTTTGCAACTATGTCATTGAGTTAGAGAAATATTCTCTCTGAGGCAAAGCTGATGGTTCAAGGTGTAATAAACTAGTAAAATTATCAATGAAATTTAACAACTATTTTTAATTAAAACTTGATATTAGTTGTGACGCCCCACCCCGAGACCCACCTTAGTAAAGAGAATTAACAAGTAATTCCGTCTACTAAAGCGGAGAATAGGGCTGGTTAAGGGCGACCATCTATAACTTTGTCTTAAACATCTACTGAATACGTCGATAAATGGAATATTTTTTTTTTCTTTTCTATCTCAATGGATCGACATACAAAGTAAATGCTTAATCCAAAACTATAGGTGGCTAATGGATCTATCAGAACAAAATACAATAACTAAATGTAAAGCACATCACAGAACAGTAATCAACATCATATATATTGATACATGTTTAGCACAATACAATATGAATACAGATAAAGGTGGTACTCAACCACATCATAAATATCGAATCAAATATAACTACATCAGAGTATGCGAAAGAACAAAAACTACTCAAGAAAAAGGAGAGCTGATATCCAACATCAACTTCAAGCTAAGTCCAATAGATGATACCTGAAACAACTCAGTCTGACCCGAGTGAAAACACACGGGTCAGGCTAGCTAGAACTTATCATTAGTACATGTGATGATAAGAGATAAGGGGAAAAAACATTCCGTCGTTACCAATGGAATGATATAAGTCATCAAGTTATCTCTAGAGTGATACATCAATGGTTCGTCATGATTGCATAGAGGAATATATTTTATATTGACATGGTTCACCTAATTATATATATAACCGAATGAAATGGATGAGGATATGGACAATAGAGTAAATCTTCATAAGATAATTAAAACTTCAAGAATCCATCATAAATAAAACTCATCTAATAGAAACTTCTTAATTATTATACCTCATCTCATCGGTATAAATATAAATACATCTCAATTCCATCATTAAACTCATTATAAAGGAATCTCCATAATCATTTATACCTCATCTCATTGGTATAAATATAAATATATCTTAAATCTATTATCAACACTCATCATAAAAGCATTACCATAATTTATACCTCATCTCATTGGTATAAATATATATAATGTCTCAAATCCATCTTGATAGAGCCCGGAAAGAATCCAAAACATCATATTCGAAATCACAAATCAAACCATGTATGTCAATAAGCCTTTTTCATACATAAGGCTATACTGAAGCATCATCATCAAAATAGTGAAATCGAAACACCTAAAACCTCATGAAAAGAAGCACGTGCATTTACATCTTGACTAGTACTACCATTATTTGATACCATTCATCGTGATGACTTGGGGTCACATAACATCATAACATCGTGATCGTCTTGATTGACTATAGTCGGAAACATCTTGATGACACCCAGTCACAAAAACCCGAGTAATAACATCGTGATGATTGGAGTCGAGTAATAACTTCATGAACATCGTGATGACTCCAATCGAGTACTCGGTCTGTAGCACTAGTAACATCGTGAATGTGTCTCAACTTCTCGAATAGGAACCTAATAGGCGTCAACGTACGTCCCATACCATATGTTCATACCTATTGGTTTACTAATCGTTAGTCGATGCCACATTAGAAAACCATCATAAAACATCATCAAATAAACACTGCCTCATCTCATCGGCGAGTGTAAGATACCTAACTCGTCTTATCTCTTACTTGGACGAGTTTTAAGTGACATCGAGACTTGTCTCATTTCATTGACAAGTAAAAATTCATCATAAATATCAAAATCATCATCAATCCATCATAACAACTTGCCTCATCTCCTAGGCAAGTAAAAGAACTCGTGATGGTTATTTCTAACCGTAGTTTCAAATTAAAACTTAACATCAATATTGCCTCATTTCATCGGCAAGTTAATATAATACCATACTCATCTCTTCTCATCCACGAGTAATGGTTCCATCGTGACTTGTCTCATTTCATCGACAAGTAAAAGTCATCATAACCATCTTAACTTCTTAAATCATCATAAACATCTTAACTTCATGAATACTTCATAAATAGACTTACCTCGTCTCATCGGTAAGTAAAACAACATCATGACGGTTATTTCTAATCATAATTCTCCAAACGGAAAATTTTCGTCTTGGTCGCCTGATCTCATCAGCGATTGTAAAAACATCTAGATTGGTTCGTCATCAAACGTACTCAAAAAGAGTAATTCTCCAACCAATAATGTTTGTTAAAATTTGGCAACTTCTAAATCATCTCAAAATAATAATTCAAATTAGTTTCGGTCGTAGAAGTCCGATATTAAGCGATAAAGCAAGAACACATGTCTCATACCATATATCCTTACTAAATCATCTAATTCTCATTCTTATACATCTGAAAGGGAAAAATAATAGTTTATGATCTTTGTGCAATAATTTACTAAGGTAGCCGGGTTTTAAAATAAATTTTTCGAAACCCAAAGAAATCCTTTTATTAAAATTCTACTTTTTTATATAAAATAAATATAGTATATCTACTTTTTATTATTTAGAAATACTCTTAAAAATATTTAAAATAAAATATTTAACACCATAATTACCAAGATGGAACATGCATATACATGTTTATGGATGCAAAACAATTTTCAAGTGGTTTGAAAACAATAAGTGCACTAACAACATGGAACAAACACAGGATGGCGGATAAAATCCACTGTTTTGAGCTAGCAAACATTGAAATATTTAAAAACATTCTGAATGAAAATTGTTGCATATGATTCAAGCTTTCCAGAATGATCAAGGTCAATCAATTCGGATCAATGATTCAAAAGTTATGATCGTTTTACTCAAAACATAAAATTCGGCCTGAACTTATGTATTTGCAGGACAGCGACAAACAATTGCAATTATAGCATAGGTAACCTCAAAATCTTTCAAAATAAATAAAACTAAAGTTGTAGTTTAGATTCTAAGATTTCCAGAATGACCAAGACCTTCAAATTCCGATCATTGGTTCGAAAGTTATGATCATTTTACACAAAACATCAAATTCAGCCTGAATCTATGTATTTGCTGGACAGCGACAAACAAATTGCAATTATATCATAGATAACTTCAAAATATGGTAAAATGAATGAAACAAAAGTTGTAGCTTAGTTTCTAAGATTTCCGGAACATCTAAAATTACCGAAATTGGTTAAGAAACAAAGAAGTTATGGCCAATTTAGTTTCAGCCTTAAGCACAGAGCAAATATTGGTTTTGCTCTCGGGATTGCAGTAGAAAAATTCAATTTTGACACACCTAACTTCAAAATTACAGAAAATACAAAACATGAAAATTGTAGCACAAGAATTAAGCTTTTCGAAACATCTAAAATTATCAAAATTGGTTAAAAAACGAAAAAGTTATAGTCAAATTCGTTTCAGCTTCAAAGATGGACAGAATTCAGTTTTTGGATTAAGCACAAAATATGATCAAAACTTGATTCTGTAGCTCCAAGCATTAAATTTTACACTAAATATGAATAAACAAGATTGTATACAGCAAGCGTGAGTGAGGTTACTCACCTTAGAGTTTGTTTTCAGCGAATTAAATGATTTTGCTTGCAAAGAAAGGAGCTTTAGCCTTGGATTAGTAATTAGAAACCTATAGAAGCTATAGAAACAACATGCAAGCATGGAAAAATATCAAAACTCAATTATAGTGAATCAAATCTGAGAATTGATATGAATTTGAGATTAAATAGGTAGGAGATTACCTTATGTTATGTGTGTAACTTGAATTGAACCTTGAATTTGCAAGAGAATGAGTGAATTTTGATTTTTCCTCATATGGAGGCCATTGTTTTAGGTTTATTGTAAGTTGTATTTTATTTTTTGAGAAGAAGGAATGAATAGAGGAATAGAAGCAATTCCTTCTCACTAGATGCTTCTATATTTTGGATTTTGGATCTAAAACCTTACCCAATAAGAGCAAAGGCAATTATACTTAGTGAAATTCTAAGTAATGTATATTTTTCATCCAGTTTTATCAATATTTTTCAATATTCTCATTTTTAGTGAAAAATCACTGTTTTCATCTATTTCAACCAAATAAAATTTATTTTTAAGTCTAACTAAGTGTATTATAATGTTTTAACATTTTTATAACATTAAAACATCATTCCAAGCCTATTTACACTTCTAAATTTTATTTTCTTCATATTATTCCTTTATTTTACAATAAAAGGCTAACATTGGAATAAATTTTCGATATTACTAATTAACTCAAATTAAACCATCACAATTATTTATTTACAACACAAATCGATAAATAAAGTTTTCCAAATTTTAGTTTCATTCATTTGCACTTATTTCAACCATCAAATGTTCAAATAAGCGTCAAGTAAAATAATATGACTTATTTAAATTTCAAATCCCATATTATATTCATCAAGATATTGTTTATATAAAATAAACAATATAATCCCCTATTTTATTATCCAGTTAATTTTTAAAAACAATATTAAATTTTAATTTTCTTCATAATTTAATATTAATAGTAATCTCCAAATTCTCGGGTTCTTACAGATTCTCCCCCTTAACAAAATTGCGTCCTCGCAATTTCTAAAGGAAAGGGCTGCAAACAACATAAAAATTCAATCAACAAAGGTGATAGACAAGCTCAAAACTCAAACCATTCATTCTCCCAACATAGAATGATAGAGAAAGATAAGGAAAAACTTTCTTGGTTAATCCAATAGTCCATCATATGCTAATATAGCGATTAGCAAATCATCGAATTTTTCCAAGTAACTCGAAAGGATTTCGAAGATCTCCCGTCTTCGAATCAACACTCAATAAAAAGCTCAACAAATTATCTATCAAATAAGATAGATTTCTCAAAACTCTATGGATAGAGTCGGGATCAAACTCATTCAAACCCGAACTTTAAGCAACAAAAATGACCAACAACACAATTTTCCGCATAATAATACGGAAAGAACGCCCTCATACCAAGGATAGACTCAATAGACAAGATAGATAAATCACATAAAATGGTTTCTCACAAGATCGCCAAACTCGAATGACTGCGAAAAATGCACATCGTTGCTATCATCTCAGGGATAGAATATACTCAAGAAATAAGGATATAAGCTCAAATTACTTTTCAATTCAAGATATGTAAAATTGATAAATCTCAACATCTTTTAAATTTTAAATCTCAATTTTCAACATTTGAAAATTTTCAAACTCTTTACTATATTACTTTGTAAGTAATTTAAAACTCAAATTAAAAGTCCAAATTTCTTCTCATACTTCAAAATTAATTTTCAAAAGATTTTCTAAATCCATAATAATATTCCTTAAAATAAATTAAGAGTTTAAATTCTCTTTAGTCTTTTTATTAAACCACTTAAATAGTTTAAAACGATCTTCAAATCCCCTTATAACTCTTCTCTTAAGACATCCAACGTATATAATATAATTCTAAAATCTCAAAATACTTTAAATAAAGTATAGCTCAATAATTTTCTCACATATTCTCATCTTTATAATTTCAAAATAAATATATAAATAAATGGCATTGCTTTGCCACTGAATCTCTAATAAATAGATATGTTCGTTGGCTGCAGAGTCGATCGAACGATCAAAACAGCCTCGCCACTCTGATACTCGTCTCTAACATCAATGGCTGCAATTACCATTCAAAAATAAATTTAATATTTAATCTCAAATATTATTTTCAAAATCTCAATTTTTAAAACACAAATCATCATGTCTGATTATCTCATCATAGCATTTAGGAGATTCCTATCGATAACGTTGATCAGGCGTATCGACTAGAACTCTTAACTACCCGATGGACAACCCAACACTCCCAAATTATTTCTATAAAAGAAATACTACTCATGTAAATATATTCTCAAAATATTCTTTGATATTTTTTTATATCTCAAAGCTCAAATTTCTCTTTAAAACTCGTATTTATATAGCTTCAAAACTCAGACCAAAGAACATTAAGAGAATGCATCGAGATATTCCCTGAATACTCGATTCTCAAAATCAACAGAAGAAGATAGAGTGTTCATCAATCTTACGATGTCACGAGCCACTCCCAAAAATCATCAAGATACAGGATAAGCAAGATATTCTTCTCAAAGGAGAAGAAGCACACAATCCACGAATCACTACTTCAATCGGAGTAATGCTAAAGGATAACATTGATTGAGTATATGAAAAGAGCACTCAAACGAAGCTGAATGATAAACTCAATCAAACTCGAACAATCTAGAAACTCACCTCATCCCTTAGTGGAAATCCTCGTGGAAGGATAACCGAAGAGCTAGGAATAAGGTTACCTCAACACTTGATTGCCCGATTGGATGTCAAACAAATGGACTCACAAAACTCAACAAAGTCACCTTGACTGGAATTCGAGATATATCATCAACATCTCGATACTCAAGAGTGAATACAGAAACTTCGGAATCATCACTAACATTTCAAAGTGATAGAAATAATAACCTAATCAAATTAGGATGCCTAAATAAATATAGGATCATATAACAACAAAAGGATCAGACTTAACATCAAATAAGTCAATCCATCTCAAATCAGATACATCTCAAGATAGTAAGTAATAAACAAATACTCACTAAAGCAGCAACAAATAGAGAACTCGGAATGCTTACAACAAGCCAATCGTTGTGGATCCCTTTAATAGGATCATAACAATCAAAGGAATGCAACGAGAGTACTCAAAGAAATCAATCAGCTTCATCGATACGAATTCACTCGTATCGATAAAAATAAGAATAGAACAATCCCAAATAAGATTTTATATAAGACAAGATGACATCAAACTCTCTATTATGGAATACTACGGAATACAATATATCTATATTCCTAGACATATTCCATCTTAACAATCCTAAAACTCGAAAAAGAATCAAGGCTCGATTTGAAAACAAGCTTGAATAAAGGAAAATGATTCATTCGTATTGTATTTCGATGTATCATGATATAGGTACTGTTCTGTGTTTATTCTACTTTGTTCTGACTACAGCTCTGATACCAAGCTGTGACGCCCCACCCCGAGACCCACCTTGGTAAAGAGAATTAACAAGTAATTCCGTCTACTAAAGCGGAGAATAGGGCTGGTTAAGGGCGACCATCTATAACTTTGTCTTAAACATCTACTGAATACGTCGATAAATGGAATATAACTTTTTTTCTTTTCTATCTCAATGGATCGACATACACAGTAAATGCTTAATCCAAAACTATAGGTGGCTAACGGATCTGTAAGAACAAAATACAATAACTAAATGTAAAGCACATCACAGAACAGTAATCAACATCATATATATACACACACACACTGATACATGTTTAGTACAATACAATATGAATACAGATAAAGGTGGTACTCGACCACATCATAAATATCGAATCAAATATAACTACATCAGAGTATGCGAAAGAACAAAAACTACTCAAGAAAAAGAAGAGCTGATATCCAACATCAACTTCAAGCTAAGTCCAATAGATGATACCTGAAACAACTCGGTCTGACCCGAGTGAAAACACACGGGTCAGGCTAGCTAGAACTTATCATTAGTACATGTGATGATAAGAGATAAGGAAAAAAACATTCCATCATTACCAATGGAATGATATAAGTCATCAAGTTATCTCTAGAGTGATACATCAATGGTTCGTCATGATTGCATAGAGGAATACAATATGTATATTATATTGACATGGTTCACCTAATTATATATATAACCGAATGAAATGGGTAAGGATATGGACCATAGAGTAAATCTTCATAAGATAATTAAAACTTCAAGAATCCATCATAAATAAAACTCATCTAATAGAAACTTCTTAATTATTATACCTTATCTCATCGGTATAAATATAAATACATATCAGATCCATCATTAAAGTCATTATAAAGGAATCTTCATAATTATTTATACCTCATCTCATTGGTATAAATATAAATATATCTTAAATCTATTATCAACACTCATTATAAAAGCATTACCATAATTTATACCTCATCTCATTGGTATAAATATATATAATGTCCCAAATCCATCTTGATAGAACCCAGAAAGAATCCAAAACATCATATTCGAAATCACAAATAAAACCATGTATGTCAATAAGCCTTTTTCATACATAAAGCTATACTAAAGCATCATCATCAAAATAGTGAAATCGAAACACCTAAAACCTCATGGAAAGCAGCACGTGCATTTACATCTTGACTAGTACTACCATTATTTGGTACCATTCATCGTGATGACTTGGGGTCACATAACATCATAACATCGTGATCATCTTGATTGACTATAGTCGGAAACATCTTGATGACACCCAGTCACAAAAACCCGAGTAATAACATCGAGATGATTGGAGTCGAGTAATAACTTCATGAACATCGTGATGACTCCAATCGAGTACTCGGTCTGTAGCACTAGTAACATCGTGAATGTGTCTCAACTTCTCGAATAGGAACCTAATAGGCGTCAACGTACGTCCCATACCATACGTTCATACCAATTGGTTTACTAATCGTTAGTCGATGCCACATTAGAAAACCATCATAAAACATCATCAAATAAACACTGCCTCATCTCATCGGCAAGTGTAAAATACCTAACTTGTCTTATCTCTTACTTGGACGAGTTTTAAGTGACATTGAGACTTGTCTCATTTCATTGACAAGTAAAAATTCATCATAAATATCAAAATCATCATCAATCCATCATAACAATTTGCCTCATCTCCTAGGCAAGTAAAAGAACTCGTGATGGTTATTTCTAACCGTAGTTTCAAATTAAAACTTAACATCAATATTGCCTCATTTCATCGGCAAGTTAATATAATACCATACTCATCTCTTCTCATCGACGAGTAATGGTTCCATCGTGACTTGTCTCATTTCATCGACAAGTAAAAGTCATCATAACCTTCTTAACTTCTTAAATCATCATAAACATCTTAACTTCATGAATACTTCATAAATACCTCGTCTCATCAGTAAGTAAAACAACATCATGACGGTTATTTCTAATCATAATTCTCCAAACGGAAAATTTTCGTCTTGGTCGCCTCATCTAATCAGCGATTGTAAAAACATCTATATTGGTTCGTCATAAAACGTACTCAAAAAGAGTAATTCTCCAACCAATAATGTTCGTTAAAATTTGGCAACTTCTAAATCATCTCAAAATAATAATTCAAATTAGTTGCGGTCGTAGAAGTCCGATATTAAGCGATAAAGCAAGAACACATGTCTCATACCACATATCCTTACTAAATCGTTTAATTCTCATTCTTATACATCTAAAAGGGAAAAATAATAGTTTATGATCTTTGCGCAATAATTTACTAAGGTAGCCGGGTTTTAAAATAAATTTTTCGAAACCCAAAGAAATCCTTTTATTAAAATTCTACTTTTTTATATAAAATAAATATAGTATATCTTCTTTTTATTATTTAGAAATACTCTTAAAAGTATTTAAAATAAAATATTTAACACCATAATTACCAAGACGGAACATGCATATACATGTTTATGGATGCAAAACAATTTTCAAGTGGTTTGAAAACAATAAGTGCACTAACAACATGGAACAAAACACAGGATGACGGATAAAATCCGCTATTTTGAGCTAGCAAACATTGAAATATTTAAAAAAATTATGAATGAAAGTTGTTGCATATGAATCAATCAATCAATTCGGATCAATGATTCAAAAGTTATGATCGTTTTACTCAAAACATAAAATTCAGCCTGAACTTATGTATTTGCAGGACAGCGACAAACAATTGCAATTATAGCATAGGTAACCTCAAAATCTGACAAAATAAATAAAAAGGAAGTTGTAGTTTAGCTTCTAAGATTTTCAGAATGACCAAGACCTTCAAATTCCGATCATTGGTTCCAAAGTTATGATCATTTTACACAAAATATCAAATTCAGCCTGAATCTATTATTTGCTGGACAGCGACAAACAAATTGCAATTATATCATAGATACCTTCAAAATATGGTAAAATGAATGAAATAAAAGTTGTAGCTTAGTTTCTAAGATTTCCGGAACATCTAAAATTACCGAAATTGGTTAAGAAACAAAGAAGTTATGGCCAATTTAGTTTCAGCCTTAAGCACAGAGCAAATATTGGTTTTGCTCTCGGGATTGCAGTAGAAAAATTCAATTTTGACACATCTAAATTCAAAATTACAGAAAACACAAAACATGAAAGTTGTAGCACAAGAATTAAGCTTTTCGAAACATCTAAAATTATCAAAATCGGTTAAGAAACGAAAAAGTTATAGTCAAATTCGTTTCAGCTTCAAAGATGGACAGAATTCAGTTTTTGGATTAAGCACAAAATATGATCAAAACTTGATTTCTGTAGCTCCAAGCATTCAATTTTACACTAAATATGAATAAACAAGATTGTATATAGCAAGCACGAGTGAGGTTACTCACCTTAGGGTTTGTTTTAAGCGAATTAAATGATTTTGCTTGCAAAGAAAGGAGCTTTAGCCTTGGATTAGTAATTAGAAACCTATAGAAGCTATAGAAACAACATGCAAGCATGGAAAAATATCAAAACTCAATTATAGTGAATCAAATCTGAGAATTGATATGAATTTGAGATTAAATAGGTAGGAGATTACCTTATGTTATGTGTGTAACTTGAATTGAACCTTGAATTTGCAAGAGAATGAGTGAATTTTGATTTTTCCTCATATGGAGGCCATTGTTTTAGGTTTATTGTAAGTTGTATTTTATTTTTTGAGAAGAAGGAATGAATAGAGGAATAGAAGCAATTCCTTCTCACTAGATGCTTCTATATTTTGGATTTTGGATCTAAAACCTTACCCAATAAGAGCAAAGGCAATTATACTTAGTGAAATTCTAAGTAATGTATATTTTTCATCCATTTTTATCATTATTTTTCAATATTCTCATTTTTAGTGAAAAATCACTATTTTCGTCTATTTCAACCAAATAAAATTTATTTTTAAGTCTAACTAAGTGTATTATAATGTTTTAACATTTTATAAGATTAAAACATCATTCCAAGCTTATTTACACTTCTAAATTTTATTTTCTTCATATTATTCCTTTATTTTACAATAAAAGGCTAACATTGGAATAAATTTTCGATATTACTAATTAACTCAAATTAAACCATCACAATTATTTATTTACAACACAAATCCATAAATAAAGTTTTCCAAACTTTATTTTCATTCATTTACATTTATTTCAACCATCAAATGTTCAAATAAGTGTCAAGTAAAATAATATGACTTATTTAAATTTCAAATCTCATATTATATTCATCAAGATATTGTTTATATAAAATAAACAATATAATACCCTATTTTATTATCCAGTTAATTTTTAAAAACAATATTAAATTATAATTTTCTTCATAATTTAATATTAATAGTTCTCCAAAATCCCGGGTTGTTACATTAGTTATAATTTATTTTATTGTAAATATTTTATCCAAATTTTTTTTCTTATACTTGCATAGAATAGACCATGTGTATATACATCTATGGACATTGTTGTTTATCGTCATAAAATGATATTTATGCCGAAGGCTTTGTGTTGGGTGCCCTCGAACTTATTTTGTTTAACATCTTAGCAATTACGGTGTGACATCCAATTTTCAAAAAGGTGACCATAATTTGAATTAGGATTTCACCTATAATGGGTTGAGTTTGATGATAAGGATATAATTGAAATCTACATGCAATGACAATCATAATGGTAGGATTTGTTGCGCCTCTGGTAGAGTCTGACAACGAGGAAATATGAGCAACGAACGGAGATGGTGGTTGGATTTCTCCACTAGGGAAGAGGTAATGGAAAATATTATTTTGGACCACCATAATATATTAGTTATAGCTTGACCCTTGAAATTTGCAATTCTTATAACTTTTACGTTCAATCTCCATTTTACGTGAAACTTATGTCATTGTGTTCATGTTATAATTTTGTATATATTGATGATATTTAACTGTATGTCATATACTTGTATACGACATTATAAATTAGACATTAATATAATAATTTAATAGTAAATTATTTATCAATTAACATATCTAATCAAAATTAATGATTAGATGCATTGTTCATTTGATTTGAATATCTAATATTTAAATTAAGATGAATCACAATCATTTAAATTTATTATTATATCAACTTATCAATTTATAAATATTAAATTTGTATATGTGATACTTGAATTCAGATTAAAATTATTTTATTAATTATTAGTATTTAACAATTTATTATGCAAAATAAATAGATAATTTTACCATTATATATGGAAGTTATTTTACAATCAAATTCCTATTCAAACAATTGTTAGTCGCTTGATAATAAATTATTTTATTAATACCTATTTTGAATAAAATAATATCATTATAAATGAAAATAATAATATTGTTATTACTATGTAATGATGACGGTAAATGTAAAATTAAATTCATATTAAATTCATCAAATAAAGCACCAAATATGATTTAGTGTTATTAACATTATTCATGATAACACTATAAAAGATCTACTTCTTACAGATTAGGAAGGATTTTTTTATTTAAAATACCCCTTTAACCCTACTACTTGATCCAACAATGGTACTTGAGCATGCATTATATTATTATGAATAACATACAAAATTATTTAATTTGAATTTATAAAAATTATAAACAATAAATTTGAAATTATTTCAAATTTTAAACTATAAAAATTATAAATAAATAAATTCAAAATGATTTAAATTATTGTATGAATTATAAATGTTATAACTTACAAAAATACATAATAAAGTTGTAATATTAATCGGTTATTAACTAATAATATTATATACATAAATGTAAGATTTAATATTGTATTATTAATTGTTATAATCAAATAAAATAATCTTATGTAATATACATAAAATAAAATAAAATATGATTTTAAAAGTTAAACTCAAAATAAAACCCATAATTTTTATATGAAGTAAACACATATGTATATTACTATATATATATAATGATAATTGATGTCATTGAGTGTTGTAAATACTCATTATTCCTTATAGATGATAATTAGCATTATTATTATTTTGAGATTGCAAATCTAAAATAATGTTGTTTCCTATCATTTACAATATAAATATAGTACTATACACACATATGGTTATTGAGCATCCTTAAACCATGAAATTTTTATACTTCTACTTATATTGTCCATAGACTAGTAAGAACATCTCGTAAATTTGTTAAACACCCTTAAGAGTTACAAAATTTTACTTGGGTAACTATGAATTGATGGGCCATCAAATAACTAATATAATATATGATTTGTTGAGCACTCTCAAGGTCGTAGAGATAATTAGGAGCAAAGAATGTACGGTTAGGAGTTATATATGTAATGACTGAGAGATTTTCGATCCTCGAAAATCGACATTAATACGTTCACTATATAGAGTGCCAAGAAACGAGTGTCGGAAATACCTGGTTGTTAGGGTTTAAGAAGAAAAAGAGATAGAGGAAAAAACAGAAAACAGCAGCACAGAATCTCACAATTGCAGCGGAACAAAATATACAATAGCAGCATTTATACAAAGAAAAGCTATAATTGTTAATATATATACAAGTTATCAGAGTATAATTTATCAATAAATAATCCTGGACAGTTATAGTAACTTGTCCCTAAATGCTGAAAATACTGTCTATAATACATAGCGGAATAAAGTCAATATGTGCAATACGTCCTTACCATCCAGCTCATCTCCTGAGCTCCACAGCGTCTTAACCTGAAAATCTGTAGTACTCGGTCTGACCTGAGCATTACAATAAAGTAACACCCGAATCAGGCTGGAAACCAATATGAGTAAAATACACTTAATTTGAAATGCTTAAGTTTTCAAAATCTTTCGAAAAACAAGGTAACTTGTACCACACGACGAGTTTATTTATCTTATTATAATCAAACATTTTTACAGAAGTACATTGATATTTTAATAGCATCTAAGTACATTACTTGTTTAAAGTGGTCGGGTTTTGTTACAATGGTCTAAACCCAGCTTATAGGACTCTATAACCCAAAATTGTAAAGGTTCGAAAAAATGATTAAATCGAAGTGGTTCCAGATAACACTGATATCCGATTCCGACTTCTTCGAGTCCAGTCGGTAACTTATCCAGGTCGTTTTTAAAAAAAAAAATTTGGGTGACAACATTCACACGTGGATATTTATTACATACTTTTATCCTAAAACTTGTAAACATTTTATTCCAATTATTTAAAGTCGCTTGGCTACTTAAGGGCATAGACAAGAATAATTGGAATGAATTTTTAAAAGAAAAACAATAACCAAAAACATAGATCGTTAACTAGATTAACACTTAACATTAATATTTAAACAATTTTCCATCAGAATCATTTATTTCCATTTACTGAATCTACATATATCATAAATCCAAAATTAATTATAATTTAAGAGATTATAAATTAAATTTTCTATTTTAGTTAACTAAAATTTTCTAATCCGATTTATAACAAACTCTATTAATTAACATAAGTTTTTAAACAATTTAGAAACTAGTTATTTATCAATTAACATAAGACTTATTCGACTAAGCTTTCATACCTAACTCACTTTATTTATTATAATTAATTAATTTTCACATTTAAACAACATTTGTTTGGATTTTAAAAGTTAGATGAGAGGATCACATGCAAAAGTTTCCCTGTAAATATGTTTAAATTGAAAGATGGAAAGTGTTAAAAGCTTAGAAGATTTTAAATGAAACTTTTATTTAATCACCTTATCATTTTATTTTTATTCTATTAAAATAGACAAGGCCCAACCGCTTTCGACCCATGAAAAAAAAGCCGCACCTTCTTCTTCCCCCTTCACATCCTCACCTGTTTTTCCCTGGTTAGTAATTTCCAGGCAAAAGTGCACAGAGACGTGCACGCACATGTGAAAACTACCACTGATGGCCTCCATTCACCGCCGACCAACCCTACGAGTCGCCTCAACCCCAACTCTATGTTCCATCATTGGAAAACTCGACAGCTCCTCATTCCAAAAATCGAGCATCCAACCCAAAATTGTATGAACCACCACCACTCAAAACCCCTCACGATGCCACCATACTCCACCATCCTTCACCAAAATCTGCCAACATAACCGCCATCACTTCCCCTTGCCTTTCCCCCGATATCGCATTTCCATCCATGCCCATCGCCGCCATGGTCAACTCAAAACCGAACAACCGGAGACTAAGCCCTGAATCCCCACAATGCCTTCACCTCGACGCCATGCACCCTTATAAAATGCCTCTGCATTTTTCTTTGGTCTTCCCACCACCTAAACCACCTCCTCCACCAACCACGAAGCATCTGGCTACCTCGATCTTCGAAAATCGACCAAAAACCCATTCCTGGTCATCTCTCTCTACCACATCCAAGACGCACTTAAAAATCACCAAACCTTTTCTAAAAAAACGTCATTTTAAGAGATGCATCTTCTCATATCAACCAGAGATTTATTTTTGGTATTCAAAATCTTGCCCTTCCTAAGTTTTCTTACTGGAAAATAAGTTTTCTTCTTCTATGCTTGATGATAGCTAACAAAATAAAATTCAGAATAAACTAAATTCAAAAGGACTCAACCTTGTTTTTGGAACCATGGTCTAAAACTAACTAAATTGAAAGATTATAATTTTTAAAGTTGAAAGGTCACATACATTTCTGAAAAATAGAGATGTTTATGTGATACTGTGAGTTTGACAGGGTACATAACATAACACACATACATATATAAAGCATAATTATTATGAACACATGAAAACTTGACAATATAAGGCATTTCTATAAATCTACAACATATGGATGCACCCAATGATTTACAGCAAGCAATATCTTGAAATTTTACTCACTGGTTACTGGAAAGAAGAGACGCTGCTTGTTTAGAGGGTGCATTATATATTCCAGGTTCACATAAAACTCGTATTCACTTTTCATTGATCAAAGATTTAACCAAACCATAGTTATTTGTAAGTATATGTAGTACAACAATATTGCTTTACTCACCTTCTTTTTTTTGGACAATGTTGTTTAATTTCCTCTTGCCTCGAGCCTTGTATTGTCTTCTACAATTATACAGTAATAAAGATATACACAATATTTCTTTGCTTTCTCCTCTTTTTTTCGTGAGAGAGAACAAGTGTGCAAATGAACAAGGCAAGGGTGTATATATAAATAAGGGAATGGAAGGAGACAATGAGGAAAAGTGATGGGTAAAAAATTTCATGTACACGCATTCCACTTCATTGACTTTCAATATTTTCTTTAGTGATTTGATTTTAGGCTTGAGGTGATTTATTATGTGGACTAGATTTTATATGACTTGATTTTGAATTATGTGTGGCTTGGTTTTGAAATTTGTTATGATGATGTCTTCTTGCATACATACATTCTTTCATATATGTATATACATTTCTTCAAATTTTACATCTACACACACACTATCCTTATAACATATATAACCATTCATCTAAATATTGTTGTCATCATGCACATATATATTTATACTCATACATGTTTCATATATATATATATATATAGTTACATATATATATATACACACACACACACACATATTCATCTATACATTGGTTATACACATGTTTACCTATGCGTAGATATTTATTCCGTATGCACCTTTCTACATATGTCTACATATATTTATACTTAATTACCTTTTATAGTCTCTGCATACATTAGTTCATATGGCATATATATATATATATATATATATATATATATATATTACTTATATACTTGTATATTTTTAATTGTCATCAAGCTTATGTATATATACACACACATTTATGGATATTTTATCTTAAGTTTAAAAGGTGGAGTTTATATACATTTCCAATAAATCAATCATACCCCGAAATTTTATAACTTAAAGGTTTATATAGTTTTTAAATCAATTTTATATTTATTCATATATTTAAATATCATAAAATTTATTTATTCGACTTGTACAAAACTAACATTTCACTAATTAAATCAGTTAATTGCCCAATATTCGATGACAAAAAATCTAGATTGTTACATTCTTCCCTCCTAGAACTTTCCGTCCTCGATAAGGAACGAAACAAGAATTTTAATTTTTGATGTGTATTATAAATTGAATCAATCTTTTAAACATTTAACTCCTTACTCTTCTATTATAAAATTTAAAAAACTTTAAATCACATAGTATTACCAAACTAGTTTTTATAGAAATATTTTTCATAACGCGATGTCCAAACAAGTCCATCCTTGTTCTCACAGAAATTTTGTCATACATTGATCAAGCATAGGACTGAAAATCTATAAGTACTTAGTGGACCTGTTTTCAACACCCAGCGAAAATGTTTGAAAATCTCTTTTCAGAAAAGCTATGAAAAATATCACCCCCATGGATCGCAATTAGCACGATGATTACGTCGCCATCTCTGTAAAATCCATAAGAAAACTGTACGCATCTGCACCTCTCGACTTTCGCCATGGGAACTGCACAGATCGCAGACCTAGGGTTGCATTGCCATCACAGCAAAACCCGTGTAACTGTAGGCATCAGCACCACTCGAATTACGCTGCCAAATGAAACTTTACCACATAGATCGCAGGCTACACAAAGGCTGCATCACTATCTCAGTGAAACCCAATGTAGACTATAGGCACTCACTGCCGCACGAATTCCGCTATGGAACCACATAAATCGCAATCTACCGATGCTACGTCGCTTTCCCAGCGAAATCAATCGTAGATTGTAGGCAATCACTGCCATTCGACTTACGCTATGGAAACGCAATAGATCGCAGTTACAACAAAGGTTAAGTTGCCATCACAGTTACCAAACAATGATCATCAGGAAATCAATTTTTGTCCGGACGTCCTTTGGGATCCCAATTTCATTGAACCCACCCTTAGGGTTCTAGGCAGAACTACCCAGTGGATCTCCTTCTATAAGTTTCGACTTTCATGGGGGTGCCTTTTTCCATACTTTTCTCAAAACATATCATACTATATACATATATAGTACCTTTCAAATCATATTCTTTATATGCATCACATATAAACTTCATCTATACAAAATCGATATCTTCAAAATCGATAACTCTCAAATTTGGTTTACCAAATTTCCTAGATTGACTTTTTGCCAAACCTTAAAGCCTATTAAAATCAATGGTTTCCAAAACCTTTTCAGTTTCATTCTAATATACATATAAAATTATTCTTCCCCACTTGAATAATTCTTGGATCAAAAATTTCTGAATCCACTTCATACTTATATATATATATATATATATATATATATATATATATTTCAAAAAAATCACTTCTTTCCGGTTATAAATTCAACATGTGAAGTTTGAATATATAACTAACTTTTATATTCTCATTAACGCTAAATCAATTTTCAAGTCTGATTTCCTTTACAAAGTTATTTGTAACATTATCTACTTCTTATAAAGTAAGTTTCAGTTATAGTACTATCCAATCTTTATTTTAAAATCATCATATTTGTCTCAAAACATACTATTTCACTTCAAAATCGTTTTTGCCTTAGTATCCGATTTCGATTCCAATTAAAAATTGCTTCAATTTTCCATTTTGGTTAACACTTCAATTTTAGCCTAATTCGTATTTAAATCCAAATATAACCAATTTCCACTCTGACTAGTTTGAACTAGAAAATAGCTTGAAAAGTTTTAAAATAGTTAATATAAGATAGTTTGAGTACTAAAAGAATGTTTTGTATAGTAAATAGCTTGGAAAAATCCAAAATAATTTGCATATTCAAGAAGATAGATTTTCAGACAGTTTATATTAAAACAATTTATTTGAAAATGGTTTCAGAGTGAAACTGATTCAATTTCCAATCCCCTATTCAAATCGATCTAGAATTTCCATTTGCATTTAAATTGATTCAATACCAATTTCAATTCAAATTAACTTCGATTCCCATCCTAATTCCAATTCATATTAATATCACTTCCCACTTATAAGTTCAAAAACTTATTATTATTTTTCTTTGGGTTATACTTCTCGTTTTAAGGGGGTTCCAGAATTCAAACACCCAACATTTATTTCAAGTCAACTTAGAAGTCATATATATATATATATATATCCCATTCACATATCAAGTCACACTTAAAATTTTAAACAATTCTTGGTTTTTAACCCAAAACAAATTCATCTTCAAATCACTCTTGTTTTAAAATAAAGATTTCTATATTCAAAAATATTCTAAATAATATAATTTATTATTTCCTTTTACACTTTGAAACAATTTCAAATTTTCTGGGACTAGATTCAAAACCTCACACTTAAGATCCATTTTAATTTATAAGTCATATTTATAAATTCGGCTTATATAATTTCACTTCCATAAACATTTCACTCTGTTTCATCATGGTTTATTCTGTAATAAAAATCCTTTATTAAGACACAATAACCAATTTATGATAATAAACTTATCATATCTAGAAACCAGACACACCATATTTTTCATAATAATTTTCTGAAAAATGCAATCAGGGTAAACTCTTCTTTCGTTTTCAAACACTTTGAAAAATACTTCTGTAATTTCCAAAATTTTAAATTTTGGTTTGAGTCTACTTAAACTTCTGGTTTTTATCTTAACTTATTTGCAAAATGATTCTTACTCAAATTTATATTTGGATATATATATATATATATATATATATATATTACCACTTAAATTTTATAATCTTATTTAATTTCAATAACAACCAATCAACTTAATATACTACTACAAACATTATTTCTCTTGTATCAAAATATAATCTTATATAAAAAATATATAAAAATCATTTTTAAAACATTATATATGAAAATAACAAGTATGCCCTCATATATACTACACTAACTCATTCTAGGATACTACTGACCCTATCTCTAATGAGTAATCACCACCAGAGCCAAGATTCTCTCTTAACCTTCAGCTCTGATACCACTATAACGACCGGGAAATTTTCAATCGTCGAAAATCGACACTGATACGTTCACTGTGTAGAGTGCCGAGAAACGAGTGTCAAAAATAACAGGTTGTTAGCGTTTAAGAAGAAAAAGAGATATAAGAAGAAACAGAAAACAACAGCACAGAATCTCACAATCGCAGCGGGATAAATATACAATAGCAGCATTTTATATAAAGAAAAGCTATAACTGTTAATATATATACAAGTTATCATAGTACAATCTATCAACAAATAATCCTAGACTGTTATAGTAATTTGTCCCTAAATGCTAAAAATACAGCCTATAATACACAGCGGAATAAAGTCAATACGTGCAATACGTCCCAGACATCCAACTCGTCTCCTAAGCTCCACAGCGTCCTAACCTGAAAATCTATAATACTCGGTCTGACCTGAGCATTATAATAAAGTAACACCTGAGTTAGGCTGGAAACCAGCATGAGTAAAACACACTTAATTTGGAATGCTTAAGCTATTAAAATCTTTCAAAAAACAAGGTAACTCGTCCCACACGATGAGTTTTTTATCTTATTATAATCAAATATTTCTACAGAAGTACATTGAAATTTTAATAGCGTCTAAGTACATTACATGTTTAAAATGGTCAGATTTTGTCATGATGATCCGAACCCAGCCTATAGGACTCTATAATCCAAAATCGTAAAGGTTCGTAAAAATAATTAAATCGAAGTGGTTCCAGATAACACCGATATCTGATCCCAGCCTCTTCGAGTCCAATCGGTAACTTTAAATATCCAAGTCGTTTTTATATAGAATTTATATTCTGGGTGGCAACATTCACACATGGGAATTTATTACATACTTCTATTTCCAATAAAACGTGTAAACATTTTATTCCAATTATTTAAAGTCGCTTGGCTACATAAGGGCATAAACAAGAATAAGTGGAATGGATTTTTAAAAGAAAAATAATAACCAAAACATAGATCATTAACTAGACTAACATTTAACACTAATATTTAAACAATTCTCCATCAGAATCAATTATTTGCATTTACTGAATCTAGATATATCTTAAATCCAAAATTACTTATGTTTTAAAAGATAATAAATCAAATTTTCTACTTTAGTTAACTAAAATTTGCTAGTCCGATTTGTAACAAACTCTATTAATTAACATACATTTTTAAACAATTTAGAATCTAGTTATTTATCAATTAACATAAGCCTTATTCGACTACGCTTTCATCACTAACTCACTTTATTTATTATAATTAATTAAGTTTCATATTTAAACAACATTTGTTTGGATTCTAAAAGTTAGATGATAGGATCACATGCAAAAGTCTCCCTGTAAATCTGTTTAAATTGGAAGAGGGAAAGTGTTAAAAGCTTAGAAGATTTTGAATGAAACTTTTATTTAATCACCTTTATTCTATTAAAATAGACAAGGCCCAACCGCTTTCGGCCCGTAAAAAAAAGCCGCACCTTCTTCTTCCCCTTCAAATCCTTGCCAGTTTTTTACCCTGATTAGAAATTTATAGGAAAAAGTGCACACAGACATGCACGTACACGTGAACACTACTCCTGATGGCTGCCATTCGCTGCCGACCGACCCTACGAGTCACCCTGACCCCCACTTCATGTTTTACCATCGTAAAGCTCGACAACTCCTCGTTCGAAAATTTGAGCATCCAACCTAGAACTGTACGAACTACCACCACTCAAAACCCTTTAAGATGCCATCATATGCCACCATCCTTCACCAAAATCTTCCAACATGACTACCATCACTTCCCTTTGCCTTTCCCCCGATACTACATGTCCATCCATGCCCATCGTCGCCGTGGTCAACTCAAAATCGAACAACCAGAGACAAAGCCCTAAAACCCTACAATGCCTTCGCCTTGACACCACACATCCTTATAATATGCCGCTACATTTTTCTTGGCCTTCCCACCGCCTAAACTACCTCCTTCACCAACCATAAAGAATCCCGCCACCTCGATCGTCAAAAATCGGCCAAAAACCCTTTCCTGGTCATCTCTCTCTACCATATCCAATACACACTTAAAAATCACATAACCTTTTCTAAAATCATCATTTTAAGAGATGCATCTACTCGCATCAAGTAGAGATTTATTTATAGTATTCCAAATTTTGCCCTTCCTAAGTTTTATTACTGTAAAATAAGTTTTATTCTTCTACGCTTAATGATAGCTAACGAAACAAAATTTATAATAAACTAAATTCAAAAAGACTCAACCTTATTTTTTGAACCATGGTATGAAACTAACTAGATTGAGAGATCCTGATTTTTAAGGTTGAAAGATCACATATTTTTCTGAAAAACAGAGATGTTTATGGAATACTGTAAGTTTGACAGGGTACATAACATAACACACGTACATATATATAGAGCATAATTATTATGAGCACATGAAAACTTGACAAAATAAGGCACTTCTCTAAATCTACAACATGTGGATGCACACAATGATTTACAGCAAGCAATATCTTGAAGTTTTACTCACTGGTCATTGGAAAGAAGAGACGCTACTTGTTAACAAGGTGCATTATATATTCTAAGTTCACATAAAACTCATATTCGCTTGTCATTGATCAAAGATTTAACCAAACCATATTTGTAAGTATATGTAGTACAACAAGATTGCTTTACTCACCCTTTTTTGGACACTGCTATTTAGTTTCCTCTTGCCTCAAGCCTTTACTATCTTCTACAATTTTACAGTAATAAAGATATACACAATATTTCTTTGCTTTCTCTTCTTTTTTTTGTGGTAGAGAACAAATGTGCAAATGAACAAAGCAAGGGTGTACATATAAATAAGGGAATGGAAGGAGACAATGAGGCAAAGTGATGGCTGAAAATTTTCATGTACAGGCCTTCCACTTCATTCATTTTCAATATTTTTTTTTGGTGATTTGATTTTAGGATTGATTTAATTTATTATGTGGACTTAATTTTATACGACTTGATTTTGATTTGTGTGTGACTTGATTTTGAAATTTGTTTATATGATGTCTCCTTGCATACATACATACATACATACATACTTTCATATATGTATATACATTTCTGTAAATTTTACATCTACACACACACACAAAAACTATCCTTATAACTTATATAACCATTCATATAAATATTGTTGTCATTATGCACATATATATTTATACTCATACATGTTTCATATATATATATATACACACACACACACACATATTCATACATACATACATATATATGTATATGTATTTACATATTCATCTATACATTGGTTATATACATGTTTACATATGTGTAGATATTTATATTTCCTTATGCACCTTTCTACATATGTCTACATATATTTATACTTAATTACCTTTTTACAATCTCCACATACATTAATTCACATGGCATATATGTATTACTTATATAGTTGTATATTTTTAATTGTCATCAAGCATATGTATGTATATATATACACATGTAGGGATATTTTATCTTAAGTTTAAAAGGTGGAGTTTATATACATTTCCAATAAATCAATCATACCCCAAAATTTTATAATTTAAAGGTTTATATAGTTTTTAAATCAATTTTATATTTATTCAGATATTTAAATATCAGAAAATTTATTTATTCGACTTCTAAAAAATCAATATTTCAGTAATTAAAATCAGTTAATTGCCCAATATTCGTTGGCTAAAAATCTGGGTCGTTACAATATACAAGATTTAACCAATAATGTGTTATTTACAATTTATGGGGACTACAATCCCTTAAGCATCCTCAAGGTTGTAGTGACATGGTAAATAAACCTTAACATCCATTTGAGAATTTTATGAAATTCTTGCATCTAATTTAGGGTTCCAAAGAGATGTAAAATACAATGGGAGTCTCCCTCATTAGAAAAATATAATAAACTGTTTTAATACGTATAAGAAAATATGTGATATTATACAAATATACTTTTATGAATTTACATAGAAAATGTAAGTGATGAAATTGTTTGTTAATTAAAATATACTAAATGAACCGAATTATAGATTTATGAAGAAGTATAAAGAGTATGCTTACCAATGAACTTGTCTTTTACAAGGTTGTCACTATGATACCCATGCAAGAGCTTAATGACACAACTACTAAACTTGCACATCATGCTCGCTTAAGTGTTAATTTGCCCTTGGCTGTGTGTTGTCTTCTATGTGTTTTAAATTTAAAACTATACCAGAGTATAAATATTGTAACGACCCGCTATTTTCAACCATTCGCATCCGCACATGTTGGACTTGAATTGCTCAAAATACCGAATTGTAAATATAAATTTGGCAAATCTCAGAATATATAGAAAATAAATAAATCACAGATTACAGACATAGAGTAATATGATGCAACGGAAGCAAAGAGATAGTAGTTCATGAAGCTACTGTATAAATACATCAGAGTTAAACAAGATACAACAAGAGTAAAAAGATAAACAGAAGCCTCAATATGATAAACAAGCACAAAGTTGAATACATCACTGGAATCAACTAGATAACTGAAAGCCAAACAGATAGCTAGATCTTCAAGCAAAGCTCCAACTCCAGAGGTGAGTTTCGAATGCTGTATCACTCAATCTGACCCGAGCATAAAGCAAAACACAAAACACTCGAGTCGGGACATACATGCTTATACAATGTAAACCAACTCAAGTGAACTATAATATAAGGTACAAGTAACTTAAAGGATGCTTGGGATCGAATATCCTCTAAGGATCCGTTAAACGATTTACTATGTAGTAATATTTAGCTATTATAATAAAGTATATAGCAAAATAAAATTACTTTTAAATAGCGTTAAGGGATTACCCATATAGCCCTTAACACATAATAGTCCCAATAGTCCATCCAGTATTATGGTCCTTCCTGATCGGGAAGCCACCAGAGGTTACTCCATGGGATATAGGAGAATACCAAACTTGTACAAGGCGCGATAGGGTAGGTGACACGGCACAACGAGGCAATGCTAGGGTAGATATACCAATTTCCATCAAGACTGGTGGTGACGCATAGCGCGCAGCTACTGCCCACCTCGAGCCACATCCCCAAAAAATCAAAAGGGCCCCAATCAATCACAAAGTAGTATAATGGTATCGAAGGAGTGTGTCCGGTAAGAGGAGCTACCTCACTGGCCCGTAATCGCACCTGTTTTAGCCACCTTATGCCAACTCACGGGAGTTGGGTCCACGTATATACCTCAAAGGACGTCGCCACCATCCTACTTCATTCTGGAATCTCCATCGCGTACATGGTTGTTCAAGTGGTTTTCGGAGTTGGCAGAGAGTATGACAACTTCCGATCTCAATCTCTTTAACAACCAACCGTTATTATAACCCATGGATAATCATTTCAAAACTTTTCTATTTCAAAACCATTTAAAATCAAATACCATTACTTTCCAAAATAATATCCATTTCAAAACTAAATACTATATTATTTCATTTCAAAACCAAATCAACATATCATTTCCATTTCAAAACCAGTAATAATATATCATTCAAATCCCAAAACCAAATCAATATATCGTTTAAATAATCCCAAATTTCCAAATCATTGAATATTCCTTCAATTTATTAAACTTGAAATATTCATTTAAATCATCTTAAACCAAACCACTTTATAAAGTCATATTCTTAAATCTTCAATTTCAATAAGTTTCAAATTAATATATTTAAAGACAATTCTTAATTAAATACAATTTCAAATAGTTTCATTTCCAAAGCCATATTACTTTCAAGTTATAACAATTCTGAAACCAAACGCTTTGAAATATATTTATTTAAACCATTTAAATTCAATGTCAAGGAATATTCATTTCAAAGTTGTAGCATTTCTAAGTTCATTCATGTAATTATAAAATTTCCAATACATTGTAAGTTTCAGCTATAACGACATTTATAAAGTGATACCGTAGATATATTAGTATTTCAAGAAACATTGTCAAATTCAAAAACACCATCACTTACCAAGTGCTACAGTAGCTATTTAGTTACTCAAAACCATTTACTTTCAGCAACAACAGCACTTACAAAGTGCTGCAGTAGCTACTTAGTTATTTCAACATATAGTTTAGTTTCTGCAACAACAGCACTTGCAAAGTGGTGCAACAGCTCCTTATTATTTCAGAACTTGTTTAGTTCCAGAAATGGCAGCACTTAGCAAATGCTGTCTTAAAACCATAGCATTACTGAAGCGCAACCAGTACTAATTCCAATTTAACATAAAATTTCAGAAACATTAAAACTTCAATTTTAAACATTTTAACTTATAAAAAATCATATTTTTCACTTCAAATTTTTTTATTTGGATATCATTCAACTTATGATTTAATAAAATAAAATTTTATCAATAAATGTCCAATTTAAACTAAGATTCATTTGTTAAGTCAAAATTACATTCTTCCTTAACTCTACTTTAACAAATAACTTAACAGTTTATTTTTAAATACCCACTTCATAAATAATACTAAATTTTCATTTATGTATTTAACCTAATAATTTTATTTAAAACCCAATTCCCAATTACCAAGTTAGGTCATAATTTAAGATACATTTTCCATTTAAAATCATAATTATTTATTTTACAAACATAACATTTCACAAAAGAACATTTTATCATAGTCAATATAAAAATCAAATTTTCCTTATGGATCTAGTCATTTAGACATCGATTAACTATGATTTTCTATTAAAATAAAATTTGTTATAAATATCCAATTAAAACTGTATTCCATTTTATCAGTTCAAAATACATTATTTATTATACAAAACATGTCCATTTCATAACAATTACTTCGTTAGATTTAAAACTTCCATATTAAGTCAAATCCAATTATTAAGTTATTTATCATCAATAAAGATCTTTAATTCAACTTGAAACCAATTATTAACTTTATAAAAATTTAACTTACAGAAAAACCAATACACCTTTATAATTAAAGCATTAAATCAAATTTTAAGTTCAAAATTTCATATATTTATAAAACTCAAAATAATTAATAATCTTTTAGGGAAATATTATTTAAAAATACTTAATAAATTTTTAGGAAAATATTATTTAAAAATATAACCATGGGCTTGTATAATATTTTCTAACCTAGGTCAAGTGATACGGATATGTATCATTTCAATTCGTAATTTAAAAAGAAAAATCCGAGTTCTATCATTTCAAACCCGCAATCCCAAGTAAATCAAATACAATAAAAATCACTCGAGCCTATCATTTCAGCTCATAATGATTTTTTCTTATTCTAATGTCTGTTCGGGTATGTATCATTTCAACCCATAGTGATAGGGAACTTGCAGTATGATACAGTAAATAAAATGAACAGTACAATATAACATATCATATCAGATGATGCAACAGTTATACAAACATCATTTAACATCATATAAATATATCAGAGGAATGTATGAACATAGCACATTAATTTATATAATTCATTTGTCATCATTTCACACAATAAAAGTATGTATGTTTAGAGTGAATAACTCACCTTTTTAAAGCTAGAAATCAAATACAAAGACAAATCTATATTCCACAAAGCACGAAAAGGCACGAAAAACAACGATGCAAACTTGAGTGAAAAGAGAGCCAAGATCCATATCTTGTACATAACAAAATAAAGCAAACAAATATAAGTATGGAGTCAACACAAGAATCTACAGATTGAACAATGAAAAGAATACAAATAAAAATGACATAACTTGATAAACCAAGGCAATAGGGCTTGGCTACATCACATATGGATTCAACCATCACCTTGTGTTGCTTGGCCATGATGGTTAGAGGTGTAATAGGCTCGGCCATGGTGGGTTAAATAAAATCAGCCTTCATATGAAATCAAATCATCAAATCATCAAATCAAGAAAATAAAATAAAATAAAAAGATAAAATGAAATAAATGAAGAAAAAGAAAAGCCTGTACATAACCTCATTCTCTTCTATATATACATGGCCAACTTTGTTCACTTGTTCATATAACAAAAAGAGAAGAACAAGCTGCTATTAAAGCCTTAAGAACCAGATACTCAAGTTCTAGTTAGGAAGAGTAGAACTAAAAAGCAGTGTTCATTTTTCTCAAAGATTGCGAGTAGAAAACTTCAACTCTTGCTACTGGAAATCTATGTATGATTATATATGCTTGTTTTAGGCACGTTTTTGCATGTATTCGATTTTGGATCGAATGCGAAGTCGAGGGGTATCTGGGGAGGTGCGGTCGTGGGGAATCGGTGAAGGGGGAGGTGGCGAGTTTATCGGTGAAGTTTGGTGATGAATGGTGTATGGTGGTGGCGTGGCGATGCGAGGGAAGGCCATGATGTCATTCCAGGTGGTGGGTTGAAGCTCGAATTTTTTTAAATGTGTGTTTTGTCATGGGTTCAAGTGGGGAATGTGAAGAGGTGGTCGAGCGTGACTCGTGAGGACGATCGGCAGCGTGGTTTGATGATAGGAGGTCGTGTGCATGTGCACCATGCGTGCACACCTGAGATTGTCCATATGAAAGAGAGGAGGAAGGAAAAGAACTGGGAGCAAAGAAAGAAGAGAGGAAGGTTGGGCAGGAGTTTTTTTTGTTGTTGGGCCGGTTTTGATTTGTCTTGGTCTGAAGTTTAATGGATAGAGTTTTATAAGTAAAGGAAATTTAAGTAAAGTCAATATGTTAATAAATCTTCAAATTTTTAAAACATTGTTTTCCCTTTTTTAAAAACCAAATCAACGTGATAATTTTTGCATTGTAATCCATCGACTAGTATTTTAATCTAATTTTTTTTTTAATTTTCAATAATATAAAATCCAATTATTTATAATAATTTAAGTAAAATAATAATTAAAGTCTTAATAGATTTAATCTTATTTTAATTAGTAAAATAGTTATTAAATGGATTTTTTAACTAATAATAAATCGTTTCAAAATCTCTTTAATCAATAAGTAATTTTGGATTAAAATATAAATGGATTCAGTTGATTAAAGATAATTAAATTCTGGTTTGAAATTGTTTAATAGAAATTATTGATCGATAAATTACTTGATGATCGATGTTTTGGTTTATCGTTTTTGGATATTTATTTTAATTATTCTTGTCTGTGTCATTAAGTAGCCAAGTTGAATTAAATAGTTAGAACAAAACTTTAATACGTTTTATTGGAAATGAACATATGTAATAAAGTCCCATATGTGAATATTGTCTCTGAATGTAAATTGTTTATTTGAAACAACTTGGCCTTTAAAAGTTTACTCTATTTGTTTCGAAGAGATTGGGATCGGATATCAGTGTTATCCGGAACCACTTCAATTTAATAATCACTACGAACCCCTATGATCTTGATTATAGAGTCCTAAAAGTTGAAATCGGATTAATTCAACAATTGACCATTTTCAATAAGTATGGTACTTGGACACTGGTATAATATCACCAAATTTTTCTATAAAAGTGTTTGGCTATCGTAAGATAAAGATCCGTCGTGTATATGTGACGTGGTCTTAGATTTCCTTGGTTTTCAAAGGATTTCGATTACTTAAGCAATTCAATTTAAGTGTGTTTACTCACGCTGATTTCCAGCCTGACTCGGATGTTACTTTATTGCAATGCTCGGATCAGACCGAGTATTACAGTTTCAGGTTAGGACACTTTTGGTGCTCAGGAGACGATCTGGATGGCAAAGTGGTGTTGCACGTATTGATTATATTTCGCTATGTATTGTAGGCTATATAGTCAGCATTTGAGGACAAGTTATTATAACTGTCCAGATTTATATGTTGATGATTGTACTCTGATAAGTTGCGTGTATATTAACTGATATAGATTCTTTTGTGTAAAAGCTGTTATTGTATATTATATTTTGTTCCGTTGCGATTATGAGATTCGGTGCTGTTATTTCTGTTTCTTTTTCTATCTCTTTCTTCTTAACCCTAACAACCTGGTATTGTCGGCACTCTATTGCTCGGCACTCTATATAGTGACATGTTAGTGTCGATTTTCGAGGGTCGAAATCGCTCGGTTGTTACACATGATATAAGCTGAAGGTTTAACGAGAATCTTGGCTCTGGTAGGGATTACTCATTAGAGATAGGGTCAGTAGTACCCTAGAATGAGTTGAGTGTATTATATATGAGGGCGTACTTGTTATTTTCCTATATGATGATTTTAAAAATGATTTTTTCAAAATAATTTTTATATAAGATTATATTTTGATATAAAAGAAATATTTTTTCTGAATTATTACTGTATATTAAGGTGATAGGTTGTTGTTATTGTAATCAAATAATATTATAAGATTTAGTTGGTTATATGTATATAACAAAATAAAAATTTGATGAGAATGAACTACACAAATGTGTTAAGCTAAAAATAGACCCAAACCAGAATTTAAATCTCGGAAATTTCGGGAGTGTTTTTCAAAGTATTTTGAAATGGAATGAGTTTACCTTGGTCATATATATAGAAATAATTTTTCAGGAAATTATTACGAAATATATGGTGTGCTTGGTTTCTAGATATGATAATATTTATTATTATCATAAATTGGGTGTTGTGTCTTAATAAAGGTGTTTATTACAAAATAAACAATGATAAGGTATAGTGGAATATTAAAAGAAGTGGAATTGTATAAGCATAATACATAAGTGTGGCTTATAAATTAAAATGAATTTCAATTGAGAAGTTTTAAATCTACGTCCCAAAATTTTGAAAAGAGTTTCAAAGTGTTGAGGAAATAATAAATGATATTATTTAGAATATATTCTGATATGCAAATTTTGTTTAAAAAACAAGAGTTGTTTGAAAATTCCAAAGGAATTTTTTTTTGGATAAAAATAAGGTTGGTTTAATTTAAAAGTGTGATTGGTATATGGATGGGATATATATCTCTATATACATAAATACATGCATACATACATACGTATATATATATATATGATTTCAAAGTTGATTTGAAATAAATACCTAGTGTTGAATTCTGGGATTCCCACTAAAATGAGAAGTGTAACCAAAGGAAAATAAGTCTTTGAACTTATAAATGGGAAATGTTGTTAATAAGAAGAGAAGTGTAGAAATTTAAATTTGGAAGGAAAAAATTAAATTGAGTAAGTTTAAAGGGGTTGAACGAATTGGGAATTAACTCAGGCCAAGCTAAATAAGTTTTGAAATTATAACCTAAAATTGGAAATTTCAAGGTGAAATTAAAATTTAACTTATGGATGTTAAATAAATTTAATTGTAAAAGGAAAGGTATAGATTTGATAAAAAGATGAAAAAGAAGCTATGTATATATAAATGATTTCATAATGATTTTTTAAAATAAAACCGGTTTTGAATTCTGAAAATTTATGATGGATGTTATTGATTGATGTTTTAGATGATTTGGATGTTTATTTATTTTGATATATCCTGTTATCACCCTGTATGTTATTTACAGTATATAAAACTGTAAATCGAATTATTTCGAATAAATTAAGAAATATGTTGAAATGATATATACCTATGACATTTATTTTGGATTGAAATGATATATATCCATCCCTGAAATTATTTGATATTATTTAAGTGATTTGATTTTAAGAAGAAAAAAAAATGAATTTATGGAAATGGAGTCATTTTTGAACTTGAGTTTGAAATGTTAAAAATAAACTTATCAACCAGAATTGTTTAAAGAATTAGGTTTGAAATTTTGAAGTTATAATTGAGAAATCACTTGAATTTCGAAAATTGATTTGTTTTAAAAAGATTTGAACTCTCACTCGATCCTTAAAATCAATCCAAGCAAAGTAATTTAAATGTATATTTCGGAATTTGGGCTCGGAATTGAATTATTTCTAAAGATTTGGATATTTAAGTTGAATATTGAAGGTTATTTAAGTGATTTAAATCGATATTTTGAAGTTTGAACTTGAATGTATATAAATCGAAATGGATTAAATTTAAGAATTGAACTGAAATTAATTAAATTTGGAATTGTAATCGAAATGGAAATTGATTTAAATTAAAAATTCGAATCGAATTGAAATCGAAATTGAATCAATTAAAATGGAAATGGAAATGGAAATTGAAATTGACTTGAATTGGAATGACTTTGGAACTATTTTCAAATAAATTATTTTAATATAAACCGTTTAAAATTTATCTTATTAATTATTCAAATTATTTTGATTTTTCCAAGCTACTTTACTATATAAATCATTTTTAAACCTCAAACTATCTTATATTAACTATTTAACTATTTTAAAACCATTCATTCTATTTTCTAAATTCAATTGGTTAGAGTAGGAATTGTTTATATTAAAATCATGGATTTAAATACAAATTGGGTTGAATTGCATTTACAACCTAAATGAAAATTTGAAGAAAATTTGAACTGGAACCAAAATCGGGATATTAAGGCAAAAATGTTTTTGAAGAAAAATAATATATTTTGAGTAAATATGGTGATTTTAAAATAAAGATTGAATAATTACTATAACTAAAACTTACTTTAAATTAATTCATAATGGCGACTTCATTGGCACAGGCATAGGCGTCTTCCTTTTCTCCCCTCTGAATTCCTTTCTCCGCCTCGTCTCAGTCCGTTCCACTCCTTCCCCTCATTCTCCTATGCCTTTTTCTCCTCTCCAATCCCCCTTATCGCTCCTTTCTCTCTCGTCGACCAGATCCGGTCGCGTCTATAAAGTCATGTCGACTGGGGTCGAGTCTCCAATTCTCCTCTCGGACTCTGATTTTCCTCCTATGCTTAGTATTAATCAGCCCAAGCATGATGTTGTTACTCGACCTTGCACAAGTTCTGTGGCTACGAGCGCTGTCTGTCATAGTGCTTCGGTTGTTGCGATTACTGTCTGTGATTCCCCTATTGTCGCGAATGCTTCTGTTGTTGCGAATGCTGCCTGTCAACCTCCTATTGTTGCGAACGCTAATTGTCTTTTGCCTTCGTCGCCGTCTGGTGAGCAGCCTTTTCCTATTGCTATAGGAAGTAAAGTGTGTTCCCTTGCGAATTCTGATTGTGTTTTGGAGAAGCATGTTACGAACGTTGCGTTCGATGATCGGAGTACAGTTCGTATGTCTGGTTGTGAAGTAGGTTTTGATTCGGCTGTGAACTCTAGTTTGTTACAATGCACTTCTGATGCTTGTGATATTACCTCCGCGAATATTGAACCTATAATCAGTGAGAAATGTTCGACTGCTTCCAGGTCTCTGGCATCTTCTGGTCTCCCCACTTTGACGAACATCCTGGTCTTTCTGCTCCGACGCTGGCATGCCCAAATCTTGGACATCGCTGTTCAAATCTCTGCCACGTAATGCGGGTGACTACATACCAATTGATTTTGATATTATTGAAGAAAATGGAGTGATGATCCCACCTCCAATCATTATGCAAGCCGGCGTGGAATATTGGTCTGAATATTTGGTCGGTTTCTTTTTGGAATCAAATCATCATCTTCGTGAAGAGTCTTCTGTTTGTAGACGTGCTTGGAAACTGCATGGTAATTTGCATGTTAAGCTGATTGACTCCATGTATTATCTCAATTTTTCCTCTTTCGAAGAACGTCGGCTTGTTCTTGAGGCCGAGCTTTCTTTTTTTGATGGTAGGCCTTTAATTATTACTCCTTGGTCTCCTACTGTGGCGAGTGCTCGTGAACAAGTTCTCTCTATCCCTGTTTGGGTTTGCTTTCGCAAATTCCGTCTGCACTTCAGGCTCTGCTTGGGTTGAATTGGCTAGCCTGTAATGTAGGTAAATTGAAATGCTCTGATACTAATACGATAGCACGTGATAAAATGATGTTTGCTAAGGCTCTTATTGAGATTTCTCCCTCTAAGCCTCTCCCTGCTTCTATTCCTGTTCAGCTTGCTGTCGGGCATGTAGCGGTTGTACGTGTTCGTTATGGTTGGGTTCCAGATATATGCTCCACCTGTCACTCTTTTTGTCATCTAGCTATCTCCTGCCTTCATTCCATAGCGTCTGCAGCTGCTCCATAGATCCCTCTGCCTCGTCCCCCGCCCAGGAAATGGTTTCCTAAGTTTTCTTCCTCTCAGACTGCCCCCTTGTCTGTTGTTCCTCTATCTGAACAGGGTCCTGCTCCAGTTTCTGTTCCTAGGCCTGCCTCTCCTTCTGTTTCACTAGTCCCTTGTGATGCCTCTGCAATTCCCTTAGTTGCTCCAGATTCTACTCTCCCGTTATTTCCTGTTGTTTGGGAGGAGTCCGAGAGGTGTTGGGTCGATCTCAAATCTGATGTGAGATTTAACTCAGTGCATGATTCCTATTTTAGATTTGTTTCCGATGATCATATGGATCTTAGATGCCTTTATTACAAACCGTCTGGTGATTCCTTAGTTCTTGATTTGGATGGTTTGCATGCGAGTATGAATTCTGTCATGCTTGCTGATACTACTTGGGATCGTTCTTTCATATACTCTTCTGATGCTATGGGTTACGATCCTTGTCCAGCTATCCGTTTCCGCCCCTTTGTTGGTCTTTGTGGTAAAGTTCCTTTAGATTCTTCCCAGGTGTCTACGGAAGATGATGATTCTTCCTCTTTGGAGGAAACTTAGTCTTGGTGATTTACATAGTTACTGTGGCATGTCTGTCACATACCTGTGCTGTATTTTCCTTTTTTTCTTAGTAGTTAAGGTGTTTTTACCTTACTCCTGTACTTCAATTTTATTACGTTCGTAATAAAAGTGGACGGTCCACTATAAAACCGGCTGGCCTTGCCAAAAAAACTTACTTTATAAGAAGTAAGGAATGTTACCAATAACTTTGTAAAGCAATCGAACTTGGAGATTTTTGATTTGGCACTAATAAGGTTATATATGTTAGTTATATATTCCAACTCCCCTTGTTGAATTTATAATCAGTAGGAAATGATCTTTGAATGATATCCAAAATACTAAATGGAGTATATAATTATGAAGCGGACTCAGAAATTATTGGTCCTAAAATTATTCGAGCTGAAAGGGAAGATCTCATATGTATATGAAACTGAAATGGTTTTGGAACCTGTTGATTTTTAAAGACATTTGATTTTAGGCAAATAGTCAATTTTGGAAATTGGGTAAACCAAATTTAAAAACATCGATTTTAAGGATATCGATTTTATAAGATAAAATTTGTATGTGATACATATAAAGTATACGATTTGAAAGGTACTATATATAGTATGATATGTTTTGAAACTAAAAGTATGGAAAGGTACCCCCACGACAGTCGAAACTTAGAGTAGGAGATCCTTTGGGTGGTTCTGCCTAGAAATCCACATGGTAGGTTCAATGAGAATTGGAAACCTAGAGAACGTTGGGACAAAACTCATGAGTTCTTGGTGATCATTTGCTGGATAGCATAAATCAAGGGGTATTATTCCTACAGTTACGTTGGGTTTTACTGTGATAGCAACATAAACTTTGTGTAACTACGATCTATCGTGGTTCCATACCGTAATTCGGGTGGCAATGCTTGCCTACAGTCTACGTTTGATTTTGTTGTGATAGCGACGTAACATCGATAGATTGCGATCTATGTGGTTTGGTTCTATAGCGTAATTTGGGAGGTAGTGATCGCCTACAGTCTACGTTTGATTTCGTTGTGATAGCGATGTAACATCAGTAGATTGTGACCTATGTGGTTTGGTTCCATAGCATAATTCGGGTGGCAGCGATTGCCTACAGCCTAAGTTTGGTTTCACCGGGATAGTGACGCAACCTTTAGTAGTCTGCGATCTATGTGGTTTAGTTTCGTTTGATAGCGAAATTCGAGGGGTAGAGATTGCCTACAAACTATTTACGATTTTGTTGTGATAGCAATGCAACCTTTGTGTAGCAGCAGACTATTATGTTCCCATGGCGTAACTCGAGGGGCATTGATGCCTACGGTTTTCTTTTGATTTCTCCGGGATGACAATGCCATCATCGGGTTAATTGGGATCCATGATGGTAAAGGGGGGATGATACTTTCCATAGTGTTTTTGAAAAGGTTTTTCAAGTACTTTCATTGGGTGTTGAAACAGGTCTACTTGGTTAGAGATTTTCAGTCCTATGCCTGATCAATGCATGACTAAATTTTTGTAAGAACAAGGATGGACTTGTTAAGACATCGAGTTATAAAAAAAAGTTTTAATATAGAACTAGCCTGGTAATACTATGTGATTTAAAGTGTGTGTATTTTTAAATTGTATAGCGAAGGAGCAAGGAGTTTAAATGTTTAAAGATGATTAATTTAGTAATATACATCAAAATTCTAACTATCGTTTCATTCCTTTTCGGGGACCAAAAGTTCTAAGGGGGGAGGAATGTAATGATCCGGATTTTTAGCCATCTGATGTTGGGATAATTAGCCAATTTTTTTTAAATATTAATTTTTATAAGTCGAATAGATAAATTTTCTGATGTTTAAAATACATGAATATATAAATTGAAAAAACCATATTAAATATTGAATTATAAATTTCTAGATATGATAAATTTTATAAAAATATGTATATAAACTCTACCAATTAAATTTAAGATAGAATATCCATATATTTATATACATATAAATATATACAAGCTTTATGATGTTTAAATATACATATATATATATAAGTATATATATATATGTATATATGTCCATATGAGGTAATAAATACGAAAAATTGTATAAATGTAAATATATATATATAAAAGGGGCATTTCATCAGAAGGACAAACTTTGTAATTCAATTAGTTTCTAGGACACATATCCACAGAAATTAATTTCAAGGCCAAAGTCAGCAGAATAATTACTTTTAAGGACAAAGTCAGTAGTCAAATTATTTTCAAGGACATAATTCTATAGGTTTTTAGGCCTTAGAAACTAATTATTTTGCATTTTGTCCTTAAAAATAATTATTTGATTTATGTGTCCTAGAAACTAATTACACTTGCTAAAGAGGCCCTTGTGGCTAATTTCCACTATATAAAATATATACAAGTTTTATGATAACAAAGAAAATATATAAGTTTAATTTAAAGGTATATAAAATATGTAAAATAAAATGTAAATACATGTATATGTTGACAAAAAGAGATATAAGTGTGTGTGTGTGTGTGTGTGTGTATAAATAGTGCATACACACACATAAGTACAACTTTATGATCAAAATTCCAAACTGTGATCAAATATATATAGGTATATATTTTTATGTGTGCAAATATGATAAGAAAAATATGTAATTATATATGTATGCATATTTACATATATATAAGTGTTATGATAAAACATAGTAAACGTATGCATATCCATACATATACACATAAATGTATGTATAAAACATGGGGGGACATCATGATGGCGCACATCAACTTCAAGCACAAAATAAATCCAATCACACACAAAATATCACATCTCTTATTAAATCAAATCAGCCGTGATATGAAATCAAATCATCAAATCAAGAAAATAAAATAAAATAAAAGGAGAAAATGAAATATATCAACAAAAAAAAGCATGTACACGGCCCTATTCTCTTCTATATATACACGACCAACTTTGTTCACTTGTTCATATAAAAAAGAAGAAACTACTAAAGCCTTAAGAACCAAATACTCGAGTTCAAGGATGGAAGAGCAGAACTAAAAAGCAGTGTTCATTTTTTTTCAAAAACTATGAGTAAAAAACTTCAACACTTGCTACTGGAAATCTATGTATGCTTATTTATGCTTGTAAGTTTGAGTAAACTTTTGATTTGGCAAATATTCATGTGTTAATAATATCCATGCTTATTATATGTATGTGTAATCATATTGCCAAATCCTGTATAACTCGCAGAAAACACATATACTACATTTGTTCTTTTAGAAAGTTGATATCTTGCAACTATAAAATTTATTATCTCCTTATCCAAAGAATTTTAGGTTTTGATTCCAAAAGCAAAGTCGATTGATTTTGAATGTAGTTTTTTTTAAAATTGGTTTCATTAGCTATATTGAAGCATAGGAGGAGAAAAATACATTTTACAGTAAATCACTTATAAATGACCAAAAATCAAGTTTCGTAAATTAATTAATTGATTACATGAGCTTATTTTTTATTGAAAATCATCATTTTTGGTGATGGTTTGGACATTTTTAATTGGGTGTTGAGCGAGTAATGTCAAGTTGAACGGTTTTGGGTCTTTGGCCCAATTCCGGCCACCAACTTGATTTCGTGGCTTGCCGCTTGACATGGAGGAAGATTAGGGGATGCGGTAGATAGAAAAAAAGGTATGAGATTTTTCTATGGCATGGAGAAGTGTGGCGAGGTTGTTTTAGGGTTTTAGGCAATTTTTTGCGTGTATTCGATTTTGGATCGAATGCGGCGTTGAGGGGCATCTGAGGAGGTGCGGTCGTGGGGGAATTGGTAGAGGAGGAGGTGGCAAGTCTATTGGTGAAATTTGGCGACGAATGGTGTATGGTGGTGGCATGGCAAGGTGAGGGAAGGCCATGGTGTCGTTCCAGGTGGCGGACTGAAGCTCGATTTTTTTTTTAAATGAGTGTTTTGTCGTGGGTTCAGGTGGGGAACGTGAAGGGGTGGTCGAGCGTGACTCGTAGGGACGCTTGGCGGCGTGGTTCGATGATGGAAGGTCGTGTACATGTGCACCGTGCGTGCACACCTGAGATTTTCCATATGAGAGAAAGGAGGAAGGAAAAGAAATAGGAGCAGAAGAAAGAAGGGAGGAAGGTTGGGCATGAGTTTTTTTTGTTGTTAGGCCGGTTTTGATTTGTCTTGGGCCAAAGTTGAGTGGATAGTGTTTTAAAAGTAAGGGAAATTTAATTAAAGTCTATATGTTAATAAATCTTCAAATTTCTAAAACATTATTTTCCCTTCTTTAAAAACCAAATCAACGTGATAATTTTTGCATCGTAATCCTATCTGCTAGTATTTTAATCTAAAAAATTTGTTAATTTTCAGTAATATAAAATCTAATTATTTATAATAATTTAAGTAAAATAATAATTAAAGTCTTAATTGATTCAATCTTATTTTAATTAGTAAAATAGTTTTTAAATGGATTGTTTTAGCTAATAATAAATCATTTTAAAATTTCTTTAATCTATAATTAATTTTGGATTAAAATATAAATGGATTCGGTTGATTGAAGATAATTAAATCCTAGTTTGAAATTGTTTAATAGAAATTATTGATCGTTAAATTACTTAACGATCTATGTTTTGGTTTATCATTTTTGGATATTTATTTTAATTATTCTTGTCTGTGCCATTAAGTAGCCAAGTTGAATTAAAATAGTTAGAACAAAATGTTGATACGTTTTATTGGAAATGAACATATGTAATAAAGTCCCATATGTGAATGTTGTCACTCTGAATGTACTCTAATAATTTGATGATTGTACTCTAATAAAGTCCCATTTGAGGACAAGTTATTATAACTGTCCAGATTTATATGTTGATGATTGTACTCTAATAATTTGCTTCTATATTAACTGATACAGATTCTTTTGTATAAAAGCTGTTATTGTATATTATTATTTTCCCCTTCGATTGTGAGATTTTGTGCTATTATTTCTGTTTCTTTTTCTATCACTTTCTTCTTAACCCGAACAACCTTCCGGCACATGATTGCTCGGCTGTAATATCCCGAAATTTTTGACAATATCAATTTAATAATCTGTATTAAAAATTAAATTGATATTGATAATTTTGTTAATAATAATTCAAATTGATTTAATAATTCTCCTTTAATAAATATTTAATTTGAAGATTTTATCTTCTAAAGCTAATAAATTGGTTTCTATTTATAATATAAATATATGGTTTATATTGTAAATAGATTAGCTTTGTTTTAAATTTAATAAATAAAGCATATTTCCTAATTCTAGTATTTTTAGTAATTTGGAAATTTGTTTTTATTTAATATAAAGCTTTTCAAAGTTATTAAATAAATAATCTTGGTTTAAATTTAATAAATGAATCTTGATTTCAAATTCTAATATATATATATATATATATATATTAATAATTTGGAAATTTTGATTTAATTTAATATTAAGTTCTTCAAAACTATTTAATAAATAGTATATGATTTTAAATTGATAAGATAGATGTTTAAAGGTTTAAAATAATTTTGGCTTAAGTTTTAAATTTAAAATAATAAACAAAAAGGTTTGTTTTGTTTTCTTTTTAGAATATAGCTTAATAAAATGAGTAATTTGTTAATAGAGAAATAATTTCTCTTATAATTATTTTAATTTGATAATGAGTTATTTCTAAAAAGAATAATAATAATGTATTGTTTTTACAAATAGATTTTGAGTAAAAATAGCATTTGTTATTTCGAATTTAATTTGTATTTATAACTTGATTTTTAAATATTAGATTTTTTGAATTTGATTTGAATTTGAATATAAAGTATTAAAATCCAAAGTATAGATTTTTAATTGTTTTAATTTTTATATGCATAAGCTTTATTTATAAGCATAATTTGTTTTTATTTCTTTTATAAATTTTCTATACATATAAAATACTAATTAACTAATTAATTTGGCATAACTTATATATTAACATGTAAATTAAATACTAATTACCTTAAAAAGGACAAGTGTTGTTTTCCTAAGCAACATATAACAAATGTTAAAAGATAAACTTTCCAAATTGACAAATGTTGAAATAATTTACAAGTGTCACATTTTGTTTTCATTTTCTAAAATTTAATAAAATCAGAAAATTAACCTATATAAGTACACATCCTTCATTGTTGTTTCTTTTTCTCATTTTCTAGTCAAAGTTAAGAAATTTAAGGCATGAACTCAAAACAAATCTGAAAATATGAAAATCATTTTCAGATTCAAAATCTGTGATCAAGTAAATCTGTAATACTCTTCAAATCCCTGAAACCACTTCCCTGTAAACAACTCTTCAAACAAAAAAATCCAGAAACCCGGTTCAAAATAAAATCAGTAATTCTCTTCAGATCAAAATCTAAATTCGAGTAATCATCTTCAAAAAAAAATGTACCTAAAAATCAAACACCTCTTCAAAACTGTAGCCTCCCAATTCACTTAAAAAACCAAATCTGCATTTTCTGTAATCTGGAAAATTGGTTCTACAAACCTGCATTTTCAAGGCAACTCAGGATCTAAGAGTTCAAGGTTTTTTTTTCAAAATCTGGAATATTGTCTCTGCATGCAAATGTCTTCAGCAACTAAAATTTCAAAAGCATTTTATCTGGAAGCTCTGTTCATTTTGGAACAGGTGAGTAACTTCTTAAAATTTAAAATCTAAAAATTGGTTGCATGCTTGTATGATGAGTTGAATCAGTATTGCATGTTATTATAAGTAATTGTCTGATGTAAATATTTATGTGTATGCATGCTGTTATGTGCTCTGCTATGTCCCCAGTTCCACTTTTTCATTTAAAAAAAAAATCTCTTATCACTTAATTTAATTTGTGATAGGATCTCATAATTAAACAAATATTATTTGTTTTAACATAGGTTAAGTTTTAAACATTTAAGTAAGTTAAGTAGAAGTCTGTTGTCTCTGTAAAACATAAAACATCTGTGCATGTTTGATAATATCAAAAATCAAACCTTTTAAATTGTAAATCCAGTATTATAAATTGAATACTAATATCAAAATATGATTTTTAAAACAAAAACTATAATTTTTAGTAGAGAGGTTAAGGAGCAGTTAAGAGATGAACTGAATATGAACTTTAGGGTTTCTCTGGTGATTATGTATCTGGAGGGGATGGGTTTCTGCATGATGATGGAGGGTTGATCAGAGAAGCTAGGAAAAATATTGGTTGTTTCATGGGGGAGAATGCAGCTTTGAGATTTCTTTTTAAACCCTAGTTTTAACTGTATTTAAAATGTTGATCACCATAGCTTGTATTGTTGATCGGGTGTTATGATATTTTGGGTAATGGTAGTTGGGTCGTGGTTGAAGTCATGGCCGGAGTTGCTGACCTTCAGATGGTTGGAGTGGCGAGAACGAGCTGTTGACAGGTGTAACAACCCGCATATTTATCGGTTTTATATTTAAATATTTTATTTAAATATTTTATCGATACTCGGAATTTAGTTCGAAAAGCCACTTTTTGCAAACGGTCGAATTAGGACTCGAGACCACTTCCATTGATTTCAAAACGCCGTTTGCGATCTTTTTGAGTATAAGCTTTGATATGTTTGGAGTTAGTGGAATTTTGCTACTTTTTCACTTAGGGCTTTGGTTAGGGCTAAGCCCATTAACCCCACTTATGTATTCAGTTCCAACCCCTTCTCCTCTTCATTACTTCATTCCTCATTTCCTAATACTCAAGCTTATATAACAATGGAGAGTGGAAGAGGAAATTAAAACTCCAAGCCCTAGTCTTCATTAGCAAATCCAACTTCTAGCTCCAAATTCAAGAGAACCCATTGGTAAGCCTTCTCTTCTTCTTCTCCAACTCATTCTCTTATCAATTTCAGAAATTCCTAAACCTAACTTTGGAAATGTTCTTCTTTTAAAGCTTAAAATTAAGCTTCTTGAGTTGGATTTGAAGAGTGGTTGATTCTCCTTTGCTTTCGAGCTTCTTCTTCATTTGTTTGGGTTCAAAGGTGAGGTTTTTATCTCACATCTATGCTTATGATTATCTTCGATTGTTAGGTATGAATTCCTAACACTTATTCTTGTGCAATTGCTTTTGGTTTGGATTGATTTGGTAAATATTCCAATTTTTAGTGTTTAGAGTTCAAATCTTTAAAAATCATAACTTTGATGTTGGAACATGTTTTGGGTGATGCATCGAGGAGCCAATATGATCGGGTAGCCGATGGGCGTAATCCCCTAGCGTCCGTGCTCGTCCGATTGTAAATTGAAGAAGTTTGCACCTCATTTTAAATAGGTTTCAATTTGCAGAACATCAGGTTCGGCCGACCGAACCCCTGGGCCGGCCGACCGACCTGCTACTAAAGTGCATAAGCATCTTTCTGTCTCTGTTCCGGTCGACTGGCTACAGCGCTCAGCCGACCGACCTGCTTCCCGAGGATTTTTTTTAGAACAGGATCCGGTCGACCGAGCTCTGTTGCCGGCCGACCGACCTGATGCTGTTTTGCCTATTTCGCCTATTTTGCGTGGTTTCCAAATTTAATCAATTCGTGTTATTTCCCTATTTGTTGTTATCATTTGTTATTGACTTTGACGACTTCTTTTCTTCGGGAATTTTTGGATATCCATTTTGATGGATTCGGTATCGATTTCTTTGGATTTTATTCACGGCTTCGAACGTGAATTTTAGTGATTGATTGTTTCTACAATCATTTCGATGATTTGTCACTTTAAAAATATAAAGGTTTCAATACTAGTAGTAAGTATCAAAACTCTTTCATCAAATGATTTCAATACTATTTTATTACAAAGCTCGTTCTATTAAACCGTTTTCCAATCTATTAGTATATACTGTAACGACCCAGAATTTTAATTAATTTAAATTTTAATATTTAATTAATTTTAAATATTAATAAGTGAATTTATAAGTCGAATAAATTTTATTTTGAATAATTGGATTTAATTGGATAATTAAATCGATAATTTAATATGTTAAATTATGGAAATAATTGAAAATTGAGTTAAATATGATTGAAAATGATTTGTAAAATTTTATTTTATCATATTGGAGTTAGAATGATATTTTAGAACTTTTAAAATCGAATTAAAAGTTAAATTGTGAAAATTGAATATTTTAATATTTAATCGACTAGTGAAAATAGTCAATTTTTGAACAGTCTCAGAATTGGACGAAACCAGTTCCATTGGATCTGTAATAGTTAGTTATTACCGGATTTCAATTTTCGTAGCAATCGGAGTTATCGTTTGATCGTAGCAGCTCGAAACGCATCGAATTGTTTTTAATATTAATTTGGCGAGTTAAAATAGTCATTTTTCAAAAAGTCTCGAATTTCGACGAAACCAGTTTCATCGGATCCGTAATGTGATATTATTGTAAGGTTTAAAATTTCGTGTCAATCGGATTTACCGTTTGTCCGGTACAAATTAATACGCCTAGAAAATCGTTTAAATCGGTTTAATTTAAATTGAACGTTTATAGCCATAACTCGCGCAGGTGTCCGAATTAGCTTCCGAAACCTGTTCCATTGTGTCCGGAACACGGGGTAAACCCTAGAAACGCTGGTTACGGCGCGTGAATCGGAGTTCGGAAATTTCGAAATGAATAGTGTCGATTGATTTTCCTATAAATAGCCCATAAATTCACAAAAAAAAAAAAAAAAAACCCTAACCCTAAACGTTTGCAGCCGCCACCTCCCTGATGAATGGCCAGAAAACTTTTCTCTTCTCCTTCATTTATCTTTCAATCCTTCAGTCGTTTAAAGAAACTTACAACTAGAAAGTGGTAGAGCACGTTGAGATCTTGAAGTTCAACGGTTATGATCGAAAATAGTGGAGTAGATTGTTGACAAATCTCGATCAAAGGTCATGCGTTCGGCCTCGAAATTCGTGCTTGATGAAGGGCCGAGCTCCATGAAATTCTGACCGAAGGTGGAGTTCATCGGGGGCTACAGGTTGGCACTAGTTGATCGGCTTGGAGGTGTTTGTGTTAGGTCGCATGATTAGGGTTTGAATGTGATGTTGGGTTCGGCCGTTATCTGGGTGCACGCGTGCGTGATGAAGGAGAAAGGGGAGTGACGGCCTGATGTGGAGATGAGAGGATCCAACGGCCAGGAATTGTTTTGGGTTAATTTTAAATTTAAGTTGTAAATTAGTTTATATAAAATCGTGTAAAACTTGTAAAATGCACATCTTTTTCATACGAGGTCGAAAACGCGCGAAACCAGTTGCGTTGGAATCGTATCGACGAGCACTACGCGATGCAATTGGATTGGAGTCGTTTGGAGTTAGTGAGAATTTTGGACAAAATTAAACGTCCGTTTAATTTTATTCGAAATAAATCGCTAAAACGAAATTGAAATCAAGGTGAGAACTTCTCACTCAATCGAATCAGTTTCGATTTTAATTTTAAATAGTTAGATTTAAAATACTTGAATGCATGTTTGAATGATGATTGTTATCTATTGATTGTTAAAATAGACATTATGCGCCGTTAGTAAGCAGATGTTATTTATTAAAAACATATACCGCGAATATTTCATAAACAGTGAAATTGGTATTATATATAATAGCAATATATATATATTGGCATATGTATATATTGGAGTTATTGATTTCCCGCATTTGTATAGCGGATGAGACCCTATTGCGCCGTCTATTAAGCGGATAATATTTTAAATCCCATATACCGCGATAATTTCGTACTGGAGCAGAATTAGTATTGTGCTAATGTTTGTGGATGCAGGAAAACAGGTTGGAGGGATCCAACTGGGTTCCTCAACAGTATTTATTTGATTTCAGATATTTTGATATTTGATTGATTATCATATCGATATATGATATCGTTGTTGTCGTGATTGGCTATTTGGTATGTAGCATCATTGGACCAAATTTTGGAATTTTAAAATGATTTTAAAGTGATTTTTGAAAGTATACGTTTATAAAATATTTTTGGAATTGATCCATTTTAAATAAATAAACGTTATAATTTTTAAAGTTATAAAAATTATGATTTTGAGAAATACGGTTAAAGATTGATTTTTGAGAAATATGGGTTAATGGTTTATAAAATAATTAAATTGGATTTTTGAATCTATTATAAAAAGTTGAAAATATAGGATTTATAAAATTTGATTTTTTAATAAATCAAAATAGTAAAATTTTAAAGGAGATTAAAGATGTTTTAGAATAATAATAGAAATTGATTTGTAGAAAAGATTTATAAAATGGATATTTATAAGTTAGAATATTTTGGATTATAAAACGAGTTTTTATAAGTGTTAGAATGAATTGTGAATGAATTTCATAAATAAATGAAATTTATAGAATTATAAACGGTGAAGTTATAAATGGAATTTTATAAGCAGTAGGTTTATAAAATTTATAAAGTTATTAAAAGAATGGTTTTGGATAAATAATTGAATCTTATAAGTTATAAGATTTATAATTATGAAGTTCAAAGGAACGATTTTGCAAACGAATAAATTATAAGTATTTCACTTATAATATGAACCTTTGTTTTATAATTGAGTTATAAATTGAATAGGTTAATAAAGGAATTTATAAAAGGAGTTGTTATAAAATAAATAGAAAAGGAATTTATAAACGTTGTTTTATAAATTCGCAAACGACTTATTTTAAGAAGTAAATTGTTGAAACCTATTAATGGAGTTATATTCACATTTTTGACTGTGAATAATCCTTTGAAACAAAATGAATAGAAATGATGAAATTGTTAACGTAGTATATTCACGTTTTTGAATAGTGAATAATATGTTAAAGAAAATGTTTAGATTTGATGTTTTAAATTGAATTAAAACGATCTAATGATGTTTTTAATTGTGTTGAGATTCGAAACCATAGATTTCAACATTTATTGTTGAAATAGACGTTTTCGAGAAATAGAAGGAAATGGTGGACTATAACACTGTTGTTATAGTAAATGATTTCCGAAAGGAAATGTTTTGTATAGTATTGGGATTTATATATCTATTTTAATTTTGAATCCCTATACTAGTGATTTTGGGTTGTCGTAACGATGTTTTACGCAACATTTCATTTTGGCCCAAATAAATATGTTTAAAAGAATGATTTCCTTAAAGAATGAAATATATACTTAATTTCGATTGAAGTATATAGAATATTTTCCAAGTGTTGAAAATAAATGGATTGAGAATTACTTAATAAGTAAGTATGGAAATGTTTTCCAATATAAAGTGAATATTTTGAGAATTTATCTTTTTGAAGATAAATTGAAATGAATAATTGAAATCGTATATGCATGGATATTTTGGAATATAAATTCACTATGGAATTTATAAATGAAAGGGGGAATTTGTTTTAAAAATAAATATTGATTTATTTTTGAGGTATTGAAATTTTATATCTTGTAAAGATATTTTGGAAAATAAATAATTTGGAAAATTATTTGGAAACTGGTGATGTGTGCATATCCATTGATAGTTCAATAACCGACTATCAATATTTCCCTTTGAATGGGTAATTGATGTGATTTGTTTGAATTTGAATGCCACACTTATTTTTGAATAAGCGCTCACTATTCGGGTTAACCGGGAAAGGACCATGGGGTCGTATAACCCATTCCGAATATGTGATACGTCGTTATGAATTGCATTTGAAGATCGGTGTTGAAGACCGGGTATTTGCGAGAGCGATAGGATGACCTGTCGATTGACTCTGCACCTTGTTGCTCCGGTATAGAGTTCTCCATATGTGATGGTGAATCCGATCAGGATTGTGGATATCCGGATTGCAAGGACTTCTTTGTAAGTGCCTTCGGTTCTGTTCGAGCCCGGAACAGACTTGTATGGATTGTATGTCTGACATTACAAATTGAGATATAAAGCCGATTTCTTTCAAATATATTTCTGTTGGTGGCGGAGAATTTATTCTTTTAGCTTAACACCCTTCTCTGAGACGTACGAGCTCAGAGGTTATGTAGTTGAATGTTATCAGCGATATATTCCCAATTTGGTAATGTGACATGCAGAGTGTTGCTATGAAATGATCATTGTGTTGATTATTTGTGATAGGATCATTTATTTGACCGTCTATCCTGGTGATCATTTCTATGATCATTTGTTGACCCAAAGCATGGCTTTTGTATAAAGTATGTTTTTGTGGACGTGACTTCGTCGAGCCTCACACCCCGGGAATGGTCAAAACAGGAAAGATGCAGCAAGGTTATGAGGGGTAGCGCCCTTTAGGATATGTGCATTTCCTTTTGGAAAAGGGTGGTATCATGGTATGGAGCCCAGATACTTACTCATGTTGAAAACACTTTATGATTGTGTGAATTGATTACGAGCGCTCGGTGAAAGGTCCCAAAGGACCGGGGGATGGCATATTCGGTCAGTTGTTACTCAGTTAGGGGTAACCCGGCCTTGTGTTGGTAGAGATCCGGTTTGGTTCTCGGGGATGTCCTTCCAGAGGCATTCTCATGTGGCAATGGGAAGTTCCTTGGCCTGATCATTCATTGGAAATCCAAAGAAACAATACGATCTTGTACGGTATTAGTTGTAGAACCTGCCATCTAATATGGTAGCTATAGTAAGCATACTATAATGGTACCTATGCTGGCTAAGATTTATATTCTACTTTCGAAATGATTTTCTCTACACTATGCACTAGCAATAATATCAAATGTTCTTTTTAATGCGTATCAAGCATCTTTGACTAACATAAGAAGAAATCTCCTCCAAGTCTGCGTTTGCATTGTGTGTGTGGCGGGAGGTCTTATGGTAGTCTCATTTTTAAAAGCATTGCGAATTGACTTTAAAAATATTCCTCTATTTTGATTTTAAAGATAAATAAACTGTTTTGAGTTCTCACACCAGTCACATGACTGACTCGGAGTTTATTGTTTTCCTTCCTAAACTCTGGGTGCCCACCAATTTCCACACGGGCAGTCAAGAGTTAGGTTTATCAGGATATTCTGGATATTCAAGAGTTGCTGGAGGCAAGCTAGATGGCATGGCGTATTACTAGTATATAGTATTTCTTTTTCCGCTGCACTGTTTGTTGTTGTTTGTTGTGTACACTCTGATGATATGATGTAATGAAATATGATGTAATGTAATAACTGATATAGTTCTTTGTTTAAAGATCATTCATTTATTTATTATATGTTGTTCCGCTGCGAATTGTGAGATTCTGTTATTGTTCTGTTGTTTTCTGTTCCGTTCTATTTTCTCTGATCTTTCTATTCTCTTTCCTTTCTATTTTCTATTCTCTTTTCCCCCTTATTTTCTACCTCTTATCTCTTCTTCTATCCTTTTTTCTTTTTCTTAAAACCATAAGTGTTCGGTTTTCCGTCGTTCGATTGCTCGGCAGTCGATAAAGTGAGTATCGATGTTGAATTTTCGAAAGTCGAAGAATTCGGGTTCTTACATGTACAAACATTTTCCTCACTCGTATGAGAAATCTAATCAAATGACTTAGTAAAACAAGTGGTATGAAACGCTTGCGTTTACTTCGTCGGTTAATTCTTGGACTTGTTCGATTGAATCTCTTGTGACAATTTTCTAGTGGAAACCTACAATTTGTTCGTAAATATTTAAGTTAAGCTAGTGGTTATGGTACATGAAGCTAAGCTCATATATTTACTAGCTTACTGTAATTGACACTTCTTGATGATCATGACGATCATTTTTGTGATTTGGACTAGCAATTGTGCGATGTCTCTTTGTCTGCGATTTAGACTAGACCCCGTTTCTATGTGATTTCGACTCACACATGTGGGGTAGCGCCCCATGTCTTCGGGCCATTCCTGTGTCAAAAATTAATGGCTAGATACCATGAGATAGCGTCTCGTTCGTGTGATACATATGTAGGTGAGTTTTCATGCTCCCGTTCGTGTGATAGGCCTCCCCCTTTTTATGATTTCTGGATTTCGCGTGTTGTATTCTGGAATTTATGCTTCACCAATTTTAGTGATTTTCATTGATATGATTTATCAATTTTTGTGCCTTGGTGAATTCGTGTGTCATTGACATGTTGTGAATACAAGTTTTGGGTATGATACCCTTTTTGGATCTTTGTGAAGATTTTTGTGATATTGATTAATCTCATGTTGAGTTTCAATTACATACTTATTGTAGTATGCCTATATCGTTATCATATGTTTATGCCATATCTCTTATTCTATATCATGTCATCTGATATTTATAGCTAGACTGATCCGTTTATTATTTTCTTATAAATAATACTCGGGTCAGACCGAGATGTTACAGGTGCTTCTGCTTGACTTCTCCCCAGGGATTCATTACTCTGACTTTTGGCTAACTATTTAGATTAGCAGTTTTTGTTGTATACACTTGAGATATAGACTCATAGTTGTATTCTTTTGTATAGCACGTGTTGCTATTCTTATGTATTATTGTGGATCTTTTTTACCACTACTTGGATGTACACTTTCATGTGTTAGTTATATGTTCATATCTTCTTCCGCCTTTGTGATATGAATTATCTGTGACTGATTTGTATTATGTTTATTTCTATATTTGTTTTCGAAGACACTATAGCCACTGTGTAGTAACTTTGAGTTTGTGTCGGTATGTCGGATTTCCTCTTGAAAGGCATGCAAGTTATATTATATCTGACATATCAGTACTCGCACAAAGATATTACACAGATGGTCGCTCCTCAACAGCCTTATTCTCCGTGCTAGTTGACAGCATTACTCCGTAGTGTTCTTAGCTAGCGTGGGTATAGAGGTGGGGCGTCACAGCTGGTTTTGAGATAGTGAGGATTTTGCATTTCCAGGTTTGGGTTTAAGGTTCTCGAACTCGAATTCGAGGGTTGAAGCACGAATCGACGATCGAGGTGGGTTGCTGTGTTGATTTCTGGTGTGCAGCGATCTTCGCTGATGATCAATGATGGCCGGAGTCACCGTGCACATGCACGGTGAAGTAATATGTCTGATGATGTTTTGATAAAGCAGAGAAGGACCTCGAGTAATTTTGGGTTGGACTCGAAGTTGTGGGGTGGTTTACTCGGGAAGGATGGGTTGTAGACTCGCAGTATATTGGGGGTGTCTCGGGTTTAAGGGATGTTACAGGTTTTAAACAAAATCTGTACTATCTGTTTCAAAAAAATTAAAAAACTTAAATTTTTAAATGTAAAGCAAGAGTTTGAACTAAGTTTTAAATTCTAGTTTGAAAACTAGAAATCCAAGTTTAAAATTTAAATCTCTGTTTTAAATAATAATAAAAAATAAAGTTTTAAACTTGAACTTGTTAAACTATTTTAAATAGTAAGTAGATTGAATTTTCTAAAAAAAATGAAGTTTTTAAAATATAAGCAAGTTTTAAAGTTAAGTTTAAAACTGAAAATCAAAGATTTAAATTTATATTTCAGTTTGAAATAAAAGAAGTTTTTAAATATGAAAGATTTAAACAAAGTGTAAATTTAAATTATTGAATTTTAAAATGAATTTAGTTTAAACTCTTATGAATTTCTTTTATAAGACAAGCATTTGTTTGCCAAGTAATTTAAAAAGATTTTTAAATTGCTTAAAACTTTGTTTAAATTATATTCATTTTAAATTTCATATTTGAAATGAAATTTTAAAGTAAGTTCAAAAGTAATTTGTTTTCAAATAAATTTGTTAATGACAATTTTTTGAAACTCAATAGGCTAAGGGAGCCTTGCCCTTTTATTATATCAATGTTATTATAACAATTTATATCAAAATACAACTGCACATATCACTCAGAAGAAAAATACACAAGAATGCTTACATATCAATACAACTGAACATATTTGCAATTAAACATGAATTGATGCCACCCTTGCTTGAACTTCAGAGAAAAAACAGTCTATTTCCTTTAAGCTTCATAACTATAAATTGCTTCTGTACTACAGATAAATGCTACTGCCTCAAATCTTTCAGACCTGCTATAAATTCCAGTCAACATGATATTACAGATAACATGCTACAGTCTGCACCTTCAGATTCCTATTGTTCTTCAAACCCAGTCTAAAGCCTCAGTGATTCACTACCATTACAATCATCTGCACCCATAGAAAATACTATCTAACCAAATTAATTATAATCAGTTACAAAGAAATCACTCATCTTTTATGCCTGCTATGAAACAAGTTCATTATCTTTGCACACAGTTCACTGCCTGATTTATAATTATTAGAGAAAATTCTTTCATTCCTTTCCTTCCATATTGCAGTAACAAAAATTTTAAGGACAGAAAGTAAATCTTTAGCTTTTGAATTTCTCCATCTAGTAGCCTTGTATATGTTGAACCATTCTTCCTTGGAGATTTTATTGGGAGCATGAAAATTGCCTGAAAACATCAACTTGTTCCAAATATCAAAAGAAAACTCACAACTAAAGAATAAATGAGTATTACTTTCCATATGATCATTGCATAGAACACAACAACTATTATTAATCAAACCATATGACTCAAGTTTATCCTTTGTTAAAAGTGCATTGGCCATAACTTTCCATAACATGAAATTTTCTTTAGCAGGACTATCATTGTTCCATATTCTATCCTTCCAAAGAAATTTTTCACTACATTCAGAATCCAAAAGCATATTATATATTAATTTAACTGAATGATTTCTTCTCTGAGTTGTCCAAAATACAAGAATATCACTCTCAGGAAATTTAGTCTTTGCAATATCATTCCATACCATTCTAACCTCCCTGGAGCTGCTGTAAGGAAGTACAATGTCATCATGAAGAATAAAATTTAAAGCTTTGGACTGACAGGGTATACCAGTGGAGATAACACTAGAGTAGTTCATACACCTTTTCAAAATTAACCCAGGTTTAGCCCAAGGATCAGACCAGAAGTAACAATTAAAATTCCTGTTCGGATTTATCTGTATCATAGGTAAGAATTTTTCTCTCAACCTTAAAATATTCCTCCAACTCCAACTAGAATTATTCTGAATTTGCATTTCCCAAAAATTCTTTCTCTTAATCAAATTTCTATTAATCCATATTGTCCATAAATCAACACTATTGCTAAGAATTTTGTCAATGTATTTTGAGATTGCAGCTTGATTCCAGAGTTTCAAATTTATAATACCAAGTCCTCCTTTGTCTTTAGGCAAAATTATCTTCCTGAATGATATAGGAATTAATTTCTTAGTGAAAGGATCCCCATGCCAAAGAAATCTGTTCATAGCACTATTAATCATGGAAATTAACTTTACTGGTAAGATATAATGTCTCATCCAATAAGTTGTCATGGCAGTTGCAATAGACTGAATTATCACTAGTCTCCCAGCTTGAGAAAATTTTGCACTTGGCCATGATGTAAGTTTTTCAGTGATTTTCTCAAATAAAGGCATGCAGCTAACTTTTGTAAGTCTAGAAGTTAAAAGAGGTAGACCTAAATAAGTAGCATTAGAAGGCATTATATTTAAACCTGAAAATTTGATTATTTCTTTTTTGTTTTCCTCTTCCACTCCAGCTATTAGTATATTTGACTTACTGATATTAATATGCAGACCAGTGATCTTTCTAAATTTGTCTAATACCTCCAAAACAGTCTGAATATTTGCAATAGTAGGCTTTGTGAATAAAACTAAGTCATCAGCAAATAGTAAGTGAGTGATCATAGGATCTTTACATTTTGGATGTAATTCCAAAGATTTATTCCTAACCCTCTCCATTAAGAGAACATTCAAAATCTCCATTACAATAATAAACAAATATGGTGAGATAGGATCTCCTTGTCTAATTCCTTGTGTGCCCTTGAAAAAACCATTTAAGCAACCATTTCTAGACACAGAATAATATGGAGATGAAATGCATGTATAGATCCAAGCTAGCAGTGGTTTTGGAAAATTCATTCTTGCCATGATTGCAATGATAGAACCCCATGAAACACTATCAAAAGCTTTCCTAATATCTAGTTTTAACATACATCTAGGAGATATATTGGCAGTTGCATATCCCCTTAGAAGTTCTTGAGTCAACAAAATATTGTCACTAATGTTCCTTTTGGGTATAAAGGCAACCTGGTTATTTGATATTATAGAAGGAAGGACAGCTTGCATTCTGGTTGATATAATTTTGGTAATAATCTTGTAAACAACATTACAACAAGATATAGGTCTAAACTCTGAAACAATAGATGGATTATCAATCTTGGGGATTAAAGTAATTGCAGTGGAGTTAAATCCTTTGGATAGCTTATTAACACTGAAAAAATACTTTACCGCTCTAAGTACTTCATATCTAATTGTCTTCCAACAGAATTGGAAAAAATAAGTGTTGAAACCATCAGGACCACCACAACTCTCCTTATTCAAATTAAAAACTGCATTTTCAATCTCTTCATTTGTGATTTCCTCAATAAGCTTACTAGCTTGATGTTCTGATATGTGAGGAGTTTGTAGATGAAATAGAGGACTCACATCAGCATTATAAGGATTAGGATTAGCAAGAATGGATGAAAAGTATTCCACAAAAGCAGAATTAATATTCTCTTCTTTATCATGCTTAACCCCATTAATATCAAATATACAATTAGTTCTTTCTTTTGCTTGCTTGACCTTAATAGATTCATGGAAAACTTTTGTATTCCTATCTCCAAATTTATCATATTTGGCTTGACTTAATTCTTTAGCCATAGAAATCTCAAATTCTAACATATCTTGTAATGACTTAGAAAGTTCATTTTCCTCCTTAGCAAGTGTAGCATTTAAGGGGTCTGAAAGTAAATCATTTTGTACCTCTAATAACCTTTTCCTCAAATCAGAAGAAATACGAGAACCAGCTCCAAAATTATTCCTAGCCCATGTCTTCAGTTTGCACTTTAACTTGAAAAGTTTAGTCTTGAGAATATACATAGGATTACCAAAAACTTCTTCCTGCCAAACCTGTAAAACTAAATCCTGAAAAGAAAAATGATTAGTCCAACATTTAAAAAATTTAAAAGAGGAAAATTTTGCCTTAGCGACCTCTCCCCAGGATAAGATCAGAGGACTGTGATCAGAAATTGATGGTAGAAGTGTGTTACAGTATAAAGAAGGCCAAATTGAAATAGCAGGGGAATTTTGAAAGGCATGATCAAGTTTACAAAAAGTTCTAGGTCCAACTAAGATTTAATTTGTTAATGACAATTTAAACATAATTAAGAAATGTTTTATCTTGAAATTTAACTAAGATTTAATGTTTTGAAATTTATTAAATTAATGGAGTAATTAAGGAATAATTAATTAATTTAATTAGTTAATTGATTAAGGATTAATAAATAATTGATTAAGGATTAATCTATTTGTAATTAAGATCATTAATTAGATGATTAATTAATGACTAAAGATTTATTAATTAAGAAATTAAGTTATAATCATGGTTAATTAATCAAACAATTAAGGATTAATTAGGTTATAGTTAACACTTAATTAATTAAATAATTAGAGTTTAATTAATGGATAATTAAAGATAAATTAAATAGTAATTAATAATGGTTAATCTAAGTTAAATACTTAATGGAAGTAATTAAAGAATGGTTAATGAAGGTCATTAACTAGGATTATTTAATAATTAATTACTGTGATTAATTTTTAATAATTAATTAGATTAATTAATTTAATGATAATCATTTGTGAATTGTTTTAAGTGTAATCACTTAATGGAAGTAATTAAGGAATTAATTATTTAATGTAATTAATTTAGTTTAATGAGATTAGTTTGAATTAATTAATTAAGTTTAATTAATTTTAAACACTGAATGATTTGATGATAATTATTTAATGTAATTTATGGATTGGTACTATTTAGTAAAGTAATTAATGGTAATTACTAGATGTAATTAATGGAAGATGTTTTAAGAATGAGAGTAATTTGGATTTAAATTACTTTGTAATTAATTAAGGGATTAATTAAGGAAAATTAATTAGGAATAATTAATTTAATTTAATAAAGTAATTAAGGTTAGTTAATTACTGAATGTGATTAATCAGGAATGATTAATCATTGTGGTTTAATTTAGATTAATTACTTAAGGAGATTTATTTAAAAAAAGTAATTAATTAAAATGTAATTAGGGATCATTAATTTATATAATTAAGGTCGATTAATTAAGATTAATTAATAAATGATAAGTGATTAAAGGTAATTAATTAATGTAATTAATTAAGGATTAATGTAATTAATTATAGTTAATTAATTAATTGAAGTAATTAAAGGTTAATTACTGTTTTTGGTTAAGGATGATAAATTTGTGAAATTTATTAAAGAACAATTACTTGAATGTAATTAAGAATAATTAATCAAGGATGATTAATTAAGGTGATTAATTTGAGTGCTTAATTAATTGACTTGTAATTAATTAATGGTTAGATAAGCAAGATTTATAATGATGAAGTAATTAATTTAATTTATTTAAATTAATTAAAGGTGAAGTAGTTAATTTAACTCACTTTAAATTAATTAGAGATGGAAGTAATTAATTTAATTCACTTTCAATTAATTATATTGTGATTAAGTAAACCTTTGCTTGTGTATGAATGGGTGATGTTGATTGCCTTGAATGGTTGTGATCTCAGAAATGAGATGAGTGATGTTTGTGATATGAATGCTTTGGTTGCACTGTAATGATGATATGGATTATCTATTTTGATGATTGTATGGATTATCTGTTTATAATGATAATGTGGATCATCTGTTTATTATGATAATGTTGATTATCTATTATGATTTGTGAGTTATCTATCTGTGTGTGTATATAGATACTGAATTGAATTGTTTTAAACTTTAAAACAACTTGGCCTTAAAAGACACGTTTTGGATTTCGATGAGACCGGGATCGGGTTTCCATATTTGGATATCTGAAAACCACATCAATCCAAATTAACGATAAGTCGTGAATCTCAAGTGAAGATGAAGATTCAGAGTGCAAGGGTTATCATTGTTAACTCTGAGGGTGATTCCGAAATGAGTGTAACGAGATAATGCCTTCGGTTTCGTTCGAACCCGGAACGAACTTGTATGGATTGAATGCTTTCATAACATCGTCACGTGGACGATGAGCATTCTAAGTGGTATGTTCTATAAAGGTAATCGTAGCCTCAAGCCTCATCAACTGGGAATGGCTAAAACAGGGGAGGTGCAGCAAGGCTAAATGGGTCATGCCCAAGTAGGACAAGATTTTCCCCTGTCTAAAGGCCCCTTTTATTTCGGATGTGTGGACGGTTGTGAGCTCCAACTGTCGGGGTTGTCTTGTTCGGGACTGTCCAGTAAGGGATGGTTCCGGCCTTGTGCTGCAGGGGATTGGGAGTGATCCTCGGTACGTTGACCTTGGCCACGTACTGTGACGGGCGGTACCTCGGTAGCCCTTCCATTGTATGGAATCCAAACTCCAATAAGTGACGTACGTATTAGTTGTGCCCAACTATGTTGGAACGTGAGATGTAAGCATTCCATTTATTTCTGTATTTTACTTGAAAACCCTAGACACTATTATAATATCACCGGATTTCCTATCAAATGTTTTGGTTAGAGTAAGGTAAAAACTTTTTCATGTTTATGTGTGGGAAGTCTTACGTAATACCTTTCTTTTCAAAAGGTTTTTGAAAGTTAAACAACCTTAACCTGTTACTCACACCAGACCCATGTCTGACCCGGAGTTTATCTTCTATTTTCTTAAACTCTTGGGTACTCAAATTTTTACGAGTAGCGAAGGGATTCAGGTTAGCTTTGACGAATTGTGGAGGAGCAATGGAGCAGGAGGCTTCTGCGTGTAGATATATAGTGTTCCGCTGTGTTGGTTTCTCTGAGTAGTTTCCTTATATTGCATTGAGTTGTATAACTAGACAGGTGTTTATAACTGTCTAGTATGTGATGTATAATCTGTGTAACTCTGATAATGGTTGTAAACTATGTAATATTTATGTTATTAATATAATTTATTCGTTCTGCTGTTGAGATTCTGATGTTATTTCTTCTTTCTCTTCTTTCATTTCTCTTTTCCATCCTTTTCTTTCTTCAAGATAATGCGATTTTCTGTGGTGAGAAAGTCGGGTTGTCTCATCGGCGCTCTATACAGTGAATGTATTAGTGTCAATTTTCGGGGGTCGAAAATCGCTCGGTCGTTACAGTGACTTAAAATATATCAAATTATATATCAAATGGATCATCTAGGAAAGACCTTCACAATGGTTGTAAATACGGCATCAATTTACTCTTTTATTAAAATTAATTTTTAATTATTTTAGTATTAAAATGTAAAATTTACAGGTCGTTGCATTATTTTCTCCTTAAAAGAATTATACCATTGCAATTTACCAAAAACAACCTTAGCCAAATTAGTAAATCATTGTTATTGGTCTAATCAAGGAATATGAGGAAATACAGTAATCACAGGTTATTTGCATAAGCTAATTACTTATGACGTAGTATATAATGACTATTTAACATTAATTATGATACAGTCAATAAAAATTATAAAAAATGAAGGGATTTATGAAAACTTCCTATACAAATGGCATCCTAGGCATACTAAAACCCTAGTTCCTTTCGATCTATTTGCTTCCTTTTTACATTTTCTCTTGTATTTTCTTCAATTTATCTCTTCTAATCTATACCCTATCATTGTTAATGCTTCTGGATGATGAGGATTGGGGGGACGTTAGATGGAGAAGGGGGAAGAATCCCATGGTTAAAGGGGAGGTAGGTGGTAAGGGCGAGCATAAAGTTATGGCGTTGGATCAAGAAGTTCGACACAGTTTTGGAGGTGAGAATGGTGTGGGATCAGAATCAGGGGCTAATAAAAAATTTGGAGCAATGATAAATAGGCAATAGGGGATAAGGAACTCTAATCAGACGAATGCTATTAGGAACACATTTGAAATTTTCTATCCCACTTGATGCCATGAGATCTTCTTACTGCGATATAGTGAAGTCAAAAGTCAGAGGCATTGATTTATCGACGGAGCTTCTTTTTAATGAACCTAAAGCGGTCATAGGGAAGGGTTGAGGTAGACTTTCTATAAAGGCTATCCGAGAAGCTTAAAGGGAATGGGAGAACTACATTCTTCTGTACATGGTTGGTGTTAGACCTTTTTTCAAAATTTTCGAGCCATATGCAAAGAGAGTTTGGAAAATGGATAACATCTTTGATGCGCAAGCAAGGGATAATTGTTTCTTCGTGGTCAGGTTTGGGAGTGATAAGGACTGTCAAAAGATTTTGGAATCAAGACCATGGTTTTTTGATAAAACATTAATCATAATGAAAATTTTAAATACAACAATGAGTGCTAAATAGGATCTATTATCTACAATACCTATCTGGATTAGACTTCCAGGGTTGAGTTTTAATTTATGAGGTAATCTTACCATTAGTGCTCTAGTTAGTACTATTGGAGTACCGATTAAAATGGATGATATAATAAAGATTAGAACAAGAATCTCTTTTGCACATATGTTGATGGATATGAAAGCTCAGGTGGGTTTTCCTAACTTTTTAGAGGCAGAAGATGAGGAAGGCAATATTGTTTTTTCAAGAAATTGTTTATAAAAATGCTCCACCAAGATGTGATAATTGTAGTTGCTTTAGGCACTATAAATACCCATGCCCATTGACTAAAACTTTCTTCCCAAAGCGGAAAGACAAGCAGGCGGAGGTGGAGACTACCAATTTCAAGGTGCATGAGTCAGAGAAGGTGGAATTTCGGCGCATGGTGATTTGAAAGGAGAAAAGTTGGGTAATTCATTTAGTCAGATGTAGAATTCCTTTAGTGAACAAGAAGGCAATGAAAGCGAGTTGAATAACTACAAGGATAAAGCCGTATATTAAGGAATGTGAAGGCTCCAATTGCAGAACTTCTTAAGATCTGTCATGGAAGAGAATCAGCAACCCGATATTGACAATGCTGGAGTTGAGAATGAGGTTAAGAAGGAAACCAGGAACCAGGTTTCACAATATGGAGAGAAATTAGAGGGCAAGGCGAAGGAGCAAGTGGAGAAACGTCAGAAGGGAAAGAAGATCATATCTGGAGAATGCATTCAAGCCCTCGGTCAAGCATTTGGAAGGGGCTACCAGTCTTTCAGATGTATTGAGCCATATATCCTTGATTGAGTTGGGAGTCTTAAATCCGTTATGATGCAAATAAAAGACTTCGACATCCCCTAAGTTTATTTTGAAATGCAAACATTCATCAACGGACTTAGACTCTTCTAATACTTCCTTTGTTATTTCTTTTGATCGTAACTCATTTCCTATGGGGCATATTTGTAACAATGAGTCTGTTCCTTATTTGTAGGGTGCACAAAAGATTACTGCCCTTCCTCAGGGGAGAGAGGCATTGTGGGAGTGAGTAATAAGAGCACCATAAACCCTTCAATAACTCCAAATGCTAAGGTACAGCAAGCTAGTTCACATATAGCTAGCTGTAATGATCTTACAGCTGAGGAAACTTCCATAGGAAATTTGAATAAATTGGACAAAGAGAGATTTGTTATTTGTTATAGGTCTAGTATACCAAAACAGAGAATAATCAATTATAAACTCGTCGCACAAGTTTATAACTCAGATTTACACTACACTGGAATCCTGTAGTAATTATTATAACAATATGAACATTGTAAATAAATTACAACAACAGCGTTATACTATTTTAAACAAACAGTATAACCAGAATAATGGATAGAATATAGAATAATGTATATAAATATACAATCAGACTAGAATTCTAACCGGATTACGTCTGAGGCTCGTCGTAACGATTTCCTTAAGAATTTTATTTCAAAATTCTCCCAAGATACAACAGACGAATTCTGCACGAAATTGTAATGAGTATATCACTCTGTGATTTGAATATTAGAACAGCAGTTGTGTTTAGAAGAGAAGAGATAATTCAGATTAAAAATTCGGTGAGGAAAGTGATCAGTTTTCCTCCTTATTTATAATTGATTCGTATCCCTTCGAACGGTCGCGTCTGTACCCGTTGGTCCAAACGGTCGCGCCCGTTTCTGCTGCTGTTTATCGGTTGCGACCATTCAATTTGAACAGGCCGCATCCGTTCGCCAAAAATTCCGTTTCTACTTCATAACAGGTCGCACCTGTTTGTTTTCGCGCCTGCTTGAGAAGCCGCGCCTCTTCGGTCAAAATTCGCGTCCGTCTCCACCTGCCCGTGTCTTTTCAAATTTCCAGACCCAGCCCAGTTTCAGTCGAAGCCCAAAAACTGATAGACAATGGCCTAGCAAAAAGAATGGTCAATTTAGACCCGTACACGTACCCGGCCCGGTTCGGTCGGTCGGACGGACGGCGGCGGCGCGCGCGCGCGTGTGTGGTGGTGATGCATGATCTCCCTCCTCACAACGAAGCATACATTTGGGAGCCCCAGGCCCCCAACCTCCACTTGAGAAAGCTATTGATATACTTCATTTCTCTTTTGATTTTTGGCAATGTGGGACTAATAGGTTATTTCATTCACTTAGTTTTAACAATCCCCCACACAAATGATAATATCCTTTCCCCCACACAAATGATAATATTCTTTCCCCCACACAAATGATAATATTCTTTCCCCCACACAAAGTGGAATATCACAGAGTACATATGGAATAATGCTTTATCGTGGATAAGTAGATATTTCACTTTGAACTTTCCCTAGTTAAAACTTATCGGATCTACTTGGCTAATCGGTGAATTATTTCATCTTGAACCGTCGACCTTTATTGTATATCCAGACAATAAGTTTTACGAAGCATTGATTCCCTTCTCATCCAATCTCTTGGTTGTGTTCATTTTGGTCCTGAACAATTTTTGGTTCTGCGAGTGTTTTAGAGAATAAAAGCCTTTTAATATTCTCATAGAGCCGACCCAGCTCACACTAACATAGGTGATCGCAACCATTAAGAGTATCCTACATGTACCCCACTTGTTATTTCCAAGATATGGTCATCATTAAAAAACATAGTTTTAACCTTTAAAACTTCTGTAGGCATGCATTATATTTTTCACCATAGGAATGGAGTAGGACCAAGTCCAGACAAATGCATTACTTCTTGAGTTATTCAGAACTGGTTTGCCTATTGATCCTAGTCCGTGGGATCTCCAGTCGCTAGGATAGGTTTCCGTATAAGATAACTCTTTGTGGTTTAGGCTTTTAAACCCATTCCCCTCGATGCACAGTCAATTTTCTCTCTTGATAAACCTTTAGTAAATGGATCCGCTATATTATCATTTGTTCTCACAAAGTCTATGGAAATTGTTCCATTTGAGAGTAACTGCCTAACTGTGTTATGGCGTCGACGAATATGTCGTGAATTTTCATTATACACAAAGTTGTGCACTCTACTTAGCGCAGCTTGGTTATCACAGTGTATACATATGGCCGGTACAGGTTTAGGCCAGAATGGAATATCTTCTAAAAAATGACGAAGCCATTCTGCTTCTTCGCCTGCTTTGTCTAATGCAATGAACTCTGATTCCATAGTGGATGGAGCTATGCATGTTTGTTTAGTAGATTTCCATGACACTGCTGCCCCTGCTAAGGTAAAGACATAACCACTCGTTGATTTTGATTCCTCTGAATCTGCAATCCAGTTTGCATCACTATATCATTCTAAGACGGCAGGATATTTTCCATAATGTAAGGAATAGTTAGTGGTATTTTTTAAATATCCAAGCACTCTCATTAGTGCTTTCCAGTGTTCCTTCCCTGGAACAATTGAATTAATGTGATTAGTTTAAGTTAATTAATTAGTTTAATTAATTTAAAATAATCATTGACTGATGAGTTAACTACAATTACTTAATGTGATTTATAAAGTAATTATTTAGTGAAGTAATTAGTGTGTAATCACTGGATGTAATTAATTGAAGATTGAAAGTAGTTTTGAGTTTAATTACCTTGTGTAATTAATAAGAAGGATAATTACTTAGTGGAAGTAATTAATAATTAATTACTTAGTGTAATTAATTTAAGAATTAATTAATAAAGTTATTTTAAGTTGATTAAGTGAGGTAATTAATTAAGGGTAATTAATTACTGGATATGATTAATCAAGGTTGATTAATGAATAAAGGTTAATTAAAGGTTGATTATTAAATGTGATTAATTAAAACTATAATTAATTAAAGAAATAATTAGGATCATTAATTAAGTAATTAATGATGTGATTAAGAGATGATTAATTTAGGGTTAATTAATCAATATAAGTGATTATAGAGTAATTAATTAATTGTAATTAATTAAGGATTAATGTAATTAATCATAGTTAACTAATTATTGAAAGTAATTAAAGGTTAATTACTGTAAATGATTAAGGATAATTAATTTGTGTAATTAATTAAAGGCTGATTACTTAAAATAATTAGAGAATAATTAATTAAAACGATTAATTGGGAAGGATAATTAGAGAATATCTAATTAATTTGTGATCAATTAATGATTAAACAAGCAAGATTTATGTGATAAAATAATTAATTTATTTTATTTTAAATTAATTAGAGATAAAGAAATTAATTTAACTCATTTTAAATTAATTAAAGACGGTGTGATTAATATATCTTTGCTTATGTATGGTTGGATGACATTGATTGCCTTAAATGGTTTGATATCTCTGATATGAGATATGTGCTGATCTGTGATATGGATGCTTTGGTTGAATGGTGATGATATGATGTATCTATCTGTGAGATTGTGCATTATCTATCTGTATGAATATAGATAGTAGAATTGAATTGTTTTAACTTTAAACAACTTGGCTTTAAAAGACGACGTTTTGGTTTTCGATGAGACTGTGATCGGGTTTCCAGATTTGGATGTCTAAAAACCACATCGATCCAAATTAACGATAGGTCGTGAATTCAAGTGAAGATCAAGTTGAAGACTCGAAGTGTAAGAACTATTTGTCGTTAAAGCTCTGAGGGTGATTCCAATACGAGTATAACGGAGATAGTGCTTTCAGGTTCGAGATGGAGTTTCAGAGTGCAAGGGTTATTGTCGTTAACTCTAAGGGTGATTCCAAAATGAGTGTAACAAGATAATGCCTTCGGTTTCGTTCGAACCCGGAACGTACTTGTATGGATTGAATGCTTTCAGAACATCGTCAAGTGGACGATGAGCATTCTAAGATAGATGTGTTCTATAAAGGTAATCGTAGCCTCAAGCCTCATCAACCGAGAATGGCTAAAACAGGAGAGGTGCAGCAAGGCTAAGTGGGTAGCACCTAAGTAGGACGAGATTTACCCCTGTCAAGAGGTCCCTTATATTCGGCTTAGTGGGCAGTTGGAATTGCGCACCAACTGTGGGGTTGTCTTGTTCGGGACTATCCAGTAAGGGATTGTTCCGGCCTTGTGTTGCAGGGGATTGGGAGTAATCCTCGGTACGGTGATCTAGGCCCCGTAATGTGACGGGCGGTACCCCAGTTGCCCTGCCATTGATGGAAACTCATTCTTCCTACGTGCCCTTACGGTTTTGATTGTATTACCCACTTTGTGGCTAGTATGCTGGAATTTAATCATGTAACAATTTCAGCTATTTTTTATTTATTTGGAAACCCTAGACCCTATTACAATATCACCGGATTTCCTATCAAATATTTTAGTTAGCGTAAGGTAAAAACTTTTCCATGTTTATGTGTGGGAAGTCTTACGTGATACCTTTTCTTTTCATAGGTTTTCAAAGTTAAGCAACTTTAACATGTTACTCACACCAGACCCATGTCTGACTCGGAGTTTATCTTCTGTTTTCTTAAACTCTTGGGTACTCAAATTTTTACGAGTAGCCAAGGGATTTAGGTTATCTTTGACAAATTCTGAAGGAGTTACGGAGCAGGAGGCATCAGCATTTGTAGATATAAGTGGTTCCGCTGTGTGATCTCTGAGTCATTTCTTTGTGTTGTATTTTATGTTGTAATAACTAGACATGTGTTTATAACTGTCAAGTATGTGTTGTAAGTTGTGTAACTCTGATAGTTATTGTATACTATGTAATACTTATGTGATTAATATAATTTATTCATTCCGCTGTTGAGATTTTGATGTTGTTTCGTTCTTTCTTCTCTATCTTTTCTCTTTATATCCCTTTCTTTCTTAATAATGATGCGTCATTCTGTGGAATGAATGGCGGGTCGTTACACCCACAAAATAACATGTGCCCAGTCATAGCTATATACTCAAAATAATATGTCTAGTCACGGCTGAATCCTCAAATTGTTATGCCATCAACTCGTACTATAGCTACATCAACCCTCGAACTTCAGACCCACATCATAAGGTATCTTCCAAATGAACACCATCATTAGAGTATTGTATTTTGAGATATATGAGTACTCATCATCATTCAGTTTCCTTGATCGCATCCCTGTCACTTAAAGGGTCGAAAACTAGACTGTTTCCCTATAACAGTCCAAGGTAAAACGGATTGAAGCATCATATATTCCGAATGATGTAACTGGGTTAGCCTGCATCAGAGTTATAGAGTACATTAAAAAAATATCATTTTGGATTCTTATTAGGCCTATGTAGTCTAAATGTAAATTGGATCAATCTAATAAAAATTTAAGTAAAATAATATTTTACTTAATTTGGCAAAAAAAGAATTTTAGATTTAATTTAAATTTGTATGTAATATAATGAATATATCAAATACATTCATGTGTTTTAATGCTAAATGCAACATATAAGCAGTACATAATATATATGTGTGTGTATGTGTGTGTGCAAATAAACATGTAGAAGTTTAGAGATATAAACCTTCGTTTTTTTATCTAAAAAAAATAAACAAGGGAATATGAGGCCATAAAGCTAGAGAGAGAAATAATTTATCTCTCGCTTTAATTGAATTAATTGACATAATAAATAACATTTATTACAATTCACACATGCCTTTATTGTCCAAATTTTATTTAAAACATGTAAGAAATAGTAACATATGTAAATATAAGTTCAACATACACTTATACATAATATATTAAAATGTATTCTATTACTACTAGACAAAATTAACATATATTTACAAAAGGAAAAGTAATGAATAAAGGTAGACATTTATAAAGAAGGAAAGGCAGAGAACTTTCCTCCTTCCTTTACTCATTCAATCAATGTCATTTCAAACCAATGATTAAAATCTTAAACATATATACATATAAAAATAATTTCGACCATTCTCATATTCTGAAATATAGAATTAACAAATATAAATCAACTTTTATCTTAGGAAGAATTATAAAGTTAAATTTTTGATTTTACATAAAAGTAAATTTTATAAACCGTGAATTAAAACAACAAACTCGCACACATACATATATATAATTTATTGCAAGCTACAATTTAAAATTAAAATATAAAGTTTGTGATTTAGCACGTGTTAGAATTTGATGTTAATAAATTTACACAAAAATCCGATTATGTTCTTGTTAACTTTCAAACGAACGTACACATAAACAAAAAAAAATTATATTCAAACAACAATCACATAAAACTTATATTCAATTCTCAAACAATTTAAAATAGATAACATATATAATTTATACGAGTTGAGACAAAATAAAATCATATAAATAAGTAGTTTCTAAAATAAGAACAAAGGGGGCAACTTAGGCACATATAAATTCATGGTAAAATTTCATATCTAAACTGTATGAACATCATGAACAACTAGTTGAATGAGATGCAATATGTCATAGCTCCAATGTTAAGAAGATGCAGATGTAATAAAAGGGGAATAGCACAAAGTGGATCTAAATCTTAATATTATAAACATATATCATTAAATAAGTAGTGATAAAAAAAGGAATTAGTCCAAGTTAAATAGATAAACTTATATTTAGATGTGATATGCAAGGGATCTAGTCATTTAAATAAGAAAATGATATGAAAAAAAAAGAATATACCTTAAGAAGTAACCAAAATAACGTACCTCGAATGATAATATCTCCTCAGATTTTCGATATTCACGCCCAATCTTTGCAAGATATGGATGAACCACTTGTGTTTCATTATTATTATTGATGTTTGCATTTGATTTGAAGTTAAAAACTTTGAAAAATTTATTTGTTTTCTGCCATGCGAGGTTAGGTGGAGAGAAGGAAAAATTAATGAATGAGAAAGAATGAGTTGTCTGTAAAAATGAATCAGCGGGTATGTTTTAAATAAAAGAATGAATCCTTTCTTATTCTCTTATTAAAATTTCCCTGATTAGTTTCTTGATTATCCCTCTCTCTCATGATATGGCTAAAATACATGTAATCAAATGACAAAAAATTTCCATAAATCACTACATGCAATTATTATTATTATATTTAAATTACATCTATATTGTATATCATTGCACACAAATATAACTTTTATAAATGCATTCAAATAATTACAAACAACTCCCAAACAAAAAATAAATTAAATAATAATTAATATTTATTAAACATTAATTAATTTACAATATTTAATAAATTAATTAAATCATGTGGTTTTTTGTAGAATTCATCATTATGGTTGTACCACACAAAGGAATAAATTCAATCAGCGATTAATATAGCAATTTGAATATTAACATTCACATGTCATCTAAGATAGTAGTTTGATGTTTTGGCTGAATTTTTCGCTAATACATTGTTTAGTAAAATCCAATTTTACTTATTATTAACAGTACTCAATAATGACAATTATTTGCATCAATTCTCTTCGTCAAAGCTATATCAGTTTGGACTTATGGAATTTAGTAACAATAAAAATTCCAGTATCATCCATATTCAACTTTGTAGTCCATACACGGAGTCATTGGTTCAATAATAACAGTTATTATTAATCGAAATGCTCTGGTCAGAGACTTTGACATTGAGTTGAATTTAGTTCACCATGATACTAACCTCATGCAACCGAGGAGACAAATCCTCTCTTAAATAATGTTTCACTTCCAATACTTCCACTGGACGTTATGCCATGACTTAACTATAATCAAAGTGGAGTTTCTACATTAATCAAAAGTATATTCAAGTCAAGGGAACTGTGCAAATTGTTACAGCAATATTTTTTTATTGACCTTGGTTATATTAACCAGTAATAAACTATCGAGTGAGTCATTCCTTAATTATCCAATAAATATTAGTACGTAACCCCTTGGTGCCCTCAATAGTCATGAGTGGTACAATTATTTTCATTATGATAAATTATTCGTGGCCGTAACACTTTGTAACTATTATCACAAAACATACCATTTATGGATTTTCTATTAAATATTCTTTTAATTAATGTAATTATTTAATATAACACATTATATCAAGTATATTATAGACAGAAAACGCCTTTTAGTTCGAACAAGATTGGTTATCAAGTTAGATATATGTAACAGACTGCATAATTGTCCCTACAGCATACCCTTAACTCTATCAATCTCTCACTTGCACTTGGGGGTCAATTATGGAGTTCCACTCCAACTTCTCCAATCGGTTTTCTCAAAACCAATGAACGGATATGCTATTATGTTTTAATTTTTTACTTTGTCGATCAACTCTCACCAATGTTGATAATATACTTTTATCATGTTGAATAATTCAAAGTATGTCTCTTAACTTCTAGGAAGCTCTAAGTTCTATTATAAAACATTCGTGACATTGTTCTCATATAACAATGTTAAGGAATTCTCAACATTTGAAATTACCTTCAGCTTAGATATAAATTTGTGCATTTACATTTATATAGTTTATTTTTATTGCGGTGCTATACAAGGCAATGTACTTAGTCTTTTTCAATGTAGCCCAATACCACTTCTAAAAATTTGAGTTCGAACACTCCTTCATAAGAAGTTTTTTGTCTCTATAACTCTAGTATTTTATAAATATAAAAGAAAACTTCAAACAACCATTTAGTGATATCAATTTGGGTTTGATATTTGCTTCATGTATCAAATACACAAACAAATCACGATATCATAGACAGTATAAAATGTATGATAATTCGTATTGCCAATACATAAGGAATACTTCTTATATGTTTTTGTGTTAAACATTTTAATAAAGGCATGTCATTTGGGACATTTATCTTTTATACTTGTTATAGAAGATGTCATTTACAAATCCAACGTCGAGTATTAAAACAGCTAAGGCTGACTTTTTATTAGGTACATCGTTAAAAAATTAGCAACATGTTCTTTATTTATAGTTTAGAAATAACAATATGCCTTTTAATGCTCTTTCTTATGAACACACACTTTCTTTTCATTTTGATTGATAATAACACCTATTTAATTTTGATGATTTTCTAAATGATACTTTCGTACCCATCCTCGGATCGTATTCGAAAACTCACAAACTCAATATTGCTCCAACTGACTTCGAGGCACTTTGGTTATTATGTGTAAACTGTTTACTCTAAGTCATTATTTAGAATTTTCTATCTCAGCACATATGTACCAAAATATAAAGTCATGCTATATGATAATTTTGTAGGTAAAATCCAGACCCACTTGAGCACATTGAATCCTGAATCTGTTCAACAATTGAAATTTACGGTATTATGCATATCAATGTGGCTCACCATATACCAAAGCATTTCGCTTCTCTTAAAGACATATTTTGTACCAACCCGCGACGGAAAAGGCCTAAATTTCGACATACAAAAGGCCTATTGATACTTAGGCACATTCTAAGGTTGGTTGTTGGTTGGAAAAAAATAACAATGTGAAGCGATAACAATTCTTTCAAAGCTCACAGTAAATGAAATAAAATACAATAGAAATATGTACCTATTTATTTCAAAATCATAAAACGTCAAAAATGCAAAATACCATAAAAAATATAATATATGATCTGTTACAACATTTGTCTAAATACATGGGTATAACATGGAAACACCACAAAGTTTATAATAATAATTTCCACAAGCCAAGCTACTCCACCTTCAAGCATCGTCATCGCCATCACTCTATGCTTAACCTGTGTTGTAATAAGGAGAGAGTCTCAACAATAAATGTCTAGTGAATAAAAATCTCGTGTCTTACCTTTCCAGTACTTGGACAGTATATTTCAAAACAAGAATACGCATATGTACATAAAACCATTTAATACTTCTTATAAGGAAAGAATATGTGTCCACAATCAACCACTTAATATCTTCCACTCCAAAGCAGGTTTCTAAAATCACATAACCCAAATCCCACGTCATAAATGTCTAACAATGCGAGAGATAGATTGCATATGCAAGTATATGATTTTTGTTTGATGGTAATAAACATATATATGTATTCACTTAAATGTATTTGTTAATGTACTATTTTATTTTTAACACAATTAAATAAATATTAGTTGAATAAAATAAATAACATAGAATTTAAATTCAAACAGATATTTTATTCAAACAAATACTTTATTACAAGTTTAAATAGTACAAATTTGAGCTCTCACTATATATATATATATATATACACACATACATACATACAACATTTCAAATTACAATTCAATTTGTCACTATACATTTATCATTTACATTTGCACATCACTATATATCACTCGTTCACTCGTATTTGTCTTCAAATCTATTTCAGATTGAATCCGACATCTGAGCTATCTACAAAATAAACACTGACACGGTAAAATTGAAAATGAAATATTTTTGCAATGTAAAATAAAATTTGTTTCTGAAAATATTATTTGCCTTAGATATTTGGGTTATTCGTCATCATATTTATTTTGAATTCATCATATACGAACAGCCTGCGACATGCACAATGTATCACTGTACATGCCACAAGGCCGTGCACATCGATATACACTTGATAAAACTGTAGGGACAGGTGAGCACAAGGTCAAACCCAATCAAAAGCTAGATTCAACTCAAGTACAAATATTCAGGTGCAATAAAAATAAAGCCATGACAGAGCACAAGGTCAAACCCAAACTACAAGCTGGATTCAATACAGGTGCAATCCAAATGTACAATTCGATAAAATGGCCAGGAGCAACACAGGCATTGATGTACACATGAAGATAAATTCCAAAATCACAATGAATCTGTATAAAAAGAGGTGGCTGCAGTAAAAAGGTACATGACTTGAAAATAGACAACGTAAACCCAAGTGTGCACAAGTAAAGCTTTGAAACAATTGAAATGACAACATCTGTTCAAACAGTAAGTTCATAAGCGACTATGGACAAAGCAACTAAAATCAAGTGCACGTATGAAGTGTGCACCAAACAGTTTGACTGCTCAGGCTAGTGGCATGGTACAAAGGCCAGAAAATCAAAATGTACAACCCAAACTGATTGGTAAAACCATAATGCAATTCATCACAAATATGCAAAGCGCCAATGGAGAAAGTCATATACAACCAGACTACAATGAACCAGACCAAATCGAGCTAGTCCATATACATAAAGACTGCACAGACTAAGTTAATGAACACAGCAATTCGAACTAGACCAAATATATATGAACTCAATGCACATGACCCCAATGAGACAGCAAGCACATGAAATCAATGTGCGTACTTACAAAACACACCAGACTCGATTTCAAGTGAAACAAGTCCAGCTACCACATGAAAGCAAGTAGTTGAAGTAACAACAGTCTAGCTCACACGTGAATGCAACCAGAAAACAATGAAGGATGGTCAGATGTGGAATCAGAAAAGAATAAAAACTCAAAGGAAGTTTCAAAAGAACAAGACCACATAAGGGCGGCAACAAGGAAATAGAAAGCACTTTGAGTTCATATGCAAAAACAGTTCACAACACTTCAAAATGGAAAACAGAGCTAAACCAGAACCGGAAACAAGTCAATGCAAACTACAGCAGAGGCACACTGGAATATGCAATGCAACCCAAAGTAAATGCAAACACATAGACATATGCATATGCAACTACATGGTGTAACAAACATACATATACATATATACATATGCAAATACACACACATATATATACAGTGCACATGCAACCAGGACCAGTGACAGTGACCAAGGCAAAAAATCAAACACTTCAAATTATCACAAATGTCAAATGGTCGACGTTAATTTGCGGTTACAAAAATCAAAGCCGTGATGAACAAGAAAAAATCGATCAATTCCTAAAGCAAATGCAAAGCCATGGTGACTAAGGCAAGTAAAATGAACAAGCCAAGATAAATCAACATCGTTAAAGCAATTCAAAGCTGTGATAATCAAGTAAATGGAAATTTTACGAATTGAAAAAGTCAGAGAAATATCAAGCATTCAAGCATAATCGAATGACTGAGCTAAAATCATCAAACGATTTCAAAAATATATTCGAAGGAAAATTTAGGGTTTTCAACCCTATAAAACCCTTTAACATCTTCGACAATCGATCGTTCGAGTTCAAGACAAACATTTAGGGTATACTCTTAAAATCATAATCAATTCAATAACTCGAATAGAAAATCGAGCACAATCGAAATCGAAAAAGAACATTACGTACCAATTTTTCAACCAAGTATACATGCTCGCCAAATTTTGAAGCAGCCAAGGCTGAGAAAAGAACAAGATCGAAGAAGCATCAATTGAAGTTCAACAGTAGATCGATCAACAAAGTTGGCTTCTTCAAATTTGCAAAGCCCTAAATCTGAAAGAGGAACAAACTAAGAAAAAATAGGATACGAACCGAAATTATAAAAGAAAAGGAGGGATATTTGTTTATCACTATTTTGGGCCAAATTAAATAGCTTTGGGCTTACTTTATTTAAAAATAGGGTTTTGCTTTTATATTGTTTTTAAATTTTGTATTTCACTTTTAAACTTTTGTAAAGTCTAGTCGTGTAGCTAGGAGATGAACTACAGTGGTGTAATTACAGAATTCGCAACTTAGTGGCTGAGTTGTGCTAGGGTTTTGAGCGTAGAGTTAGGTTAGTCGATAGCAGATGTCGTGGGTTTACGTGTTTAAGCGTCTGACTACTTAATTTCTAGTAGAAACCTTTGGGGGTAGCACGTAGACAGGGTTTGCCGAAGCTGGGTAAATCTATTTTGTTCTATTTATGTTTTTTTATATTCTATTTTTATCTACGTTGCTATTATTATGCTATTATCAGTGCAGTAATTATTTTATATACTTCTGCATTAAATTTTTATAACTATTAGTATCACCCTTTTCACTCCATTCTAGGGTGAAATCGATCCTACAAGTGGTATCGGAGCGAGAAACAAAAGTCAATTTTTGTTTCAAAAATTCGATTTTTCAAAAACCAATTTTTGTTTTACAAATTTGAATTTTTAAAATGTCTTCTTTTAATGCTTTTGCTAAGGGTTGGTCTAGTATTATTCCTCTTATTTTTGATGGAACGGATTTTTTAAATTGAAAATTAAAAATGGAATTTTATTTTAAATCTATTAATTTTAAATGTTGGGATATTATTGAAAATGGGTGAGATACAATAGACGAGAAAAATACTTCGATTAATGCGCTTGCTATGCATATACTATATTCTCAAATTAATCAACATAATTTTAACTTTATCCCTCATTGTGAAAATGCATAGGAAATCTGGAATACCTTTGATGCAATATATAGTGCAAAAGTCAACAACCGAGAGAAATCCCTCATAATCAACTCAGTTAAAGAAACGTGCTTGACAGGATTGGCAAAAGGAAGTAGTGAAGAAGAATCAATAGCCGATGAGATAAGTGATTTTCCATTCAATGATTTAGTTCTCTTATTCCAAAAATTAATTGAAAATAATAAAGCTCTTGAGTTGAAAAATATTAAATTGAAAAGGGAACAAGCTAAACTTCATCATAAAAATAATGATTTGGAAAATGGGCTTAAAAATATTAAGAAAAATAAAAATTCTAATCGCAAAAGGTGTTTGAACCATGAGAAAGAATTTGCCTGTTTTCACGAAAACTTTCAAAAATTAGAAAACGAAATTTTAATGCAGGAGAAAAACAAAACTGAGTTGATTTTTAAAAACCACATTTTGCAAAAAGAGTTGAATAGCTTTAAGAAGTTAGAAATTTCTAAATGTGCAATTTTCGAAAAGAAATTAAATGAGATCAACGAAAATTTCAAAACCTTTGAAAAAGAAAACGCGAGTTTGAGCAAATCTGAAATTATTCGATTAAATCATGAGTTTGAAAAGGAAATTGAAAAAATCAAGGATTTTGAAAAAAAATGAATTTAAAAAACTCCAACTCTTTGAAATTGAGATGCTTGAAATTGAGACTAAAGTTAGAGAGCTTAAAAATGAAAATATGGACTTGAAAATGAAGAATTTTGAAAAGAGAGATTGTACCATTAGTCGTTGTTCGAATCTAATAAATGAAATAAACTTTTAAAATCCAAAATTAATAAACTTCAATTGGTTACTTGAAAATTTTTCACTAGAGATAAATCATTTAATGTAACGACCCGCTATTTTGGACCATTCAAATCGACAATAAAACCATACATATCTGACTTGAATAATTCGAAATACCGAATTGTTAATTAAAATTTGGGCTGTTACACTTAAAATATATAGTAAATAAATCAATCACAGATCACAGAGTAATATAATGCAGCAGAATAGATAAAGAATAGTAGTTCATGAAGCTACTATATACATTAGAGTTATAAAATACAACCGAATAGTTCAAATGCAGTGAAGTCTCCAATGCAACAGATGACTTCTCTGAACCAATCAACTGGAAAGGCTGGAATCTGAATCGATAGTTGGATTTCCAAATGAAGCTCCGAACTTCAAAGGTGAGTCTCAAATGCTGTATCACTCAGTCTGACCCGAGCGTAAAGCAAAACACAAAACACTCGAGTCAGGATTAACATTCTTATATCAATAAATCCAACTCAAGTGAAATATCAACGGAAATACAAATAACTTAAAGGATGTTTGGGATAACCATCATCTAAGGGTCCATGGAACTTTCTACAATGTAGAAATATACACTATAACACCGTGGTCATTTCAGCTTAATTTATACTTCAAAACCAAATCTCATTTTCACTTCAAATATCTCTATATTTCCCAAAATAGTATTTATATATATTAAATAATTCATACAGTGAAGTATTTTCAATTTCCTCAACTTAACAAATCGTTCCAACATCAAACCGACCTTCCCATTCAAAATAAATTCAATCTCAATTTATCAATTTAAATTCAACTCAATTTCTAACCACTTAAATTTTATCGATCTCAAATTCGGATTTATAATCACAAATACCCCTTTATATTTCCATATATTTCAAAACTTTAAGTATTCAACGTTTCATCTAAATTTTCATTCAATTTAGTTTTCTAAATAATAAATTCAAATTTAGTTCAACCTAAATTTTCATTTTAATTCAATTTAGTTGCTAAATAATAAATTCAACTACGTTGATTTCAAATACAGATACGAATCTCAACTTAAACCATTTATATTCCAATATAGTTCAAGGCTTTAATATTTAAATGTTCTATATAACAGTTTCATATAGATCTCGATTTAACCTCATTATTATTTAGTCTTGAAACACTCCCTTATTAGATTCAATATCATTTAAGTAACCTTAAATTACATTTTACTCAATATTTTCTTTAATTTATTTAAACGTGAAATATTCATTAAATCACTTAAATCAAAAATCCAATTATAAAATCATACCCTTTAAATTTCCCATTCAAAATTTCAAATCGATTTAATTAAATAAATCCTTATTTAAATACCATTTTTATAAACCCAAATTTATCTCCCAATCTTAATTATTCAATTTATTACAAGAGAATCTATTTGAAATATAGATTTACATAAATACTTAACCATATTATATGTAATTAATCAATCTAATTTAAATCAAATATTACTACTAAATCTATATATACAATTTTCATTTATATAATATCTTAAGAATCAAATTTATTAAACCATGTATTTCTTTCCAAAATTATAGAAATTATTTTCAAAATATTTATATGGACCAACGGTGTCTGTATATATTTCCTATCATATAGTCAAGTGCTACGGATATTTATCATTTCAATCCGTATACTAAATATATACGGGTGGATATCATTTCAACCCGTAATCCCAAATTCAATTTAAATGAAAATCGCTTGGGTTTATCATTTCAACTCATAACTATTTTCTCCTATTCTAAAGTCTGTTCGGGTATGTATCATTTCAACCCATAGTTATTTCTAAACTACAGGGAACTTGCAGAGTGATAACAGAAAATACAATAAAATAACAGGCATATATCATCAATAACAATATAATAATAAACAACAGGATATGGTGTCATATCCCGCAGGTGAACGGTTACAGATAATAGCACATATAACAAATTTAAATAACTACAGCAGCATATTTCAATTGTCGTTTCAATTGAAATCAAATTTAATGAATAAAAAAATGTTAATCGTGAGTGATTGCTCACCTTTCAAGGCTAGAGAATATAGAAGGAGACATGGATACGCACACTGATACAGACACTGAAATTAATTTTCAAATCCAAGCAAAGCAAAATCGGCATGTGTAACGACCCAGTATTTTCAACCATTCGCATCCGCACATGTCGGACTTGAATTGTTCAAAATACCGTGTTGTAAATAAAATTTGGCAAATTTCAAAATATACAGTAAATAATTAATCATAGAATCACAGACACAGAATCAGAATACTCGCAGCGGAATTTAAAATACTTAGTGGTTCATGAAGCCACTATAAATAGTCTCAATCAAATAAAAATTACATAGTCTTTAATCCAAATATAGTTTTAAATCATCAGTAGAACAATCCAAATGTCCACTAGTCTTGATTTCAAAAATTTAGATAAAGAACTTGGAAGGAAGTTTGCCAGCAGCTTGAAAGTGATCTACAGAAATCCTAGCTCCGGGATGAAAACTGAACTGCAACTCAGGCTGACCCGAGCGTAAAATAAAACATAAACACTCGAGTCAGGACATACATACTTATATAGTGTAAGCTAATTCAAGTGTACTGTAATATAGAGCAAATAACTTAAATGATGCTTGGGACCGCCCATCCTCTAAGGATCCGTTAAACTATTTACTATGTAGTAATATTCGCTATTATAATAATGTCTATTAGTAAAATAAACTTACTTTTAAATAGCGTTAAGGCTTTACATTTTCCACCTTAACACGTAATATATTCCCATAGTCTATACAGTACCGTGATCTCCCCCGTACTGGGCGTCGTCAGAGGGCACTCCATAGGTATGGTACAAAACCAAAATCGTATAAGGCGCGCTAGGGTAGGAGACACGGCACAACTAGGCAATGCCAGGGTATATATACCAATTACGCTTCCGGACCGATGGAAACGCGTAGCCGCAGCTACCGCCCACCTCGAACAACACTCCCAAATCAAAGGTGCGCACCAAACAATCACAAAAGCAATAGAATGGCATACGAAGAAGTGCGTCCGATCAGAGGTGCTACCTCATTAATCCGTCAATCGCTCCTGTTTTAGCCACCTTATGCCAACTCACGGGAGTCGGGTCCACGTATTTACCTCAAGAAAACGTCACCACCATCCTACTTCATTCTGGAATCTCCACCGCGTACATGGTTGTCAAAGTGGTTTTCGGTATCGACGGAGAGTATGCCAGATATCCGATCCCGGTCTCTTTAACAACCAAACGTTATTATAACCCGTGGTTACAACTTTTAAAAAAAATGGTATTTATACTTTAAAAATCAAAATAAATTTCAAATACATTTCAATATCATAATATCCTTTCAAACATCATTTATTTAAACATCAGTCATTTCATTTAATATAAAATACCATTTAAATCTATTCAATTTATTTAGGAATTAATTGCCTTTCAACTCACATTTAAAAGGTTAAATTCTTCCATTTAAAACCATTTAAAGTCAATTCCATATTCTTATTTATTCATATTATATTCCAAAATTTAAGCCTTTTTTTCCAAAGATTATTTCCATAAATTTTATTAAAACAATCAAAATTCAGTTTCCGTAGCACTTATAAAATGCTACCTAAAGTTATAGGTTAAAACAGTCTATGTACAAAAGATAGCATTTAAGTGCTGTAATTTATTAACTTAACCGTTAAGTTTTAAATTCCCAAAATAAAACTTAATATCAATTATTTTACTTAACTAAAATCTCACTTTTAACAAAAATTCAGAATTTTCCAAAATAAGTTATACTCCAAAATTTCACATAAATATTCATTTATTTAACATTTGACTCATTCAAAAATCATTATAAATACAAAAAAATCCTTCAAATACATTTAAACCAGAAAATTATAAACTTTCTATTTAAAAATATTTTTTTAAAACATTTCATAAAAATATTATATAAACCACGGGTCTGTATATAGTTTTCTAGCCTAGGTCGAGTGATACGGATATATATCATTTCAATCCGCAATTTACAAAAACCCCGGGTTCTATCATTTCAAACCCGCAATCCCAAGTTAAATATTTAAAATTAAATAATTAAATAAATAAATGAATAAATAATTATCGTACAGGCCTATCATTTCAGCCTATAACGATCTCAAATTTACAGGGAACTTGCAGTGATGATTTAACAGTAAATAAGCATTAAATAGTATAACTGCAATAATATAAAATAAATAAACAACTGATGATGTGTCAATTAATAATGGGGTTTAACATCATACGCTTATATGACAGGCAGATAAAATTTAAATAAAAGTTTACAATTACACTTGTGATAAATTCACAGATATATAGGTATGTTTGTCTGGTGAGAAATACTCACCTGAATGCTGCAGAAAGTTTGATTTCCAACGATGGTAACACTTGGAAAAAAAGAAAACGCACAGAAGCACGATCAAACTAATGCAGAGGCTGCGACCAGATTTATATTTTGAAAAGGGAACGAATCAAAACTAAGAAAAATTTTAACCCGAAATTCTCAAAACAAAAGGGAACGAATGGAAATAAATTTGCCCCATAGGCTCGACTACTCCACCACACGGTTAGACTACGTTCTCAAAGCTCGGTTCAAAAATTTGCCCGTTACTTACTTTCACCCCTTTTTATTTCTACAAGTGGCGGAAACACTAATAATTTAAATCTAATTCTCGGCATCATAAAAGAATTTTATGCGCATAACGTTGATAATACATATACACTCACAATACAAATTATATGAACACTTCTTCACTAGTACAAAAACCCTCCTACAGCCGATTCTTATATTTGCTTATTCAATTATTATTATTAATTATTTTCCTTCTCTAACTTCTGTTGCAACCTAGTTTGGACACTTATGACCCACACGCATACTTTCTCCTCCATTCATATTTTTTTTATTCTACTCTATTATATTTTGGGTAAAGTTTAAATTTTATTTCTAAAATAAATTGGTCAAATTCACTACTGAAAATCTTGAAGGATGACTAGATGACATAAAACCTTAGTTATCAGTTTATGAAAAATTTTCATGCAATTTTATTTGGAGGAGAGGCTGACATCAGTGGTAAAGGAGGAGGGCAGGGATATAGTGGTGAAGGAGGAGTCATAGCCTAAGGTGGTGGAGTTTTAAGCCTTTGCGTGAACAAAAAAAGAGAAAAAAATGGAAATAAAGAAGAAGAAAGCAAAGGAGGAAGAAGGAAAAATATAAACATAGGCAATACCTGATGCTGCATAAGTGAAGAAGCTGAGATGAAATGAAAAATTATGTGAGGCTTGAATTTATAGGAGAATATTGGGTTGCTTTGTATGCAAGGAAATGGTGAATGAGATCAGGGAACAAATATATGCAGAGGTTATTGATTTTTCCAGAGGAGATTTTTTTTTCCGTGAATAAAGTGTAGATAAATGGTAAGGTAGGATAAATTTCGAAGCTAAAATGCACATTCTTTTTTATTTCTTCTCAGAGGATATTTGCGTGATTTAAGGTGAACAAAAATAGGAAGGAAATAAATTTTTAAATTAACTGCACGGTGGCTTGGATTTACACAAAGAAACAGACAGGAATATTAGGCAACATTTGTACACGTTTCTTTTCTCCTTTAAAAATTTTGGAAATAATTACGTTTATAAATAAGAAGAAACGGTAAAGTTTTGGCAAAGATTTTATGACAAATTTAAACAGATATTGAATGCGTTGATAAATTTTTGGCAAAGATAAAATTTTGATTTGAACGTGTAAAAGAAGGAAGTTGCGTGATTTTCTTTGATTTTTCAGAAATCTCGTTCTACATGTGAGGAAATAAATTTCTTTCATTGATTGCAAACGTTTCCAATGGCAAGCGATTTATTTTGTAAATGCATACTTACATGCACGAAATTAGGAAGAGGAAAAACAAAATATCTAGGAAATATTTGCTCTTGCTTTAAATAAGAAGTAATTGTGACTGGGGTGGAGAAACAGCAAGAATTTATTGCAGAGAATGGTAAAAGGAAATCACAGATTATATACCTATTAACCAAATGAAGTTGTACATGAATTTGAAATTTTTATAATCAGCACTGATTTATAAAGAAACGGCAAAGTTTTACTAGACAAAGATTTATACCAAATTTAAAGCAAATTGAATGCGTTGATTTTTATTATCAATACGTTTTCCTATATACGTTATTTATACCATTAAATATCGTACCCTCTTAAATGCGAAATTATCAGTTTATTAATATGCTATAAATTCTTAACATTTATTACTAAATTAAAAAGATAAAACTTTGGTTACATCTCTCTCTGATTCTTTTTTTTTTGAATTACCTAGAGAACCAAGCTTCGCTTGTAAACTCTAGGGAAGCATGTGCCTGCCAAACACATATTTCGGGTACTTGTTACAGGGTTGTCAGTTTCGGGGTTCGAACTCGTGACCTTTGATCACGCAGTCCGGACCATCAACAAACTGCGCCAACCATGTTGGCTCTCTCTGATTCTTATTACCATTAAAAGGCGATTTATTATCCAAATGGACCAAATATTACAAATTTTTAAAGCAAGTATATAATCCAATTTTTTTTATTAAAATTCCCATTTAGAGTTATCCTTAAACAAAGTGAAACTTTCATTTATTATTTAGCATTTTGGAAATGATTTGATCAAATTAAAATATATATAAATTGGGAAGTAAATTTTACTGGAAAGAGAAAAATAAACGTAAGAAATATGGGTAAAGAGAAAACGCATATGAAATAGGCAAGCAGATAGGAGAATGGATACTGCGCATGACTGAGATTTAGGAGAAAATTGTGTTTTGAAAAATGCAAGAAATAAATTTTGTTGAATGGAAAAAATCTATGGAAATCAAATTTTTAAAGCAATGCGTTGAATTTAGAGGCAACATACTTGATTTGAACGCTAGAATATTCCTTCCCTCTAAAAACACATGCCACTGATAAATTTACTCATTTACACTAAGGTCATATTTTTAAGAATGTGTACAATAGCCATAATATTTTATGCCCAAAATATACCAAAATAACGGATTAAAATTCTATACGTTTTCTTATATATATATACTGTATTTATTTCCTAAATTTACGCGCTCTTTAAACGCGTAATTACCCAGTTCATTTATACACTAAAAAAAAATTTAAAATTTACTACTTAAATGGAATAAAATTTGTTTACATTTTTTTCTTTTGATCTATTTACCATTGACAAAGAAATGTATTATTCAAAATATGACTTAACTTTAAAAGGTAGATAATCCATTTTATAGCTAAGGTAAAAATTATTGTGTTGTTTTAACAGTCCAGAAAAATAGAAAATTGGCGAACGTTTATAAAATTGAACAAAGAAAAGTGTTGATTCTTAGAGTAAAGAAACGGAAAAGAATATTTGATTTGAACGTTATTGAAAAATCAATGGGTTTTATTTATTAAATATGTGGAGTCAACGGAAAGAAAATTTATTCCTTTCCCACTTAAAATGCATGTATATTGATTTATTTGATTATTTATATCCAAGGTAATAAATTTAGACGCGTGAAAAACCGATGCAAAACACGCGTCCAGTTTCACAATAAAAGTGACGCTTTTTTAAATTTATGCGTTCTCTTATGTAGTAAATACACGTTAAAAATATTCCATCAATAACACGCATTTTAAACGCGTAATTAAATAGTTTATTTATACACTAAATTTTTTTCAAATCTTATTTAATCAAAACTTGATTTTGCTAGAAATTAAGTTATTTACCATCTTTGACAAAAAACCCAAATTTCCAATTAAAGTTAATTCTTAACCACGTCAAAATTTTAGAGATCTTATTATTTAATTAAAAATATGGTCAATTGTTTTTTTTTATATAATCACATTGAAATTTAGATTTTTATATAATAAACCCCAAAGTTTTAAAAATACAAGTGAAAAATACTTGTTAAAAATTTGGGCTGTTACACTCTCCCCCACTCAGAACTTTTCGTCCTCGAAAAGGAAGAAGGTAGGGGAATAGAAACAACCTGAAAGAAAACTAAATTGAAACTTAAATTAGAATCATTAATCTAAACAAGAAAAATTCAATTTTAAATTAATCATTGATTTCATCTATTTATACTTAAAATTTTAACATTTATTTATTTACATATTTACTTGTATAATATCCCTACACTTAAAAAATCATTTTTTTATCCAAATTTTACACAAGGTATTATAACATTCTAATTTAAAATGTTTAATTTTAATCCAAATTTGAAATGGTAATTTAACTTAATTGTTAAAGTGAATTTACCATTTCCCAAAATAAACTAAATTCCCCATTTAGTTTCTTCTTTATTCCAAACTATAATTAAATTTATTTCTCTCAATATATTTTTCTCGTCTATGTCAAATATGTTTACACTTATTACAACTGTTTAAATTTATTCTTAGTTCCTTAACATCATTTTATATTGAAAATTATTCCATTACCCTTTTATTTTATTTACCTCTGTTAATCTTTTTATAACTAGAATTTAAATGTATAACATTTATTATAACCACTCAAATTTTATTTATAAATCTTTTTATATTATCCAATTACATTGTTAACTTTTGAAAATCAAGGTAGGTTATATTGAAATGAAATTGAGTATTATACAAATAAAACTTTCAAATTCAATTATCTCAAGTTGGAATCATTTATTCAAAAATTTGATTTTTTTATTCCTCAAGATAAAATTTAAGAATTAAAACCCAAATAAATATATGTACATAATATGTCAAATCAAATTTAAATCATATATCTATATATTATAAATCAAGTCATATTTTAGAGATTCAAATCAATTAAATTCTCAAGGTAACACTGTAGCCAGACTACAGAATGGTCTTTTTACTTCGAAACTCGAAAATGAATGTCGATGATGTTGCTGTCATCATCGAAATATTTCCTAGCGACAAGGAGAAGAGCACTGATTTTTAAACCTTTAAAATTCTTTGGAAACAAATTTTTATTCAAAAATATTTTAAATAATATCTCCCTTTAAAATTTTAAACACAAGGTTTGAAACCATCGAAAATTGAATTCTCAAGTTCTGGTTTTAAATTCATTTCTGTTTCCAAATTAATTTATAACCATTTGTTTATATTCAATTATTTATATTAGACAAAACACATGGTCTATAAAACCATAAATAAAATCAAAACTATTATCTCTTGACAACTAGTTAAATTAATTATAAAATTCTGAAAATTATACTTATATATAATATTAGATTTTTCCCAAATATAGAGATTCAAATTTGATGGATTCAAATCAAAGAGAATTTTGATTTAAAGATAAATTGGAATCAGAAGATCCGATGATTAAATAACAGAACAAGGAACTAGATAAGTTTATATAAATCGCGGGCAACCTTAACCTGGTCAACCGTGACTTAAAGAGTCAGATCGAATGTAGATTTACCATTCGATCCGAAGAAATAGAGTTCGGAATAACCAAAGATACTAGCATCTAAACCGAGGTTAAATATAAATCTTTGGTGAATCAATGCTAATAGTAAAGGAGTTTCACCCCTTTATTAGAATATTGGCGAGACCGCCAATTCACTATAAAGATCATCCGAAGTGGAGTTATGGGATATTCCAGAATCGAAAGAAAATGAATAGTGAGGGACACGAATGAACTTCGGAACCGCAGGGAATGTTCCAAAATTCGAAAAGGAAGAGATTCAAGCTCAAATGAAAGTGATTCTGTAAATCAAATTTACCATACATTCTAAGTTTTTTCTAGAGCCAAAGCTCTGATACCGAATGTAACGACCCAGTATTTTCAACCATTCGCATCCGCACATGTCGGACTTGAATTATTCAAAATACCGCGTTGTAAATAAAATTTGAAAAATATCAAAATATACAGTAAATAATTAATCACAGAATCACAGACACAGAATCAGAATACTCGCAGCGGAATTTAAAATACTTAGTGGTTCATGAAGCCACTATAAATAGTCTCAATCAAATAAAAATTACATAGTCTTTAATCCAAATATAGTTTTAAATCATCAGTAGAACAATCCAAATGTCCACTAGTCTTGATTTCAAAAAATTAGATAAAGAATTGGGAAGGAAGTTTGCCAGCAGCTTGAAAGTGATCTACAGAAATCCTAGCTCCGGGATGAAAACTGAACTGCAACTCAGGCTGACCCGAGCGTAAAATAAAACATAAACACTCGAGTCAGGACATACATACTTATATAGTGTAAGCTAATTCAAGTGTACTGTAATATAGAGCAAGTAACTTAAAGGATGCTTGAGACCGCCCATCCTCTAAGGATCCGTTAAACTATTTACTATGTAGTAATATTCGCTATTATAATACTGTCTATTAGTAAAATAAACTTACTTTTAAATAGCGTTAATGCTTTACATTTTCCACCTTAACACGTAATATGTTCCCATAGTCTATACAGTACCGTAATCTCCCCCGTACTGGGCGTCGTCAGAGGGCACTCCATAGGTATGGTACAAAACCAAAATCGTATAAGGCGCGCCAGGGTAGGTGACATGGCACAACTAGGCAATGCCAGGGTATATATACCAATTACGCTTCCGGACCGATGGAAACGCGTAGCCGCAGCTACCGCCCACCTCGAACAACACTCCCAAATCAAAGGTGCGCACCAAACAATCACAAAAGCAATAGAATGGCATACGAAGAAGTGTGTCCGATCAGAGGTGCTACCTCATTAATCCGTCAATCGCTCATGTTTTAGCCACCTTATGTCAACTCACGGGAGTCGGGTCCACGTATTTACCTCAAGAAAACATCACCACCATCCTACTTCATTCTGGAATCTCCACCGCGTACACGGTTGTCAAAGTGGTTTTCGGTATCGACGGAGAGTATGCCAGATATCCGATCCCGATCTCTTTAACAACCAAACGTTATTATAACCCGTGGTTACAACTTTTAAAAAAAATGGTATTTATACTTTAAAAATCAAAATAAATTTCAAATGCATTTCAATATCATAATATCCTTTCAAACATCATTTATTTAAACATCAGTCATTTCATTTAATATAAAATATCATTTAAATCTATTCAATTTATTTAGGAATTAATTGCCTTTCAACTCACATTTAAAAGTTAAATTCTTTCATTTAAAACCATTTAAAGTCAATTCCTTATTCTTATTTATTCATATTATATTCCAAAATTTAAGCCTTTTTTTTCCAAAGATTATTTCCATAAATTTTATTAAAACAATCAAAATTCAGTTTCCGTAGCACTTATAAAATGCTACCTAAAGTTATAGGTTAAAACAGTCTATTTACAAAAGACAGCATTTAAGTGCTGTAATTTATTAACTTAACCATTAAGTTTTAAATTCCCAAAATAAAACTTAATATCAATTATTTTACTTAACTAAAATCTCACTTTTAAAAAAAATTCAGAATTTTCCAAAATAAGTTATACTCCAAAATTTCACATAAACATTCATTTATTTAACATTTGACTCATTCAAAAATCATTATAAATAAAAAAAATCCTTCAAATACATTTAAACCAGAAAATTATAAACTTTCTATTTAAAAATATTTTTTTAAAACATTTCATAAAAATATTATATAAACCACGGGTCTGTATATAGTTTTCTAGCCTAGGTCGAGTGATACGGATATATATCATTTCAATCCGCAATTTACAAAAACCCCGGGTTCTATCATTTCAAACCCGCAATCCCAAGTTAAATATTTAAAATTAAACAATTAAATAAATAAATGAATAAATAATTATCGTACAGGCCTATCATTTCAGCCTATAACGATCTCAAATTTACAGGGAACTTGCAGTGATGATTTAACAGTAAATAAGCATTAAATAGTATAACTGCAATAATATAAAATAAATAAACAACTGATGATGTGTCAATTAATAATGGGGTTTAACATCATACGCTTATATGACAGGCAGATAAAATTTAAATAAAAGTTTACAATTACACTTGTGATAAATTCACAGATATATAGGTATGTTTGTCTGGTGAGAAATACTCACCTGAATGCTGCAGAAAGTTTGATTTCCAACGATGGTAACACTTGGAAAAAAAGAAAACGCACAGAAGCACGATCAAACTAATGCAGAGGCTGCGACCAGATTTATATTTTGAAAAGGGAACGAATCAAAACTAAGAAAAATTTTAACCCGAAATTCTCAAAACAAAAGGGAACGAATGGAAATAAATTTGCCCCATAGGCTCGACTACTCCACCACACGGTTAGACTACGTTCTCAAAGCTCGGTTCAAAAATTTGCCCGTTACTTACTTTCACCCCTTTTTATTTCTACAAGTGGCGGAAACACTAATAATTTAAATCTAATTCTCGGCATCATAAAAGAATTTTATGCGCATAACGTTGATAATATATATACACTCACAATACAAATTATATGAACACTTCTTCACTAGTACAAAAACCCTCCTACAGCCGATTCTTATATTTGCTTATTCAATTATTATTATTAATTATTTTCCTTCTCTAACTACTGTTGCAACCTAGTTTGGACACTTATGACCCACACGCATACTTTCTCCTCCATTCATATTTTTTTTATTCTACTCTATTATATTTTGGGTAAAGTTTAAATTTTATTTCTAAAATAAATTGGTCAAATTCACTACTGAAAATCTTGAAGGATGACTAGATGACATAAAACCTTAGTTATCAGTTTATGAAAAAATTTCGTGCAATTTTATTTGGAGGAGAGGCTGACATCAGTGGTAAAGGAGGAGGGCAGGGATATAGTGGTGAAGGAGGAGTCATAGCCTAAGGTGGTGGAATTTTAAGCCTTTGCGTGAACAAAAAAAGAGAAAAAAATGGAAATAAAGAAGAAGAAAGCAAAGGAGGAAGAAGGAAAAATATAAACATAGGCCATACCTGATGCTGCATGCGAGAAGAAGCTGAGATGAAATGAAAAATTATGTGAGGCTTGAATTTATAGGAGAATATTGGGTTGCTTTATATGCAAGGAAATGGTGAATGAGATCAGGGAACAAATATATGCAGAGGTTATTGATTTTTCCAGAGGAGAATTTTTTTTTCGTGAATTAAGTGTAGATAAATGGTAAGGTAGGATAAATTTCGAAGCTAAAATGCACATTCTTTTTTATTTCTTCTCAGAGGATATTTGCGTGATTTAAGGTGAACAAAAATAGGAAGGAAAAAACTTTTAAATTAACTGCACGGTGGCTTGGATTTACACAAAGAAACAGACAGGAATATTAGGCAACATTTGTACACGTTTCTTTTCTCCTTTAAAAATTATGGAAATAATTACGTTTATTAAAAAGAAGAAACGGTAAAGTTTTGGCAAAGATTTTATGACAAATTTAAACAGATATTGAATGCGTTGATAAATTTTTGGCAAAGATAAAATTTTGATTTGAACGTGTAAAAGAAGGAAGCTGCGTGATTTTCTTTGATTTTTCAGAAATCTCGTTCTACAAGTGAGGAAATAAATTTCTTTCATTGATTGCAAACGTTTCCAATGGCAAGCATTTTATTTTGTAAATGCATTCTTACATGCACGAAATTAGGAAGAGGAAAAACAAAATATCTAGGAAATATTTGCTCTTGCTTTAAATAAGAACTAAATGTGACTGGGGTGGAGAAACAACAAGAATTTATTGCTGAGAATGGTAAAAGGAAATCACAGATTATATACCTATTAACCAAATGAAGTTGTACATGGATTTGAAATTTTTATAATCAGCATTGATTTATAAGAAACGGCAAAGTTTTACTAGACAAAGATTTGTACCAAATTTAAAGCAAATTGAATGCGTTGATTTTTATTATCAATACGTTTTCCTATATACGTTATTTATACCATTAAATATCGTACCCTCTTAAATGCGAAATTATCAGTTTATTAATATGCTATAAATTCTTAACATTTATTACTAAATTAAAAAGATAAAACTTTGGTTACATCTCTCTCTGATTCTTTTTTTTTTTTGAATTACCTAGAGAACCAAGCTTCGCTTGTAAACTCTAGAGAAGTATGTGCCTGCCAAACACATACTTCGGGTACTTGTTACAGGGTTGTCAGTTTCGGGGCTCGAACTCGTGACCTTTGATCACGCAGTCCGGACCATCAACCAACTGCGCCAACCCTGTTGGCTCTCTCTGATTCTTATTACCATTAAAATGCAATTTATTATCCAAATGGACCAAATATTACAAATTTTTGAAGCAAGTATATAATCCAAATTTTTTTTTATTAAAATTCCCATTTAGAGTTATCCTTAAACAAAGTGAAACTTTCATTTATTATTTAGAATTTTGGAAATGATTTGATCAAATTAAAATATATATAAATTGGGAAGTAAATTTTACTGGAAAGAGAAAAATAAACGTAAGAAATATGGGTAAAGAGAAAACGCATATGAAATAGGCAAGCAGATAGGAGAATGGATACTGCGCATGACTGAGATTTAGGAGAAAATTGTGTTTTGAAAAATGCAAGAAATAAATTTTGTTGAATGGAAAAAATCTATGGAAATCAAATTTTTAAAGCAATGCGTTGAATTTAGAGGCAACATACTTGATTTGAACGCTAGAATATTCCTTCCCTCTAAAAACACATGCCACTGATAAATTTACTCATTTACACTAAGGTCATATTTTTAAGAATGTGTACCATAGCCATAATATTTTATGCCCAATATATACCAAAATAACGGATTAAAATTCTATACGTTTTCTTATATATATATATATATATATATATATATATATATATATATATATATATATATATATATATATATATATACGGTATTTATTCCCTAAATTTACGCGCTCTTTAAACGCGTAATTACCCAGTTCATTTATACACTAAAAAAAATTTAAAATTTACTACTTAAATGGAATAAAATTTGTTTACATTTTTTTCTTCTGATCTATTTACCATTGACAAAGAAATGTATTATTCAAAATATGACTTAACTTTAAAAGGTAGATAATCCATTTTATAGCTAAGGTAAAAATTATTATGTTGTTTTAACAGTCCAGAAAAATAGAAAATTGGCGAACGTTTATAAAATTGAACAAAGAAAAGTGTCGATTCTTAGAGTAAAGAAACGGAAAAAAATATTTGATTTGAACGTTATTGAAAAATCAATGGGTTTTATTTATTAAATATGTGGAGTCAACGGAAAGAAAATTTATTCCTTTCCTACTTAAAATGCATGTATATTGATTTATTTGATTATTTATATCCAAGGTAATAAATTTAGACGCGTGAAAAACCGATGCAAAACACGCGCCCAGTTTCATAATAAAAGTGACGTTTTTTAAATTTACGCGTTCTCTTCTGTAGTAAATATACGTTAAAAATATTCCATCAATAACACGCATTTTAAACGCGTAATTAAATAGTTTATTTATACACTAAATTTTTTTCAAATCTTATTTAATCAAAACTTGATTTTGCTAGAAATTAAGTTATTTACCATCTTTAACAAAAAACCCAAATTTCCAATTAAAGTTAATTCTTAACCACGTCAAAATTTCAGAGATCTTATTATTTAATTAAAAATATGGTCAATTGTTTTTTTTTTTATAATCACTTTAAAATTTAGATTTTTATATAATAAACCCCAAAGTTTTAAAAGTACAAGTGAAAAATACTTGTTAAAAAATTGGGCTGTTACAGCACGAATTCAACGATCAAAGCTGATTGGCTCGAATTGATGAAACGGATCAGATCAGAACTGGAACGATGAAGATAAATGGTATAAGCGAACTTTTATAACCACCTATAACTATATATATATATATATATATATGAAATTTATATTCTAAGTTCAAACATCACAAATTTAATTTACATGCTTTTCAAACATATACATAAATCAATTAATCAATCAAGCTTACATTTTTTTTAAATCAACATGCACTTAAAAAAAAAATACTAACACCTTTATACCAAACTCATATAACTAGTATATATATATTCTCAAACAGATAAAATAAATTTTTAAATATGCATACCTAAAAGAAAACTTTTTTTAATAACTATTTATATATATATATTAAATGTTATATATATATAATTTAAATCCATCCATATTTTTACATTCAATAACATATTATATTCAACTTGTATAAATTTCCAAATTATATATGTGTATTGAAATAATTTATAAAGTAGAGTATTTATAGAATCATCTTAAATCCAAAATAGTATAAATATAATACTGTACATAACCTATATCAACCAAAAAGAACAAAAGTTGACTATTGTTTCTAAAATATGGGCATAAAACACAGACTGCTCATGTATAAACTGAACTAACTCTTATATAACCAGAAACATATTATAGTTATAAATACACATATATATTCATACGTGCTTAAAAAATTTCAAAACGTCAATAAAACTAACTACTGACTCAAAACATCCTATACAACCAGTTGTATAACAAATATATGATATATACTCATCTTAAAATAGTAAAATATAGAATGACAAAATAAAGCAGCCTGGATATAATATATATATGTGACGCACCAGATGTTCAAAATACAGCTATCTTAAACTCATATAATATAAACTTTACATATATAATAACTCGTATTAACATATATCATAAAATTTTATATAAACCTTATAAAATAACTTACTTTATATACTAAATAGAACCTATGCAAGTTAAAATATGTAAGCTAATATAGGCTGCAGCCATTTTAAAAAAAATCAAAATACATTATATACTTAAACAACAATAAATTATGTACACGATACATATTAAAAATTAACTTAGTCTTACTATACATATCAAACTTATGTAAACTTTATATATACACAAAATGTCATTTCTACTAACATATATACACTGTCAAACTCATATATTACTAACATTTACATTGGAAAACAGACATAAATCATTTATACCAAAAAATCCTTTTTTTCATAACATATTTTATAAACATAACATACCAAGCTGTTAACAAACATATTTTGTATAAATATATACTCTGCCAGAATATATAATAATACTATAAAAGCTATATATTTTATATGCAGAAACCATATAGCCTGCATATACCAAACACAAACAACTAATATATATAATAATTTGTACAACATAAACTTATCCAAATATGCAGAAATCATATATACATACCGAAAAATAAATATGTGTTATGAAAATCTATTTCAAACTTATAAATAAAAACTTAAAATAACCAAGCAAATTATATATATACGCTCTAAAACCAACTCAATAGGATACTTGAAATCTTATATAAAATAAAATATACATATAAATCTATGTTTTAACAAACCTTTCGTATGCGTGAATATATATAAAGCTGCAAGTATAAGAAATAGATATAATATATAAAGAAATACTTACATATAAAGAATGAAAGAAGAGATGAAACGGTTGTGGGTAATCGAGCATGCGGTGAATGCGTGGAGCAAAGAGGAATGAGGGGGAGAGTTTTTTTCCCCAGAGAATGAAAAGAAGAAGGAGAGATATGCTTATCATAGGCAATATATATATGCGTTGTTCTTATATTTTTTTTTCATATAGTTAGTACAAGATACGCTAAATTATACAAAAAGTAACGTATCTAAATTTATACGTTATTTATTTATTCTCTACCTATTAATTTATACTATTTATTCTCTACCTATTTAGTTATACGTTTTTATTTATTCTCTACCTATTAATATATACGTTACTTATTCTCTACCTATTAATTTATATGTTTTATTCTCTACCTATTAATTTATACTATTTATTCTCTACCTATTAATTTATACGTTTTATTCTCTACCTATTAATTTATACTATTTATTCTCTACCTATTAATTTATACGTTACTAATTCTCTACCTATTAATTTATACGTTTTCTTGTATGTGTACAAACATTATTTATTCCATCAAATAACGCGCCCTTTAAACGCGAAATTAAACAGTTTATTTATACACAAAGTTTTGGAAATTTATTACTTATATAAAAATAGGATTTGTTTACACATTTACTAAGAAATTTATATTCAGAAATGTATATAAGTAAAATATAAAATATTAAATGTTTAAAAGTATAAAATCAATTATTTTTTTAAAGAACAAAAGGTGAAATAAACGTTGTTACGAATATATTAAATTAAACCAAAAGATTAAAAATTAAAAATTTAAAGATTTATAACTTCAAAAAAAATGTTAAGTTTTAACCAAAATAAGAATTTTAGAATTTTCACACTAATAAAAATCTTGGGTGATTATTTATAATTAAATTTAGACAATCAAATTTTCGAAAAATAAAACCGCAGAGTTATAAATAAAGAATAAGATATTGCTAAAATTTGGGCTGTTACATTTAATATACTCTTAGAAAATCAACTCTTTGAGAATCAAAGGAATGCATTTGGATTTGCAAAAGTGTCAAAATATGAACAAACAACTAATAACACTATTAAAGGGAAAAGTGTGATACCCAAACGCATGAAAACCATATCAATTTGGGTTCCAAAAGGCACGAATATAAAATCCATTAAAGTTAAACAAATCCGGGTGTCAAAAGGAACAAATATAAATAGTTTTGGGTCTCCATAAACATATTTTTCAATTGACTTATAAAAACAAATAGGTCGCAAAAATCTTTTCTCGTGTAGGTGTGGTGGCAGGCTAAGAAATAACAACTGTGTTACCTAGATTCTGGCTATTCAAGGTGCATGAAGGGCGACAAATCAAAGTTCCTTAGCCTAGTATAAAGGTGGCAGAATCAGAATGGGCTATAGGACCGAGGTGATACTAACAATTATAAAAATTTATTGCGGAAGAATATAAAATAATTGTAGCACTGATAATAACAACATAGATATTAGCAGAACATAAAAAGCAGAAAATAGAACACACAGATTTACCCAGCTTCGGCAAAACCCTACCTACGTGTTGCCCCCAAGGTTTCTACTAGAAATTAAGTAGTCAGACGCTTACACACGTAAACTCGCAACACCGTTATCGACTACCCTAACTATACGCTAAAAACTCTACCACAACTCAGCCACTGAGTTGTGAATTCTCGAACTACACCGCCGTAGTTCGTCCCCTAGTCACAAGACTGGAATTACAAAAGTTTAAAAAAAATAAGATTTTAAATAAAGCCCAATTAACAAATATTATAGCCGGCCCAAAGTAGTTAAAGTGAGAAAACTATTTTCCCATTTTCTACATTTATTTCTTCGGCCTGTCTTCTTACTTGCGTTCTGTACTTCGTTCCTCTTTCAGAAAGTTTAGTGCTTTGCTAAATCAAGGCGCCGCTTGAAATCATTCGATTGTAGTGATGAATACTCTTTTGATTTTGGCTTGCTGATCGTTGCTTGCGGCTGCTCCGACTTTTCGACCGCGTATGCTTGGTTTAAAATTGGTATGTGATATTCTTTTTCGATTTTGATTATGCTCGACCTGATTTGAGTTCTGTATTGATGATTTGCTCTGTGATATTGCTTGAACTCGATTGATGTCCATGCCGATTATGTTAATGGTTAAGTAGGGTTTATTTCCCTAAACTTACGTTTGAATTGAATTCGTCTGGTAATTTATTTGCCGTTCGATTTTGCTTAAGTGTTTGCGATTTTATTAGACTAGTTCAATTCGTATTTTTCGTTGCTTGATTACCAAGGCTCGATTCCGACTTGTTTGGTTCCTTGGCTACCATGGCTTGATGGAAAAAAAGGCATTTGACTTTAGTTTCGTTCTTTATTCTCTTTGACTTGGGTCAATTTTTCACGGCTTCATATGAGTTTTACTGTTGAGGCTTTGTTCGAATGTCATATTGGTCTGGGTTCATTTTGTGTCTTACTGCATTTGGTCTTGCGTATTTGTACATGTCTGAACTTGTGGTAATATGTGTATAATATGCATACATATAGATTTTGTAGCTCTGGTCTACATTTGCTCATTTGCTATCTACATTCATGCCTATACAAATTTTGAAATTCATTTGTATTTGCAACTGTATCTTGATTGCATTGAGCTTTGGTTTATGTTTGAAACTTGAACTCTATTTAATTGATTGCAACTGTATCTTGATTACAACTGTATCTTGATTGCATTGATGTGCATGTAAATGTGCATATTTTTACCACCATATTTAATCTACTTAAATTAAATAAATGATCATATTGGGTATTCTAACATGTTTTAACCAAAATCCATATTAATTTCAAATTGTCACATATACATCTTCATACAGGGGGAAAACAGTCATTTGTGTGTATCTATTTCTTTTGAGAAAAATTAATTGGAAATCTATATATATTTATGTAGGAATTTAATCTCAAATATGAGTGGTTTCATGAAGACACGTGCATGCACAATATGAATATAAAGGAATGAAAATGGAAATAATTCAAAGTGAAGATCATGGAGGACCCCACCCACCCACCACCTTAATGCACAAATTAGACGCTAATGCACATGCTTATAGAATTAGGGCTTCATATACACTTAAATGATGATTAGTAGAAGCTAATGATTACTTGGCCTCCACACTTTCTCAAGTTTAGTTTGGTCATTCACCAAATTATGGATTAGGGTTTCATACTTGTAAAAATAACCCCATATGTTTCGTGTAACCCTCCCCTTCCTTAGTCTCTCTTTACAGTAGTTAGGCTCAAAATAAAAGAAAACTTCTCTTTTCTTTTCATGGCTACTTAGCCATTTTTATTTCATGTAATTTCTTTTTATGAAACTTTAAATACATGCTCTTTTCTTCTTCTTTTGTTTATTTCCTTTCATGTTGTAGTGTAGATTTCTTTTATTTTTTATGCAAGTAGAATAATAGTTTTCTTTTTCATTAGCTTTCATTTTTCTTTTCTTTTCTTTTTGCTTTCATATTGCTAGCTACATTTGTTAATCAAATAACAAATATGAGACGCTAATCCGTATAATTTAGGGGTAACGAAGCTCTTTTGAATCATGTAGATGCGACATAATTTTACATTTATGTCTCTTTTGTGCTTAATGGAAAGTTAAATGTGTGTGTGATTTTGTGTTTAATATTGGATTTGATAGCTATGTTGTTCAAAACAAATAGGCTATGCTTAGTCATATGAATCACTAATTACATCTTCATCTACATATGATCATGATAATAGAAGTGAATTTAGAATCAAAATTTGATGGTTTATGTTTCTAATTCAATAGTTAATAAGTCATTCTTAAAATAGATTCTACTTTTAATTTCATATCATTTTCATTAAAGTTAGTAAGTGAGTTAGAGGGTGTATTAAAGTTTGATGGCTTAAGTGTGTTAACTAATAACACAATTAGGCCATGTTTATGATAAATGCATCAACTAAACTCACAAATGACCAAAAAGAGATCATAATTTCATTATGTTGATTTATGTGATCATGAGAGGGGATTTGCCTCTAAATTGCCCTTTAATCTCTTATTTGTATTTTTCTTAGTTTTATTGTTTTTGCTTTCTTTTAGTGAGTTAACAATCCATCGACTTTGGTTTAATTTGATTGAATAGAATTCTAAAATCTACAGTTCTCTGCGGATCGACCCGTACTCGCATACGTGCTACATTCGTACGTCGTGCGCTTGCGGTTATTTTTATTTCAAAATTCGTTCGGCTATTTTCTAACTCGATAGAGCCATCCGAATAAGTTTTTGCGCCGTTGCCGGAGAATTGTTTCGATTTCAATTTTCTGTTCTTCGAATTATTTTTGTTTGATTTTTGCTGTGTGTGCTTTGTGTGCTGATATTTACTAAAAAAAAATGTGTGTTTGTGTGATTTTTATTTTTGTTTGTGTGCTTCTTGTTGTTTATTTTCATTCGCATTTGCATCTCATTTTACTTTTTAAAAACAGAGCATACACAATTTCTAAAAAAAATTATTCCATTCGATTTTCTATTTCATTTACAAATTTTCATTTTACAATTTACACAAAAAAAAACAGTGTACGTTTTTATGCACAGTCTTGCTCTCTCTCTGTTTTCACTCCTGCATATCAATTAGGGGCGTTAGGTTGAGGTAACCGTCGTTATTACCACCAACCGTAACCGTAGCCGTTGTTGACGGTTATAAATTCTTATAACCGTTACCGTAGCCGTTGTTGACGGTTATAAATTCTTATAACCGTTACCGTTTATGATGGTTAACCATCGTATATTCAATTTGAAGCATGTCGTACATATATTTTCAATTATATGCACTATTGGTGGTAAATTGATATAGCTCTAACTGTTTTTTGCGAATTTATTTATTTGTTTATAAAATGACCAATATGCATGCACATGTTATTAGTTCATTAAGACATATATTATTAATGTACAAGCTATTCTTTTAACTTAAATTACTAATTTTTATAATTTATACACAAAACAATCATGTGTTGTTGGTATGGTTAACCGTGGTTTTCAAATTCTTCAATCGTTACCGTAACCATTACCGTTATAGGTGGTAACCGCATGAACGGTTGGTACGGTTGAGCGATTCAACCGTAACAGCCCTAATATCAATATCTCCTTCTGCCTACCTCGTTTCTGTTTTCAAATCATTACATTCAAAACTCTGCCCACCCATTAACTCGCCATACAATCCACTACTCTCATACAAACAAATTCAACCAAACACCCAAAACTATACTAACCAGTTCTGCCTGTGCACATAACTCACTGAACCATCCCTGACCTCCATTACTGTGTCATTTCAAGTGCCAAGCACCATTTCAATACAACTGCAGCAGTTCACTCCTTACCTTCTACTTGCCTTCGACACCCCACAACCTGATCACCCAAACATACATACAACAATACACTGTGCATCTCCTGTTACAACTCCACCGCCAAGTTTCCACAAAATTCCATCACCACTGACGACACCACTTCTGATCATAAACATCACCTAACAGTTCAACATTACCCACTGCTTCCATTTTTCCTCCCACCATTCACTGTCCACGGTTTACTGTCCTGTTACACTTCAACTTCAACTCCTTCATCACCTCATCACCACGGTGCCTTTGAACCACCACAGTTCATCCACGGCCCCAAACCAATCACCGCTTCGCCTTCCAGAACATCACTTTCTGTTACCAATTCCACTCACTGCAATACCGCCCTTCACCCTCCACCCTTTTCAAGCAACACCAAGATCATTTCCCAATCCCACAATCGCGCAATCCAGACCTGACTTCCTGCTACTCCTGCAACTACATACACCAAAAACCCACAGAGTCACCAAAACTCGCCATTGCCACCAAAACAAACACTGACAGCTCCTTGCACTGCATCATACTTCAAGCAGTGACCAACTTCAAGCAACAGACCAATTTCAAGCAATTCAAGCACTTCAACAGCCAAGAACTGCGTAGCACTTCAACATCAAATTGCTGTCCCTTCATACCACTGCCAAGAATTGCCAAGAACTGCCAAGAACAGAACTGCACACCACCTTTATACAACTGCATAGCACTTCAACATCTACCCCCAACAACTCAACTCCTTCTGCAGCTATCAAATTGCTGCCGTCTGAAACCATCATTCTCCTACATCACAACCTTCGTTTACAATTGCTCACATTTCAATTCCATCAACCAGTGCAACTGCTACTGTTCGCATTTCAAGACCATACATACCTTGCCGAAGCCACTTCTACATAACCATCTCTGACTAACGACTACTTATCCATCAAAAAAAATCTGCTGCTCCCTCAATCGCATCAACTCCCCCTACACTTCGATACTGCACCACGCGACTTGCTCGCCACCCAGACTGCTTGCCGCCCACACGACCACGACCAAATCTCTTGCGACTAGACTTCATCAATTCGAACAACCGCGACCATCCCTGAATCCACAGTTCTCTTCTAAATCACGAACTATTCGAACATTGTCCACACTTCACTGTCGATCAACAGCAATTCGAACAAACTCACCTCGTCCTCAATTCAATCCCGACCTCCACGCTGTATCACTTAACATCCCCTCACGACTACGGACACCCATCGTCGTCCGAACTCAAGCCGCAGCCGATCGCGCTTCGAAACCAAACCCACTTTTTCGATTCCAACCTCACGTATTATGTTTTCAGAATTGAAATTTTGATTTCAAAACGGTGTTCGATTTGGTTTGCGAAGTTGTATGGGAATTTGAAATTGTGAAATCGGTTGTGAAATTGAAGTTTATGAATGATTATCGGATAACATTTGCGGCTTCTAAGATAATATTGGGCCGGGTTCCATTTTAAATGTCTTGAGCTTTCTCTTAAAAAATAAAAAAGAGTTTGTTTTAAGGTTTGTTTGTTTTTTTTTTAAAGGAGAGAGAGTCTTCTGGTTTTGTCTAATTAAAAAAAGGGGGGGTTTGCGAATTTTTTTTTTAATTTCTTTACTTGTAGTTTAGTTTTCCTTTATCCTAAAAGAAAAAAAATCTATTGTGTGTGTGTGTGTGTATATATATATATATCTTGTTTTGATTTTCAGGTTGCAAAGCATATAGGAGAATTACATGCTTGCTTCACGTGCCAAAAAAAAATTAACTGCTTGCTTGCTTATATAAAAATAAATTTGCTGCTTTTATCCCCTATCTGTTGTTTTTATTTGCCTTGCACTATTGATTGCTTGCATTTGCATTTGTATCTAAAAAAATTCAAAAACAAAAACAAAACTTCATTCATAGTTGCATTGTTAATACACATTTAATTTCTGCTTTGCATTTCATATTAGATTTTGATTAGTTATAACGGTTAGACATCAATAATGCTTAATTGTATATTGACAATTTGTCTTCTTTGAACAAGTTAATTTCTTGGTGTCTAGACTACGGCAGAGCAATAATCAGTTATAAATATTACGGTGATTCATAAATATTATACTGGATTGTTTCTCTGAAGATACTTAAACCTTCGGCTGCATTGCTACGGTGATTCGTGGTGCATCGATAAATCATGTCTGTTACCTAGCATAGAACTATCTTGTTTATCTAAGACAATGTGTGATTATACAATTTTGAGTTAACTTGGGATAAATCATTTATAATTAACCACTGCATTCATTTAGTTGTATTAGTTCATGCATATTTAAAAAAAATTCAAAATCCAAAACTAAAAAAATTTGTAAATATTTCTTAACTTTGTTTTTTTCTTTCCTTTGAAAATTTTCAAATCAAAATTCCAGAAATCTAAAAAATTATAAAATCTTTTCAAAAAAAAAAGAATTGAAAATCGAAAATAGAAAAACAAAAAACAATTTTTCATTTTGAAAAATAAATTCTATTTGTAAATATTTTTCTTTATAAAAAAACAAAAAAAAACATTCTTGAAAATGTCCGAGTTTCCCCACTTACGTGAATTTTACAGTAGTTGTGAAAATCAATATAATCCATATGATTTCATTCCAAATTCATATGGATATTTTAACGACAACTATTGTTTAAACGATTCAAATTCTGAACCACAAAATTTTTAAAATGATGACCAACCTTCAAATCTTGAAAATTGCATTTCATCTTTACTTGAACTCTCTACACAACAAAATCAAGAGATACATGAGTTGTGCAATTCATATTTGTGCGATAACTCGAATCAAAGTTTTCAAAATAATCAAAATTTGAATTCAATTCAAAATTCAAACTATTTCGATTATAACCCATGCCAATTCAATTTCGAACTCCAAAATGAATTTCATACTCAACATGAAAATGGGAACAATTTTTCAGACGAATTTGGCAATGGGAATAATCTTAACCACGTTACGAGTCGAGTGATAATCCATCTTGTGAGTTGGATTTTGTTGAACAAATAAACGAAATTTACGATGATCATACAAATTTGTTGTTTGGAATATATATGAAACAACGTGAAAAACAAAAGCAAATTCCAACTTGTGATGAGTCGAGTGATAATCCATCTTTTACCCAAATCGATGATTTTCAAATAACAACTTTTGAAATTGAAAACGAAAATCTTAACGAAGTTGTTGAAAATTTGGTAATTGAGTTGGATTTCAATTCTTTTGAGGGCATGGAACCAAATTTAAATTTCGATCTTCCTTTTTCTGAAAATTTGAATACAACAACTTTGAATTTTGAACTTGATTTATGCAATAAATTTGTTGATAATCCAACAAAGGAAGTCGAATTTAGCGAACACGATTTTTATGGACTTTTTGAAAACTAGTCATTAAATTCTAACGGGGAAGATTTAAATCACCACTTTGATTTTGAAATCAATAATTTTGAAGAATTTTTCAATGAAAAACTTGAATTTCAAAATGGTGAAAATAAACTTGAATTTCAACCAATTGTTTTATCAACTCCGAAATTCATCCAAAATAAAACAACTCGTACGATTTTTGATAAAACGACATTCATTTTTCCAAATCCACATTCGATTCCAAAATCTTTTACGATTTGGTTTTCTATGCTTAAGCTGCGTCTCGCGTACTTGGCGAGACAGATGAATCGGATTTTGGAAGACCGGTTCATTTACTCTTTAACGGCATACTTTCTGATGTTATGTAAATAATCATCTTTTCATTTTCATTTAAATAAAGATTATGTTTTTATTTTTCTCCTTCCACTTGTGTTGACCGTGGGGACACAGTCAAAATAAAGTATGGGGGGAGACTTGTCTTCATTTTTGATTTTTTATGATTAATTTTCACTTTTTCTTTGCAAAAAAAATCAAAAATAAAATCTCAAAAACAACCAAAAAAACAATTTTATTTAAGCATTTTTGATTTATTTTTAAAGAAACACTATAGGATATATATATGGTTTTGACTTATTAAATTGAAATTTTTGAAAGTTTATTTATCTTAACAAAAATAAATATGAATTTTGATTATAAATAACTATGGTCTAACTAGTATACAGGAAGATTCATACATGTTAATTATGAAATACATCCTAATTGAAAATCTTTGTTTTAAAAAGTGGTTGATTTAAAGTAGAGGATATAACATTTTTTTTTGTCTTCTAAGTTAAATGGTGCTAAGATGATTTTGCAAAACTCTCTCTCTCTTAAAAAAATATATAAAAATAAAAAATAATAACATCCAAATATTCACTCTCATTTAAAAGTCCTCATGGTTATGCATGGGTAAATTACTTGGAATCTTTGATTATGTGCTTTCATACTCATTTAAAAGTCATCATGGTTATGCATGTATGGAACACATGTAAAAAAAAGAAAAAAAAACAGACTTAATAAAAACCACCTACGGTCGATAGATGTATGCACGAAAGTGTATGCACTTGCCATGCTCTGTACTCCCCTTACATAAGCCCGAAAGGCAGTACACGAGTGGTATATCTGGCCTCAGTTTACCTGACTTAGGTGTGTAATTTTTCTTCCAAATAATGAGAGAGCAAACAATTGAAATCCAAGCACTATTTTTACTTATTTGATTTGATTTGCTATTGAAAATAAATGAAAATACCACTTTGACAAACTTTGATAATCAACTAAGGGTCCATTTCATAGTTACACCATGTTTTTAGCCGAAACAACGAGTTAAACTATAGTCTATTTGTTATGATAACTTGATTTTTGTTGGAAATTTTGACAAGTAAATGACTTAAATTTTCAAGATAATAACCAAAACCTATATTTAACTTATTCGTGTTAATTTGAAAGTAAACCCTTCATTTGTATATACTTTCAAAAACTCGCATTCATCTCTTTGTAAATAATCTTGCATTTGGTAAATACTTTCATCCTGCATTTGGATTTTGTGGGTAGTATCCGCTGTAAACCCTCACATGACAACACTCGTCCTACTGGGGACACCTAGAGGTTTAATGGCTTGTTGCATATGCTCAATGCAATCGTGCTCCCTACGAAAATAGATTTATCTTTGTTTTTCTTTATTCGACGACGAATAAAAAGATAAGTGTGGGGGTATTCGATGTGCACGTAAATGTGCATATTTATACCACTATATTTAATATATTTAAATTAAATAAACGATCATATTGGGTATTTTACATGTTTTAACCAAAATCCATATTAATTCCAAATTGTCGCATATCCATCTTCAAATAGGGGCAAAACGGTCACTTGTGTGCATATATTTCTTTGAGAAAAATTAATTGGAAATTTCTATATATTTGTGTAGGAATATGATCTCAAATATGAGAGGTTTCATGAAGACACATGCATGCACAACATGAATATAAAGGAATGAAGATGGAAATAATTCAAAGTGAAGATCATGGAGGACCCCACCTACCCACCACCTTAATGCACAAATTAGAGGTTAATGCACATGCTTATGAAATTAATGGCTTCATGCACACTTAAATGATGATTAGTAGAAGCTAATGATTACTTGACCTCCACACTTTCTCAAGGGTAGTTTGGTCATTCACCAAATTATGGATTAGGGTTTCATGCTTGTATAAATAACTCCTTATATTTCATGTAACCCTCATCCTTCTTAGTCTCTCTTTAGATTAGTTAGGCTCAAAATTAAAGAAAACTTCTCTTTTCTTTTCATGGCTACTTAGCCATTTTTATTTTATGTAATTTCTTTTTATGAAACTTTAAATACATGCTCTTTTCTTCTTTTTTTGTTTATTTCCTTTCATGTTGTAGTGTAGATTTCTTTTATTTTTCATGCAAGTAGAATAATAGTTCTCTTTTTCATTAGCTTTCATTTTCCTTTTCTTTTCTTTTTTGCTTTCATGTTGCTAGCTACATTTGTTAATCAAATAACAAATATGAGAGGCTAATCCCTACAATTTATGGGTAATGAAGCTCCCTTGAATCATGTAGATGCAACATAATTTTACATTTATGTCTCTTTTGTGCTTAATGGAAAGTTGAATGTGTATGTGATTTTGTGTTTAATATTGGGTTTGATAGCTTATGTTGTTCAAAACAAATAGGCTATGCTTAGTCATATGAATCGCTAATTACCTCTTCATCTACATATGATCACATAATGGAAGTGAATTTAGAATCAAAATTTGATGGTTTATGTTTCTAATTCAATAGTTAATAAGCTATGCTTAAAATAGATTCTACTTTTAATTTCATATCATTTTCATTGAAGTTAGTAAGTGGGTTAGAGGGTGTATTAAATTTTTATGGCTTAAGTGTGTTAATTAATAACACAATTAGGTCATGCTTATGATAAATGCATCAACTAAACTCACAAATGACCAAAAAGAGATCATAATTTCATTATGTTGATTTATGTGATCATGAGAGGGGATTTTCCCCTAAATTGCTCTTTAATCTCTTATTTGTATTTTTCTTAGTTTTAGCTTGTTTTTTACTTTCTTTTAGTGAGTTAACAATCCATCGACTTTGGTTTAATTTGATTGAATAGAATTTTAAAATCTACAATTCCCTGCGGATCGACCCGTACTCGCGTACTTGCTACATTCGTATGTCGTGCGCTTGCGGTTATTTTTATTTCAAAATTCGTTCGGCTATTTTCTAACTCGATAGACATTTAGCCGTCCGAACATAGCTTGTATTCATTATGTAGTCTGGTTATTCTCTGTTGCATTTTGTGTCACTTCTGCTTATCGCATCCATGCTTATACTTGTTGAGGCCGCTGCACCATTGTTGTTACTACATACTTTGTTTGCATATTGTCTGGTTGCCTCGAGTACATATGTATATACGATATTGTGTTCTTCATGAGTCTGCATGTCGTGACCATGCATTGAGCTTCCAGTTGTCTGCATTTGCTTGTATACTTCACTTGCTCCACTGGCTGTTGAGTTGTATGCATGCCTGAAGTCTTGATACATTTTAGTCTTCATGTACATTGATCATAGTCACTTGCTTCGAGGTTGTTTGCGTACAGTCTTTGTTGTACATGATTGCATGTTTGGATTGAGTTGCATCTTTGAATCTGGTCTTGGCCTTGCTTATTAATCTGGTTGAAATTTGTGCTTTGCTTGCCTTGAGTTGATATGCACTTGTTGTTGGTCTTTATGGGTTTATTGGTCAGGTACAGTTTGACTGGTCGAGTATTTTTCAAATGTACACATTCATCTAAATTTGTTTTTCGTAGTGCACTTGAGTTGAATCTAGCTTATAGCCCGGGTTTGACCTTGTGCTCATGTCGTGACTTTTTTGTATTGCACTTGAGTTAAACCCGGCTATTGGTTGGGTTTGACCTTGTGCTCACCTGTCCTAAAAATTTTATCAAGTGTATATCAGTGTGCACGGCCTTATGGCATGTACAGTGATACACTGTGCATGTCACAAGTAGTTCGTGTTTGATGAATTCAAAATTAAATGATGATGAACAATCCAAATAACCAAGGCAAATAATATTTTCAAAATACATTTTATTTTACACTGCAAAAATATTTCTTTTTCAATTTTACTGCGTCAGTTTTTTCTTTGCAGATAATTCGGATGCTGGATTCAATCTGGAATAGAGTTGAAGATAAAAATGAGTGAATGAATGATATGTAGTGAGGTGCAAATGTAAATTGAAAATTGTGATGTAGTCAAATTTGCATTGTAATTGAAAATTATGTATATGTATAGTGAGAGCTTAAATTTGTACTATTCAAAAATTGTAATAAATATTTATTTGAATAAAATATTTGTTTGAATTTAAATTTTATGTCATTTATTTTATTCAGCAAACATTTATTTAATTATGTGAAAAAATAAATAGTACATTAATAAATACATTTAAATGAATATGTATATGTTTATTATCATCAAACAAAAATCATATACTTGCATATTCAACATGGAAAACAATGAAAAATTATCATAAAGGTAAAATAGGTAACATTACATCTATGTTGAATGATATATTAAATATGATAATCTGCACCATAATCTGAATTAAATCAGCCAGTTATGTGATAATGAATGTTGATTCTGACTTATTCAAAATTGTTGATATTTTTATGCCAGGATACTATAAGTATTTCTACAGACTTTGAATTAGTTCATATAGATGTATTTGGACTAAAAATGGTGTTTTATTAATTGTTGATTACTCATGATACAGGTGGATATATTTGTTTACCTTATTGCTTCTAGATCTGACACTATGGTCACTGTCTGTAAATTTGCATGGTTTCAATTCAAATTCAAAAGAATTTCATTTAAAAGCTATTAAAAAGGACCTTAAGGTATTTGTTGCAACTTCACGGTCCGGTCTATGACATCCAACTAATGATAATCTTGAGTCAAAGGAAAATTCGGATACAAATTACACTGGTAATTTAGTTAGTAGAAAAATTACTAATGGAACGAGTTTGATGAATGGACATTCGTTAGTTACATCACAATTTCAAAGAAAATATCTGCATATTTTTCATTTCAATTGATTTTCAATTAGCAGACATTTTTTCTTTTATAAAACCCCTTCCAGAAAATAATTATTGTTGACCTTGTTCCAGATTAGTCATTTTAGAAAATTTGATTTTATAATTATTTTTGAAATTGATCTTAAATGACTACATTAACTTATCTAACTCCCTACTGATAATCAAAAGGTTAAATAATGATTGAAAAGGTGATGAGTGTTGATATTAATCATATATTATAACTTGAGATGGTATATTTAGTAAATTTCCTTAAAATATCAAACAAGAATTATATTAATTTTTGATTGATAAAAACTCCATGGCCATCTCCATTTCTATCATATTTCTAACGACCATCATTCATCAAAATCAAATAAAGTATGTTAAAATGTGGCATTTTAAATGGAAAATCATTCATTTTCTCAATTTATTATATTTCTAACAATAAAAACATCCAAAGTATTCACTCTCATTTAAAAGTCCTTACGGTTATGCATGGGTGAATTATTTGAAATTTTTGATTATGTGCTTTCATACTCATTTAAAAGTTCTCACGGTTATGCATGTATGGAATGCATATTAAAATTGATTATTAAATAGACAAGTTGATTCTAATCCCATTTAAAAGTCCACACGGTCATGTGTGGTTAGAAGATACTTGAATTCATTTTTTTTCTTATAAAAATTTGGAATACTACTAATCTCATTTAAAAGTCCTAACGGTTATGCATGGTTAGTAGATATTCAAATTCCTGATATAAATATACCATATATAGACACGACTACATGGTTTTATATGATTGCATCATCCCTATCATTCAAAAGTGGAATATGCGCCCAACAGAGTATTTATGATTTTTGTTTGATTTTTTTATTGATATTTAATATTTATACTTTAGGTATTAATGTTATATTAATGTCCATCACTTTATCTCTATTTTTCTAACACCATTGCTTTTTTGCTGATAACAAAAGGGGGAGAGAAAAGTTAAGATTTTGGCATACAAAGGTCAAAAATTTTATTTTGTATTTTCTATTTGCTTTTAGGTTCGTTTGCATATTTTTATTTATTTTCATGCATATATGAAGGGGGAGCTTTGTTGTAGAGAAGGAGCTTTCAAATAGGGGGAGAAAATAGAATGATCAAATACATTTAACAAGTTCAAAATCTTAAATATATGTTTGTTATCATCAAAAGGGGGAGATTGTTGAATATGCAAGTATATGATTTTTTTTTAGTGATAATAAACATATATATATTCACATAAATGTATTTGTTAATGTACTATTTTATTTTTCACATAATTAAATAAATATTTGCTGAATAAAATAAATAACACAGAATTTAAATTCAAATAGATATTTTATTCAAACAAATATTTTATTACAAGTTTGAATAGTACAAATTGAGCTCTCACTATACACACACACACACACAACATTTCAAATTACAATTCAATTTATCACTATACAATTATCATTTACATTTGCACATCACTACATATCACTCGTTCACTTGTATTTATCTTCAACTCTATTCCATATTGAATCTGACATCTGAGTTATCTACAAAATAAGCACTGACACAGTAAAATTGAAAATGAAATATTTTTGCAGTGTAAAATAAAATTTGTTTTTGAAAATATTATCTGCCTCGGTTATTTGGGTTTCGTCATCATATTTGTTTTGAATTCATCATACATGAACAACTCGTGACATGCACACTGTATCACTGTACATGCCACAAGGCCGTGCACACCGATATACACTTGATAAAACTGCAGGGACATGTGAGCACAATGTCAAACCCAATCAAAAGCTAGATTCAACTCAAGCACAAATATTCAGGTGCAATAAACATAAAGCCACGACAGAGCATAAGGTCAAACCCGAGATATAAGTTGGATTCAACACAAGTGCAATCCAAATGTACAAGTTCAATAAAATGGTCAGGAGCAACCCAGGCATTGATGTACACATGAAGACAAATTCCAAAATCACAATGAATCTGCACAAAAAGAGGTGGCTACAGTAACAAGGCACATGACTTGAAAATAGACAATATAAACTCAAATGTGCACAAGTAAAGCTTTGAAACAATTGAAATGACAACATCTGTTCAAACAGCAAGTTAATAAGTGACTATGTACAAAGCAACTAAAATCAAGTGCACATATGAAGTGGTGCACCAAACAGTTCGATTGCTTAGGCAAGTGGCATGGTACAAAGGCCAGAAAATCAAAATGTACAACCCAGACTAGTCAGAGAAACCATAATGAAACTCATCACAAATATGCAAAGAGCCAACGGAGCAAGTCATATACACCCAGACTACAATGAACCAGACCAACTCGAGCTAGTCCATACACATAAAGACTGTACAGACCAAGTTAATGAACATAGCAGTTCGAACTAGACCCATATGTATATGAACTCAATGCACGAGACTGCAATGAGACAACTAGCACATGAAATCAAAGTGTAGACTTACAAAACACACCAGACTTGATTTCAAGTGAAACAAGTCCAGCTACCACATGAAAGCAAGCAGTCGAAATAACATCAATGCAGTTCACACATGAATGCAACCAGAAAACAATGAAGCATGGTCAGATATGGAACCAGAAAAGAATAAAAAATCAAAGGCAGATTCAAAAGAACAAGACTACATAAGGGATGCAACAAGGAAATAGAAAGCACTTTGAGTTCATATGCAAAAACAGTTCACCAGACTTCAAAATGGATAAACAGAGCTAAAAAAGAACCGGAAACAAGTCAATGAAAACTGCAGCAGAGGCACAATGCAATATGTAGTGAAACCCGAAGTAAATGAAAACACACAGACATATGCATATGCAACTACATGGTGCAACAAACATACATATGCATATATACATATGCAAATACACACACACATATATATACAGTGTACATGTAACTAGAACCAGTGATAGTGGCCAAGGAAAAAAATTGAACAAGTTCAAATTATCACAAATGTCAAATGGCCGACGTCAAGTTGCAGTTACAAAAATCAAAGCCGTGATGACCAAGAAAATTTTGATCAATTCCCAAGGCATATGCAAAGCCATGGTGGCTAAGGCAAGTAAAATGAACAAGTCAAGACAAATCAACATCGTCAGGGCAATTCAAAGCCATGATAATCAAGAAAACAAAAATTATACGAATTGAAAAATTCAGAGAAATCTCAAGCATTCAAGCATAATCATATGACCGAGCTAAAATTATCAGATGATTTCAAAAATATATTCAAACGAAAATTTAGGGTTTTCAACCCTATTAAACCCTTTAACATCATCGGCAATTGATCATTTGAGGTCAAGACAAACATTTAGGATATACCCTTAAATCAAAATCAATTCAGTAACTCGAATCAAAAGTCAAACGTAATCGAAATCGAAAAGGAACATCACGTACCAATTTTTCAACCAAGTATACACGCTCGCCAAAATTTGAAGTAGCCGAAGCCGAGCAAAGAACAAGAACGAAGAAGCATCAATTGAAGTTCAATAGTAGATCGATCAACAAAATCGGCTTCTTTAAATTCGCAAAGCCCTAAATCTAAAAGACGAACAAACGAAGAAAAAATAGGATACAGGCCAAAATTACAAAAGAAAACGAGGGATATTTGTTTATCACTATTTGGGCCGGATTAAATAGCTTTGGGCTTAGTTTATTTAAAACTAGGGTTTTGCTTTTAAATTGTTTTTAAATTTTGTATTTCTCTTTTAAACTTTTGTAAGTCTAGTCGTGTGATTAGGGGATGAATTACGGTGGTGTAGTTCGAGCATTCGCAACTCAGTGGCTGAGTTGTGGCAGGGTTTTAAGCATAGAGTTAGGTTAGTCGATAGCGGGTGTCGCGAGTTTACGTGTGTAAGCGTTTGACTACTTAATTTCCAGTAGAAACCTTAGGGGCAACACGTAGGTAGGGTTTGCCGAAGCTGGGTAAATCAGTGTTGTACTATTTCAGTTTTTTATATTCTGCTTTTATATGTGTTGCTATTATTCTGCTATTATCAGTGCTGCAATTATTTTATATACTTCCGCATTAAATTTTTATAATTATTAATATCACCCTATTCACCTCCTTCTAGGGTGAAATCGATCCTACACAAGAGATAGTACCTAAGCCACTTAATAACTTTTATTGGAAAACAGACAAACTTTGGCCATGTAAACCTCAATTGAGGTATACCACATCATTTAATGCACATTCCTAAGATGAACCCCTCAGTGGTACCTATTTAGCTGACATCGTATGGAATTTCTTAAGCCACTTAATACTTCTTTATGGAAAGGCGGGCCCTCAATTATTCACTTAATATCTTATCCCAAAGCGGACCCCTATCGAGTTACCACCTAACATGCCTAATAACTAGCCCCTTGGACATTTAATACTTCATTTGGGAAAGAGACGGGTCCTCAAACAACCACTAAATATCTTAGGACCCTGAAGCAAGCCCTACATAATATGACCCATACTCATAATGACATCTCACATTAGTCCGACTATTCAAAGGAATCGGTAACCAGATTAGCTTGGTAGATTTACCCTACAGAGTTTGGAAATAACCTCACGTCTTTATAAATATTTATCATAAGAGATGTCTCACAACAACAGGCAGTATATATAACTATTGGTAGTCTCAAAGTGAATGGTGGACTTCTGTCATGTAAGTCTACTGACCTCGCATCCCTATGACTTAGCCATAATTTAATTACTCTCGATAAATATAATACCCATCTCACGGCTTCATAATTAAGGCCTTATAAGGAATCTTCCTTGTTATGCCTTAAAATAATAATTACCATCCTAATGTGGGAATAAATGACAATAAATGCCAAATGGACTTTGCAATATACTCCATACTTATATGTTAATTATGTTAATAGAAATAAATAAATATTTGCGCCAAATAAATTCTAAGTGTGTCGTTTATACGCCTTAAACTAGCGTTAAATGTCAATTCCTAACCAAAATACTATTACAAGTCCTTTTCATTCAAATTCCTAAGATTTCAATATCTGTAATAAGGGATTCTAATATCCAAACAAGTACTAAATATTCAAATCCAAAATTGCAATAAAAAACTTGTAAATAGAATATAAACCCAATTTGTTACATCAACTTAATGGAATATCGTAAATAATTGGAATTGCAATCTTAACTTTATATTCTATTCAACTCCTTTTTAAACAGAATTAAATGAAGGAATTTTGTGTGGAATAAGTGGTGTAAACTATGAATAGAATTCATACTTTAAACCCTTATTTTATTACTGAAAACTCACAAATTGAACCAAAGAAGAAGGAGAAGTAGAATAGAATATGAAATATTCAAAAATTGCAAAACAATATAAATTCCATCAAATTAACATAAATAATTGAGAATCTTTATCTCGAATTGACATTTCAAAACAAAATGAAATTTTAGGGGAATATGTCTATCGTATTTTCACAATCCTAAAGTCCTTAAGGCATACTCAAATCCATAGAGAGAACAATTACTGAAAAAGAAATTCTAAAGTTTCCACTCACAAAATAGCCTTAGCTTTGCCTGTCTTGGATTTGCATACGTCACAATCTCTTCTAGAATCTCTCTCTTTTGATATACACACAAAATAGGAGAGAGGTACATACATTTATTAGATTCAGAATAGTTGTAGAAGAATAGAATAAGAACAGATTGGAGGGAGAAGAAATAAATAGAAAATAGATTGGATTACTACCTAAATTCTCTAAGGATTTTCTAAATCTGATTTGGAGAGATAACAATGGCAGAGTTTCGCTAAATTTTCTAAATAATATGAATAAAAAACAAAGAGGATAGGGTTCTATTTATATGGGTTGAAACGCACTAGAATCGTAGGATTGAGTTAGATAAGAAACGAATAAATCTAGAGCATATAACTCAATATAACACAACAAAACCCTAGCCGTCGTTGCCTAGGAGCAGTCGACAGCACCTATAGCACCAGTCGATCGCTTGGGGTTTACCAGCAGAGGTCAATGGGTCGACCTCTCTGGTTATTTCAAGGAAGTTTGATTTTTCCGTTGCCTGATTTATTTTATTTCTTAGTTGGCTTAACCTCCAAGTAAACATATAGTTAATTTTTGAAATTTAAACCCTAAATTTAAATACTCATTTGACTTTGAATTCAAACTAAATTAATTTAAGTATGAAAACTTCAAATGCTCATTACTTCTTAATTTGAGCTTTGTTTTAAGCATATTATAATGGAAACAGATCAGAATTTCACCACGAATGCAACGGAATAGCTTTCGTGGTCAAATTCTAAATTTATAAAATTTTCATTTTCTATCCTATCACGTTTAGTTAAATTTATTCTATTTATTTATGGTTAATTTTACGGGGTGTTACATTCTTCATTCCTTAAAAGGGATTTCGTTCCCAAGCCTTTGAATGGTGAACATCGAAATATGTAATAACATTCATCTTATACAACCAAGTTATCTTTACAACCATCTACTCAGCTAATAGTGCAATGTGATGATGTACTGCGGACATACTAAAATAACTATAGACATACTAAAATAAGCTCAATCCTAGCATGAACATGTAATCGTGTCATGCAAGTAGGTATGTAAACACCCTAAACATGCATAAAAATTTCTACATAAGTGCAAAGTGATTGTGAAGAAATTTAGCAACCATATCCTACCATCCAATCTAGCAACCACGATGCAACCAAAATCCTAATTTTGGAGGAAAAATATACCAGTGAAAAGCTCTGGATGGATGATCTTCATCTTCTCCTTGGTTTCTCATATGCTTTCCGTTGGGTTGTCTCATTATTGTACTTGGACCAGCCTAATTATTTTATTGCGAAGTCTCCTAGTTCGTTACTCTACAATGCATGCGGTGGTACAGGATATCGTTGGCTCCGTCTCTAATTCCCCCAACTGATCAAGCTTAACTCTAGTAGCGGTGCCATGAAGGCATTTTCTAAGGTGAGAAACGTGGAAAACATTATGGACTCCAGCCAATTTGGCAGGAAGCTCCACGCAGAAAGCAAGTTTTCTTATCGTTTCCAAAACTTTGAATGGCCCAATGAATCTGGGTGCCAATTTTTCAGACTTGCCAAACCTGACCACTTTACTAAGAGGGGAGACTTTGAAAAATAATACACTCCAACCTCAAACTCAAGCTCTTTCCTTCTTCTCTCCGCATAAGATTTCTAACAGTCTGCCTTCATTTATTGACTGACCAACTCTACTTTTTCTGTGGTATCAGGGATCAAATCGGGTTCAAGTAATACTTTGTCGATGGTTTCCCAACAAAAACTTGGTGATTTGCATAGCCTTCCATTAAGTGCTTCAAAAATGGTCATACCAATCATCGCTTGATAGCTATTATTATACGCAAACTTGACTAATAGAAGGTGTTGCTCCCAATTTCCTCCAAGTACAAAATACAATCCCTCAACAAGCTATTCAAAATCGTATTCACTCTCTTTATTTGTCCATCAATCTATGGGTGATATGTAGTGCTGAGATTCAAAGAAGTTTCCAAAGCTGCTTGCAGGCTCCTTTAAAACTCACTAGTAAATTGGGGGTCTCTATCACTAACTATATTCACAGGAATTCCATGCAACTGAAATATCTCCTTAATGTAGATCTATGCAAGAGAAGTGGCGGTTCTATTGTTCCTAACCGGGATAAAATGGGCATTCTTAGTGAGTCTATCCATAACAACCCAAATCACCCCTCTGACTTCTAGGCAACCATTCCATAAAATCTATCGAAATATGATCTCACTTCTAAGTTGGAATTTACAAAGGTAATAGTAATCCACCAGGTTTCCCTTGCTCAGCTTTTACTCTCTGATATGTCGAGCACTTTGCAACAAACTCAACTACACTCTTCTTTACTCCATTCCAAAATAAAATTCTCTTCATATCCTTGTACATCTTAGCTCCTCCGGGGTAAATGGTCATCTTCGAGTGGTGACACTCCATAAGCACCTCCCTCAATAAATTATCAACCATTGGAACGCAAAGGTGTCCATCCCTTCTCAAACATCCATTCTCATCAACTAAATATCTACAAGAGTGGGGAAAATGCTCTCTTTTCCTCAACTTCTTCAAAATCTCTACTAACTTCTCATCCTTCACTTGCTCATTCCCTATGCGGTCTATCAAGGCTGGTCTAATCTGCATAACTTCTAGAAAGCCTTAGATGGGTTCTGTTGATGGTTGGAAGTTAAAATTCGAGAGAAACACCAACTATCTCTATTCATATATAGCACCTAGGGTAGCTTTCCTCTGACTAAGAGCATTGGCGACTACGTTCCCTTTTCCAGGTGTACTGAATACTAAAGTCAAACAATGTTACATATTCCATCCATCTTTACTGTCTAAGATTTAAATCTTTTGGGGAAAATAAGTATTTGAGCGATTTATAATCAGTGAATAACTTAAACTTTTTCCCAAGCGATAATGCCTTCACATCTTCAAGGAAAAGACAATAGCTGCCAAATCCAAGTAACGAACTAGATACCCCTTCTCAAAATCCTTCAGTTGCCTACTAGTATAGATAACTACTTTTCCTTCTTGCATTAGAACCGCTTCTGACCATATGCCACAAGCATTTGCGAAAACCGTAAATAGTTTGGTTCCGTCGGGAGTAGTGAGCATAGATGCACTATCAGCAACTGCTTAAGCTTCTCAAATGCGTTAGTGCATCTTTCATCCCAAGAAAAGACTAGGTTCTTCTTAGCCAATTGGGGTTAAAGGGGCTGCTATTCTTGTAAAATTCTTGATGAAATTTCTATAGTAGCCTGCCAGACAGAAAAACTTCTAATCTCTGATGCATTCCTATATGTCTTCAATTCTTGAATAGCATTCACTTTGGCAGGGTCTATAGCCAATCTTTGCTAAAAAAAAATATGCCTAAGGAATCTAACTTCTTTTCTCCAAAAGTGGCATTTAGCAAATTTATCCTTAAGCTCATGCCTTCTTAATGTTCCTACCTCCCTTAGGTGATCTCATGCTCCTTTTTGCTCTTGGAGAAAACCAAAATATCATCTATGAACACAATGATGAAATTATTGAATTGCCTCCTACCCTACTCATCAAATCCATAAAGTATGTTGGGGCGTTCATCAATCCAAAATGTATCACTTCCCACTCAAAGAGTCCATCTTCTATGCGAAATGCAACATTCGACTTACTTTGTTCTGCAATCCTTAACTGATGAAATCTAGTTGCTAAGTCTAATTATGAAAAGACTTTAGCACCTCTAAGCGGATTAAATAAGTCATTTATCCTAGGTAAAGGATACCCATTTTTCCTTATCAACTTGTTCAATTCCTTATAGTCGACGCAAAGTCTCAAAGAACTGTCTGCCTTAGTGGCGAAAACAACTGGGGCTCTCCACTTCGAAATACTCCTACGGATGAATCCTTTCTTTAATAACTCAAAGAATTGCTTATCCAATTCCATTCTTTCTTTAGGGGTCATGTGTCTTAAAGACAGGGTGATTGGCCATGCGTCCTTCTCTAAATCTATTAAGAATTCAATCTTACTATGGGGTGGGAGACCCAAGCCTTCCTCAACGACATCAGGAAATTCACAAACTATAGGCACAAACGATGGTACTCTAACAAAAGATAAACTTAGTGAGTATAGATGTCTTAACTCAACTGAATTTTTGTGTGTACAAATAATTTCTAGGTCACGACTTCCACAACTTCTCAATCGTACCACCCTCCTATATCAATCAAGAATGGCTCCATAATATGATAACCAATCCATACCCAAGATAAGTCCATGCCCCTCACAATTTAGAACGTACGTATTACATATGAAATCAACGTTGCGTATGTCTAACACTAGGTCTTTGCAAATAGTGAGAGATGTTAGAATCCCCAATAGGATTTGAAACCTCTATTGGGCTGATTTTGACAATCTGGGTTTGGAGGTTTAAGAAATTTACTATATTCCTAGCTACAAAGGAATGTGATGCCCCTAAATCAAATATAATATGAACTATAACCTCAGAAATAAGAGTTATACCTTCAAGAGCTACATTCCCTTGGTCTCTTGGTGGTCCATTAGCAATAGGTACGGCTTCAATAACATAAGCATGTCCGCTTTGTCCTTCTTTTTCCAACTTAAGGAATTGATTCTTGAGATGCCCTTCCTTGTGACAGTTAAAGCACTTTCTTTTAAAGGCTTCCTTTATCAGACTCACCCTACGATCTTTAGCTTCATGACCCTTCTTTTGGCATCGCTTTCACACCTTAACATCCTTCCTAAACTTCTCCTTCGACTTCTTGTTAGTCCAAAAACTTCCTTTCTTAAACCCTCCTTGCTTTTGGGCCAAGTAGCCTTCTTGTTCTCCACCTCCCTATCGTCCACATTAGCCATGTGCAGCATTTCCATCTCCACCAACATCTCATAAGTGTCCCTAGTGAGTACTTGGGTCAATAGCATTTCTCTAAAGGGGAATTTAAGCCTTCACGAACTTCATGGCATTTTTCTTTGGTGTATCTATTAGGCTCATCCTGAATTTAGCCAACTCAGTGAACTTAGCTATGTACTCCTGGAGTCCCCTTGCCTAAGCTGAATGAATTTCTCAGTTGTAGGCTCACTTCTACCTTAGACATAAACCTCATCTCAAATCTATTTTTGAATTCGTCCTATGAGAATATCCTTTCATCATTTTCCTTAGTTACTAAGCTCTACCAATCCAAAGCTTCTCCTTTGAGGTGTCAAGCTGCCATCCTCCTTCTTAGCTGATCTTCCCAACCAAGCCCTCCAAATATCCTCTCCTAGTCATTAACCCATGCTTTAGCTTCCAGATTTCCTTAGGTTCCATAGTATGTCTTCCCTCCCATATTAAGAAGGTCCTTGGATGGCTTAAGAAAGTCAACAAGACAAGGTACTCCATCGCCAGGCGGGGCAGCATGTGCCGTCGGTGTAGCTGGAGGAATAAGAATTTGCTCGACGGTCCTAAAATATTATCTAAACCATTCAGGCATTCCACGAATAGGAGATCTTTCGAAGGCAGGGTTCCCTTGTTTAGAAGAAGATTGATTATCATCCATTTCAACTATCTATAGGATAAATCTTTAGTGATGATTTCCTAAGATAGTATTGTATGCTGAAATAAAAAAAGACTGCCTAGTGTGTATGCATATGTTCAAGGAACTCGGGTGTGTATGTGTGTGTGCATTTGTAGACACATACATGTGCGCGCACACACACACATATATTATATATTAAGAATTTTGAAAATTATTTATGAAAAACCTTTTCAAAAATAACAAATACGTCACTCATATGTATATTTTTTCCATTGATCCGGTAACCTAGGCTTTGATATCAAATGTAGTAGCCCACCCAGGAATAGGCTTAAATTCGGCCTAGAAAAGACCCATCGAACTTAGGTCCATTCCAAGGTTGGTTGTAGAAAAAGAAATAACAATACAGAGTAATAACTATTCTTTCAGAGTTCATAGTGGACGGAATAAAATATAATAGCAAACTATACCCATTTATTTCAAAACCATCAAAAATATCATAATATAAAATACCATAAAACTGTAACATAAGATCCATTACAACATTTGTCTAAATACATGGGTACAACATAAAACACCATAAAAGTAAATAATAATAACTGCTACAAGTCAAGCTACTCCACATTCAAGCATTGTTACCGTGGTCACTCCATCCTTAACCAGTGTTGTAATGAGGAGAGAGTTGGAACAACAAATGTCCAATGAATAAAACTGTGAGTCTTACGTTTCCAGTACTCAGACAGTATATTTTAAAATAAGAATGTGTCTACGTACATAAAACCACTTAATACTACTTATAAGGAAAGGAGACGAGCCCATAATCAACCACTTAATACCTTCCATTCCCAAAGCAGGTTTCTAAATCCCATAACCCAAATCCCACGTCATAAATGTCTAACAATGCAAGAGATAGTATGTAAGCAACTTAATATCTTTTATTGAAAAATATGAAGACTCTGATCATTTAAGACCTCAATTGAGGCTGACCTCATCATTTAATACCTATACCCAAGGCAGACCCCTCAATGGTAACTATCTAGCTGACATCATATGGAATCCTTTAAGCTACTTAATACTTCTTTATGGAAAGGTGGACCTATAATTAGTCACTCATTACTTTATCCTGAAGCTGACTCCTATCGAGTTACCACCTAATGTGCTTAATAACTAGCCCCTTGGTCATTTAATACTTCATTTAGGAAAAGAGGTGGGCCCTCAAACAAACACTTAATACCTCAGGACCCCAAAACAGGCCCATTATTATGACCCATACTCATAATGACGTCTTACACTAGTTCGATTGTTCGTAGGAACTGGTAGCCAGATTAGCTGGGCAGATTTATCCTACAGAATTTGGGACTAACCTCATGTCATTATAAATATCTATCATAGGAGATGTCTCACATTAATAGGAAGTATACACAACTGCTGGGAGCCTCAAAGTGAAGGGAAAACATCTATCGTGAAACTCTACTGACCTCACGTCCCTATGAATTAGCCATAATTTAAATACATTCCATATATATAATACTCATCTCACCACTTCATAATTAAGGCCTTCTAAGGAATCTTCCTTATTACGCTTTAAATTAATAATTACCTTCTTAATGAGGGAATAAATGACAATAAATGCCTAATTAACTATGCAATATACGCCATAATTATACGTTAAATATGCTAATAGAAATAATAAATATTCACGTCTAATAAATTCGAAGCATGCAGTTTACAAGCCCTAAACTAGCGTTGAATGTCAATTCCTAACCAAAATATTATTACAAGTCCTTTACTTTCACATTCCCAAGATTTTGATACCTATAACAAAGGATTCTAATATGCAAACAATGGTTAGATATTCATATTCAAAATTACAATAACAAAATTGTAAATAAAATAGAAACCCAATTTATTACATCAATTCAATGGAATATTCTAAATAATAAGAATTGCAATTTTAACTTCATATTCTTTTCAACTCCTCTTTTACATAGAATTAAATGAAGGAATTTTGTTTGGAGTAAGTAATGTAAACTACAAATATAATTCATACTTTAAACCCTTATTTTATTACTGAAAACTCACAATTTAAACCAAAGAAGGAGGAGAAGTGGAATATACTATAAACTTATCAAAAATTGCAAAACAATATAAATTCCATCAAATTAACATAAATAATTGATAATCTCTATCTAGAATTGACATTTCGAAATAAAAAGAAATTTTGGAGGAATATGTCTATCGTATTTCCGCAATCCTAAAATCCCTAAGGCGTATGCAAATCCATAGAGATAACAATTACTGAAAAAGAAATTCTAAAGTTCCACTCACTGAATAGCCTTATTTTTGCCTTCCTTGGATTTGCATGCCTCCAATCTCTTCCAGAATCTCTCTCTTTTGTTATATATACACATACATACAACAGGGGAGAGGTGTATATATGTTTATTAGATTAAGAATAGTTGGGGAAGAATAGAATAAGAATAGGTTGGAGGAAGAAGAAATAAATAGAAAATATGTTGGATTCTTATCTAAATTCTCTAAGAAGTTTCTAAATTTAATTTAGAGAGATAAAAATGGAAAATTTTAGCTGAATTCCTCAAATAATAAGAATAAAACCAAAGAGGATAGGGTTTTATTTATAGGGGTTGCAATGCACCAGAAGAATAGGATCGAGTTAGGTGAGAAACGGATAAATCTGAAGCGTACAACTCAACACAACACAATAAAACCCTAGCCGCCATACCCTAGGTGCGGTCGGTCGCCCTTATAGCTCAATTGGTCGCTTGGGGTCGACCGGTAGAGGTAAAGCGGTCGACCTCTCCGATTATTTCAGGGAACGTTTGATTTTTCCGTTGCTTGATTAATTTTATTCCCTAATTAACTTTTTAATGTTAATCTTTAATTAAACGTTTGCTTAATCCCCAAGTAAACCTACAGTTTGCAATTCAAACCCTAAATTTAAATGCTCGTTTTGATTACAATTCAAACTAAATTTGAAAACTTCAAACGCTCATAACTTCTTCATTTGAGCTCCTTTTTCAACATATTATACATGGAAATAAATTGGAGTTTTACCACAAAAGAAAAAGAATAACTTGCATGGTCAAATTTTGATTTTATACAATTCCATTTTTTTATCCTATCACGTTTAATTCAATATGCTCCATTTATTTATGGTTAATCTTACAGGATATTACACATTTGCAGCCAATGGATCATATCCCTTTGGGCAACTTTCAAAATCAAAATTTGATAATATGTTTGGAATCTATTTCAAATTTTTGTACCATACCATATCGTAGAATCAATACTCTTAATGGTTTAACTGATGGCTGAGGATTACTTATTCTCGACATTGATAAGAAACCCATAGTTTCTCTTCAACGTACAAGAATACTTATTAGGCATTCTAATGTATTGTGTTCATTTAGCTTTGGTTAATTTTATTTCATCCCTTGCAATCAGTTTTATACTTGGGTCATATCCAAATCCATTATATATATATATATATATATATATATTCAACAATTAATACATACAGAAATGAATTCATTCGCATTGAATATATATATATATATATATATATATATATATATAATTTAAAGTGGCGCGTTATTACCAAATTCATTTTCCCTTATATCGAATTTACTACATATGCATACACACATATATATATGCACATACATGTACGTATATTTATATAAGGAAAAAATATGTATGTATATGCTCCTTTACACATTCACACACACACACACACACACACACATATATATAAAGGAGCACATAAATACATATTTTTTCCTTATATAAATATACGTACATGTATGTGTATATTTTAACCATACATTTTACATTTTATTTCCTATCTTTATCTCGTACTCAAACACACATCTCCCTCCTTGAATATTTATCCTTTTGTTAGTTTTTCATAAAAAGTAAAAAAATGTTTCATTAACCAAAATTGAACCCATAACCTTTCCAAATGAAGTTCACTTCCTTAACCAACTACACTAAACATATATTTTGTTTTCAAAATTAGAACATTGAAAATTATTGTTCATTGTGTAAATGTTTTAAACTCATAAAGTCAATAACTTCCAAATTATAACTTCAAATATATCACAATTATATATCAAATTGATCAGCTCAAAAAGATATTTGCAACGGTTATTAATATGACATCTAGTTCACTCTTAATTACTTCAATATGTAAAGCATAAGATTTATGGGTCGTTACACATAATGTATCTACTTAGGAAACATTTTGGGATAGGAGACAATGTGATTTCATAAATATTTTTAGAAACCTACATATTAAGTAACAAATCAAAATTCAAAAATCAATCGAAACTTTCACCTAAAGCCAATTGTCAATATATCAGAAAGTCGCAGTTACATTAAATGTGTTCAAACTACAAAGGTTCATGGAGATAATACCCCTTATTATATTTAGAAATAATCCTACCTTAGTTAATCTTGACATTATTAGATGGAAGAAAGTTAATGGTTGTTGGAATAGTACAAACTCTAGGTAAATTCCAACGTCCTCCAAAATGAGGATCAGAACCAAATTCATCAAGATATTTCTTATGTAATTGCCTAATCTTCCCTCCAAAGTCCTCGCCTAAAAAGGAGTAGTGAGTAGTAGAAAATTTGGCATATACCAAATAAAGGCAATCCGGGATCCTCTCTCGATCTTGAATAAGCATCCAAAATAAAGTGGTTAGCTCATCGTTCTGCATATGATAAGAGATTGGTGTAAGCGAGGCATTCGAAGGAGCAAGGCAACTTTTTTATTTTGAAAATATTCAAGAAACTTTAAGCATTCAAGAGTCACATATATTGATCATTGGTAGAGTTAAGATCATTACAAAGCCTTTCCCCTCTTATAATTCTTAAAATTTCATTCCTACTCTAATATAATAAAATTTCAAAGTAATGCCTATTTTTCCTTTTATTCTGACAAAAACATAAGTTTTCAATGAAACTAGAGTATACGAAAGAGAATGAAAAATAGTTTGATGAAAGAAACAAATATTAAAATACCTAAGAAGAAGTTCCAAGAGAGATATAGACTTCAAAGTAGAAGTGGAATGCTTTTTTGCTTTGTATAGAAGAAGGAACATAATGGATGTTCATGGAAAAATCGCTCAGGTCATCATGAGGGGCATCAAGAAACTCGTCAGTAAGATATTTTGCTAAATAAATATCCCTAACACCAGGTTCATTCATTTGAGTGGGAAATTTAACGTTACGCTCATCTTCTTATGCATCAGCTCCAACCTAAGGGTCGGTACCTTTTCTATTTGGACTGTCATCCTTATCCTTTCCCGATGGGCCACCATTAGCACTATCAATGATTACATCATCATCATCATTGTCCTCATATTCATCATCATGATCATATTTTTCCTCTATCTATGTCTTCATATTTGATCTCATCATCATCTTCAACATCATAATGAACATCGCCAAAGGCAAGATATTCTTCTAAATTCAGCTTTCCTTCATTTTCAGAATCAGACAATTCTCCCGGTTCACATTTAAGGTGAATATCAAACTTTATTTTATAGTCAACATCGGCAGATGCTAGAGAATGGAAGGATAGGTTTGAGCACTTATTAATATTATCCTTACAAGCAAGAATAAAAGCTCTCTTTATGCACTTATTTTTTAAAGAAGGGCGAACATCTTTTAAAAATGTGGAAACCTTGCCACTAGCTGAGAACACTAGTTCATGCACTTATTCTTAAAAGAGGCCTTGGGCTTTCGGAGAAGTGAGTTCTTCCTGGTTAACTCCTTTTCAATCTAAGAACACTAGTTCGTAAGATAGGGCTTGGGAAACATCTTCCTTTAATGAATTAAGGCCTCTTCAGATAATCTCAACTTGTCTTTTAAGGCTCGATTCTTCTCTTTTTCAAGAATAAGACGGGAGGCATAATTCTCTGTAAATAAACTCTTATAAATGATATCCAAATTTTATTTTTCAACGTTAAGGGCCATAACATTACTAAAAGGTGTGGAATTAAACTCTTGTAAAGATGAAGTGTGAGCTGCAAACTCCAAGAGGGATTTTAAGTAAGAATATTTTTTTACTACCATAAAATAAGATACGATCAAAATGCAACATACCACAAGAAGCTGTTAGGTAAGAAGATTGATGAAGTACTTAAGGAAATGCAAAGGAATTTCAACAGCTCCCAAAGAAGAGATTGGAGGAGAACGAAGGATAAAAGATAGAAAACAACCAAAGTTGGGAGAGGATCCTTTTGCATCTCTCACGAAATAGGTTCAAATCAATAGAGGTATAACCGACAAATCAAGCCTCGGTTGTTTATGCATATTGGCCAAATGACTCCCTTATAGAAGATGATATGATACTTAAATCAAAATCAGACAAAGTAAATGAAACATAAGGAAGAATAACTGTTGTGCAAAAATTGCACAGATGCGAAAAAACAATAAACAGGACCTAGATTTGCCAATTTGAACATCATTTAATCTAGCAACAATTATTCTGTTACTACAAGTAAATAGTAAATAACTATAAAGAAGGAAAAGAGACGCACAATATTTATATTGGTTCCATTATCATCAAGATAGTGTATGTCCAGTCCAATGGAGAGAGATTTTATTACACATGAGAAAATTACAAGAGATTATAAGATAAGAATTTACATACCAAAACCCTAAATTAGGGTTAACAAGAAGAGACACACCATTTAGGGATCACTGGTTGAATACAGGATGGATTTACAATGAAGTCTACCCTTAATATATAGCCAATGTAAATTCATGTGAGTCATCAATCAAATTACTAAGATATGGTAAGAAGATAATGGAGGCAAATTATAATGGTAACAAATGGTGGAAACATAGCAAGTAATTCACTCATTTCTTTTATTAGCAAAGATGGAAGAATATAATCTCAAAGCAATGCGATTACAGAAAAACAAATAATATGCATATCCTTTTGCATATATTTTATTTCATAACTTACGCATGCATTTATTTTCTTGTCATCTCTTTCAAATGTGATCCAATAATTTATTCATTTCCATAATGAACAAGCGTGATTACTTTCCTCTTTGCATATTTGTTTGCTTCTATTTGTGATTTTGTATCACCAAAATTTAATACTCCACCTTAATGCAAAATCACATATCTTCAATACCCCACCTCGACTCAAGTTCTCCTCTCAACATAAAACTCTTAATAATGAACTTCACCTTCAACCAAAATCTCTTAACGAGATAGATACCAAAAATGAATACTTACCCAATGGATTCCGGCAAGGCCACCACCCATCACACCTTGGCTCATACTATGTCCCCGTCCGCTAACAAAATGTTGCAAATGTTCAAAATCAAAAGAAGGTGGATACCAAAATAATCTCAAAGCCATCAAGGCCAAAAAATTCTCTCAATCACCAATCCAAATATAGAACCAAAAACAAAAGCCAATGGACATAACAAGGCTAACTCAAATCTCTGTATGCAAGACAAATCTCTCTCCTCCCAAATACCTTATCTGCCAAACAACAAATTTTCTATGGAAATCAACATAAAACTCTCACATCAACATTGAGCCATGAAGTAGATACAAGTTCCCAATCCAACTGTCCCTTCAACACACTAAACTCCTTATCATCAAATTTCCAAGACTGGAATGCTCTTCTCTCTCAACATAATCTCCTCCATTTTTAACTTTCATATTGCACAAAATCTCCTTTTCCATCCAAATGAGTAATAGCATAATCACCATCGGATTACTGCTCTTTCTAGAAGTCATTGATGCACAAATTTAAACAAATCGCCTTGCTCTGATACCAATTTGTTGTGCAAAATTACACAGATGCGAAAAAACAATAAATAGGATTTAGATTTGTCAATTTGAACATCACTTAATCTAGCAGCAATATTCAAAATAAATAGTAAATGACTATAAAAAAGGATAAGAGATGCACAATATTTATACTGATTCCACTATCATCAAGATAGTGTATGTCCAGTCCAATGGAGATAGATTTTATTACACATGAGAGAATTACAAGAGATTATAAGATAAGAGTTTACATACCAAAGCCCTAAATTAGGGTTAACAAGAAGAGACACTCCATTGGGGATCACTGGCTGAAAACCAGGATGGGTTTACAATGAACTCTACCCTTAATATATAACCAATGTAAATTCATGGGAGTCATCAATCAAATTACCAAGATATGGTAAGAAGATAATGGAGGCAAATTACAATGGTAAGAAATGATGCAAATACAGCAAGTAATTCACTCATTCCTTTAATTAGCAAAGATGAAAGAAAATAATCTCAAAGCAATGCGATTACTGAGAAACAAATAATATGCATATCCTTTTGTATATATTTTATTTCATAACTTGCGCATGCATTTATTTTCTTGCCATCTTATGCAGATGCGATCCAATAATTTATTCATTTCCATAATGAAGATATATGATTACTTCTTGCATACTTGTTTTCTTCTATTTGTGATTTTGTATCACCAAAATTTAACAATAACATTGACATATGGGGAATTAGAAGTGAAAATTTCCAGAGCGAAACAATCTAAATTGGTTTTCTTGCTAGCTAAAGAAGGGTCTGAATAAATGTTTGAACATTTGGTATTCCTTTAGCCTTTTTTGGTTTCGCCAACCATCAAAACATTGCTAGCTACCGAAGTTATGGACAATGGGGCTACTTTAAGAGTAGGAGTAAGTGGTGGCTTGCCAAATGACTTGTGGGCTGTAGGAAGATCCACTATTCCTTTATGTGAAGAAAGGAGTGAGGGATTGACTAGGTTTACATCTACAAAGAAAAAAAGATAAACATAAGAGAATGAAAGACAACGCTGTTGTAAAATAAAAAAGAAATGAAAGAAGGTTCCTGGAGAATAACTAAGGATGGAGGAAATAACGCGTTAAACCGGACTATGACATGAGAAATAATACAATCCTTTAGTGTTAAGAGACATCGAACCATTAGAATTCCTCTTTACCAATGGAGGTTCACCTAAAATATGATAAAAAACAGGATCAAGCCATATCTTTTTAACTTATCCACTGTGAGAAGCCTCAATAAACTTCTTGAATACTTAGAGGCATTCTGAAATTATCAGTCATAGCCATCATGTTCGAATCAATGGTTTTATAGGCATGATCTGTGAGAATAACAGTAATAAGTTATTGAAGGCAAAAGTTAGAAATGTAAAGATTACTTAGAATGCGTACTCTGAGATGTAAAAGCTCCAGAGATATTAGAAGAAATCACTTCACAAAGAAGAACTGGTAGTCCCGCTCCCTTGTCTTGCTAATAGAATTAGAAATGACTTCACTACTAGACGAAAAAAGACAATAAATAGTGGCATCTGGTTGGTTTTTAAACTTTTAGGATGTTGGTGACTGAGCATAAGGTTTTTACATCCAAATCATCCATCTCGAGTTCCTTGAATAAAATCTTAAGGGAGCGTATGTAGTTGTAAGAATTAGGGGGTAGGCTAAATTAAATCAATCTTTAGGAAGGAGAGAACGTTGAAAATGACATGATTGAATGGAAGGTAGCAGAATGCCATATATCCGCCATATATTAACAAGTGTGAAAGAAAAATACCCCTTTAAGTTGATCCCTCCTATCTGTAGGGCCAAGGCCTCGAATATCAACTCCTGTGATTCCAAGATGAGGAAGATTAGAATCGAAGTAAATTTTTTCGTACAAATGTTTAAGGTTCTTCCTAGTTTTAGATGAACTAGAAGAATCTTTTGAGGCAATCTTCTTGGTTTTAACCATGATTCCTAATTAAATATAAATTTAATAATCAATTGAACTTAGAAAAGGAAGAACAACAAAGTGATAGAAATAGATAAATAAAATACATCTGAAGATGACAACGACGATGACGATGATGATGATAATAATAAATATAACTATAATCAACCGAAAAATAGCCATCACATGACTTAAATAGCTTTCGCAAATGTAAGATAGCCATAACATATATAAGAAAGCTATCGCAAGCATAAAATACGTGATTATTGCATATCTAAGATAGCAATCACAAGTCTATCACAAATAGCTATCGCGGTTCTAAAACAAATAGTTATCATAAGTTTAAAAGAGATGGCTATCACAAATATAAGGTAGTTATCGCAAGTCTAAAACAGACAATTATCTTCTATCTAAAATAGCTATCACAAGTTAAAAAAGATAGTTATCATAGATTTAAAATAGCTATCACAATTCTAAACACATACTGTTGCACATATAAATAGCTATCACATGTCTAAAACAAGATAGCTATCCCATGTACGAGATACATATCGCAAGTTAAAAGCTATTGCAAATTTAAAATTGCCAACATAAGTCTAAAACTTAGATATCTCACATATCTGAGGTAGATATCACAACTTTAAAATGGGACAACTAATGTAAGTCTAGAACCAGGTAGATATCGCATATCTAAGAAAGCAATTACGGTCCAAAGGAAAAGCAAGTTATCAGATAATGGGTTATTGAATCCAAAGACACATTAATAGATTAATTTACAACAATCAGTGAAATTTAAGATCAAAATCAATTTCATTTCAGAAAATAAAAAAACTCTTCTTCCTTTATAAAGAAACTTGAGCTATAAATAATAATATAGCAGCATTAAATCAAATGAAATCAGTATGAATTCATAAGTAAGAAAGACCGATGATAGGCAATATTAAATGATGGAAAATAAGCAAATTATACTAAAAAGAGTAAGATTCAAGAGCTCAAAAATTCATGAAATTAAATAGTTTTGCAAATGATGGTTAAGCTGAATTCTCAAAGGAGATAAGTCTTTATAGGGTAATTGGGTTTGAAAACGTGCCTGTAGATCCAAAGCAAATGATTTAATGGACAAGATAACAAACCTAAAGAATTCCAAGAATTTACCAGGAAGAGGTGTTTGAGCAGGAAAGAAAAAACGAAAATAAATATTAACATATGAACATATAGGAAATAAAAGGAAAAGAATTTTCTTTATACTAGAGGGGAATACCCAATTTTTTAAATTTTGATAGGGCTAGCATAGGAAAAGATATCACATATCTAAAATTGGAAGCTATCATAAATCTAAAATAAAAGAGCTATCGCGTGTCTAAGATAGTGGAGCTATCGCATGTCTAAAGAAAGGCTATTGCAAGTTCGTATGTTTAAATTCAAGGAGCTACCGCACATCAAAGAATGAAAAGCTATCGCATGGTTAAAAGAGTGGATCTATTGCATGCCTAAAGTTAAGGAGCTATCACATGTTTAAAGTCAAGGAGCTATCGCATGTCAAAGAATGAAAAGTTATCAAATGGCTAAGACAGAGGAGTTACTGCATATTTAAAGTTAAGAAGCTATCGCATGATTAAGTTCAAGAAGCTATCACATGTCCAAGATTGAAAAGCTATCGCATGTCTAAGATAAAGAAGATATCACATTGCTAAGATTGGAAAGCTATCGCATGACTAGCTCACATGCCTAGAATTAAAGAGCTATCGCACGCCTAGATATGAAGAGTTATCGCACTTCTAGGTTAAAGTGCTATCGCATGTCTAAGTTGAAGTGGTATCGTACATCTAAAGATAAAGTGTTATCATATGTCTAAAAAGTACCTTTGAACATCTAAAAATTACATGGAAATCGTCTACGTGTCGGCTTCTTGTTAGTCCAGCTGTGCCACATCAGCGTGGAAAGAAGAAAATGGAACTCACGCTACGTGTCATTTTGACAACATGCCATGTCATCGATTGATTGGAAGATCTCAACCGTCAAGGATATGATCTGCCTCATGTCAAGAATCTAATAATGTAATTTTCTTATAATAGGCATGTAATCGCAACTACGAATGAGCAATTTCCTAAGTTCTTTTTATTTTTCTTTTTCATTTATACTCAGAGCATAAATAAAGAATTAAAATTGGAACTTTAATGCCAATTAAGTCATAAAGTTGAACAATTGTGACAAAAGACTTTCATATTTTATATTTTGCTTACTTGCCCAAGAGACGACTCTCTTTCCATTGTAACATTAGACTCCCTTGTATAAGCATTTGAGCTTAAGCCAAGTCTAAGGCTTAACAACAAGTATTCAAATAACCTTCAGTGACAACTCAACCATATAACTTACACCATCTTCTATACTATTTGCGACGACTTCTTTGATCATAACTTGGTGTAGGTTTGAAGATAACATGTAGTGGTTATCATTTATGGTCGTCGACGACTTCTTCACCAATAACTGGCTGTGACTATTGATTCATAACATGGAGTAGTTAATCAAATTCAACGATAGTCTTTTAACTTTAACTTGCAGAGCTGGCCCATAGACCGGGCAAGCTGGACGACAGCCCAGGAGCTGGTTTCTATGGGGACCTAATTTTTTTTTTTTTTTTTTACTGTATATCTGTTTGAACAAAAAATAATAGTAAAGCACAATTCTCAAGTGATATTGAGCCCATCTACATATATAGCCATCCGCATCTAAACAATTCACGCATCTTTCCATAAACCTCTCGCCATCCTTTGTATTTTTACTTCAACTTCCGAGCTTGATTCTTCTCTTTTGTCTTTTCCCATTTGTTATTTATGAATTATCACCTTGAAGAATAGTTGCAAATAAAACGAGAGCAGTTAACAAATTATTTTGCACCAAAAATTTCCTTTTGTGAATTTGGTGATTTCCTTGGGTGATTTTTTTTTTTTGGTTTACGGGTATTATTTTACGCCTACATTTTGTGTTACTCAAAAATTGGTACCTACAAAACTAACAGTTGCTAGTTTAATTAATATTTAAAAGCTTGTATATTTTAGTGAAATTGAGTGAATCATTCCTCTAAATTAGCAATTAAATTGAAGAAGAAAAATTGCACGAGTGTTTAATCAACATGAAATTTACATCTGAAATGCTAATTCAAATGAATTATTTGCCAATTTATTCAATATTGCCTGAAAATTGTTATGGTACTAATTGATTATCTAGTGCTTTTATATCATTTAGGGTACTTTTTGTTTCATTTAAGAAAATTAATTTACTATTTTCTTAAACAAAGTTATTTTTAATACTGACATAAAGTTCAGTCATTTATCATTTTTTAAAGTTGGAGCAATTAGGGAAGGAAATTAGCTTAGAAATCACAAATCAGATTATGTAGTTAATAAATATTAATTTATTTGTTTTATTATGCTTAATTTGATGCATTGAGGAGGATATATTTGAAAATATTAAACAAAATGATAAAATTAACGACTTTATATAAAAAAATGCATTAAGAGTGATATTTAATCGAGCGGGTGATTGAGTTTTTTGAGACCACTCGTGAGTTTTTAGGTTTCTGAGGATTTTGTAACTTCTTACTTTTGGACGGACTTGTAATAGTTCTTTTGTATACAGAAAAGATTAATTTAATGCAATTTGTGTTTTATAACATATTTTCATTTTAGCTACAATCGCATAATTATGTTCATAATGTTGCACTAGGCCTAGACAGTAGTTTGTCCAAGGCCAATTTTACCTTGGGTCCGCCCTGTTAACATGTGGCAGGCTGGTAGCCTTTTGCTTTAACATGCAATAACCTGCAAAAATCACTCTGTTTTAACAAGTATGAAATGTGCATCTTCTCTACATAGTAGATGTTAGACCAATGTGGGATTTTAAATCATTTTTTCTCGTAGTTTCTTGTGATGCTATCAATCTCATCAACATTACGGCTCGACATTATATCTAAATGCAAGAATGTTTTGTTATTGTTCCAAACTCCATTAGTCAGAGTCAAAAAATAGACAGTATTTAAGCTGCATTTGTTTTTAATAAGAAGATCTGAATCTAGGTTCTGCTTTAAAAATCAAAACTTAAGTTGTTTGTTTTTTATCAATGTCCTGAATAAATCTATCTATTCAGACAAAATAATTTATAACCTTTTTAGTGTTTATTTTTGTTCTGAACGCTGAAGGTTTTTTTTTCTGAATGCTGAATGAAAACAAAAAGAAGTGGTTATTTAGAATTTAGCGATCAGCATTCAAACTTCAAAGTTCAGCATTCAGAATTCAACCATTTAAACAAACAAAGCCTTACTCTCCATTTCACTGTGTCACAGAGGAGATATTGCATTGATAGAACTAGTAGCATTCCATCTCCTAAAAATATCCAGTGTCGGCAACTTTATTCATTTTTGCATGGAATTTAACATTAGCTTCCAAGTGAGAGATGCATAGTCATCCCAGCAGCTGTAGAGAAATTCTTGTTTTTAAAATTTTTATTTCTCATCGTAAAAATATTTTTGCAATAATAGCACTAGATAGCTGTTATGAACGACTGCAGAGAAATTTGTATGTTAACAAAACCGAAAATATAATCTGAAAATAAAAACTGAAAAATAGGTATAAAAAACGTGTGCATTGAGGCTTCTTCTGAGGTATGTGGTAAACTTCCTGTATGTACAACAAATTTTCTTTGCAAAGAAGATAATCTTCCCACCATTCAATAGCGCTATTTTACCATTCCAAACTCATGGTGAAATCTCTGGCCTCTTTGTAATGAAATATGCGGTGAGAAACTCTTTTGTTTCTATAGCTCTTAGTATGTCAGACCCAAAAATAAATAAATAATCACAAATATCAGTAGCATGTATTAAATATATGCAGTGTAAAAATATGTATCTTATGAAGTTTATATATCAACAGAACCAACTCGTTTTACCAGTTTGTACAAGGAAAAGAATAGCACATAGGTAATAGCTAAGTAAACCAGTAACAAAATCGTGTAATCATGGTCTAAAACTTTTGTTTGGATTTTTTAAAGCTTCTCCTGAAGTGGACTATATTGATGGATGGCAAAAAGTGGGTTTATCCAGTATATTTTTGTTTCTTCTATAACTGCAGTTGAAATATTCAAGTTTAACCCTCTGCACAACACACAACTTAATCTGAAACCAGCATACAGATGCATGTCTGCTCTAAACACACGCGATTTTCTTTAAACATGCTCTAAACTGGGTTGGTAGCATTTCTAGACTGAAGCGCTCCATTTACACTTAAATGTATTACATTGTATTTAATTCAACCAATGGTCACTAAAATGTCGCCAACATTAATAATATGATGACTTTTGTCAATCAACCAAAAAAAGATTCAAAGTAGGTACAATCCCTCTCTCAATAAAAAAAACCTTTTGAATTGAACACATTTTTTAAAACTCACGTGAATCATGAAAGACATCAAAAATCAACAAGCAATATCATTAATATCTTCAATTCTTTTTTTTCTCGTCACATATATTTAAACAGGAAAAAAAACAATGGTCAAATCGATGAACAAAATCCAATAGAATTTTGTGGAAAACTACATATATTTGTAGTAAAAATTAGAAACATTTGTTGTAAAATCTGCAAATATTCAATTTTTTTCTTTCAATTTTTGCTCATAAACAGTTGCGACTTATTTTCAGATTTCAAAAGTAAGAAAAAAAAAATTGCCGAAAATGATTCCAGATGTTATTTACAGAGTTTGAGTTTTGATTGAAATGCGGTTTTAACCTGTTAAATTTGAAAATAAGGGACGGAACCTTGTCTTCAGTAATAATATTATCTGATTGCATTAATCCACGGAGCTAGATTGATGTGTTAAAGGGGTACAAGATTTTACACCTTTACTAAAAATATGTCTGGGTTGAATCAAAAATTCCTATTCTAGCATTTAGTCTATAACTCAACTATGACCAATTTTAATAGGAAAGGGGGTTGTTAAAAGGGACTTCATTTTCGGATAAGGGGTTCAAAAAGTTCGGCTGAACCCTACTGGAAAAAAAAAAGTTTACACGGCCACCACTGGCCGAAAAACAAGCCCAAATTCGGTGACCCCCCGCCGAAAACCCCCGTTATCCGAAAGTGATGTCCCTTTATCAATCCAAAAAATAAAATTATAGTGACCAGACATAAAATCACCTGCAAGCAATGGTAATACATTCCCGATCTAAGAGCCCAATCAAGCATCCTCTGTCATGATTATTGGTTTGATGTGAAACGACTGGAATTTGATTTATTCCATATGAATCCATGATTTTCTCTGCCGCAACGACTGTCATTTCTGGTGTTACGGTCCTCACATGACAATTATTTCCTTCCAGTTTGCACAAATCAGACACACGTAGCTTGTCCACCTGTTTAGTATACAAGGCAAACATACTATTCATGTTTTAACATGGAAAGTACAATCAGTAGGTACAAGTATACATGCATAATAATGATAATCATGTTTATCCAAAAGAAAAAGGAAATTTTTTCAATTTGGACCACTTTTAAAAACATATTACAATTTTAGACCACTTTACAAACTAATTATAAAAATATGACACTTTTGGCCAGCTCAACGCCACGCTGACCAAAGTATACAGCCGACATTTCAAATGCCGTTAATATTTTATTATTTTTATTACTATTTTAACGTTTGCATTGGCTCCTTTAGAAAGGAGCCAATGCAAAGGTGAAAACAAAACAAAACAGACGACATTTCAAGCATTTGAAATGCCGCCAGTACACGTTTTACTTTTTTTTTAACTTTTACATTAGCTCCTTTTGTGAAGGAGCCAATAGAAAAAAAAAACGACATTTGAAATATCGTATGTACACCTTAACCAGTGTGGCGCTGAGTTGGCCAAAAGTGACATATATTTGTAATTAGTTTGTAGAGTGGTCTAAAATTATAATATGTTTTTAAAAGTGGGCCAAATTGAAAAAAATTCCAAAGAAAAATGATATGATTGCCGATACACTGGCAAAACTGAAAATTAAGCTGAAGAGCTTCTCAATCCAAGATAATAAGTGTATATATCATTTTATATTAATTATTTCACAGGACAAATGATAAAAGAATATATCATTTTATAGAAAAATAATAAATGAAATTATCTTCGTCCTATCATTGCACATTTATAATTTTCCTATAAAATGATAATTTCTTTTGTCTTTGAAATTAATTATTTTGAAACGTTGTCCTAAAAACTCATTACCTCGTGACTCCGTAGGCGTAAGAGAAATGTCTTCATTTCTTTTGTCTTTGAAATTAATTATTTTGAAACGTTGTCCTAAAAACTCATTACCTCGTGACTCCGTAGGCGTAAGAGAAATGTCTAATACAGACTCTCCCTTGCTAAAAATGGATTTCGAAAAACACCTTTATTTTTAATTTCAGCCAACCTGCAAATATTTGCACATTTGCAAAATAAAAAAAGGTTTAATTCTGAACATACTAACCTCCGATTAAGTGCGGATTTGGTTTTCGAAAATAAATATCAAAAATAATTTTAGGGAGTAATTTAAAACATATTTTAAGAATTTTTTTTCGTGTATTGAGTTTGAAAATAAGGGATGGATCCTTATTTCCAGTAAACAAAAATTAGTTAACTTGTGTCATGACCGTTATGTAACAACGGTTGGACCGTGCTTTCCATCTTCAGCACGTAACGTGTGCATATAAATTGACTCTCACTTTATTGCAACAAAAAAATCTCCAATGTTACATGTCTACCAACCCATATATATACACAACTTCTTCAAGTTATTTAGCGATATGCGACTATTCCAATTTGTCGTTCATATTTCTATATGCGAGACAACCTGTAACAATGACACATAAAGTTCTCCAAATTAGTTCTGAACAATTATTTCTACGATTATATACGCATAAGAAAGGTAGTTGAAGCATCTGTTATGTTTCTTCCTTGCAGCTTACTCTGTTTAATTATTTAATCTGAAAAGTGAATAGCCAGCTCCTCACTTATCATTAGGTCTATCAACCAATACTTTCAGCTTAAATAGTGTCATATATCCGCATTCGCAATCGAAATCATTTTCGATATCAAATATCAACATCCGTGAATACGGGTAGACATCTGATAATTATCATACCAGTTGATGATCAATAATTCAAGAAAAATAAATATAAAATTTTATCCACGGGTGTGGCACAATGGAAAAATGGCACCTATGTTTGGTAACAAACTCAGGTTCGAGCATTGCCTTGCACACATTCTCACAAAAAATAGTACCGAGGGTTATATGTGCTATAAATTGAAGCGGACATGCACAACTTAATTCCCCTCAGGAGTTTACCGGTCAGCCGAGTTCTCCTGACTATATTCAAATATGTGTGTGTGTATAATTTTGGTTTAACATAATTTTTCTTCCAATCTCATTGATTAGAGAAGTATGCGAAAAATAAACAAATATGATGAAAATAAATAGTTTCGCGAAGTTAATATGCATTAGATGCATTTAGTATAAACTACTAACTTTAGAAAACAATAAATACAAATATTTCGTTGTACAAAAATATACATAATATAAATTATAATCTTGACAAAACCAAATGGATAATTTTCGGATGAGGATGTTTTCGTATCCGCATCCATTTCTTCAGATATCGGATATTTATCCACTTTTAGAATACAGATGCGGACAGATTTCATATTTTTTAGATATCCATTGATAGCTTTACTTATCATTGAAAGAACTAAGAAGTGAGCATCTATATCTTATAAAATGCATCAACTTGCCTATGATCATTAACTATGTTTTCCATGCAAACATGGACAATACAAACTACTCATCGTAACAAACATTTTACAAAATGACTGGTAATAACCAATCAAACTTTTTACTACAAACATACACAGCCTAACTATTTTGAGTAAGATACCAAAAGCATGCAAGTGGGGTTTTAAAAAAAACATGAGATCCAATTATTTTGGTCGATATGAAGTGCTTGTTTTTGTCATATTTCACTAAAACAAGACAGGCTTGACAAAGTAGCTCTTACTGTGACAATATTTTATACATAGAGTGACTAGAGGCTGTTCACCATGTACACATGGTCTGAGGAGCAAGTGCAACAAGTTTAAAACAAATACTGCAATTCTTACCTCAATCGTCATATCACATGCTAGTGCAAGTTTACAAAATTCTTGAATGTCTTCAAGTGCCAGCAATCCAACCAAGAAACCATCACTGCCAATTATAAGAACACAAGACTCTTTCTCCACAAGCATAAGCGAAACTGCTTCCTTTATCGATGTGTTCATTTGTACAGTCACATATCTTATTTTCATAGCTTGTGAAACAGTAATCCTTTCTGCTAAATCACTCACATCAGTGTCAGAATCATATACACAGAGAGAGCTTTCCAGCTTACACAAATCAGTAGTATCGCTTGTATCAGACGATTCCTTATTCTGTTCTAGCATGTCTATATTTTTTTGATTTGTGATACTATTATTTTTACCCATATTTTCCTTTGAATCGTTCATTCTATTCATGCTTGATGTAAACCAGGAAGATAAGCCTACTGCTCCAAGTAGAGGGAGAACTATACGATAGTCTTGAGTTAGCTCGAATAAAAGTAGAACTGATGTCAATGGTACTTGACATACACCTGCTAAAGTTGCAGCCATGCCTACCTACAAAAAGAGGATATAAAACAGTAAATTACCGTTAAAATTCAATTAAATTTGCGTGAAATTAATTTGTTTTAAGATGCATTTGAACGTAAAAGTTGAATTTCTCTTCTTCTTTTTAACTAAAAAACGTTGATACTGCAAACTTGAGTAAATTAATATTCTGTAGAAGGAAGCATGCTGCAATTACGAACTAATAATCATAAAAAACATGAGGCGTTTTCTTCCAAAGAAGTATCTTTCTATCCATCACATATCACTAACCCAAAAAAAAATACAAAAAAATTATTTGAGCAGCTTAGCATGGTCGTTAAAGTACTCGGTGATATTTCTTTAATTGACAACACATAGCTTGTTGATCCATATTAGCAAACTGTAAACATAAGCACATAAAAGAACTATGAATCTTTGCAAGAAAATTGATGAAGGTTTGAAAAAAGAAATGCATAAAAGCTTGCAATAATAAACAATCATACTAACCCCACAAGGGTAGCGTAGTTGGTCGTACCTGTTGCATCCGGAATTCAATCCACATTGACTACGCTATTCAGGTGAATATGCTCGAGTACATGCTGAGGCAACAGTGCATACATTTTCAGAGTTTACAAGTAAAATTTGGTTCTTAGGATCTTAAAAAGAAACTATATTTTTAACTCAAAGGGAAAATAATTAGAAACTGTAGCAATAAACATCGATAATTTTCAGAAAATTACCAGACCATAGGCTTGTGGTGATGCCACTTCTATGACAGAAAAATTAAACAATGAATCTGGTCCCACAAATATTGTACCCATAACTTTTCCATACGCCATTCCTGTTGCAGCACCGATAAATAAAGATGGTGCATAGTAGCCGCCTACCAATCCAGAAGCTCGAGACAAAGAAGTGGCTATTATTTTCACACCAACTAGTTGAATCAAAATTGAAACAGGAAGACTGTTTGCAACAGGTCTTGATTCTAGTACACTATCAACATTCTCAAATCCCCAATATAAAACCTCGGGATATACTAAAGCTGTTAAACCAACAAAAAGACCACCAAATACAGGAAATAGGAATGTTGATATCCTTGTGGTCTTCTGAAAATTATCTACAAGCTTCAAAGCATACGACGTACACCAAGATAATGCTAAGGACACCATACCACATAGTATACCAAGCAGAAGATACAATGGTAGTTCTGAAAATGTATTTCAGAATTTTATTAAGCTCTGTACCACATAAGAAAAGCAGCTTAAATAAGATGATTTAATTTTGAGTTCATAGCTTACGTTCATACAAAATAGGTACGAAATATAATTCTAGTTCGTCAGAAAATTTGGAAATTTTGTAATCCCACCCATTTTATTTTATTTTTTTATAAAAGAAAGAAAATAAAAGACCCCTGCACCATAGCCTTTTCTTTTACAACGAAAAAAAAAATCCCGGGGAACCAAGTTTATGCTTATAAACTCCAAGGAAGAATGCACCGAGCTTCCGCTTCCAACACATACTCTAGGTAAATCACAAAGTGTTACATGACTTCCACTATTAGTGATACAGTTACTTAACAATATGTTTACCTTTACATTCGTTGTTTCAGATTTTAACCTATGACTTCAAAATTTAAAAGAAAATCATTTTGAAGCTTCAATTAGAGCAATAATTTCATGCTTTAAACCCTGGCCCTGTGTCATGTGTGCGAAGTTTTGTAACTTATGGTTTATATGACGTTAATTTTGGGTATATGAGCTAGAATAAATACAGTATATGTAATATAGTGATAAATGAAGTAGATAACTTGTGCTTGAATTGAGTCATCAAACTATATCAGTTTAAAACTGCAACATTGATACAAAGACGCTGCTATTCGCTTTTATTTACTTCTTTACTCAATTTACTTCAATTGCTATCATTAACTCAACTCTACATAAAAAGACTCATCTTGATGTATTATTTCATGTTCAGGATACCCCTATATGTATGTTTATACCAAGGTCGGAAATTTCGACCGAAACATCGAGATTCCGGTCATTCCGTTTAGGTTTCGGTGGGTACAAAACAAAATCAAACTGAGACCCCAGTTCAATAAAAAAAAACTATTGAATTTCAAATTTTACAGAAAAACCCTCGAAAAAGCATTAAATTTGAGTTTCAACTATATGAATATTCAAAATCTAAAATTTTAACTTAGAAATCATACAAATTCACAAAATATATGAATGGTGAAACTAAAAGAAACTGAAAACTAAGTAACAAAATGTTTTTTGTGTTATAAATATTCATAATTAATCAACATTGTTCATTTATAACTTATTTTTCAATAGATGTAAAATACACATTTTATTTTGAACTTTTGATAAATTAAACAAATATTGCAGTGAAAATATGGAAAAGGATTTATCACTAATATGCGAAAGTGGTTAATAGTTTTGTTGATTGAACACCAATGTAAATTCAATATCAATTATGCTATCACACAAGATTAAATAACAAGAAGAAAAGACACATAAGATTTAATGTCGTTCGGATTTGTATCCTACATCCGTGAAGACCGAACAACTTTGTTACTTCACCAATTTAGAGAGAAGAGATTATAAAATGATGGATATTTCTTAAAGCCAAGAAATCTTATCTCTATTACAAATCTATACAAGAATTATTAAGAGAAACTATTGTTCGAATAGAATGTGATACTTTTCCAATAGCTTGAGTCATCTTTAAATAGGAGTAGAATGAAGCTGAATCTTGAAAAGAAATGAAATTAATTAGGAAAGCAGACAATCAACTTCGTACAAGTTTTGAAACATTTATGATTTTCCCAAGATTTGATGTCTTAGATTTAATGTAGATATCTATCTTCTTCTATGAAAAGATGCATATATCTAGTTTTCTCTTATTATATATTTGACCAATCAATTGTTGGAATTCCTAATACTAGAATGAATGAAAACAACATAGTCCCACATCGTCAAAATTGCAAAGCTATTCTAGTATATTAATAGCTTTGTAATGAAGAGGTTAGGGCCTAAGGGCACCCAAATGTTTGCTTCGTTGTGAGGAGGGAAATCGTGCATCACCACCACACGCGCGCCGTCGCCGTCGTTGGTCCGACCGAACCAGGCCGGGTTTGGGTCTAAATGATTCTATTTTTACTGCAAAACTGGGACGGTGCGGCCCAACCGGTTAGGTTTATAATTGATTTATCATTTTCGTTTCTACGTTGTATTATTTCTTTAAATAATATAACGTTTGATCTATCGCTATAGTTATTATTACTATAGTTGTTCGCTTGTGATTGTAATTTAATTACGACAAACCTATTGCTTAAATTAGCTAATACAGACTTACAGAGTAGTGGAAATCTGATTGATAAACTTGTGAGACGAGTTTATAATTGATTATTCTCTGTTTTAGTATGCTAGACGTATAACATTTTAAGACTTTCCTGTTTTTCGCTAAAACAGAGATGACAACAGTTGAACTATCAATAAAGGCTACTACACATAACAGGCCTGACCCGTTCAAAGGAGATGGTGATGTCTTTATAACATGAAAAAATCAAATGCTATTTTATCTCACCACACTCGGTCTGCAATGGTATCTCGACGAGGAGGAACCGATTTCTATACCAGACAAGAAATCAAATGTTGATATGTGCAAGCATTCCGATTTTCTATGCAGAAACTATATTCTGAATTGTCTCGATGAGGTGCTATACAAAGTATATCAGCCTCTAAAGACAGCAAAAGCACTATGTAATGCACTTGCCACGAAGTACAAGACGCAGAATATCAGTCTTAAGAAATTCATTGTAGACAAATTCATGTATTATAAGATGGTTGACTCCAAACCGGTGATTGCTCAACTGCACGAACTGCAAATCATCATTCATGAACTCGAAGCGGAAGGTCATAAAGTTAGAGAATCGTTTTTGGTTGAAGCCATCACGGAAAAACTGCCACCGTCATGAAGAGATTACCGCAACTATCTAAAGCATAACAAAAAGGAAATCTCTTTACAATATCTCATAGTCCGACTGAAAATTGAGGCAGATAACCGTGGAGTCACAAAACCAAGCAAGGAAGCATTTGTAGCTGAAGGTTCAAAGACCAAATACAAAAAGAAGAATTTCCAGAAGAAAAAGAAAGCTCCAGACAATAAACCAAAAGACAACAAGCGAACCGAAAAGTTTAATGGCGAGTGTTGGGTTTGTGGAAAAGTTGGACATGCCGCTAGAGATTGCAGACTCAAAAAGGACCGCAACAAAGAGACAAATATAGTAGACAACATGGAAGTAGACGAGTCCAACTTCTCGGCAGTTGTATCTGAATGCAATATGGTTCAAAATCCTAACCAATGGTGGACAGGCTCTACTCGTCATGTCTGCTCTGACAAATCCATGTTTTCTACATACCAGAAATTCGATCACGAAGAAAAACTCTACATGGGTAATTCTGCAGTATCCATGATCGAAGGCAGTGGCACAGTAATCCTCAAGTTTACTTCTGGAAAAACTGTCAAGTTGAATGACGTGCTCCACGCTCAAGACATATGTAAGAATCTCATCTTTGGTGCAGTACTATCAAAGAAAGAATTCAAAATGGTGTTCGAGTCAGACAAGATGATTCTGTCCAAAGCTGGAATGTATACAGAATGAGATATTTATGTGATGGCTTATTTAAGGCAAATGTAGTCGTTATCGGCAATAAAACTATGTATTCTGATTGTGCTATTAATAAAATTGAAGTTTCTTACTTACTTAAGCACGAAATTTTACTATGGCATGATAAATTGGGACGCATAAATTTTCGAAAAATGAAAATATTATCAAACTTGGAATTAATTCTGAAATTCCAAGTAGATAAAAACTACATATGTGAGACATGTGTAGAAGCAAAAATGGTTAAACAAACCATTTCAATCTGTTGATAGAAGCATCGAACCACTAGGTTTTGTTCATACAGATTTATGTGATTTTAAATCATTACCTACAAGAGGTGAGAAAAAGTACTTTATCACGTTTATTGACGATTATACGCGGTATTGTTATGTATATCTTTTGAACAGTAAAGATGAAGCAATTGCATCATTTATAAAGTACAAGGCTGAGGTAGAAAATTAGTTAAATAAAAAGATCAAGATATTGAGATCTGATCGAGTTAGAGAATATGAATCACCATTTGAACAGTTCTGTGCCGAAAATGATATAATTCATCAAACAACGGCTCCATATTCATCACAACAGAGAAAGAATAGAACGTTAAAAGACATGATTAATGTCATGCTTTTAACTTATGGTCTACCGACGAACTTGTGGGGGGGAAGCCTTAAATATGTCTAATCACATATTAAACAAAGTCCCTCAAAATAAAACTGGAACAATTCCATATGAGTTATGGAAAGAACACAAACCAAGTTTTAGATACCTCAAAGTGTGGGGGTGCTTGCAAAAATTTCAGTTCTGCCTCCCAAGAAAGTCAAACTTGGACCAAAAACAACAGATTGTTACTACTTAGGGCCAGCCCAAAATAGTAGTGCCTACAGATTTTTGGTATTCAAGTCTGATATAGCTGATATTCATGCAAATACAATCATGCAATCTAGAGATGCCTCGTTCTTTGAAAACATGTTTCCGCACAAAAGGAATGAAGGGAATAATATCCTTAAAATGACAAGAGAAGAATCAAGCAATTCACATGAAGATGAAACCCGTCATGAGATTGATGAAGTTGAACCTAGAAGAAGCGTAAGGGCTAGGACTTCCAAGACATTTGGTTCGGATTTTTTCACATATGTGTTAGAACACGAACCTCAAACGTACAAGGAAGCAATGTCATCTTCTGAATCTTCATGTTGGAAAGAAGCAATCCAAAGTGAGATTGATTCATTCTAAGTAATAAAATTTGGGAAATTGTTGATATTCCACCAAGAATAAAACATATTGACTGTAAATGGATTTTCAAGAAGAAAATGAAAGCAGGTGGCTCTATCGACAAGTATAAAGCCAGAGTAGTAGCCAAAGAATATCGTCAAAAAGAAGAAATAGACTTCTTTGATATACATTCGCCGGTAACACGAATAACCTTTATAAGAATGCTAATAGCAATTGCATCGATCTATAATCTAAAAATTCATCAAATGGATGTAAAGACAACATTCTTAAATGGAGATCTCGATGAGGAGATCTACATGGAGCGACCTGAAGGTTTTGTTTCCAAAGGAAATGAAAACAAAGTCTGTAAATTAGTAAAATCATTATACGGACTAAAACAAGCTCCAAAACAATGGCACGCAAAATTTGATAGTGTCATGATGAGAAATGGTTTTCGTATAAATGAATGCGATAAGTGTGTTTATTATAAACAAATTGGACAATCATATGTGATGATTTGTTTATATGTAGACGATATGTTAATATTTAGTCCAAATACTCAGGTAATAGAGACCATAAAGAAGATGCTAATTAGCAATTTCGATATGAAAGACTTAGAAGTTGCAGACGTTATTTTAGGAATCAAAATAATAAGAACACCCAATGAAATTGAATTATCTCAGTCACACTATGTAGACAAAGTGATTGAAAATTTTCAAAATTTTGGAATTAAAGGAGTAAGAACACCATTTAATCCATCAGAAATACTGCATAAAAACACTAATGAGAGTGTAATGCAACTGGAATACTCTCGTGTAATAAGATGTCTAATGTATCTCATGAATTGTACAAGACCGGATATAGCTTATGCAGTAAGTCGACTGAGCAGGTATACAAGCAATCCAGGAAAGGAACACTGAAAAGCACTAATGAGAGTGCTTGAATATTTAAAAAATACCACAAATTATTCCTTACATTATCGAAAATATCCTGCCGTCTTAGAAGGATATAGTAATGCAAACTGGATTGTTGATTCAAAGGAACCAAAATCAACGAGTGGTTATGTATTTACCTTGGCAGGGGCAGCAGTATCATAGAAATCTACTAAACAAACATGCATAGCTCGATCCACTAAGGAATCAGAGTTCATCGCTTTAGATAAAACAGGCGAAGAAGCAGAATGGCTTCGTCACCTTTTAGAAGATATTCCGTTTTGGCCTAAACCTGTAACGGCCATATGCATACACTGTGATAACCAAGCTATGCTAAGTAGAGCGCACAATTTTGTGTATAATGGAAAGTCACGACATATTCGTCGACGTCATAACACAGTTAGGCAGTTACTCTCAAATGAAACTATTTCCATACATTATATGAGAATAAATGATAATCTAGCGGATCCATTTACTAAAGATTTATCAAGAGAGAAAATTGATTACGCATCGAGGGGAATGGGCTTAAAACCTTAAACCACCAAGAGTTATCTTATACGGAAACCTATTCTAGCGACTGAAGATCTCACGGACTAGGATTAATAGGCAAACCAGTTCTGAGTAACTCAAGACGTAATGCATTTGCGTGGACATAGTCCAACTCTATTCCTATGGTGCACAATATAAATGCATGCCTACAGAAGTATTTAAAGGTTAAAACTATGTTTTTTAATGATGACCATATCTTGAAAATAACAAGTGAGGTATATGTACGATACTCTTAATGGTTGTGATCGTCTATGTTAGTGTGAGCTGGGTTGGCTCTATGAGAATATTAAAGGCTTATATTTTCTATAAACACTCACAGAACCAAAAATTGTTCAGGACCAAAATGAACACACCCAAGAGATTGGATGAGAAGAGAATCAATGTTCGTAAAACTTATTGTCTGGATATACAATAAAGGCTGACGGTTTAAGATGAAATAATTCATTGATTAGCCAAGTAGATCCGATAAGTTTTAACTAGGGAAAGTTCAAAATGAAATATCTACTTATCCACGATAAAACATTATTCCATATGTACTCTGTGATATTTCGCTTTGTGTGGGGGATATGTATATTATCATTCATGTGGGAGATTGTTGTAATTCCTAATACTAGAATGAATGAAAACAACATAGTCTCACATCGCTAAAATTGCAAAACTATTTTAGTATATTAATAGCTTTGCAATGAAGGGGTTGGGGCCTAAGGGCACCCAAATGTTTGCTTCGTTGTGAGGAGGGAGATCATGCATCACCAACACACACGCGCGCGCGCCGCCGCTATCCGACCGAACCGCGCCGGGTTCGGGTTTGGGTCTAAATGATCCTATTTTTACTGCAAAACTGGGCCGGGTTTTCTGACAGTTGCAGGCTATAAAAACAGGTGCGAATCTGTTCAGAAGCGGACGCGGATTGACTGAGGAGATGCGACTTCTAAAGCGGACGCGAGTTTTTTGACGAACAAACGCATCCATTAGCATACAGAAGCGGGTGCGACACGTTAGACGTGAACGGGTGCGACTTATGACAGCAGCGAGTGCGAACGCAGAACCAGTAGCGAACGAGTGCGACCCGTTAACGAACAGCAGCAATGAAAGGCAACAGAAGCGACCCGTCAGGCAGACGCGACTGTTTAAAGGGGTGCGGACGAAATTATAAATAGAAGAGAATACTGATCACATTCTCATTCCATTCCAATTCAAATTTCTTCTGCTTCTTCTTTTCTACTGTTCTATATAATAAATCACAGAGTTGACATACTTATTACAATCTCGTGCAGATTACGTCTGTTGTATCTTGCGAGACTTTAAATAAAGTCTTCAAAAATTGTTTCAACAAGTCTCAGACGGAATTTCCTTCTTCAACCGGTTAGGTTTTTAATTGATTTATATATATATATATATCATTTTTGTTTCTACGTTGTACTATTTCTTTAAATAGTATAACGTTTGATCTATCGCTATAATTATTATTAGTATAGTTGTTAGTTTGTGCTTGTAATTTAATTACGACATACATATTGCTTAAATTAGCTAATACAGACTTCCGGAGTAGTGGAAATCTGATTGATAAACTTGTGAGACGATTTATAATTGATTATTCTCTGTTTTGGTATACTAGACGTATAACATTGATTTGTATTCTTTTTCTTATATATGCTGATAGATTTGAGTTTTATTTTCAACACTCCACATTGACTCAAAGTATTCATATTGTTCTCAAACGAATTCAATCATCATATATGAGTTGTTGGGTCAGTGTTCCATGACGCTAAGTAGCTAGAACTAAGCTAATCAAGTTTGAACAATGTCGTTACGAAGTGACTTAGTCGTCATATCTGAAGGATTATTATAGTACTTACCTTCTGTTGGATTTTGGAGTAATAGTGCTTATATTTATTTAGAAGAGAAAAGAGAATAGAGATATGAAGGTAAAAATATCTCTTTTTCTTGACTTATTACATAACCAGCAACCATATTTATACAACTTAGTTGAATACATAAATAAACTAAATATGAACCACTTATATTAGTGGTGATTATACATTTACGACCATTATACTTGATGGTTTTTATTCCATTACACATTAAACTGTTGTTTGTTTTGCTAAATTTGGAAGTTCTTCATTATTCAATACTCCTCCTTGAAGAACTTCTTTCAAATTCTTTGACGTTGTTAGGAATGCACTTTCCAGGTGCTCCTCCTTTTTTATTTTGCTTGAATGATGAGGCTTTGTGCTTTAACCGGAAAGCTCCTTCTCCTGATATTTCACTTCTCCGAGAAATCCGATCTTCATGAATTTGCAGAGATGCGATTAATTCTGATATGCTTAACTGTGTGAGATCTTTTGATTCTTCTATCACGGTCACCACTGTATCAAATTTTTCGGATAAAGTAACCAACATTTTTTCAACAACTCTTTGGTCGGTTATACTTTCACTATTTGATTTTAGTTCGTTCACCAGTTTAATTACTTGAAAAGAGTAATCTTTAATTGTTTCCCCATCTTTCATTTTGAGGTTCACAAATTCACGTCGAAGAGATTGAAGCCTTACTTTTGTTGTCATCTCATTTCCTTCAAATTCTGCTTTTAAGATATCCCACGCTTGCTTTACTGAAGTAGCATTCATTATTCTGAAAAATATCGTGTCTGTAACTGCAAGATGAACTTTAGCAAATGCCTCAGCATCCTTTTGCATCCAATCAACTGGCATTGATGTTTGTGCGGTAGTTGATGTTTCTGTCGTGGTAGCAGCCTGATTTTGAGGTACGCCATTATCCACAACACCCTACAAGTGTGGTGTTGCTTATAGGACAACTTTGATTTTGATACTCCAAAATTTGTAATTTTCTCCGTTAAAGAGTGGGATAGCTTGTTGATGATATGCACAAAAAAATGACATTGCTATATTTATAAATATTGCGGAAAATGAATTGAGGCCTTCTTGATCATTGATGCTTTGATACCAAAATGTTGGATTTTGAAGTAATAGTGCTTATATTTATATAGAAGAGAAAAGAGAATAGAGATATGAAGGTAAAAATATATCTCTTTTTCTTGATTTATTACATAATCAACAGCCATATTTATACAACTTGGTTGAATACATAAATATAGTAAACTAAATATGAACCACTTATATTAGTGGTGATTATATATTTACGACCACTATACTTAATGGTTTTTATTCCATCACATATTAACCTGATGTTTGTTTTGCTAAATTTGAAAGTTCTTCATTATTCAATATCTTCAACAACTTGATCTTGCTTCATTCTTCCTCAAGCATAAGGAAGAAGCCTCTGACATCAATGTGCTTCGTACGAGAACTATAAACTTGATTCTTTATAAAATGAATTGCACTCTGACTGTCTGAAGATAACTCTATTGTCCACTGCACCATAGAAAGATCATCCAATAACTACAGTAAATATAATTCATCCTTAGTCGCTTTCACGATCGATATCAAGTCGGCCTCGGTAGTCGACAAAGTTACCATAGCCTGCAGCTTTGATCTCCACGAAATCGAGCATATGCCAAGTGTAAAAACATTGTCTAACACCGACTTCCATCCATCTCTAACCCCGGCATAATCTGAATCGCAATACCTCTAAGAGAGATGTCACCATCTACTCTACCATACAACAAGCCAACTGATGAAGTGCCACGAAGATATGTGAGTATCCACTTACTGTTTGTCAATGTCCTTTATCTGAGCTGAACATATGTCGACTCACAACACCCACTGCATGAACCAAACATGGTCGCATGCACACCATCACATACATGATACTACCACCAGCACTGGAATAAGATACATCCTTCATATACCTCTTGTCTTCATCTAATGAAGGAGATAATTCTTTCAACAACTTAAAATGATAGTCTAATGGAATGCTAAGGTTTAGCTTTCTCTATACCTAATCGAGCGAGGAAATTCTCGATGTAACGCGCCTAAGTGAGCCTCAACTCTCTATGCTTTCGATCTCTGAAGATCTCTATACCCAAAATTCTTTATGCTTTTATCAAATCTTTAATATCAAACTCTTTACTGAGCTATGCTTTCAACTCTGTAACTCTGACCTTATTCTGAGATGCAATGAACATATAACAAAAGATATATCATATCTTCATTACACCTTCTAAAATAAACACACTGGTGTTTAAAGCTTTTAGAGTAATCTTGTAAAAGCCTAAACTTATCAAATATCGTGTATCATAGTCTAGGAGGCTGCTTCAGTCCATATTGAGATTTGTTAAGTTTACAAACATAATCTGGCTTGCTACTATCAATGAAACCCTTTGACTGTCGCAAATACATTTTCTCATCCGGGTCACCATGCAAGAATGCAATTTTGACATCTAGTTGCTCAAGTTCCATATCATAATGAGCAACTAATGCCAAAAGAAAACGAATGGATCTATGTCTAACACTGAAGTAAAAATATAATGATACTCTGCCTCTTTCTTTTGAAGATACCCCTTTGCTACTAAGCTTGCTGTGTATCTAAAATCACCATTGCCGCCATCTTTCACTCTATAGATCCATTTACATCCAGTTGCCCTCTTGTCAGTGGGAAGAGACACCAAATTTTAAGTATGATTTTTCTATAAAGATTTAATCTCTTCTATAGCAACTAACCAACTGGAACTATCAGCTGATGCAATAACATCTCTATAATCTTCCAGCTCACCATGGACAACATTCAATGCATATGTTGTCATGCTATCGAAGTGAATGTCTTCGATGCTCAATCCAACAAAATCATCAAGCCACTTAGACTTATTCCTCTGTCTAACAGGTCTATTCTTTGAACGAGTTCCACCTTGAGTCTAATCCTCTATACTCACATATGTACTATCATCATCAACTATGATGTCATCGGAAACATCATCTGTACCTCTATAGAAAGAATCTGAAGATGACATGTCTTGTGTTTGGTGTTCTGACTCTGTCTTCGTACCGTCGGCGGATGAGAAATGCTCCACCTTTAACATAGTCTTCTCATCAAAAGTCGCATGCCTGCTTCTAATAATCTCTCTAGGTTTCAGTTTGCCTCTGCTCTCATGTACATAAGCTGGGCATCCAAACACTCTGAGAAACGAATAGCTAGCAGACTTCCATTTTCATACTTCTTCATGGATCTTAATATCTATGACAGTAGAAGGTGTGTGGTTGATGAGGAAAGCCGTCATAGATAACTTTAGCCCAAAATTTCTTCTTCAACTTAGTAGTCAATCTGAGGCAACGAGTTCTCTCCAACAATGTCTGATTCATTCTTTCAACAACCCTATTAGATTGAGGGTCGTCAGCTGTAGTGCAATGTCTCTTAATGCATTTGGACTCACCAAAACTGATGAATTCCCGTTATACGAATTCGCCACCTTTATCAGAATGGAGAATTTTCAACTTCTTCTCTGACTGCTTCTCAACAATAGATTTCCACTTTCAAAACCTGTTAAATGTTTCACTCTCAGACTGTAGAAAGTATACCCAAACTTTACGAAAGAAATTGAAAATGAATATCTGACTCCACCCAAAGATGAGCATGGGAAGGACCCTCAAGCATTTGTATGAACATAGTCTAAAACAGCCTTCGCTTTATGCTCTCCAGTACCAAAAAAAAATTGTTTGCTTGCCAAGGACACACTCCTCGCATAAGCTAAGCTTTAAATGATGAACACTATCAATCAAATCTCGTCTTCTCAATTCATCCAAACCGCGTTCACCAATATGGCTCATCCATAGATGCCACAATCTAGAAGAATCTGAATCGGCCGAAGTAACAGATATTGATTCACCAACTATAGTAGTGTTATTCAATAAATAAAGATTTTCCACCCCCACACTTTTCATAACAATTATGCAACCCTTCGATATCTTTATTTTCTCTCCCTCAACTACAATCTTCAACCCAACACTACTCAAAGCTCTGACAAAAATCAAGCTTTTCAAATCAGGTACATGTCTAACATCAGTAATCGTACGAATAACACCATTAAACATTATGACATTTACACTACCAACACCAACCATACGACAAGAAACATCATTGCCCATTAGAACCCCTCCTCCATCAATCTCACGGTATGTAGAAAAACAGTTTCTATCAGGTGTTATATGATAGAATGCACCAGAATCAATAAGCCATAAGTTTCTCTTTCCAAAAAAGCCAGAAACTGTAAACACATCGTTATCACTCTCTGTATCTGATGTCACTGCGGTAGATACTGAAGGTTGCTTTGGGTATTTTCTTCATCCTTCGAGTTTGAGACATTGAGATACAAAGTGTCCGGTCTTACAGTAATTGCAAGTCAATCGATTAGGCCTCAAAACCAAGACCTTGACTTATTTTGACCTTCACCATAGTTTGGCTTGCCTTGACTTCCACCTCTCTAAACTGATAAGCCCTCTGAGTCATTGCATATATCAATTCTCACCAATCTATCCCTCAACACCTCATTATGAAGACTGGCCTGAACATCTGACAGACTAATCTTCCTGCGACTATATATCATGAAGTTAACAAAATCAGTATACTCCTTAGGCAAAGAATCCAAAGGACCACTGCTTAAGCCTCATCTTTAATCTCAACATCTGTTGCCTTAAGGTTTATAACCAAGATAGTAAGAGCACCGATGTGCTCCATAAGATCGGCTCTAGGTTTCATCTTGAACGAATAGAGTTGTTGCTGAAGAATAATCCGATTTGTGAGAGACTTGTCTTGATATGCATCAGATAATGCATCGCATAATTCATTCGCCGTTTTCTTTTGAGAAAACCCTCTAAGAACTTCATCTAAAAGACTCAACTGGATTATTGTAAGAGCTTTATCTTCTATCTCTTTCGAAACATCTGCCTCAATGTCCTTTAATTTCTCAGGTGCAGCAACAATCTTATAATTCCCGTTCTTCTTCAACACTGCCTCCATGTTCATCTTTCAAGTTCCAAAATCTCTATTTCCGTCAAAAAGTGTAACACCATAGTTAACACCAGTACCACCAATAGATTTTCCAAAATTCGTCATTAATGCCCAAACAGAACAAAAACATTGGCTCTGATATCAAACTGTAATGAATAATGTGGAGAAGGATTTACCACTAATATGCGGAAGCGATTAACCAAGATCTACTTTTGTCGATTGAATACCGATGCAAATTTAATATCAATTACACTATCACACTAGATCAAATAACAAGAAAAGACAGAAAATTTAACATGGTTCGAATTTGTATCCTACATCCACAGAGACCCAACATTTAAAATCAGAGAAAGTTTATATTTACTACAAATCTATAGAAGAACATTTAAAAGGAACTATTGTCTGAGAAGAATGAGATGTTTTTCCAATAGCTTGAGACCTCTTTAAATAGAAGTAGAATGAAGCTGAATCTTAGAAGAAGAAAAATGAAATTAATTAAGAAAGCAAACAATCAAGTTGAATTTGAAACATTTCCATTTTTTTCAAGATTTTATTTGCCTTTGATAATCTAGATATATATCTCAATCTATGAAAAGGTGCACATGTCTAGTTTTCTCTTATTGTATATTTGACCAATCAATTAACTTAATTAATTTATTACCTTTTTCTTCTATATGCTGATAGATTTGAGTCATATTTTCAACTAAATATAAAATATAAATAAATATTTATAATTAATCAGTATTGTTTGTTTATATCTTATTTTTCATTTAAATATAAAATATACGTTTTGTTTCAATAAATTAAACATATATATGTGTAATTATAAGAAAAATAAATAACAAGATCCGAAACTGAAACTAAAATCAAAGTTCCCAAAATTTACGAATCAGGACGAAATTCCTATAATTACGAAAAACCGAAAAAGAGATCTCAAACCTTGATTTATACTCATTGACTGATTCCAAAACACGTATACCCTGAATTATCTTCATATTATGAAGAAAAATGAAAAATATTGTTAATATATGCAAAAAATCAAGATTAAAAAATAATGGGGTTAGTTCAAAGCTATCTAGTGGAAGCGCTTAATAGTTCCATAATGGTGAGGTGCAAAAGGATATAGCAGAAAATAGCGGAAGTGCAAAACGCTTCATTAGATGTAAAACCAAATATTTAAAGTTAATTTATTTTTATTCTCTCATTATTTACGTAGGAAAAAGAAATATTGTTTAATCTTATACAATAAAATCGAAGAATATCATGACATGTAGTCCAGATTTGGTAACTACAATATATTTCTAATTTATACGAAGCACTTATGCTTTAAAATAATGTCTTTATTCTAACGTTGTTGATTTGGTTGTTGTTGATTTGGTTTGAAAGAGAACTAACTAAACCACCCTTTTAATATTAATGTTACCAAAGTGGATGCTAGGAATCCTTGATTTAGCCGATATAGCCAAATATAGCGGGGTTTAAAGCGGATCTACTGTTTAATATCGCTATATTGAAAAAACGTAGCAGTCAAAGAGCGTTATGCGTTGTAGCGGGGATTTTACGGGACTTTAGTCGGGCTTAATTACGCAGGTTCAGAGACTGTTAGTAGATATGCTAAATTCAAAGGCTCTTAAAACTTTAAACAGTGATTAGTTTTCCCCCTTTAACTAACTAACCTTTCAGCGTATAATGAGATATTGGAGGATAAATCATCCAAGGAGTCAGAGCTGATGCTTCTTTAATTCCAGTAGGATAGGAATGGTAAAAGGTTTAGAAGCAGCATTTTCTTTAACCATTAGGATGCAAATTTTCCAATTTATCATAAACACATGTTTTTGTATTGGCACAAATCACTTTACCCAAAAGCTAATTATCCTTAAAAATTGTTCCACGTATACATACATTACATGGCATGCATATAATGCATATATACAAAATAATTATGTGAAACTTGTCTGCAAGTGCATTTTGGTGGTCTTTTGAGTTGTGCAGTTAAAGCCCCGCAAGCCCACAAAATTTCCTCCATAGCGCATAACGCTCTTCGACCACTACGTTATTTCAATATGGCACTACTAAATAGTAGCCGCTTTAATCCCGCTATTTTCCGCTACATCTGCTTCAGCAACATTAATATAAAAAGGTTGATTTGACTAGTTCTCTTTTGAACCAAATCAACAAAGTTATGCCGAAGACCTAATTTTAAAGTGTAGATGCTCAATATAAGTTAAAAATCTATCGATGCCGTCAAATTTGGACTGCATAAATCGTGATATTTTTCGGTTCTGTTATATAAAATTAAATGATTTTTCTTTTTCCTACACAAATGATGTGACAACGAGAATAAATTAAATTTAAATATTTGGTTTTATATCTAATGAAGTTTGTTGCACCTCCATTGTTTTCCGCTATATCCTTACCTTATCTTCGCTATAATTTTTTTGCACATCCACTGTTATGGAGCTACTAAGTGTTATAACCGCATAGCTATTGACATGTGTTAGATACATCACAAGACTTATCAAAACAGTACCTTGAGTATCAAGGGTTACAAGCAATTCACTCAGTTAATTAGTTTTAAAGTTTAACCATATAGAAAATAAAAAGCCTCCAAACGAACGTTAGCTTGTCAAAAACTAAGTCATGAGCAAATATCATATATATCATCTTGCGTTAATCGAATGAAATCGGTTCGACAACAAGGGTAAATGTACGTTTGTCATAAATGTAAGACCTCTTCAAACTTAATTCTGGTTAAAGAGCAAATTCACAAATTAACCCCCGGTAAAGCATACATAACAATCGATACGTCCTTGTCACCGTAATATAAGGCGGAAACAAATGTAATACAGGGAAGAAAAAAAACAGCTTGTATTATCATTAATCAACAAAAAAAACGTACCGCCTGGAGAACGAAAGTCATATTCAGGAACTGTAAATGCAGGATCAGAACCAAGGCCAATTTCAGAAATTACAGATGCGATGACTGAACTGAGAATAACCATTGACGTTGAGTTTGTAAGAGGCGAAGATAAATCTGCAGGAGATGGCCATAATACAGATTCCACAGCAAAAAAGCATCCAGCAACAGCAGCATTAAATCCTAAAAGAGGATAAATCAAGAAATTAAAGTATGACAGTAAAAATCAGTTTTAAGATTTCAAAGAAAAGTAATCTTTTATACTGATGTTACACTCAATGTTTTTCAAGAAAGAGATGTATATATTGGAACAACCTTATGTAGATGGAACGGTATAGTACAATCTATACTTCACCAACATCATATATACCAAGAAAATTTAAGTAATATAAAATGAATCTTTCAACAAGTGTGCTGAATAGGTACACTTTGAAGAATTCATTAACATCTACGTTCTTTTAGGTTTTTTAAACAAATAAATAAATAAATCATATCGTCAAGCAAACGCTTTAATTTGGCATGAATGGTATGGTAACTTTTTTATTCAAACACAAATTTACCTCCAGCCTGATACTGATGTCACCGTGTAAGGTGGGTAAAATGGAGATAATGTTGATTATAAGCATGTGCTGTGTCTCTGACGTTGGATCAATACATTTGGAGGAACACAAATTTTCATATCTTGAATAGGCTAAAATAATGAAGGTAACAAAGTTGGTATAATATACATTTGCATTGTTTGTGGATGCTGACTGTTACACACAACTATAATTGTCTATAAATAGATGAATATTATATAGCTAGAATCCCATGACAAAATGACTTTGATAGAAAAATAAAGATGATGATGGCTCTTGCTGTAAGTATTTATAATCGTATAATATACAACCATTGAACAACCCATCACAAAATTTATCTAAGCTATTTTGATAAAGCTAATAATTTAGTAATTGGCGCTGTGCATTTTGCCTTAGTGGAGGAAACAAAAGCATACACAGCTAGCAACCTATCTGTAAGTCTGAGTCTGACCAATAGATGCAAACATTTTCAAAAGCAATTTCTGAAAGCTTGTATGACATAAAATATGTGTCTACACCAAGCAATCATATCGCATTAAGCAAGAACTAGGCCAACAACAATGTACTGATTGTCTTTGGGCTTAATGTGTTTTCTACTTAAGTACCATTGCATAAAAAGTTCATATGATTTTTAAAATAAGGACACAAAGCTAAATACTTCTACACATTTATAATAATAAAATAACATATCAATAATTATAAAGAATGCAAAACCTGAAGAAATTCCAGCAGCAGATCCAGAAGCCAGAAGGGACAACTTTCTTCCACCTTTCCATTCAAAAACATGTCCAATACCTTTTGATATGGCTGAACCAATTTCAACGCTTGGACCCTCTGGTCCCAATGAATTTCCAGTCCCAAGTGTAACAACTGCAGCAAGTGTCTTTAAAATTTGCCTTAATGCGGCTTTTACATTTGATTCGGGAAAATCATTTTTTGAGCTTGGTTCAAAGTAATTACGTAGAAAATTTATCATGCTTACAATGATACCACCACAAACAGGCACGAGAATTACCCTTTGCCAAATTAAATCAAGAGGCTCTTCCCTTATCCACGAAGCACCCTTAGAAGGTAATCCATCCCATAAAAAATCTCGTAATTCGTGAACCTAAAGAGCATGTGAAAAGAGAAGTCAATGAAGATAAATTCACAAGTTACATATAAAGGAACATGAATTCTCGGCAATGTGATGTAACTGTTATGCAATACCAAAATAAAAAAAGAAAGAAAGGAAGAACAGAAGAAAAAGAGTTTGCATTATGTAATTAGGTTTTGATACCTCTACTGTTAATAGCCAAAACCCCTACCTTTCAACTGTTTCAAGAAATGCTCATTTGCACATCATTCATATGCTATTTAAGATATAAGCACAAAGCTTTTGTGTTCTGAAGAAAATAATCTGTTCAAAATGTATTCAAGCCAGATATATTTATAAATCATTCTTTATATTCAGATAAATAGCCTTTATACACTATTTAGTAAAAGCTAATAAACCGATGCCTTATCCATGCTGTGTTTACTGGGCAAGCATTTTATATGACAATAAACTCCATAACATTTATATCTTAGTCTTAGTTGGTAGTGAAGGCCCAACTTGGCGGCACGGTAAGAAAAGCCTGTTGTGATCAGGGATAGAATGCTCGCTCCAAGGCACGTTTGAATCGGTGTCTTCAAAAATGGTTTCCCTTTCTCAAATCACAGAGAGTTACAGACAACATTAACCCAGGATAAAATGAAGAATATTTGTGGGAAATGTGATTATTGCACAGATAAGAAGAACACTCAAAATGATAATGATAATGCTTTATTTATTATTTTAATTCCAAAATATGAAGTATATTAATCTGACAAAGTGATCCATTATCGTTTATATAGAGAAGAGGAGGATGGTTGTTGGTTGTGACTGTTGAAGCCAACAAACACCCATTGGGCTAAAGTTTATAACTGTTGACTTCTGAATTCAAATTTGAATGCCAAGATAATTCCTTTTTTGGGGCAATGGGGAGTGGGAGCCTAGTACAATGAGTTCTTAATTGGGCAGTAGAACAAAATTTTGCAGATATCTGAGTTTTATGCCAGTGACAGTAACACGACATTCATTTCAAGGAAACTCAATAAATCACCCAAAACCATATCAAACTTCTATGAATCAAAACATTGGTATTTGTAAAGCTATACTCTGATGTGCTTAGCATACTTGATTCTCTAATGCAGTAGGTATAAATCTCAGTGAAAGTATATTACAGTGTAATATATGTGAGTGGCATACAAGTCTTGGCTAAAAGCACCACAATACTTCAATATCATTACAAGAATTTAAAACTATTGAAGTTTGGCGCTTCCTAATAACCAGTTCCTGCAGCAACATAGCAAGCTCATTCGGTAATATATTGTTGAAGCAAAACACTATTAAATGAAATATATTTTTCTTGTTTAAAGCAAAACACGTTGCTGGATGAATAAAAATTTCTTGGCATAAAATATCTTTCAACGATATAATGCCAAATGTTTTTTTTCCCCTGTTTTGTTAAGTGTTATGCACTCAAGTCAAGAGTTTTGAATCTGAAAGTGTGCATTGATTGTAAAGTTGGACATAACTTATGGATATCACAAAACAATTGCTACTTATGTTTCGCACAAAATATGTCGGTAATTGGAAAATTAAAACTATAAACCATAAAGAAAAAAATACCCAACCGTGTCGTATCCATTTTGTTTGAACAATAGAAACTTTTTTACACTTTTGAAAAAATTTCCCAAGGTCCATCTCCTATCGTGATGTTTCATGCGTTAACATCTCTCTTAAATAATTTTTATTGACAGTCTTTTCCCAGAAATGAAAAGAATGGAGATAGCAACTCAAAAGCCAAGTATCCAGTATTCAAACAGTAAAATTTGGAACATGAGGTAAGGTCAATTTCAAGGTGGGCAACTATTTCATCTTGATAAAGATAATTTCAAGATTATCTAAGTGGTTTTAAGTATGCTGATGTGCATTGTTTAAATATTGTTCTATGGAGTTGTTCATAACATTTTTATTTGATATTCTATCTGCAATTTCAAGTATTAATCTGAAACGGTTTGTATTGGTTTTTCTAAGTGATTTGTAAAATTGATTTGTCGCTATTGGTTTTGCTTGATATGCCCCAGCTACTAACACGCTTATTTTAAATAGTTCTAAATTTTGATGTCCAATTTTATTAAATTTGATCAATGTTGGTAAATATTTTGAAAGATCAAGCATTGATCAGTAAAGTACATCTATAGTTTTCACATGCTTCCAACAATTCTTCCCATCGCTCAACCTATTTTTTAATGCTATTTTTTCATGTTTATACTTTATATATGTACTGCAGTAACAAATAGAGACAAATAAATTTTCTTGATGGTATAATAGTATGGATTTGTTGTATGTTTGTTTTCGGATCTGATTTCCTAACCCACCCTTCTTCAATTTCAAGAACTCAAAATTTTCAATTTACAGCAACGAAAATTCACCAATGTTTATTTTAACATAGAATTATACTTATATTTATATACAAAACTTATACATATCCTATTAACTACCATGAAAAAAAGGAAGACAAAAAATTGATTTTGACATTATATTATTAAAATAACTAACATACTTGATAGCAACATTTGCAATGAGCTATTCACATGCTTTTTATATTACATTCTCACACAGAAAGATTTATCAACATATAAATCATTCTTATTCAAGTTTGAATTAAAATATACAAGGACGTGGCAGTCTATGGATTTGTTCCACATTGAAAAGTTACCCTTATATATGAAATCACATGTTTGCATGTGTTATACATGCTCTACTTACTGCTTCATTCATATGTTTTTTTTAGGAACTTCATGTCTTATCACATGCGTGCACACACCCATTGTGTATTATCATGTGTAAATATATGTTTCGTACATGTGTGTTTGGACGTCTGTATTTATGGATGTGCACACACATTCACACATGAATGCACGCACTGCCCTCGCTACATAAATTTATGCATGCACAAGGACATCCACACATGTGATAATTTGGAAGCGCGTTATTTTTTCAACCAATGCAAAGGAATTTAGGGGAACTCCTTATTGTTTAACCATATAAAAATAGTGATACTCAAGTACTTTACTTTAGTTAACATTATAATAGCCATAAAATTTGATACAGTTTACCCATTTAGCTATTAAGCACACCTTTATTTATTGTAGTAGACATTTACTGTTAGTATTTTCAATATAATCATCAATACTTAGTATTAGTAGTATAGTATTGTCATTAAGTACATGAACAAAGGGTGGTAAGATTATATCATGGATGTTCTCTTATCTAGATATTTGATTATTTTTCTTGCACATGCTTTCAAAAATTGATTTTGGTTTGAGAATTAAGAAGGATACCATGGAATGGATAAGCTAATAATAAGGTAATAGTGTTTCATATCCATTTTATTTTTAGTTGTTTAAGTAGGAGATCTTTTTTGTTTTACTCACTCATAGAAGTGTGAATATTTTATCATTTGGTTCGCTGCGAATTTTGAAAAAAAAGGGGCAGAAAATCGAAGTTGAATAAAAGACAAAAGAGGACTCAATAAGTGAGAGTGGTACCAAGCCATATGATTCAAACTGTAAACATATCCTAGTTACAAGTGATCTGAGAGCCGTCACGAGTAAAAACTACAACACATGATACATCGGTGTGTAATGGAATTACGCTTGAAGGCATAGAAGGTATTCCTAGTTCCCAAGATATAAGCCAGACTTCATTTCCACTCAGAATACCATCATTGCATGACTGTGTTGATCCGACGTAAGTGAGATTGCCTTTGTGTAAATCAATTACTATTTAGTAGCCTTTTTTGAAAAGTAATTAACTGCATAAATACTATTATAGATTATACATACTACATATTTGAATATAGAGGAATAATTGAATTCATTAATAAATAAAACTCAAAATTATACCAAACTATATCAACATGATTAACTCAATTGGAACAAATAGCATATTTGAGTTTTTTATCTTTAAATTTAGCAACCATCATATAACTTACAGTATGATTGATAATTTGACACGTTTTCATCTTTATATTTATCTGCTGGGATTTTATCTTCACTTGCGGATGAGAAGAAGTTTGTTTCTTTAATTACTAAAATTTATATATTCTTTGTGTGATCTATTAATGCCTTGAATACTTTTGTTTCACTATATGAAATTGTCAAAATATATTTGTAGATAGGTTGGCTCATTTGGTCAAATTTATTGCTTGCTATATGTACAATTGTTGGAAACCCTCGTGCATGTATTCTATCATTTAAATCTTAATGCAGATTATATGTGCAAATCTTGGTAGCCACATGCAATAGGACAAAAGCCTTCAATATTCCGTCACTTGGTTAAGTACTTTTGTTTGCTATAGTAGTATGTAAGTGATCATGGATTCCTCCTTTACTGGCTGTGTCGTTTAACTTCCTTATACTTTTAAGATTTTCAATATGTACATTATGTTTTTTTACCTGATATTTTGAAATATTAATGACATCTTTTATATTCATGTTCCATTAAGTTTGTGTCACTGCAGTTGCCACTTTGATAGGTACGAAGTGACGGCTTTATGTGAGTAACGTTCAATGCATTCTTAAATGAGTTTCTTTAGTGTTAATTGATAGTTTTTCACTGTATTGTGTTTTCGATTGTCTAAAAGCATGCTAAATTAACAATCTGTAATAATATTAAATTATTTCATCCAAACTAAAAGTAATGATAAAATTTGTGCTATAGGTCAATGTAATTTTAGAAAGCAGGGTAAACAATTTAGTACATATTTGCATATAATTTTAAATTTATTATGAAAACCATTTGGTTTATTGACTTTTATTGAAACATGAATTGGTTTTATAGCTACACGCTCATACACACACACATAGAGGATGTTTATAATTTATATTGAAAAATGAAAATTTAGCTCAAGACTGCAGTACTTTTATCATTCCCTCCACGAAATATACTCAAGAGTTGCATCATATCTTGTGGGTGAGATTTGCATGTTGTGACCCTTTAGCTACAATTTTTAGTATTACATAGGATGTGTTTGTGCAAATTCTTTCAGGGGTTGCCACTTCTGGAAGCATTGGGTAAGTATAGTTTTTCTTCAACCTGGTATACAGCTATATATCTGATTTTTTTTCCATTTGTTTGGAGGTTCTACCATAATTTAAGTGTTTAAGGTTCATATGCTACAAATACTACCTCATTATTCACTCCACACTCAAATTAATCAACTCACATTTGTTACATTCAATGGTTGTTCTGGACTAAAGGTTTGATTTACATATGTTACATTATTATTTGTTATTTGAAAATGACTTGGTTTTTTCAAGTTGGTCGAGGATTGTTTCAAAATTATGTTGATCATGCTAATATTATCATTGATTGGAAAAAGGGATGTAACCAGTTAAAAATTTACTCTTTTGAGCAGTGTTATCAAAGCCCTAGCCTAGGCGCGCTTAGGCTCCAAAAAGCCCTAGGCTCCAAGCTGGGTTTTTTTTTACTTCTGAGGCGCCATGGATGGACAAGGCGCCGGAAAAGCCCCAAGGCGCTGGCTTTTGAGGCGCTGTAAAAGCACGCCTTGGGCTGCTTTGTTGAAGAATTTTTTTTTTTGGTTCAATATGAGCTCAAACACATAACTTCCCTCCAATTTATTCACACCCAGTTAAATCACCCAGCTCAAAAACAAATTCGTGCCCAGCCCCAACTCAAAATCAAGTCGATCAAATTAAAATATGTAACCTAGTTCGAACTTCGAGAGCCGTCCAGACTGCTTGCCGTTTCATGCTCAAGGCTCCCAAAAAAGCCCTAGGCGCAAAAAAGCCCAAAGCTCCAGCTTGGCGCTTTTTTGCGCCTTAGCAACCTTGCTTTTGAGTACCAATAGCTTTTTTATTTTTCAATATTTCGAAGAATGTTGGGTCTAATGAGTAATCAAATTAGGTTGACAGGCCCTCTGTGCATCATGTAAAACTAGGTAGAATTTATTAATCTTTGATAAAAATGAGTTTTTTGATGATGCGTGTATTTGTAATGTTACTTCCGCTATAGGAAATTCGGCATGTGAGTAGATGAATATTGTCACCGAGATACTATAGGACCATTAAGTAGAATAATAGGTTGCCAAATAATGTATAATTCCATTGTAGTTTTTGTCTCAAATACTGAATTTCATTGAATCTTAATTTTCATTTGTATCTGTATCACAGGGAAACTTGTGGAGTCTGAAGAGCAATTCACGTAGATGGTATCAGATGAGTAAATATTTTAATGTCATTTGTATTGTTAGGCATTTATTATTAACCACTGAGCATTTAAGTTTCTTAATCTGCTTCTTTAGCCTATTCCATGTGATTTGATGTAACATATAAAGAGGATAGCTATATTTATTTAAGTATAATTTGTACCTCCGAAACAGGAACGATGAACTATGGAGTTTGGAATTTGTAGCTTTGGTGATGGCTACACTTCACATTGATTTCTTACATGATTCATAGGGCTGTCAATGGGTACCCGATAAATTCGAAATATGTATGCATTCATTTTTGAAAAGCAAATAAATATTTGATATTTGGAAAATTGGATATAAATGCAGATACGAAGACATCCACATTCGAAAATTATCTGTACAGTTTTTGTTGACGACCGGCCCTTCTATTACCAGAAAAACGTATCATCACTAAGAAAGAAAGGGAGAGAAATAGAAAAGAAAGAGAAAGAAAGAACAACAATATCAGAATCTCACAGCGGAACGGAACAAAATATAATATATCACATAAATATTACATAGTTTTACAGGGGCTCTCAGGCTTCTTATTGTCTCTCTCGTTCTCCACTATATCAGAGTTATACAATGTCAATACACATGACAGTTATACATACAACTATCACTATATACATCAGAGGTACATCATACATCAACTAACACAGCGGCACTAGATAAATAGCTACATACGTCTGGAAACTCCTGCTCCAAGCTCCTCCAGAATCAAATTCCAAAACCTATCACTTGGCTACTCATAAAAATTTGAGTACCCAAGAGTTTGTGAAAAACAAAATATAAACTCCGGGTCAGACATGGGTCTGGTATGAGTAAACGGTTTAAAGTTGTTTAACTTTGAAAACATTTGAAAATAAAGGTATCACGTAAGACTTCCTACAAATAAATACGGGTAAGTTTTTACCTTACGCTAACCAAAACATTTCATAGGAAATCCAGTGATATTATAATAGTGTCTTGGGTTTTCAAGTAAATAGAAAATAGCTGAAATTGTTACATTCATTAAATTCCAGCTACTAGCCACAAAAGTGGGTATACAAATCAAAACCATAGGGTCTCGTAGGGAAAATGGATTTCCAACAATGGCAAGGCTACTGGGGTACCGCCCGTCACAGTACGGGGCCTAGATCACCGTACTGAGGATCACTCCCGACCCCCTACAACACAAGGCCGGAACCATTCCTTACTGAAAAATCCCGAACAAGATAAACCCCGCGGTTGCAGCTAGCAACCGCCCACACAGCCGAAATAAAAAGGGACATCTAGACTGGGAAAATATCTTGTCCTGCTTGGGCATGACTCACCTAACCCTACTGCATCTTCCATGTTTTAGCCATTCCCAGTTGATGAAGCTTGAGGCTGCGATTACCTTTCAGGACATATCACTTAGAACGCTCATCGTCCGCCTGACGATGTGCTGAAAGCATTCAATCCATACAAGTTTGTTCCGGATTCAAACGAAACCGAAGGCATTATCTCGTCACACTCGTTTTGGAATCACCCTCAGAGTCAACGACGATAACCCTTGCATTCTGAAACACCATCTCGATCACCATTTGATAAGTCACGACCTATCGTTTAATTTGGATCGATGTGGTTTTCGAAAAATCAAAATTGATTCTTCCGATCCCGGTCTCATCGAAATCCAAACGTCATTTTAAGGGCCAAGTTGTCTAATTAACTTAACAGTTTAAATAATTTAAATTTAACAATTGAATTAATATAGCATTTATCACAGATGAATCATACACAATTATTATAGATATAACTCAGCATATCATATAACATCACAGAATATCATCAAATAAATATCACAAATCAGATATTCTACACACAATACATAAGCAATCATCTCTAATTCTAATTACTTGAGAGTTAACCACTTAACTCTGTTTAATTAATCATTAATTAACAATTAATTACTTATTTCATTTCAAATTGTTTAATTAATGATTTCTTAATTAATCATTAAGTCTTAATTACATAATTATTTATTTCACACTATCAATTACTTAATTACTTCTTAACCCAGTTATTTACTTTAATTAATCATTTAATTAATAGTCTTAATTATTAATCAAACTTAATTACCCATTTAATTACTGCTAATTACTTAACCATTTATTTATTCTTAATTAAATTACTCGATTAATTAACTATTAATCATTCATAAATTGACTTTAAGTAATTAATTTCAAATTTACCCCTTTTCTTAATTATTACTCGATCTCTGATTATAAAGTAATTACTCTCATCACTTTCCAAAAATAATTAATTAATATTAATTATTCATCTTAATTAACATTTAAAAAGAAATTTTCCTTAACTTGAAAATCAATTTATTATTAACTACACCACTTAAATGTTAATTATCTTATACTTAACTTAGATTAAGTGCTTAATTAAAATAATGATGAAGTGTTTCAAAACATCGTTACGTATTAAATAAAATCATCATAACCTAATTCCAAAGTCTTCACAATACTTAAAAAAAACAATTTATGGAAAACAAATTTTAATTAACTTCAACACTAATGCAAAACTGCATTTTGTTAAACCCGAGACTCCCCTACATTATCTCGAGTGTTACTTCGAGTAACACACCAAAATCCCCGAGCCCTTCCCTTGAACCCCTTCTTCTTCTCTTTTTTTTGTATGTTTAAATTAGAGCTTCAGTTTTAACGAAATAAATTAGCATCAGGAAAACAAATTTACGCACAGGACACACGAACGCGAACCCAAAGTTTTCCCCCATTCTCACTCGTGCGCGACTCGAGTAAGATGACTGCACTACACTGATACGAAGACCCGCCTCCAAACGCCACCGTGCACGTGCACGGTGGTTCGCCGCGCCTCCAGCAACTCCCACCACCTCCAACAAACCACAAATCGGCCAAACCCTAGAAAATAAAACCCAAATTGATTCGATAAAGCCGAAATCAAAATTTCACCAGAAACTTGAACCCAAGTTCGAACATTCCATCGAAAAACGCCAAAATCTATCAACCCCAACCACCGGAAGCAAAACCCCTTCGCCTACGCCATGTCCCGTCCCTCGACATCCACCTCCTCGAAGCGCGTGAAGCTTGATCACACTATGACGACGAAAATGATGATTTACAGAGTACAGAAAACTTTCAAACTAAACCCTATATTAGCTTCATTTGACAAATTATGGCATTGTAAAAATTAATTAGCATTTTTCCTATATAAATACATCATCAAGCTTGTATCATACAAATTTTCAGAAAATAAAATTAATCGAATCAAGGGATATTGGCAAAAGTGCAACTTTTATTCATATTCAATCTGTACCTTCAATATTAATCTAAAAATCATCATGTCTATTTCAAAAATCCTAACTGTGTATGCTAAATCACTATATGGAATCAAATTTACAAATTAAGACATTCGAATTTTAGCTATTGATTTATTTTTAAAAAAAACTGTATATTCTGTTGTTATGCTTCACTGTCAAGCAATAATTCATTTTCAAGTTATGATTTAAGTTTAAACAACCTACCCAGTTAAAAATTCTAAACTTTGTATTCATGTGAAGATGTATAAGTACATTTACTCTGAAATTTCAAAAATATAGGAGCATCTCAGAATCACAAATTACAGTAAATAGCAAACATTAGGTACATATGAACAATTTTCAAACTTAAGCTTTAGAATAGTTAGTTTACTCACCTGAATCATGCCTGAACAAAGAATAACTTGATGTCGATAATCTGAAACTTGTACTGTTTGAAACTGCATATATGAATCTGTTTTGCTGTTGAACTTAAATGGGTTTTCAAAAGCAAGATGCTACTAAATTTTCTTCTTCTCGGGTTTGCTTTACAGGTTTTATAAATGAACATCATAATGTGAAGTTTGTATATATAAAAAGCTTTGAACGGTATAGGTATTAACTGGTCTAGTTTTTACTTGTTTGACCTGCAAGTTAAATAGTTGTGTTTGATATGCTAAAATGTGAAATGATGTTACAAAATTTCGGCTGAAAATTACTTGACAAAGAGGGGTGCTAATTAATGCATATGTCTTTATTTATGCTAACACAATCATCATCTGATTTGCTGTGAAGATATTACATGCAAACATGTACTTATGCATGTAAACTTAAGGCTTATAGCTTGTGAAAGAAGGTATGTTCATATATACATTTGTCTTATTATTTTTATTTGAACACTATACACATATGTTTTTGTGTAAATACACACTTGCAGGTAACACTGTCGTATATATATATATATATATATATATATATATATATATGAAGATACTTAAGTACAAATGTTTATTGTATCTAACTTCAGGCTGAATTTCCAATATACATATATATATATATATATATGTCAGGTTTATATTTTACAAACTTAGTCCAGAATGAAAATATTTGTGTTCTTGCTTCATTTTATCCTATACTTGGCTTTTAAATTTTATTATGTATCTTGACTATGACTAACAATATTTAAGTTATATTCAATATGGTTTATATGGTTTATTTACATTTATATTTATATTTCATTCTTAACTATCAATATTTAAATTATGTACAATATGATTTAGTTACATTTTATACTTATTATATTTATTTATTTATTTTTTTTATTCTATGGTCTTGCAAATTTAAAATGATATTGTAAGTATTAACTACTTATTTCTTGTTTTGATTTATATTTTTATTTTTATTTGTGTTTTATATTTGACTATTAATATTAAACTTAGATTCATGTGTTTACTTATTTATTTATATTTATGTTTCAATTATCAATAATTAAATAAGATTCACATGTTTCACTTATATTTTATATTAATAGAATTAGATTTTAATTTAAACATTATCATTCATACGTATATTTTTATCACATGATAACAAGACAAAGTAATTTAATTTAATGGTATAAGATAAATATTATAAAGAGATTTATTTTAAATTTCACACATTATTATTCATATGTATGTTTATCCGATGTAAACAAAGTAAAGTATTTTAATTTAATTATATAAGACAAATTTTATTATAAATATTATCAAGAGATTTTATTTTGAATTCCCAAAGTCCAATTCCTCTTTTTAAAATACAATTTAAATAAATAAATTGGCAGTATTTCCAAATCATAATCATTTTAATATGGTCAATTTACATTTTATTTAAATTAGATTAAACCTTTATTAAAGTAAACGAGGCCAAAAATCCAGGGTCGTTACAGTTTTTGTCAAGATTAAAATTACATTAGGGGCATTTCACTAGAAGGACAAACTTTGCAGTCCAATTACTTTCTAAGACACACACATCCACAGAAATTAATTTCAAGGCCTAAGTCAGCAAAATAATTACTTTTAAGGACAAAATCAACAGTCCAATTACTTTTAAGGACATAATTTCATAAGTTTTTAGGCCTCAAAAACTATTTATTTTTCATTTTATCCTTAAAAGTAATTATTTCAGTTGTGTGTCCTATAAACTAATTGCACTTGCTAAAGAGGCCCTTGTGGCTAATTTTCACATTATTTATATTACGTGTATTTTTGTATAGTAAATGATATATGTTTCTTATTTATTAAGTTAATAGTTATGGCATATGTATTTAATGCATATTACTTGTTTAAAACTATTTATTATCATCATATTTATTTATTTTTCATATTTTATAATCGATGGAATTGAAAAAAAAATCATGTTAAATCAAAATTTTCTATGTATGTCCTGATTTATCGAATGTCAACGGATAGGATAATTATTCGACATCCGTCCAAATCTGCAGATGCGGATATCCGATATCCAAATACGATTTCGAATACGGATGCGGATATGACACTGTTCGCATTTGAAAATATCCGTTGATAGGCTTGTACATGAATCATCAAGTTGGCATCCCTTTTTCGTACATTAGCTTACAAAAATGCAAATTTTGCATTTCTAAGTTGTTTGTCTTGGTATTGAATCTGTTTCATGCATTATTTGTGAACATGTTGGTTTATCAGTTTGATTAAGTATTATCTCAAGTATGAGTAATAAAAATTATGGCTATTATGATAGTAATAAACTTATGCATAATCCAATTTTGTTTACTAACACATTCCTGTATTAAGTAGATTACTGGTTTCTCCGCGTTCTTTCCAATATCCTACAGTTTCCAATTGAGTAAAAAGACATATAAAATTGTTTTAGTTTTACTTGAATTTTAAAATTGTTTTCCCATCATTTTCCAACAAAATGAAAATAAAGCTTAGTAATATTACTCTTTGTCATCATATAATTTGAAATTATCATAATATTGCTATTAATTTTGTAAATAAAGTCCTTTATATCTTTATTTCTATACGTTCACATACTTCAATGAACACGAAAAGTTCTTTTTTGTAAATTCCGACTTTCAGTTAATGTCGTGCTAAAAGTGCTGAAAAGCCGTTGCATTCACGGGCCTGATATTGACTTCCATTTTCTTGATTTTTACAGTGTTAAATCACATTGGAACCTTTTACGCATACATTTCTTACATTTATCTACAGGTGCTCTGACCCCTTGAAGTTTGTGGGAATCATAATAACGAAAGACATTCATGTATCTCAAAATTGGTCACAAAACCAAAGAAACTGACAACAAATACAGATACAAATACAACAGAGTCTAATTATTGCAAAAAGAAAAGAAATACTTATGTTACTGTGTATGTTTTTGTTGGAAAAAACAAATTGTACATCAATAATGATGAAGTGCATGTACTGTATTATGAGAATATTTGTGTTCATGCCAGTAATGTTTATTTGAGCTTTGCAAGACATAATAGGAAAGCGGAACAAACTCGAATATTTAGTTACATTGATCAAGAACTTTCATTTATGATAAAGAAAAAAATCATTATATGCTATGACATATTTCTTCTGAATTTAAATTAATTCGAGTTAATATGATATGCTATTTTCGATTAATATACTTTTTTTCACCTGTGAAACAATTATTTACTAAGGATGAATGCAATATGTAGTTTCTGTAACATGGATTTTTCAGCAATGAGCATAATTGGAATGTAGGCATTGTGTACTGTACTATAGTGGCATAATTGAAACTAGTAAAATAAGGTTATAGCTCAGTTTTAAACAAGTAACAGTAAATCACTTAAGTCCTATTATTTCAACTTACATCATTGATTTTAATTGAGGTTGAAATTAACGATTCCAACTGGATGGTATGCGTTGACAATGAAAGCATGGTTAATCGTTACAGAGTTGAAAGCATTGTTAATCGTTCCAGAGTTGTGTTAATGGATTTAGAAAATGCATGATGTCACATTGACATCAGATTACTACTTTATTACTATATTATGGATATAGAAATTCGAGTGACGCTTCATACCTGTCATGGCCATGCTCCATCGGTTTACTCCGTTCAAATGAACAAATCAAAATGTTGACGTTGGAGACGGCGGACGCTTTGGACACGTCGAACGTCAATGTTATTTAATTACAATTACCCACTTTCTAACCACCTGTTAATAATTTATCCCCTTTCCAACTACATTTAAATAATAATTCCCCTATCAAATACATCTTCTTTCCTCTTTCAATACACACACAAACGCATTCGTCTTTTCCCAACTTTTTTCTTTCGTGCCCTTTTCGTGTGCTTTCCTATGCCAAAAGAACAAACCCTATAACTTGAGTTTGGTAAACATTGTATTCTCCCTTAGTGTAATGTGTGGCCTTGCAGCCTGTTCGTGCTGATCCTTTCATTTATTATCCATCATTCTGATCCAATCAAAGTTTTATATCAAGATTACAACAAACTCAACCTCCAAAGAATTATTTCATAAACTATGTTATACTGTCTAAACATACAAAATAAATAACATAAATAGTTGCATTTATTATTTTGGAAAAAGAATTAACTTGTGCCCGTGTGCATAGCACGGGTTCGCACTAGTCATTCTTGAAAAGTGTAACATAGAGTACGGGAGTTAGAGGCGTGATAATACAATTTTAGTCCGGATAATGTTTTAACAATGGGGGATAACCAGTTTCAAACTAATCCTCTTTGGATTTGCGTGATTCCTGTGGATGATTGACACATGTCTTTGTGCTTTTGGTCTATATGGTTGTGCGATTGAGCAATTTTTGTTGGAGTCGTGCACATGCAATATATTTCCCTATTAAAAGATAACTTTAAAAAGATAAGTATTGTTGAAATACTTAAAACCGTTTGTCAATAAACACGGTGAATGAAATGCTTTAAACTATATTTCATTTGTTTTCATCAAAGGTTCAAACAAAAAATAATATACATGATAGTGTCAAAACCATGGTCGTAAAAATCTCTAGACGGATGTTGGACGGTTAGCATGGACTAGAGATTAATCGTTTATGTGAGGATTAGTCAAGGATTAATCGAAGCTAAGAATTTTTGATAACTCGTGTATTTTGGATAAAATTTTAGTATTTTGTTTTGTGACGATTGATAGAAATTGGAAAGTTGAGATTTTGAATGTGTGTAGGTGTAGGCAAGAAGACAAAATTGTCTAAAACTAGTAAATTGATGTTTATATGTGACGTTGAACCTGAATAATTTTTAACCAGTGCCTAAATACATGTTTTGATTCTTACCTGAGACGGTATAACTTGTCTAAACGGGTCTAGGGAAATCGCTAGACAGTAAGCTTGGCTAACTCCTAGGCAAGACCTAAGCGAGGGCCTAGAAGGATTTTTAAAGTGGTCAAAACAACTCGAATATTCTCTTAGTATTGACAGCTAATATCAAAGCATACAAAGGAACAAATATGGAAGGAAAATTGCAACACTCACACGTATACAGTATACTAGAAGTTCTGTATTAAGTCCTAAACATTTATAATAAATAGGGACATTTTAGCATTCCTATCGTCATTCTTATTAAGAAACACTTATTGCAAACAAAACCCCTTGAAAACGATGGCCATAGCGAACTCCAAAGTATTCGTTAGAAAATAACAAAAAAGGAACTCACCGAAATGTTAAACAAGACAACACTAACACCGGTTAGTAGTCCAACAAAACAAGCAGCGATAGTAACATAATCTTTAGCAGCAGATTCTTCTTCAATTGCTGTAATCTCATTATTTTTTCTTCCTTTGGTCACAACATTATTGTCGGAATTCACATGATTGGATTTGCAATAGAATGGGAAAGCTCGGCTGGATGACCTTTTTCTTTTGCTTCTGCTGTTATAGATTATCGTTACTTTTGGAAGAAAAATCTTGCTGCTGCTGCTGCTGAAGATATAGCTAAGATTATAAAGTGGAAACGAAGCCATTTAATAAATTTACTGGAGCATGGATACAGATTCTTTTCCCTCGATTATCCACTAAATGTCGGGCCATCGGTGGTGGGCCCAAATCACTACAAACAATAGTCGGATAATATTGGCCGCTTTGGCAATTTTGGTAATTAAGTTACCGTGGGTTTACTTGTCGCACGCTATTTCTAGCAAATTTCAACAGCAAAAGCTCACACAATTGAAGCTCAGTTGCTTTAGCTCTTTGCACGAAACGTAATTTCACCGAACACCCTGCTAAGTGTGGAAATTATTATTTTTTTGGTTTTTCTTTTCAGAATTTTAGTCCACGCTGTATTGTTGTTATTTTCAAAAAAAAAAACTAACTAAAATTATTTATTCATTTATTTTGAAATTTTACGGTTTAAACTGCAAATATTTTCTATTTTTCTGCAAATATATGGTTCGAAAGTTGCTCAGATGTGTCGTTGCAGTGCAGATCCAAAATATATGAAGAATAATAATAACAACAACAACAAATTGTTGAAAATTGTTAGAGTGTTATAAACAAATAAGAATCCGTTATAAATAAATAAAAGTAGAAGCAATTAAAGAAAGAGGCAGAAGAAATCCTTCAGAGATTAGTCATATATTTACATTACATAGCCTACTTTATATAAAAGCTTCAGAGGTAATGATTGAACGAATCCCACGATGTGGGACTAAACAAAACAATATACAAGCATATTCACATCGTAATTTACATATATTATAACACTCCCTCTTGAATATGCGTCTTAAAAATCTTGAATGCTCCGATGACTTGAAATTGTCCCCTTTTTGAAACGTGTATGTGATTGCTTCCCCTCATTGTTATCTTGCTTGTATTTATCCATTCAGTCTGTATAAATATTGTCAGTTGCCTTATTAAAAAAAACTTTGTTAGGAAAACCCAGTGTGAAAAACCTAGAACGAGGAAAAGAGTGCAACTTGTAAAATCATATTAAAAATGATATTCTTTCTGAAAAATTTGATACTTCGGGATCTAAACAATGCCTCATTAAAACCTTATTAAGAAAAACCCAATGGGAAAAAAAATCGTAGTGAAGGAAAAAGAGTACAATGGCATATTTTATTATATCATTTCATCAAATGAAGTTTGATACTTCAAGATCAAACTAATGCCTCGTTAAAAACCTTAGTAAGAAAAACCTAGTGGAAAAAGTCTTAAATAAGGAAAAAGAGTACATTACAACTTATTTTAAATGTTGTTGAGGGGTAGATGCTTCTGGATCAAAATAGTGCCACATTAAAACCTTACTAATAAAAACCTGATGGGAAAAATCTTAGTTAAGGAAAAAGAGTGCATTATAAAATACTTATAGATGCTCCCCGTGATTTAAAAGTTTCCTCTGAATTCGTATTCGTCTTTCGATAACTCAAATTGGTTATAGATACTTCTGGATCCATAAATATGCATCTCATTAATAATACAATTTATTAATAGTTTACTTTAATGCAATCAAATTTTTCAAGATTGTTTCTTCCAAATATGATTTGCATTTTATGCATTTTGTTTACTATCTTTATGAAAAACACATCATGTGCTTTTATTTTTGTGCTTCAAATCAGTTTTGCATATTGCAACTGTATCTTTGATGAATATTAAAAGTTTCATTACAATAATACTAAAAAGCAGGAAGTAATCACTCATCTTGAAGTGCATTAAGATTTTCATTACAACAATACTTAGAAGAATGTTGTAATATACATTCCATGTTCTCTGCATTCTTTATAATCATCAAAATTATTTATATTCTTTACATTCCATGTTCTCTGCATTCTTTATAATCATCAAAATTATTTATATTCTTTAGGAACTTATATATTTTAATAAGTTTTGCATATCGCGACTAACACTTTAATGGGTATTAAGTGTTTCATTACAACAATACTTAAAAATAGGAAGTAATCCACTCATCATGAATTACATCAAGATTTTTGTTACAGCAATAATTAAAAGTAGGTTGTAATCTACGCTCCTTGTTCTTTGCATTCTTTATAACCACGAAAGTTATTTATATTCTTCGGGAATTCGTATACTTTCACCATTTAATATAATTTAAACCATATGTATACCTTCGGGGTATATTAAGCGTTTCAAGCATTTTCACTACTTTACGGACTACATGTCCATATTTCTCTATTAGTAAAGGATTTATGTTGGCCAGTCATGTTTTCCACTAATTTAAGATCTTTAATCTATTTATAAACATAAGCGCTTTATTATTTACAAATTTATCATCGATGATTATTTCTTGTCAGTTCTAGACATGATTTATTGAGATCTCTTTAATTATCATGTTTTAGGTACCTAAACCACTTCTAGGGTTATTTGACAATCATGTCATGAATCTCTTTCAAAACACCCTTAAGTGTTTCTTCAAGAATACTCACCTCCTTTATTTGGTATCTTTATTACTTCAAAAATACTTTGAACTGACTTTTGAACCACATTTCAGATGTGGTTTACACATTTCGATCCTTCAAGGATTCAAATGTATATTGAAGAAAGTCTACAATGGATATTATTGATAATTTATTCAAGTTACTTAATATTTTGCATCATTGTATATTTTAACAAATATTTAACACTGATGATCAAAATGAACTTGTATCGCTTTATCCTCCCCCTCAACGTTGACAGACATTGTCACATTAAATAATAATTATTTTTGGATTCTCATTTTGATCCGTTGTGATATTGCTACTAGCAAATACACCATACATATTAATAATAGGAGGATAATATTGTTTATTAGAGTTTGTTCTTATTCATTGATCTAGTCAATTGGAGGAATTCATTTATTGTATAGATCATTTAAATACATATACGACTTCAGGTCATTCAACATTTATGTTGATTTAAACCACTAAATAATATCTATACATAATTTATAAGATGAGCTCATAACAAACTTCGGGTTGTTAGCTGAATATTTACATATATGGATATATACGTGCGTCCACGTATTACATCTATATTATAAATTTTTATATTCTTTCTCATTTGAATTAGTGATTTTTAGAACAAACTATTACAAGGATCCAAACTATTACTTTTTTTTTATAGATCAATGTCAGTGTGAATCCTTCAAGATCGCATGATAATGTTCAAAACATCTGGTTTGGAATCATATTGACCTTGTTGATCATTTATCATCTCAGTAAAATCAGTCGGCAAAGAAAATACATGCAAATATTTGTCTTTTCCTTCCTCGGTTTTTTTTTTATAATTCAAGAACTCGCATCGATCGCCACATATTTGTCCATCTTTCCCTTGATATTTAGCCAAAAAACTGAGAAACTCTACGGCTTGTCCTATGTATGTATACATATATGTATATATACATATGTGTGTAAGTGTGTGTACACACACAATATGTCGAACATTAATATAGGAGTGGGACTAATCATTTATTCTTGTCATTGAATTTGGAGTTGAATGTCATTGAATTGGCTATGCAGTAAACTTATATTTTGTTGGTGATTAGGGTCCGCACTAATGGCTGATGTAGAAAGAAAATAAAATATGAACTATAGGGGACATTAATGGAACTAACCGAATATTATGGGCTTATCTACTTTTTTAAAATGAATTAAATAGAGAAATGACTAAGGCCCAAATGTAAACGGGTAGAACCCGTTACAACAAATACATCTCAAAACTTTAACCCTAAACAAACTAGGATTACATTATCGCCTCCACACCAAAATACATAGAGAATCAAATAATGGCGGAACATCTACCACCACGACAGAAATTAATGAGATTTGATTTCAGGGAGGCTTGCATTCCTTTATTTCTTTTGTGTGTAGTCTGGAGAGCTCTGGAGCATAGCTAAAATGGCTATGTCTTGCTGTTTTAGCCTTCGCATCTTTGAACTTAGCCTCTCTACTATCGTACTTGTCTCTAGACTTTAGATCTGAGGAAGAAGGGGGGATCGAAGCTTGATCCTCCTTTAAAATAGTCCTTGAATGCTTAGGAGAAGCATATAAGGAGGAGTTGCTAGTCTCTCCTTTTTCCCAGACAGATAAGTGATAGATCTGTTTGTTTAACTTGCTCATGTAGAAGAAGTCTCCTAATTTTTGTTCGCTGATAGCCAGGAGGAATTGTTGTCATCTTCGGCTTTACTACGGCTCCTCTTGCTAGAATCAGGTAAGAAATCATTTGTGTTAGTGTAAAATCCATTATCTAACTTAAAATTGTTTTTAATATATGCCTTGTTACTTCCCTTGCAGATTTTGAGCCGATAGCTAGAGAGGTTGTCTGTAGTGACCTTGTTAGTACCATTAACTCGAGCCAAAGAAGATAAGTGCTTGTCATATTTATTGGCTTTATCTCTAGGTACCGCAGCATTAGTCCTAATGTCGTTGCTTTGAAGTTGACAATCATTGAGAAGCAGATGCTCAATGTTGGATGGACGACTATTCCTATTCATATCAAGTAAAGAAGCATGTAAATTTATATCAAAAAAATTCATATAATTAGAATTAGTACTGATAAGATGTTTGCTTCCCTTATAGGAAATATTCCTGGTATGAATAGTGGAGCAACAACCTTCAACTGAGGTACTGGGATCAATGAACTTTGTTGGCTTCCCCAGGCATCTTCCACTAGTAGCAAGATATTGGGAATTTTTGATAAAATTTTCCTTTTGTAAGTATTCTTCAACAAAGTCTTCATAGTTGTCAGCTTCTAAAATATTATGAGTTCGATTGTTGTTTCTGTTGGTATTGTTTGTTTTATGAAGAATGATGTTGAATTCCATTTCAATGGTTTTCCAAAGTTGTATGCTGTCAGTTTCAACTTTATTATGGAGCCTGTTGTTTCTCTCTTTCCAAATAAAGTAAATGACTGTAGTAAGAACTACAGTTGCTTTGTTGAAATCTTCTTTCTTGCCTTTGAATGCTTTCTGAAAATATTGTATGCTATCTCTTATGTTCTGGAGAGCCAAATGTTGATTTACGTTAAGCTTTTTTTTGGCAATGAACCAAACATGTGTGGAGTATGAGCAATCAAAAAAGAGATGATCAGTGTTTTCAATTTCAGTTTTATAAAGTAAGCAGTTGATATTGTAAGTCCGTGAGATGATGGATGATGGTTTTGATGACAACAATCTTAGAATAGATTATAAAATATAAATACTAACAGTATAAGTTTAGATATATATGTATATGCAGGATTTAACCATGTAGGTACCAAGAATGAAGACTGTACAGTATAGAGATTCAAGATATCAAGATTGAAGACTCATGAGTATCAAGATTATCAAGAGTTCAAGATTTCAAGAATAAGAAATTTAATTAGGAATTTTGTTAAAACTCCTAGAAAAGCACTGGCATCTTAAAATCTAATTTATTCGTGGAATGAAATCCACTTCGAGCCCGTTCAAGGGATGGAACCCTAAGTAGGATGGAACCTACGAAAAATCTAGTGGAACATTGTTTTGTATCCGCTAACTTTTATTCAAAATGATTTTATAAAATTATATCTTTTTTTCAAAATGATTTCAAAATCTTCCTTTTAAAAAGAATCAAAAACATCTATCCTGATTTTAAATACTTTTAGCCTCAAAATAATCTTAATTTCAAAATCAAATTATTCATGGTTTTAAACTATCTTTAATAATAAAATATTTAACTTTTTAAATATTTATACTTAGATTTAAATATAAAATTATAGTAAAATTTCATATATATAATTCTATATATTTACTTATGTATTTTAACCATAGACAAGTATATTTATAAGGTTTAAAATAGTTTTAATATAAGATAAAGGTTATTTTCAAAGAAAAATAAAACACCAAAAATTCCTTTGGGATGTCGACATGCCCAAGTACCCCGTGTCGATATAGTGTCACTTGAGTTCAAAAATTTTAATTTCAAAATAAGTGTCTATTCGTCATATCTCTTCACGAATGGACATTGTTGTTGTTCTTCTATAAATAGGGGTTGTTTTCAACGAATTTTATATCAAATTTTCTGGTTTTTCACTCCTCTTCTTCTTCCACATTTCTTTATACATATTCTTACCATTACTCTGCCGAAATCAACATTGAATCTAACTAGATCATTTCTGGTTTGATTCTCTATCACTATCTCGACAAGATTCTCAGTGCTATTCAGAGTTATAGTTTTCTTTGTAATCATTTCTGCGAGAAAAGGTGTGATTGTAGCCTTGGAAATCAATCAAGCGAGATAAGGTGTGATTGTAGCCTTGAGAAATCAATTGGGTGAACTTGTTGCTCGGGCAATCAAGTATCTCTACCCAAAGGATTGTGATTCTGGAGGGTGTACCTCATTACCTTGAAATCGAGGGTGTAATTGTAAAGATTTCTTTTGAAAGGAAATTCGTACTTGTGTGCGGGACTGGATGTAGGGTAACTCCGAACCAGTATAAAATCAGGTGTGTTCTTTCATTTACTGTTTTTACTTTATTTTTGCATCTGTGTTTGTTTCTGTGATCATATATGTGTCTGAATATTGCATACATCTATGTTCAAATTTACATAAACTCAAAAGATTTAGTAATTCTTTATAAACACTATTCAACCCCCTCCAGTGTTAATCCTAGCCTTAAGATCCGTAATCCGCATTTCTCATATTTGGTATCAGTGCGAGGTTTTCAAAGTTTCATAATCTGATTTTTGAAAAAGTTTTAAAATGGCTATGTTTGTTAATACTAGTTTAAATATATTCAGATCATCATTGTCTCTTGAGTCTGCATATAATCAATGTTCAAATTCAAGTTGTCTACCAAAATTGTTTGATGTGCAGGAATCATGCTTTATGGCTATTGAGGAATCGATCCACAATGGACAAATTGTGCAGATCATAAAGGACAAATGGATACTCGATAGTGGATGTTCTAGACACATGATTGACAATCCGGATATGCTGAATAATATAATATACAAAGACGGAGGACTAGTTAACTTTGGATACAATTCAAAAGGATATGTAATTGGCATCGGCAAAGTCGGTAACTCTAAAACTCCTATTATTACTGATGTTTTGCTAGTTAGGAATCTGAAACATAACCTGCTAAGTATAAGTCAACTTTGCGATAAAGGATATAAAATTAAATTTGAAAAAGATAAATGTCACATTGAAGATAATAATTCAACCATAATATTTGAGGGAGTTAGGAAAAAGAATATTTATATTCTTAGTATGAAAGTCTTAAATGATAAATTATGTCTTTTGGCAAATACAAGTGACCCTTGGATTTGGCATAAGAGATTTGGGCATTTGAATTTCAAACTCTTATCTAGACTATCAAAACATGATCTAGTAAGAGGTCTCCCTAAAATGAATTTTAAAGTAGATAGTCTATGTGATGCATGTCGATTAGGAAAACTTAGAAAAAATTCTTTTAAATTAATAGATATGATTTCAACTTCAAAACCTCTTGAATTACTTCATCTTGATTTATTTGGTCCATCTCAAATTCTGTCAATAAAAATCATAGTAAATATGTTTTTGTAATTGTAGATGATTATTCTAGATTTACATGGACAATATTTTTAAAACATAAAAGTGATACTTTTGAATGTTTTAAGAACTTTACTAAAAGGATTCAAAATCAACTTTCTCTAAAAATTATAACCATTCGTAGTGATCACGGTGGTGAATTTGAAAATGAAAATTTTGAGGAATTCTATAATAAAAAGGAAACAATTCACAATTTTTCGTTTTCAAGAACTCCACAACAAAACGGAGTAGTAGAACGTAAAAATAGGACGATTCAAGAGTGTGCGAGAACTATGCTTTCATATAGTAAATTACCAAAGAATTTTCGGGCAGAAGCAGTTGCTACCGCCTGTTATATTTTAAATAGAATTTTAATTAGACCTTTAACTTATAAGACATCTTATGAACTTCATCACTCAAAGAAACCTAAAGTATCTTATTTTATAATTTTTGGATGTAAATGTTTTATTTTAAACACTAAAGATAACTTAGATAAATTTGATCCTAAATCTGACAAAGGTATTTTTATTGGATATTCTAATATAAGTAAAGCATACAGAGTATTTAATTTAAGAATTAACACCGTCGAAGAAACAATGCATGTATCATTCGATGAAAATTTCAAAAATTTTGAAGATACAAATGGTGAAGATGATTTAATTACTCAAAATCAAGAGTTAACTAAAACTAATAATGAAATTAATCATCCTAATAAAAGGACTAAACTTTTAAAAGATGATCCTATAGAAAATATACTAGGAGATATGCAATCTGTTGTTAAAACTAGAAATCAACTAAGTCAAATGAGTAACGTAGCTTTTATATCAACTATTGAACCCAAAAATCCAAAAGAAGCATCAACCGATGATTCATGGATTTTGGCTATGCAAGAAGAACTAAATCAATTTACTAGAAATGATGTTTGGGAACTTGTTCCTAGACCTGAAAATAAAACTATAATTGGAGCTAAATGGGTTTATAAAAATAAAATAAATGAACTAGGATAGGTAGTTAGAAATAAAGCCCGATTAGTCGCTCAAGGTTTTTGTCAAGAAGAAGGAATAGATTTTGATGAAACCTTTGCTCCCGTAGCAAGATTAGAAGCCATTAGGATTCTACTTGCTTTCGCAAATCATAATAATTTCAAATTATTTCAAATGGATGTTAAAAGTGTCATTTTAAATGGATTTGTAAAAGAGGAAGTATATGTTGAACAACCACCACTTTTTGAAAATGAAAAATTACCTAATCATGTTTACAAACTTAAGAAAGCTTTATATGGTCTATAACAAGCTCCTAGAGCCTGGTATGATAGACTAAGATCTTACTTATTGTAATCAAATTTTGAAATTGGTAAAGTAGATAATACTCTTTTTATTAAAAGAAATAAAAATGTTATTCAACTATTGGATCAACTAATTTTGAAATAAATAAAGAATTTTCTGAAATAATGACAAAAGGTTTGAGATGAGTCATATGGGTGAATTAAACTTCTTTTTAGGATTACAAATAAAATAATTTAATAATGGTATCTTTATTAGTCAAGAAAAATATGCTAAAGACCTAATTAATAATTTCGGTTTGACTACTGCGAGTGGAAAATCCACTCCCATGGCAACCAATGAGTATCTTAGTAAAGAAGATCTCTCGAAAGATGTAGATCAAAAATTATATAGAGGAATGATTGGATCACTACTCTATATTACTGCTAGTAGACTTAATATCATGCATAATGTTTATCTCTGTGTCAGATATCAATCTCAACCTAAAGAGACTCCCTTAAAAGCCGTAGAACGTATCATAAGATATGTTAAACACACTTCTAATTATGGCTTATTTTACCCTAAAAATGATTCTTTTGATTTAATATCTTATCGTGATGCTGATTATGCTGGTTGTAAATCAGACCGAAAAAGTGCAAGTGGAACTTGTCACTTTTTGGGGCATTCTCTGATTTCCTGGTTTAGTAAAAAGCAAAACACTGTCTCTTTATCAACAACTGAATCAAAATATATTTCTGCTGCTTTGGCTTGTTCTCAAGTAATACATATGCAACAACTTTAAAAGATCATGGATTAAATATTTCAAAATCATCAATTTATTGTGATAATACTAGTGCAATAAATTTATCCAAAAATACTACTCAACATGCTCGAACTAAACATATTGATATTAGACATCATTTTCTCAGAGATAATATAAGAAGGAAGTAATTACTCTAGATTATATCAATTCTGAGAATCAAATTGCTGATATCTTAACAAAACCCTTAAATGAATCTATATTTACTAAATTAAGAACTGAATTAGGTATTTGCTCAATAACTGAAATATAAAATATAAATAACAAAATATAATTAAAAAATTGAATCAAAATAAATCAATTAATAAAAATTTAAAGGACCATGTCGACATACCCCCCAACCCATGTCGACATATAACGTTTTTTATTTTTAAAATTTTCCCACTAAAATTCAAAATAATTGGTTATATATTCTTCTCATTTTCGAAAATTTATTCCTTCTTTCTGTTATTTCTGTTCTATCTTCTGAAATCAAATAATCAATGGCCTCCTCTTCCAAATCAAACATAAAATCAACCTTTTCATTACCCTCTTCTACTTCTGGTCCGTTTCAACATACCACTCTCGCTCGTGTGTCAAAAATGGAGGATTCTTTGAAGGATGTACTTCACTTAATGATTGAAATCCAAGTGATGCAACTTCGAATGGCCAAGGAACAAGAGAGGCAAGGTAAGATCCTTAGGAATTTACAAAAAATTCTAATGGACAATCACGCTAACCTGATCTTGATTGATGAAGACTCTTCAGGAGATCAAGTACAAGAGGCCAGCGAAGAAGAAGAAGAAGTCCTCATGGAAGAAGTGCACGCAGAAGATGACGACAAAGTCATTTGTATTGGTGAAGTGTGCATTGACAAAGATGGAAATCTTGTCGAACAACGTGGAAATTTCTGTTTCCACTATCCAAATTGTTCGATTCATCGATCTTCTATTTTCAAAGACACTCATTGGTTTCTTCTCTTTCTTTACTATTGTTGTATGTTCTTTCTTACATTTCTCACGAAAATGTAAATATAACTATATGATTAATAAATAAGTTGTGTCTTATATGTGTCCTATTAAAAGTATTATTATATACTGATGATAGTTAATAGTTTAGGAATAAATTTTAAGTTTTAGAGATAAGTATTGATTATTTATGATAACGCTATCATTATAATCACATATCATAGAATATTAGATTTAGGAGGAGTTATATAGTTTGGAGTTAGTTTTTGTTGATGACAAAGGGGGAGAAGTACAAAATAGTGTAGTTAGGCATAGATTAAGGGGGAGTTATAGTTTTAGGGAAAGTTATTAGAATAGAAGTAATATTTTATAAACAAAGGTTGTCATCATCAAAAAGGAGGAGATTGTTAGTCCGTGAGATGATGGATGATGGTTTTGATGACAATAACCTTAGAGTAGATTATAAAATATAAATACTAACAGTATAAGTTTAGTTATATATGTATATGCAGGATTTAACCATGTAGGTATCAAGAATGAAGACTGTACAGTATAGAGATTGAAGACTCATGAGTATCAAGATTATCAAGAGTTCAAGATTTCAAGAATAAGTATTTTAATTAGGAATTTTGTTAAAACTCCTAGAAAAGCACTGGCATCTTAAAATCCAATTTATTCGTGGAATGGAATCCACTTTGAGCCCGTTAAAGGGATGGAACCCTAAGTAGGATGGAACCTATGAAAAATCCAGTGGAACATTGTTTTGTATCCGCTAACTTTTATTCAAAATGATTTTATAAAATTATATATTGTTTTCAGAATGACTTCAAAATCTTCCTTTTATAAAGAATCAAAAACATCTATCCTGATTTTAAATACATTTAGCCTCAAAATAATCTTAATTTCAAAATCAAATTATCCGTGGTTTTAAACTATCTTTAATAATAAAATATAGCTTTTTAAATGTTTATACTTAGATTTAAATATAAAATTATAGTAAAATTTCATATATATAATTCTATGTATTTACTTATGTATTTTAACCATAGCCAAGTATATTTATAAAGTTTAAAATAGTTTTAATATAAGAAAAATGTTATTTTCAAAGAAAAATAAAACAACAAAAATTCCTTTGGGATGTCGACATGCCCAAGTACCCCATATCGACATAGTGTCAGTTGAGTTCAAAAATTTAAATTTCAAAAGAAGTGTCTATTCGTCATATCTCTTCACGAATGGACATGGCTGTTGTTCTTCTATAAATAGGGGCTGTTTTCAATGAATTTTATATCATATTTTCTGGTTTTCACTCCTCTTCTTCTTCCACATTTCTTTATACATATTCTTACCATTACTCTTCCGAAATCAACATTGAATCTAACTAGATCATTTCTGGTTTGATTCTCTATCACTATCTCAACAAGATTCTCAGTGCTATTTAGAGTTATAGTTTTCTTTGTAATCATTTCTACGAGAAAAGGTGTGATTGTAGCCTTGGAAATCAATCAAGCGAGATAAGGTGTGATTGTAGCCTTGGGAAATCAATTGGGTGAACTTGTTGCTCGTGAAATCAAGTATCTCTACCCAGAGGATTGTGATTCTGGAGGGTGTACCTCGTTGCCTTGAAATCGAGGGTGTAATTGTAAAGATTGCTTTTGAAAGAAAATCTGTACTTGTGCGTGGGACTGGATCTAGGGTAACTCCGAACCAGTATAAAATCAGGTGTGTTCTTTCCTTTACTGTTTTTACTTTATTTCTGCATCTATGTTTGTTTCTGTGATCATATCTGTGTCTGAATATTGCATACATCTGTGTTCAAATTTACATAAACTCAAAAGATTTAGTAATTCTTTATAAACACTATTCACCCCCCTCCAGTGTTAATCCTAGCCTTAAGATCCGTAATCCGCATTTATCACAGATATTTCCTGAGTTTTTATTCCATTTTCCACATCTTTCTCTTGTTGGCGGACGATTTTATAGTGCAAAGTATGTACAAAAAGGCATTTTTAGACAGTTGGCTGAGTTCCAAACTGATTTATACCAATCAACTTCCATTTCCCCTCCTTTTAAGAAGTCCCAATTATCTTTGAAAGAAAATTTACCTTTTAAAAAAAATTTCCAGCACCAAACACCTTCATCATTATTTGGGTCAATCTCTATTTTATTAATTGAAGAGTTGAAGATGGTAGTTGCAGGATGAGCTTGATATTCCAAATAGAATTTTGAATGATACTGTCAACTTTAGCATTGATTTTTCCAAAGTAATAAAGATTATTCCAGCCTAGTAAATTGGTAAGAGAATTACCATTGATCTAAGAATCAAACCGGAGGCTAGTGTAACTACCATCTTTAAATTTTCGCTCTATAAGTTTGGCTCCAATTTCCCTACATTTTAGAATATTTTTCCAAGCATAAGAATAGTGGTTTTTAATAGGCATGGACTAGAAATTTCTGTTTTTGACATATTTAGCTCTCATCCATTCAGCCCAAAGAGTTTTGCCTTTTATGAATTTCCAGAAAAAGTTTGAACTTGCATGCTTCATTGAGATCTGAGAAGTTTCTGATTCCTAATCCCCCTGCTTTTTTAGTTTTTTGTAATGATATTTCAAGAAATTTTATGAAGTTTTCCATCCCATATGAAGTTGGCACATAATTTTTCAATTTTCTCTATTGTTTTTGCTGAAATGTTGTGGGATTGCAGCCAGTACATGATGACTGCAGTGATGACAGTATGAACTAGCTCTACTCTTCCTGCAGTAGATAACATTTTACCTGACCAATTATTTATTTTACTTGAATGGTATGGTATAGTTTGGCATAGTGTCTTTCTTTGATCTGATTGTTACTGAGGGGGATTCCAAGATATTTGACAGGGAGATCACTCTGTTGGAATTTTAGAATATTGAGGATCTCCATCTTGTTCCTACAAGCTCTACTGAAAAAGAATTTGCTTTTATTTTCATTAATTTGAAGGCCAGCTTGCTGATTGAGGTTGTTAAAGATTTTCTTAGTAGTATCTACAGTTTGAGTATCTGCGTTTAAAAAGATTAATAAATCATCGTTATATAATAGATGAGAAATTCGAGGAATAATCGAGTTAATTTTTTTAAGTTGTTATACAACAGTTCCTTATCCATTTTTAAAGTAAAATATTCCATAGCAATTGTACATAAATAAGAAGATAGAGGATCTCCTTGTCTAATACCTCTGTTGCCATGTATGAACCCACAAGGAGATCCATTAATAAGTATAGAATAAGATACATTACAAATACATTTCTTGATTAAGTTGCAAAATTTTTCATTGAAGCCTAATTGACTCATCATGTGAATAATAAAGTTTCTGTTTGTTTTGTCAAGTGCTTTGTGTAAATCAATTTTGAGGCACATTTTATTTTTTCCAGCCCGATTAAAATCCCTTAATAGTTCATGAGAAAGTAGAATGTTTTCAACAATAAGCCTGTCTGGTATAAATGCACATTGATTTTTTGGAATGATAAATTTTAAATTTTTTTAATTATATTACTTAAAGCAGAGGCTATAGTTTTATACAAGAAATTACAACATGCAATTGGCCTGTACTCCCCCAGACAAGAAGGGTTTTTGGTTTTAGGAACAAGTGTTATAAAAGTATGATTTATGTTTTTTAAAAGCCTACCAGTTGAGAAAAATTCCTTGACAGCCACAAGAATCATGTTTTTTAAATCATCCCAGCGTGTTTTATAAAATTTATCCCCAAGCCCATCTGGGCGAGGACTTTTATCATCCTTGGCAGAGAAAACAATTTTTTTATGTCTTCCAAACCTATAAGGGCAAGAAGGATTTCCTCACTATTAGGATGAAGTAAAATTTAGGAGAAATAGTTGGATAAGTACATGGACTCTCCTCAGAATAAAACAGATCAGAGAAGAAGAGAATAGTTTCTTTCTCTAATATAGAGGCATAATTGATAATCTTACCCTTGCCGTTGATTAATTTTCCTATATTGTTATGATATTTCCTACTAGTCATTTTAGCATAAAAAAAATTTGGTTGGTAAATCCCCATGAGAAAGCCAGTTAACTTTAACTTTCTACCTAATATTAGCAGCCTCAGAGGGGAGAGAATTGGAAAGTTTTTTTTTTTGTAAATGAAAGAATTCTTTAATATTGGTTTGGTCTGAGCCGTCAAAATCAATATTGTCTTGTAATTTAACACATTCCTCCCTAATTTGGTTAATTTCATTTTTGTTTTTGTTTTTAATTAGATTCCATGCTTTGAGATTTTCTTTAATGTGTTGTAGGAACTTTCTAATTTTAAATTGAGCAGAACCATTTGAAGAAAATTATAAACTGTTTTGAATAGTGTTTCTATAATCAGGGTCATGAACCTATCCATTCTTAAATCTAAAAGGAATTTTTTTCTTGGTTGAAGTGTTTTGAGATAAAATAAGTTGAATAGGTATATGGTCACTAGTATATCGGGGTAAGGTGTAACAATTAAAGTCATAGAAATGATTGATGAAAGCTCGATTGACTAGAATTATATAAAGCTTACAATGAATATTTCCATATTCACCTGATTTCCAGGTGAATTTATTACCCTTAATGTTAGGTTCGATAAGTTCAGTTTCAATAAGAAAGTTAGAGAAGAATTCCAATTTTTGAATGAAATTGGAATTCCTCCTCTTTGTTCATTTACTTTCATAATAGTATTAAAATCTCCCATAATCACCCAGGGGAGAGTAATATTTGAATTGAGTTGGACATGTTGAATATGCGCTTATATGATTTTTGTTTGATGATAATAAACATATATACATTCGTTTAAATGTATTTGTTAATATACTGTTTTATTTTTCAAAGATTAAATAAATATTTGCTGAATAAAATAAATAACACGGAATTTGTATTCAAACGAATATTTTATTCAAACAAATATTTATTACAATTTTGAATAGTACAAATTCAAGCTCTCATTATAACTATACATTCAATTACAATACATTTTCAATTACAATACATTTCTGATTACATCACAATTCATTTTTACATCTTCACCTCACTACATTCACTCAATTTGTATTTTATCTTCAACTTCATTCCAGTTTGAATCCAGCATCTGAGCAATCTGCAAAAATATTCACTAACGCAGTAAAATTGAAAATAAAATATTTTTGCAATATAAAATAAAAGATGGATTTTGAAAATATTATTTGCCTCAGTTATTTGGGCTGTTCGTCATTATTTACATTTGAATTCATCACACACGAACAGTGTGACATGCACAGTGTATCACTGTACATGCCACAAGGCCGTGCACATCGATATACACTTGATAATGCTACAGGGACAGGTGAGCACATGTCAAACCCAAATGAAAAGCCGGGTTCAACTCACGTGCAAAATATTTAAAATCACAACACGAGCACAAGGTCAAACCCGAGTTTTGAAACTGGATTCAACTTAAGTGAAATTTCAAAAATCAACATGAAATGATCAAGAACCAGATCAGAGATCAAGCTTAATGAAACATGCACAAGACAACAAGTTCTGCTACTCATATGAAACAGGGCAGTTCACATGTCAAAAACAACAGCAACATGGACTGCAACAATCAAGTAAATACAAAGAACAGTGGAGTAATGGGCGAACAGAACACCATGATATTCAGCTCAATGAATACTGTAACAAATGCAAGCTCGACCAACATAATGCATAGCAACGACAACAAGACCAACTTCAAATGCATCAGTGATCAACACAGCAGTTCATACATTATATACAGGACAATAACAAACACAAATGAAGACCAACAAAATGCATCACCAAACAGCAATGCAAGTGCAGATGACACAGTAAAGATAACAAGTGCATCATGATACAACACACAAACAAGCACATGGGCTAATGAAGACTGCATCATGATACAAGGCCAGAAACTGCAATATCAAGTACAAGTGCAGCCAACATATACAACTATGAATCAGAGATTACAAACTGAAGGGTAAAAGTTAAAGTCACTGCTACCATGACTTAGGAAACATATATATGAAATGCAACAGTGAAACTGGATAGTGCAATTATCAAACTCGAGCAAAAATGCCACTGCAGATGCAAATAAGGGATGAATACACATGAATGGATTGCACAGGTCAGGGAAGCAACAAATGTACAGAGACATTAACCACTTCACGAAATCAAGTTCAACAGCAGTTTCTTTTAAGTAACAAAAGTCAACAATGTTCCAAGCAAAAATCAATGCCGTATTGACAAAGAAATGAAATTCACGCAACAAGTTAAAAGTCAATCAGTGATACAAGACCGAAGTCAGATATCATGAGGAATAATGAATTAACAAAGTTAATGTCAGAGTTCAAATGCCAGAAATTCACAGTATCAATATCAAGCTCAAGCCAAAGTGACCTCAATATAGTAATGACAGCATAATAATAAAACTCATAAACCAATACAACATAAACCAGAGGAGATGGCCAGAGACAAAGCTCACAGGGGGCCAGAAAGTCAAAGTCGTGACTTTATCCAAAATCAAACAAGTACAGGTTGACACAAATGGCCGAAAATGAACAAGTGCCAGAAATCAAAACAATTTCAAGTTGAACAATTCATGGCCGAAGTCAAATGGATTCGAAACCGTGGTGGCCAAGCAAATCGAACAAGTCAGAATTTAATACCGTGTTAACCAAGCATCTAAAATACGAAATTGACAAAGTCAGATCAAATCCCAAGCATCAAAACATAATCAAGTGGCCGAGATGAATAATTCAATTGATTTTATACGAACGCAAAAATAGGAATTCGAAGCCTATATAAACCCTAAGATCATCATCGGCATAATCATCGAATTCAAGCAAGCATAAAATCAGAAAAGCAAAGGCATATAATTACATACCGAAGCATGGAAGGAATTCGATCAATGAAGCAGCCGAAGTAAGCAATAACGAAAACAATCGATCAAGGCTACACGCAAATAATCACCGAATCGATCAACATAAAGTCGGCTCTTCGAAAGCCCTAATTTGGATCAAGGACGCAAGCCCTAATTAAGTTGAAAAGAGGAACGAACGAGATCAACAACGACGGCCATTTTTCATAAACGAACGAAGCAAACAAAAGGAGACGGGCCAAATTAATTAAAGGGGCCGGTTTTGTTTTAAGGGCTTTTAATTAAAATTAGGGTTATTTTATTTTAAATTGTTTTTAATTTGTATTTTCTTTTTAAACCGTTTTAAATTTCTAGTCGTGTGACTAGGGCACAAACTACGTGGTGTAGTTTGAGAATTCGCAACTCGGTGGTTGAGTTGCGGCAAGGTTTTGAGCATAGAGTTAGATTAGTCAATAGCGGGTATAGCGAGTTTACGTGTGTAAGCGAGGGACTATCTAATTTCTAGTAGAAACCTTGGGGGCAGCACGAAGGCAGGGTTTTGCCGAAGCTGGGTAAATTCTGTGTCGTTCTATTTCTGCATTTATTCTGCTATTATCTGTGCTGCTATTGTTCTGTGATCTATGTTGAAATTATTTTATAAGCTTCCGCAATTAATTTTATAATTTATACTATCACCCTATTCACCCCCCTCTAGGGTGAAATCGATCCTACAAGTGGTATCGGAGCTAGGAACAAAAGTCGTTTTTGTTTTAAAAATTTGACTTTACAAAAACCAATTTTTATTTTAAAAAGTTGAATTTTTAAAATGGCTTCTTTTAATATTGCTTTTGTTGAGGGTCAATCCATAGTTAGACCACCAATGTTCAATGGTGAATATGCTTACTGGAAAAATAGGATGGAAATTTTTCTCAAAACCATTGACGCATGGAATATTGTTGAGACAGGTTATAGAATACCAACTATAACTGTAGATAATCAGGAAATAGAGAAACCAAAGGAACGATGGACAGAGCTAGAAAATAAATTACAAAATACTAATGCTAAAGCTATGAATTCTATTATCTGTTCATTGGATCAATATGAATTTAATCTGTCTCACATTGTCTAACTGCGCAGGAAATATGGCACACTCTAGAAGTGACTCATGAAGGAACATCTCAAGTCAAAGAATCTCGCCTTGCCATGCTAAGCAGCGAATATGAGAACTTCACAATGGCGAAGGAAGAAAATGTCAAAGAGATGCATGGACGACTTTCCAATATCGTATACAAATCAAAAGCTCTTAGAAAATCATATATAGAGTTGGAGATAGTCCGAAAAATCCTTAGAGTCCTTCCACGAAGTTTTGAAGCCAAAGTGACTGCCATTCAAGAATCAAAAGATTTGAAACAAATGAAAGTCGAAGAACTCATCGGAAATCTCACCACTTATGAGCTAGAAATGAAATTCAAGGAAGAGCGTGAAGGTGGAGATACTCGAAAGAAATCAATAGCTCTCAAAGGAACAACTGAAAGTGATGACGATGACGATGATGATGCAGCAGCAGAATTGGAGCTATTAATAAAGAAATTCAAAAAGTGGAATTACAAATATGGAAATTCAGCTCGAATTCAAAAAGCGAAAGGCAGAATAGCCAAAGCACTAGACTACTTTGAAGAACAGAAGATCATCTGTCACAAGTGCAACCAACCCGGACACATTAAGCCCAATTGTCCTCAAAATCAACGCGACTTTAAAAAGAAATCAAAAAGGAAAAGTTTTGCAGCCACATGGAATACAAGTGATGAAGATAATCAAAGTTCTAGCAGTGAGAGTGAGAAAGCAGATATGTGCCTTCAAGGGAATATAACTGATAGCGACGATGACGAGCCAAGCGAGGTATCAAAACTTACTCACTCTGAATTACATATTTATTTCCACGAAGTAAATGGTTGTTTTGAACGACTTAGGGAAAAATATGCTAAACTTGAATCACAAAAAGACACTTTGATAGATTTAAATAAACAACTTGACCAACTAATTAAAACCTATCAAAGTAGGATCCCTAAGTGTGATAAGTGTCCAACATTCGAAGAAGAAATTAAAAAATCAGAAATCAATATAAAATCACTTGAAAATGAAATTCTGATTTTAAAAGAGAATGAAAATACTAGGAGAGAGAATTCTATTAAAAAGTGCACATAGTTGTTAAACGAAAATGAATCTCTCAAAACACAAGTCCAACAATTGTCAACGACTTTAGATAAATTTTCAAAAAGTGAAAAATCGTTGAATATGCTATTAGGAAAGCAAACTGTTAATACGGTTAGACAAGGACTTGGATATAATAATTCGAAAAATGTTAAAAGAAATATTAATCAAGTTAATTCTATGTGCATAATTTGTAGGAAATATGGACACAATCAAAATAATTGCTGGTATAGACCCAAACATGTGAAAACTATACCAATTTGGGTTCCAAAAGGCGCAAATATAAAAACTCTCAAAGTTAAACAAATTTGGGTGCCGAGGGGAACAATTATAAATAGTTTTCGGTCTCCACCGAATTATTTTTCTAAATATTTTGCCACTAACAACCATGGACCTATAAAAACAAATAGGTCACATAAATCTTTTTCCGTGTAGGTGTGGTGGCAGGCTAAGGAACAACAATAGTGTTCTCTGAATTTTTTGGCTGTTCTAGAAACACAACGGGCGACAAAGCAAAGTTCCTTAGCGTAGTATAAAGGTGACAGAATCACAACGGACAACAACGAAAAATATCGTAAAGGTAAAACAGGTAATGGTATGTTTTAAACGATATATTAAATGTGATAATCTGCACCGTATTCTGAATTAAAATCAGCCAATATTGAGATGATGAAAAGATGACGATTCTGACTTATTCAAAATAGTTGGCCAATTATATTCTTATGCCAAAAACACTATAAAAATCTCGAGATTCTTTGTATTACTTCATATATATCAGTTTGGATTAAAAATAGTATTTTGTTGGATAATACAATTGGTTATAATACGGCTAACTCTATATTCACGGTTTTCTGATTATTTACACGGCTTCAATTCAATTCCAAAAGAATGTCATTTAAATTGTTGTTAAAATTGAATTTGAAATTTTTGGTGCACACTTCATGGTTTGCTCAATCAAATTCAATTAATGATGATTTTGAGTGAAAGAGAAATTCAAATGCAGATTACACTGGTAATCTAGTTGATAGAAAAATTACTAGTTGAACGTGATTTTTGAGACATTTAATAACTGCATCGTTTTTCAAAGAAAATATCTGCATATTCTTCATTTCAAATAATTTTCAAATAGCAGAAAATTTTCTTTTAAAACCCCCTGGAGAAAATCATTTTTGACCATATTTTCAGATTAGTCATTTTTGAAAAATTAATTTCATAATTATTTTTGAATTTGATTTTAAATGGCTATTTTGACTATTCTGACTCCCTAATGTTTATCAAAAAGAAAAATAGTGATTGAAAAAGTGATGAGAGTTAATATTGATCAAATATTATGACTCGAGACGGTATAATTAATAAATTTCTTGAGAAATTTAAACAAGAGTTATAAAAAAATTTGTTGGTAAAAAATTCCATGACCATCTCTATATCTATCATATTTCTAACAACCGTCACTCATCAAAATTCTATATACTTTGTCAATATGTGGTATTTTAAACAAGAATCGTTCGTTTTTCATTTTTACATTTTTAAATAATAATAAAAATAATAATAATAATAAAAAATACCAAAGTATTCACTCTCATTTAAAAGTCCTCACGGTTATGCATGGGTGAATTACTTGGAATTTGTTATGTGCTCCCATGCTCATTTAAAATTCCTCACGGTTATGCATGTATGGAACGCATATCAAAAGTTGATTTTTAAAATAAACAAGTTGATTCTAATCCCATTTAAAAGTCCTCACGGTTATGCGTGGTTAGAAGATACTTGAATTCATTTTTTAAAAATAAAATTGGAATACTACTAATCTCATTTAAAAGTCCTAACAGTTATGCATGGTTAGTAGATATTCAAATTCCTGATATAGCTTACCACGAATAGACACATCTGTATGGTTTTATATGATGACATCATTTCCATCATTCTAAATGTGGAATATGCGCCTAACAAAATATTTATGATTTTTGTTTGATTTTTTATTGAAATTTAATATTTATATTCAATTGAGTTTTAATGTTGAATTAATATCGATCACTATATCTCTATTTTTCTATTACTATTACTCTTTTGCTGATAACAAAAGGGGAAGAGAAAAGTTAAGATTTTGTCAAATAAAATCAAGCAAAGGTCAAATAATTTTCTATTTGTATCTAGGCTCATTTGTATGCATATATAGGGGGAGTATTGTGTAGAGAGGAAGCATTTAAATAGGGGGAGCAAATTAGAGCATATCAATGATCAAATACATTTAACATATTCAAAATCTTAAATATATGTTTGTTATCATCAAAAGGGGGAGATTGTTGAATATGCGCTTATATGATTTTTGTTTGATGATAATAAACATATATACATTCGTTTAAATGTATTTGTTAATATACTATTTTATTTTTCACAGATTAAATAAATATTTGCTGAATAAAATAAATAACACAGAATTTGAATTCAAACGAATATTTTATTCAAACAAATATTTATTACAATTTTGAATAGTACAAATTCAAGCTCTCACTATAACTATACATTTTCAATTACAATACATTTCTGATTACATCACAATTCATTTTTACATCTTCACCTCACTACATTCACTCAATTCGTATTTTATCTTCAACTTCATTCCAGTTTGAATCCAGCATCTGAGCAATCTGCAAAAATATTCACTAACGCAGTAAAATTGAAAATAAAATATTTTTGCAATATAAAATAAAAGATGGATTTTGAAAATATTATTTGCCTCAGTTATTTGGGTTGTTCGTCATTATTTACATTTGAATTCATCACACACGAACAGTGTGACATGCACAGTGTATCACTGTACATGCCACAAGGCCGTGCACATCGATATACACTTGATAATGCTACAGGGACAGGTGAGCACAGGTCAAACCCAAATGAAAAGCCGGGTTCAACTCACGTGCAAAATATTTAAAATCACAACACGAGCACAAGGTCAAACCCGAGTTTTGAAACTGGATTCAACTCAAGTGAAATTTTGAAAATCAACATGAAATGATCAAGAACCAGATCAGAGATCAAGCTTAATGAAACATGCACAAGACAACAAGTTCTGCTACTCATATGAAACAGGGCAGTTCACATGTCAAAAACAACAGCAACATGGACTGCAACAATCAAGTAAATACAAAGAACAGTGGAGTAATAGGTGAACAGAACACCATGATATTCAGCTCAATGAATACTGTAACAAATGCAAGCTCGACCAACATAATGCATAGCAACGGCAACAAGACCAACTTCAAATGCATCAGTGATCAACACAGCAGTTCATACATTATATACAGGACAGTAACAAACACAAATGAAGACCAACAAAATGCACCACCAAACAGCAATGCAAGTGCAGATGACACAGTAAAGATAACAAGTGCATCATGATACAACAAAAAAACAAGCACACGGGCTAATGAAGACTGCATCATGATACAGGGCCTGAAACTGCAATATCAAGTACAAGTGCAGCCAACATATACAACTATGAATCAGAGATTACAAACTGAAGGGTAAAAGTTAAAGTCACTGCTACCATGACTCAGGAAACATATATATGAAATGCAACAGTGAAACTGGATAGTGCAATTATCAAACTCGAGCAAAAATGCCACTGCAGATGCAAATAAGGGATGAATACACATGAATGGATTGCACAGGTCAGGGAAGCAACAAATGTACAGAGACATTAACCACTTCACGGAATCAAGTTCAACAGCAGTTTTGTAACAGCCCAAATTTTTAACAAGTATTTTTCACTTGTATTTTAAAAACTTTGGGGTTTATTATATAAAAATCTAAATTTTAAAGTGATTAAAAATAAAAATAAAAACAATTGATCAAATTTTTAATTAAATAATAAGATCTCTGAAATTTTGACATGGTTAAGAATTAACTTTAATTTGGAAATTTGGGTTTTTGTCGAAGATGGTAAATAACTTAATTTCTAGAAAAATTAGGTTTTAATTAAGAAAACATTAATGGCTTAGGTGGTTAAGACATCTGGGCTATTCACGACAGGTCACGAGTTTGAGTCTCAGCACGGTCAGAATTTCGAATTTTTTTTTAGTGTATAAATGAACTGGGTAATTACGCGTTAAAAAGGGCGCGTAAATTTAGGGAATAAATACCGTATATATATATATATATAAGAAAACGTATAGAATTTTAATCCGTTATTTCGGTATATTTTGGGCATAAAATATTATGGCTGTGGTACACATTCTTAAAAATATGACCTTAGTGTAAATGAGTAAATTTATCAGTGGCATGTGTTTTAGAGGGAAGGAATATTCTAGCATTGAGATCAAATATGTTGCCTCTAAATTCAACGCATTACTTTAAAAATTTGATTTCATAGATTTTTTTTCCATTCAACAAAATTTATTTCTTGCATTTTTCAAAACACAATTTTCTCCTAAATCTCAGTCATGCGCAGTATCCATTCTCCTATCTGCTTGCCTATTTCATATGCGTTTTTCTCTTTACCCATATCTCTTACGTTATTTTTCTCTTTCCAGTAAAATTTACTTTCCAATTTATATATATTTTAATTTGATCAAATCATTTCCAAAATGCTAAATAATAAATGAAAGTTTCACTTTGTTTAAGGATAACTCTAAATGGGAATTTTAATAAAAATAAAAATAAAAATTGGATTATATACTTGCTTTAAAAATTTGTAATATTTGGTCCATTTGGATAAAAAAATCGCCTTTTTATGGTAATAAGAATCAGAGAGAGATGTAACCAAAGTTTTATCTTTTTAATTTAGAAATAAACGTTAAGAATTTATAGCATATTAATAAACTGATAATTTTGAATTTAAAAAGGGCACACATTGTAATGGTATAAGTAACGTATAAACGTATAAATTAAAAATGTTATTTTTGCATAAATTTTTGGGCGTATGGTAATGCGTCAGTTTGGCGTATTTTAAAAAATTATATTTCTATATCTATATGGATTAATAAAATCAGTTAGGAGATTTCCAACCAAAACGTATTGATTTCGTGCCTATCCGTTTCTCTAAAATCATGCACTGATTTAAGGAGATTCCCACTACCAATATTGTTTTCAAAATCGTGCTTCTCTTTCACGCAAGTATCATCTGGAAAGAAATCAAACTTGCTTTCCTTGCGCGTGACATATCAGTGAAATTTATTTCCTTTAACATCTTTGTCATTTGCCTCTTTATAAAGATTTGATTTAAAAACTTTCACAAATAAATTTTATTCCACTTGCCATTCATTCCTCTCAATCAAATATAATTGCTTGCCTTCTAAAATTCAATCAATCAGAAAATTAAATTTCTTACCATTTTCTCTCCGTGGCATAAACCAACGCATGCATTCAAATCTGTCCTTGAAGTAGCATCCAAAGCAAATTAATACTTGCTGATTCTTTGTATATAAATCTCTCAGACTATAAATATAGCACGTAACTATTAATTGGAAAAAAAAAGAGATATAACGTTGCAATCAAATTTTTCGTAAATCTGGCAAAAATCACGCATATATTATCTGAGAGAAAATCAAATTTTCCTTCCTTTGCGCATGACATAAAATTTTATTCTTTTAACATTTTTGGCATTTGCCTCTTACCTTCCTTATCTATTATTTCTTGCGCATGTCCCTGTATTCATTTTTAATTCACGCATCAGAATGAATGCATTAAATCAAGAATTTTCGTATAACTTGGAATGGTTTAAATTCTTTCCTCTCTGCATTTAAAATCACTCAGACTTATCCATTCGAATGAAAGAAAATTGGCAATATTAATCATGTATAAATTATCTTCCATCAATGCTTGTCGTTTCTTCTCTGCATTTAAACCTTGCTAATCAAACAATGCAAGCCTTATCCATTCAAATCTGGCAATATAAATCGCGCATATTTTTCTAGAAATCAAACTAAAGAAAACTGGAAAGAAATCACACATATTTTTTTCGCTTGCCTCTTCCTTAAATTTCGCAAGTTGTTTATCTATATATATACACCATACTCAGTTACAAAATTCCACTATCTTCTCTCTGTTTCTTCTCGTGAGCTTGCATACAATCAGGTAATATTTCTATTCCTCTTCTTCTTTTGTATTCTCTTTGTTTTCTTTCTCCCTCCCTTATATTTTTGTTTTCCTTCTTCAGTTTTTTCCTTTTCTTTTTCACCTTGCTCGGCTACTTCTCACTCCATATTTCTGCCGTCTTTGACTAAGTACATGCCTTTCTTTTCCCTCTGATAGTGTTGTCATGTTTTGCCGTGCATATCATATAGGAAGTCAAGCTTAGTTGCATTCTGTAGAGATTTCATGCGTGTGTGCCTGTAGTTGATATAGGTGGTTATAGCCATAATGAAAAAAAAAAAAAAAAAAAGAAGAAGAAAGACCATTGACGAGCATAACCCTGTAATATCATTGAGTAGAACTGATAGAAGGCTTTGCAAATTTGAAAGAAGACATAGAATGTCAAAATGGGACGTGTTTTGCAAGGCATGGTTCATAAAATGGCAAAAGAATATAAAGAGTTTCAGTTGAAGGCCTGCAATGCTTTGAAGCATATAGTTGCGTGGGATAGTTTGCATCTATGCATGGAGATATTGGACGTGTTATCTGAAAACTGAAGGGGAGGCGTGACTATAGGGGAAAGGACTTTAAAAATATGGAGATGTTATGATGTGTGCATGTTTTGATTTGGAGTTTGGCAGAGACGTATTTATCTAGGCAGAGACGCAAGTTTTGCATAAAATTCATATTTTCAAACTAGATAAGTAGGACATGCCGTTGGAAAAATTTATATATATATATAATAATAATAAATAGCATTGCCAAGCCTATGAAGTTGGGGTCGGGATGTGGGGTGAGGCAGTCGAGCAAAAGCTGAACCAAAATTTCTTTTACTCTATTCGTTCCAATTTTCTCAAAATTTTTGCTTTGACCGTAATTTTTAAAGTCACGTATTCGGTATTTGGATCTTGAATCTAGGCGTGACATCTGGGGAAAATTTGATCGTTACCCGCTGTGCGATTCTTTTTCGGGGGATTTTCATTTTGAATCAAAATTTCTGCAGCTTTAAGGTGAGTATTTCTCACCAGACGAACATACCTATATTTCTGTGAATTATCGCAAGTGTATTTGTAAATTATTTATTAAATGTCATCTGTCTGTAATATAACGTATGATGTTAAACCCCATTTTAAATTGACACCTCATCAGTTGTTTATCTGTTGTAATATAGTTGCAGTTATATTATTTAATGCTTATTTACTGTTAAAGCATCACTGCAAGTTCCCTGTAAATTGAGATCGTTATAGGCTGAAATGATAGGCCTGAACGACAATTATTATCCATATATTTATTTAATTGTTTAAATTTGATTTGTTAACTTGGGATTGCGAGTTTGAAATGATAGAACCCGGGGTTTTGTAAATTGCGGATTGAAATGATATAAATCCGTATCACTTGACCTATGCTAGAAAACTATATACAGACCCGTGGTTTATATAATGTTTTTCTGAAATATTTTAAATTTATTTTAAAATGGAAGTTTATAGTATTCTGGTTTAAATATATTTAAAGGATTTTTATAAGATTTATAATGATTTTGAATGAGTTAAAAATGTTAAATAAATAAATAAATGTTTAAATAAATTTTGGAATATAACTTATTTTGGGAATTTCTGAATTTGGTTAAAAATAAGGTTTCAGTTAAGTAAATAATTGATAAAAAGTTATATTTGAAAATTTAAAACTTGATGGTTAAGTTAATAGTCTATTACAGCACTTAAATGCTGTCTTTTATAAACGAACTGTTTTAACCTATAGACTTTAGGTAGCATTTCATAAGTGCTACAGAAACTGGAATTTTGATTATTTAAAAATAAATTTATGGAAAAAATCTTTGGGGAAATGGGTTTAAATTTTGGAAGTTAATATGTAATTAATAAAAATAAGGAATTGACTTTGAATGGTTTTAAATGGAAGAATTTAATTTTAAAAAGGTGAGAAAAAGGCAATCAATTCCTAAATAAATTGAATAGTTTTAAATGGTATATTATAAAATGACCAATGTTTAAAAACAATATTTTGATATTGTAGTATTTGAAATATATTTTGATTTGTAAAGTATAAATACCATTTTAAAAGCTGTAACCACGGGTTATAATAACGTTTGGTTGTTAAAGAGACCGGGATCGGATATCTGGCATACTCTCTGTCGATACCGAAAACCACTTTACCAACCGTGTACGCGGTGGAGATTCCAGAATGAAGTAGGATGGTGGTGACGTTCATTTGAGCTTTCATTTGATTTACAGAATCACTTTCATTTGAGCTTGAATCTCTTCCTTTTCGAATTTTGGAACGTTCCCTGCGGTTCCGAAGTTCATTCGTGTCCCTCACTATTCATTTTCTTTCGACTTCTGGAGTATCCCATAACTCCATTTCGGATGATCTTTATAGTGAATTGGCGGTCTCGCCAATATTCTAATAAAGGGGTGAAACTCTTTTACAATTAGCATGGATTCACCAGAGATTTATATTTAACCTTGGTTTAGATGCTAGTATCTTTGGTTATTCCGAACTCTATCTCTTCGGATCGAATGGTAAATCTACATTCGATCTGACTCTTTAAGTCACGGTTGACCAGGTTAAGGTTGCCCGCGATTTATATAAACTTATCTAGTTCCTTGTTCTGTTATGTAATCATCGGATCTTCTGATTCCAATTTATCTTTAAATCAAAATTCTCTTTGATTTGAATCCATCAAATTTGAATCTCTATCCTTGTTTTGAAAAATTTATTCCTATATTTGGGAAAAATCTAATATTATATATATAAGTATAATTTTCAGAACGTAACTAGTTGTTTAGAGATAATAGTGTTTGATTTTATTTATGGTTTTGTCTTATATAAATAATTGAACTATAAAACATGGTTATAAATTTATTTGGAAACAGAAATGGATTTAAAACAAGAATTTAAGAATTTAATTTCTGATAGTTTCAAACCTTGTGTTTAAAGTCTTAAAAGGATATATTATTATTTAAATTATTTTCGAATATAAATTTGTTTCCAAAGAATTTTTAAAGTTTTAAAAATTAGTGCTCTTCTCTTTGTCGCTGGAAAATAATTTCGGTGATGACTACAACATCATCGACATTCATTTTCGAGTATCGAAGTAAAGAGACCACGTTGTAGTTTTGCTTCAAAAATTTAACTGATTTGAATTTCTAAAATATGACTTAATTTATAATATATATAGATATATGATTTAAATTTGATTTGACATATGCTATATGTATTTATTTATCTCTAAAGGGTTTGAAGTTAATTGGAAATTTAATTCATAAATTTATGTTAAAAGGTGATTCTAATGATAAAATAAAGTCAAATTTGGAATGAATATTTAAACTTGAATAATATAGTTGGAAAATTTTTACTTGTATAATTGCATGCCAATATAACTTACCTAAATCATTCAGAAATTAACTATGTAATTGGATAATGTATAATATAAAAGGATTTTATAAATAAAAATTTGAGTGGTTATAATAAATGTTATACACTTAAAGTTTCAGTTACAATAAGACAAATAGAGGTAAATAGAAATAAAATAATAATTGAATAATATACAATATCAAATGGTGTTAAAGGAAATTTAGAAATATATTGGAATAGTTATATTAAATATAATCTACTTAATATGGGCGATAAGATATATTAAGTAGAATATATTTAATAATAATCTGGAATAAAGAAGAATTAAATTTGTTGAATAAAAGATGATTATTATAAATGACTATACAAATTTCTGATTTTAGAAAATAATTGGATAATAAGATAATTAATTTGGAAATAGTTAAGATTGATTTAACTTCTGTAAAAATCAAATGAATTAAATCAATTATTGAATATTAATTTATTTAAATTGAATTTATATGGTTTAGATATTGAGAAAAATATTTGACATAGATGAGAAAAACATTGAGAGAAATAAATTTAATTATAGTTTGGAATAAAGAAGAAACTAAATGGGGAATTTAGTTTATTTTGGGAAATGGTAAATTTACTTTAAAAATTAAGTTAAATTACCACTTCAAATTTGGACTAAAATTAAAATTTTTAAACTAGAATGTTATAATACTATGTGTAAAATTTGGATAAAAAAAAATGAATGATTTTTTTTAAGTGTAGGGATATTATACAAGTAAATATGTAAATAAATAAATGTTAAAATTTTAAGTATAAATAGATGAAATCAACGATTAATTTAAAATTGAATTTTTATTGTTTAGATTAATGATTCTAATTTAAGTTTCAATTTAGTTTTCTTTCAGGTTGTTTCTATTCCCCTACCTTCTTCCTTTTCGAGGACGAAAAGTTCTGAGTGGGGGAGAGTGTAACAACCCAAATTTTTAACAAGTATTTTTCACTTGTATTTTAAAAACTTTGGGGTTTATTATATAAAAATCTAAATTTTAAAGTGATTAAAAATAAAAATAAAAACAATTGACCAAATTTTTAATTAAATAATAAGATCTCTGAAATTTTGACATGGTTAAGAATTAACTTTAATTTGGAAATTTGGGTTTTTGTCGAAGATGGTAAATAACTTAATTTCTAGCAAAATCAGGTTTTAATTAAAAAAAACATTAATAGCTTAGGTGGTGAAGACATCTGGGCTATTCACGACAGGTCACGAGTTAAATGAACTGGGTAATTTGGAATTTTAATCCGTTATTTCGGTATATTTTGGGCATAAAATATTATGGCTATGGTACACATTCTTAAAAATATGACCTTAGTGTAAATTAGTAAATTTATCAGTGGCATGTGTTTTAGAGGGAAGGAATATTCTAGCATTCAAATCAAATATGTTGCCTCTAAATTCAACGCATTACTTTAAAATTTTGATTTCATAGATTTTTTTTTCCATTCAACAAAATTTATTTCTTGCATTTTTCAAAACACAATTTTCTCCTAAATCTCAGTCATGCGCAGTATCCATTCTCCTATCTGCTTGCCTATTTCATATGCGTTTTTCTCTTTACTCATATCTCTTACGTTATTTTTCTCTTTCCAGTTAAATTTACTTTCCAATTTATATATATTTTAATTTGATCAAATCATTTCCAAAATGCTAAATAATAAATGAAAGTTTCACTTTGTTTAAGGATAACTCTAAATGAGAATTTTAATAAAAAATAAAATAAAAATTGGATTATATACTTGCTTTAAAAATTTGTAATATTTGGTCCATTTGGATAATAAATCGCCTTTTTATGGTAATAAGAATCAGAGAGAGATGTAACCAAAGTTTTATCTTTTTAATTTAGTAATAAATGTTAAGAATTTATAGCATATTAATAAACTGATAATTTCGAATTTAAAAAGGGCACGCATTGTAATGGTATAAGTAACGTATAAACGTATAAATTAAAATTGTTATTTTTGCATAAATTTTTGGGCGTATGGTAATGCGTCAGTTTGGCGTATTTAAAAAAATTATATTTCTATATCTATATGGATTAATAAAATCAGTTAGGAGATTTCCAACCAAAACGTATTGATTTCGTGCCTATCCGTTTCTCTAAAATCATGCACTGATTTAAGGAGATTCCCACTACCAATATTGTTTTCAAAATCGTGCTTCCCTTTCACGCAAATATCATCTGGAAAGAAATCAAACTTGCTTTACTTGCGCGTGACATATCAGTGAAATTTATTTCCTTTAACATTTTTGTTATTTGCCTCTTTATAAAGATTTGATTTAAAAACTTTCACAAATAAATTTTATTCCACTTGCCATTCATTTCTCTCAATCAAATATAATTGCTTGCCTTCTAAAATTCAATCAATCAGAAAATTAAATTTCTTACCATTTTCTCTCCGTGACATAAACCAACGCATGCATTCAAATCTGTCCTTGAAGTAGCATCCAAAGCAAATTAATACTTGCTGATTCTTTGTATATAAATCTCTCAGACTATAAAAATAGCACGTAACTATTAATTGAAAAAAAAAGATATAACGTTGCAATCAAATTTTTCGTAAATCGGGCAAAAATCACGCATATATTATCTGAGAGAAAATCAAATTTGCCTTCCTTTGCGCATGACATAAAATTTTATTCTTTTAACATTTTTGGCATTTGCCTCTTACCTTCCTTATCTATTATTTCTTGCGCATGTCCCTGTATTCATTTTTAATTCACGCATCAGAATGAATGCATTAAATCAAGAATTTTCGTATAACTTGGAATGGTTTAAATTCTTTCCTCTCTGCATTTAAAATCACTCAGACTTATCCATTCGAATGAAAGAAAATTGGCAATATTAATCACCTATAAATTATCTTCCATCAATGCTTGCCGTTTCTTCTCTGCATTTAAACCTTGCTAATCAAACAATGCAAGCCTTATCCATTCAAATCTGGCAATATAAATCGCGCATATTTTTCTAGAAATCAAACTAAAGAAAACTGGAAAGAAATCACACATATTTTTTTCGCTTGCCTCTTCCTTAAATTTCGCAAGTTGTTTATCTATATATATACACCATACTCAGTTACAAAATTCCACTATCTTCTCTCTGTTTCTTCTCGTGAGCTTGCATACAATCAGGTAATATTTCTATTCCTCTTCTTCTTTTGTATTCTCTTTGTTTTCTTTCTCCCTCCCTTATATTTTTGTTTTCCTTCTTCAGTTTTTTCCTTTTCTTTTTCACCTTACTCGACTACTTCTCACTCCATATTTCTGCCGTCTTTGACTAAGTACGTGCCTTTCTTTTTCCTCTGATAGTGTTGCCATGTTTTGCCATGCATATCATATAGGAAGTCAAGCTTAGTTGCATTCTGTAGAGATTTCATGCGTGTGTGCCTGTAGTTGATATAGGTGGTTATAGCCATAATGAAAAAAAAGAAAAAAAAAGAAGAAAGACCATTGACGAGCATAACCCTGTAATATCATTGAGTAGAACTGATAATAGGCTTTCCAAATTTGAAAGAAGACATAGAATGTCAAAATGGTACGTGTTTTGCAAGGCATGGTTCATAAATGGCAAAAGAATATAAAGAGTTTCAGTTGAAGGCCTGCAATGCTTTGAAGCATATAGTTGCGTGGGATAGTTTGCATCTATGCATGGAGATATTGGACGTGTTATCTGAAAACTGAAGGGGAGGCGTGACTATAGGGGAAAGGACTTTAAAAATATGGAGATGTTATGATGTGTGCATGTTTTGATTTGGAGTTTGGCAGAGACGTGTTTATCTAGGCAGAGACGCAAGTTTTGCATAAAATTCATATTTTCAAACTAGATAAGTAGGACATGCCGTTGGAAAAATTTATATATATATATATAATAATAATAAATAGCATTGCCAAGCCTATGAAGTTGGGGTCGGGATGTGGATGAGGCAGTCGAGCAAAAGCTGAACCAAAATTTCTTTTACTCTATTCGTTCCAATTTTCTCAAATTTTTTGCTTTGACCGTAATTTTTAAAGTCACGTATTCGGTATTTGGATCTTGAATCTAGGCGTGACATCTGGGGAAAATTTGATCGTTACCCGCTGTGCGATTCTTTTTCGGGGGATTTTCATTTTGAATCAAAATTTCTGCAGCTTTAAGGTGAGTATTTCTCACCAGACAAACATACCTATATTTCTGTGAATTATCGCAAGTGTATTTGTAAATTATTTATTAAATGTCATCTGTCTATAATATAACGTATGATGTTAAACCCCATTTTAAATTGACACCTAATCAGTTGTTTATCTGTTGTAATATAGTTGCAGTTATATTATTTCATGCTTATTTACTGTTAAATCATCACTGCAAGTTCCCTATAAATTGAGATCGTTATAGGCTGAAATGATAGGCCTGAACGACAATTATTATCCATATATTTATTTAATTGTTTAAATTTGATTTGTTAACTTGGGATTGCGGGTTTGAAATGATAGAACCCGGGGTTTTGTAAATTGCGGATTGAAATGATATAAATCCGTATCACTTGACCTAGGCTAGAAAACTAAATACAGACCCGTGGTTTATATAATGTTTTTCTGAAATATTTTAAATTTATTTTAAAATGGAAGTTTATAATATTCTGGTTTAAATATATTTAAATGATTTTTATAAGATCTATAATGATTTTGAATGAGTTAAAAATGTTAAATAAATAAATAAATGTTTAAATAAATTTTGGAATATAACTTATTTTGGGAATTTCTGAATTTGGTTAAAAATAAGGTTTCAGTTAAGTAAATAATTGATAAAAAGTTATATTTGGGAATTTAAAACTTGATGGTTAAGTTAATAGTCTATTACAACACTTAAATGCTGTCTTTTATAAACGAACTGTTTTAACCTATAGCTTTAGGTAGCATTTCATAAGTGCAACAGAAACTGGGATTTTGATTATTTAAAAATAAATTTATGGAAAAAATCTTTGGGGAAATGGGTTTAAATTTTGGAAGTTAATATATAATTAATAAAAATAAGGAATTGACTTTGAATGGTTTTAAATGGAAGAATTTAATTTTAAAAAGGTGAGAAAAAGGCAATCAATTCCTAAATAAATTGAATAGATTTAAATGGTATATTATAAAATGACCAATGTTTAAAAACAATATTTTGATATTGTAGTATTTGAAATATATTTTGATTTGTAAAGTATAAATACCATTTTAAAAGCTGTAACCACGGGTTATAATAACGGTTGGTTGTTAAAGAGACCGGGATCGGATATCTGGCATACTCTCTGTCGATACCGAAAACCACTTTACCAACCGTGTACGCGGTGGAGATTCAAGAATGAAGTAGGATGGTGGTGACGTTTTCTTTGAGGTAAATACGTGGATCCGACTCCCGTGAGTTGGCATAAGGTGGCTAAAACAGGAGCGATTCTCGGATTAATGAGGTAGCACCTCTGATCGGATGCACTTCTTCGTATGCCATTCTATTACTTTTGTGATTGTTTTGGTGCGCACCTTTGATTTGGGAGTGTTGTTCGAGGTGGGCGGTAACTGCGGCTACGCGTTTCCATCGGTCCGGATAGCAATTGGTATATCTACCCTGGCATTGCCTAGTTGTGCCGTGTCACCTACCATAGCGAGCCTTATACGATTTTGGTTTTGTACCATACCTATGGAGTGCCCTCTGACGACGCCCAGTACGGGGGAGATTACGGTACTGTATAGACTATGGGAATATATTCTGTGTTAAGGGCTATATGCGTAACCCCTTAACGCTATTAAAAAGTAAGTTTATTTTACTAATAGACATTATTATAATAGCGAAATATTACTACATAGTAAATAGTTTAACGGATCCTTAGAGGATGGGCGGTCCCAAGCATCCTTTAAGTTACTTGCTCTATACTACAGTACACTTGAATTAACTTACACTATATAAGTATGTATGCCCTGACTCGAGTGTTTATGTTTTATTTTACGCTCGGGTCAGCCTGAGTTGCAGTTTCAGCTTTCTTTTCGGAGCTAGGACTTTCTGTAGATCATTCGTGCTGCCGACAAAAGCTTTTCACTCTATATCTTATTTATGTAATGGAGATTTTGGAATATTTGGCTTTCTATTGAAGTTCTAAACTGTATTGGAGATTTAAACTATGTAAGTTTATTTGGTTGAGACTTTATAGTGGCTTCATGAACCACTAAGTATTTTAATTCCGCTGCGAGTATTCTGATTCTGTGTCTGTGATTCTGTGATTAATTATTTACTGTATATTTTGAGATTTGCCAAATTTTATTTACAACGTGGTATTTTGAACAATTCAAGTCCGACATATGCGGATGCGAATGGTTGAAAATATCGGGCCGTTACAAGTTTCTTTTAAGTAACAAAAGTCAACAATGTTCCAAGCAAAAATCAATGCCGTATTGACAAAGAAATGAAATTCACGCAACAAGTTAAAAGTCAATCAGTGATACAAGACCGAAGTCAGATATCATGAGGAACAATGAATTAACGAAGTTAATGTCAGAGTTCAAATGCCAGAAATTCACAGTATCAATATCAAGCTCAAGCCAAAGTGACCTCAATATAGTAATGACAACATAATAATAAAACTCAGAAACCAATACAACATAAACCAGAGGAGATGGCCAGAGACAAAGCTCACAGGGGGCCAGAAAGTCAAAGTCGTGACTTTATCCAAAATCAAACAAGTACTTGACACAAATGGCCGAAAATGAACAAGTGCCAGAGATCAAAACAATTTCAAGTTGAACAATTCATGGACGAAGTCAAATGGATTCGAAACCGTGGTGGCCAAGCAAATTGAACAAGTCGGAATTTAATACCATGTTAACCAAGCATCTAAAATACGAAATTGACAAAGTCATATCAAATCCCAAGCATCAAAACATAATCAAGTGGCCGAGATGAATAATTCAAATGATTTTATACGAACGCAAAAATAGGAATTCGAAGCCTATATAAACCCTAAGATCATCATCGGCATAATCATCGAATTCAAGCAAGCATAAAATCAGAAAAGCAAAGGCATATAATTACATACCGAAGCATGGAAGGAATTCGATCAACGAAGCAGCCGAAGTAAGCAACAACGAAAACAATCGATCAAGGCTACACGCAAATAATCACCGAATCGATCAACATAAGTCGGCTCTTCGAAAGCCCTAATTTGGATCAAGGACGCAAGCCCTAATTCAGTTGAAAAGAGGAACGAACGAGATCAACAACGGCGGCCATTTTTCATAAACGAACGAAGCAAACAAAAGGAGACGGGCCAAATTAATTAAAGGGGCCGGTTTTGTTTTAAGGGCTTTTAATTAAAATTAGGGTTATTTTATTTTAAATTGTTTTTAATTTGTATTTTCTTTTTAAACCGTTTTAAATTTCTAGTCGTGTGACTAGGGCACAAACTATGTGGTGTAGTTTGAGAATTCGCAATTCGATGGTTGAGTTGCGGCAAGGTTTTGAGCGTAGAGTTAGATTAGTCAATAGCGGGTATAGCGAGTTTACGTGTGTAAGCGAGGGATTATCTAATTTCTTGTAGAAACCTTGGGGGCAGCACGTAGGCAGGGTTTTGCCGAAGCTGGGTAAATTCTGTGTCATTCTATTTCTGCATTTATTCTGCTATTATCTGTGCTGCTATTGTTCTGTGATCTGTGTTGAAATTATTTTATAAGCTTCCGCAATTAATTTTATAATTTATACTATCACCCTATTCACCCCCCCTCTAGGATGAAATCGATCCTACAGACAAGAGAGTTCCAGAGCTGAATTCTATCCTTTTCAAAATTAGAGGCATAAATAAAGGAGACAAATATTTGTAGGCCCCCTTTATTTTTAAAATTGCAATAAATATATTGAATATTAAGAGTAAAATTACAAAGGTCCCAGATGGTGGGATCCATCCTACCATTTCCACCCATCGTCTTATTATGAATAAGATGCCAATTGCTTAGGTTACTAATCCTAAGCAAATAAATGTTTTTATCAGTCAGTTTATGTTTTAAAATGCCTACTAAAGATGGTTTATAGGTAAGCAATAAATTTGTAAGGTCTAAATTCCTTCCAGGGGAATTAAGACCTCTCACATTCCAAGTAATAAAATTCATAATTATAATTTTATAAAGGATATCTAAAGGATATATCAGCAGCAAATATCAGCAGCTAAATTGAGATTTTGCTGCTTATTCCCATGCTTTTAGTAGCCTTCTCCCTTTTCCTTTTACAGTCTTTTTTGTCTTGGATTTTGAGAAACTCTTCCCATTTAGGATTTTTAATTATGTATTTCTTCTCAAAAAGTTTGGAGTTTGGAGCTGAGCTGTCTTCTGTATTATTATTCATAATTTCATGGATGGACTTTTTCTTGGCTTTCTTTATTTTGTTTTTGACAGGAGAAGAGGAGGCAGAGGAGAAAAGCAATCCAGAATTCTCTAACATAAATTAAGGTAAAGCTGTGCTTTCTGAGATACTGTTTTTTGAGACTATTTATGAATAATTTGTATCTATGTCTGTAACTAAAATTGCTTTTTTCCTGCTGGGGGGAGGAAGCAAGAACCGTTCTTTATAATCCCCTTTGCTCTGAGCCTGATTACTTTTGTTTATCTAAGTATTGCCATGATGATCTGAAAGAGCAAAGTTTGTCTCGGTCATTTGCTGATCAGTATCCATGGCTACATTAAGATTTGAGGCTTTTGCTTGATTATTTCTTGAAATCGCTTACGGGATGAAACTCTGAGATTGCTCAGTCATGTCAATAGAACTCTTTTCAGTATTTCCTTTTGTAACCATCATGTTTGAATTAATTTCAAAATTTTGAAAAGAATTTCTAGAGTCTAAGATGTTATCAGGAACAGAGGGGGAGAGAATATTAGTATCAGGAGGGGTTTCTTTTGAAAGCTGATTTTCCTGATTTTGACCTCTTATGTTCTGAGACTGCCAAAATATTTTTATCCAAATTGTTATTTGAAGGCTCTTTTCTTTCCAAACTGTTTTCCAAGAGCATGATTCTGAGAGGTGTCCAAAGCAAGCACATTTCTGACATCGAGGTGGAATAAATTCATATTCAATTTTTTGTTTAATGCTTTCACCATCATGCATATAAATTAGAGCATAATCTGGTAGCTCATCTGTGGCTCTTATTTCAACTAATATTTTGGCGTAGCTAAGGCGAGTCTCCTTAGCTGTAGGCTCGTCTAGCTTTAGCGGTTTACCTACTACGCTAGCTATGGCAGCAAAAGCCTCTTTATCACATAATCTGATATTTAATTCAGGCAACATAATCCAAATTGGATAGGTAGAGAGAAGATCACGGTTAAGAATCAGATTCTTGTCCCATCTTTTCAAGATTATTAACTTGCCGCTAATAATGAAAGGGCCATTTTGAGTGACTTTGATACAATCTTGCTCCTCTGAAAATCTGATGATAAAGAAACCATTGTTTCTTGTAAAGATTTCAAAATTACCAATTGGGTTCCAAGTTTTTGAAACAAAATTCCTGAAGTGATGATAATATGGACGAGTGCCATAAACATAAGCTATAATAAAGTTACTCCACTTACTTTCTGTCCTTCGGCTTACCGCCTCCTTAACAACAATTATTTTCTTATCTCCCAATTTAATGGAGGCAGAATAGTTTAGATCAACATTAGTATTAAAGCCACCATTCTAGACTAAATCTACCCAAGATGATGATGGCTTTGTAGAATTGTACGTGACAAATGTTTGAGTTCTTGATGGTTTTGTAAGGTGGCTGGATCTTGATTGCCTGTTAAGGGTATTTTGGTTGGATCTTTGGCCTAAGGACAAAGATCTAGCTGATGGATTCTCTAATGGCCCTTGCGAAAGATTATGAGATTTTGTAGAGCTGATTCTGCACCGATTTTTAACAATTTGAAAGTCATCCTCATCTTGATCAGGGGGCTTATCCTTTGGATTAAATAAGAATGAAGGAAGGAAAGAAGGATTGAGATCATGAGGAGTTTCTCTAGAATTCTGATCAGGATTGCTATCAAAGATTGGATTACTCTTGATGGACATGGATGCCCTTTTTTTTGCTTGTGACTTATATTTAGCTCTGAAAAGAGAGAAATGAAATTTGGGCTTATCTACTTATTTGTTTTTGGTATAATTATAAGCAAGTTAGTATGAATGTTGTTAATTTTGAATTGGTTGCAGGAGAATTATTTAATTTATTATATATATAAATCTATATCAAATTAATTTTGGTTATTTTAAAGAAATACCTGTGATGGTATAAAATACGGACCATATATATTGTTATGCCCATTGAAAAAGTAATTTTTGGTTTTTTCACTGCCTGCATTGTCCATAATCATAACATGAAATATATCCATTAGATTAAAGAAAGGAACTTTTATAGGAACGATAAAGAGAATTTCAGTCAAATATTCTGTTCATTTTTGATGGTTCACGCGCTGAGAACTGATCATGAACAATAGACGATTGCTAAATGCTATCTAAGTACATTAATCATCTCTAGAGCTTACCTGTTCATTTAGGCCTTGAGATTTATTTGGAGAATGACATCGAAAATTTCAAACCTGCAAGGCTGTTTTATAAAAAATGAATGTGACAATTTGCACGTAACTTTAGGAAGAAAAGAAGCTTTGAAAATTTCTCAGTATAAAAATAACTTTAAAGTGTTTCAACAATACTTCTATGAAGGACAGAGCTTGGGTTTGCACTTCAAAATTTAAGTGCACGCCAAGTCCTATGTAGTGTCTGCCATGTGAAAATGTTTTATTTTGCACAGGTGGTGATAATCAAGGGCTAAGAATAGTTGCAGCTACATATTTAAAGAACTTAATCAGATGCTACATGGTGGAAAAGTAATTGTTTGCTGTTATACACAATGATTTCCGGAACCAGCTTGTTCAAGCTATACTTAAAGTAGAACCTGCAGTTCTTAAAGTATTGATTGAAGATGTATGTAGGGATTATTACTACTAGAAGTTGGGATCTAGAAATATTAACATAACATGGATATTCCACTATCTACTTATCCGTTACTATAGATTTAGCTGTGATACTATATCAAGAAATCATCGAAGAAACTTTGGCTAACTACATTACCAAATCCTGTTATAATTATTGAAGGAACCATGCAAACATAAGATTTTACGGACTTATAACTTTAAGGTTCATTTTGTTTCCTCACTTGATTAGCCTTTGTACATTTTTATTAAACTTATACAAAATAAACCAACAAATAAAATTAGTGGGGTCTTGAGCTTGTTTAAACATCCAATGTCATGGTCATCTTATTTAAGTAATTAACACAATTTGCTTCACTTATTACATATATAATAATTATTTTGACCGTTGTTTGATATTTCCGTTTAAGGTTATTATAATTTCTTGACTGTTAGTGCTTACTCCAAAAATATATTTCAGTTTCATATCCTTTTAGTATGCTAATTGACAAGTGTAGTACAGGATTATTAATTGCAATGGTAAACTAATTTTAAAAATTCCCATTTTATGCCACATATGAATCCTATTGCCTGAGCTTTTAGTATCAGTGATTGATGTGGTTGAACTTTATCATTTCTTGTAGTTTTCATATTATTATGCTCATTAATTTCCTAGGATTGCATGATGATTATGCTCAAAACAGTGCATATCTGAATCTTACATGTATAAGAAACTTTATATTTAAGAACCAAATATATTTGAAAACTCACTGATAGACAGAGTTTGATATTACTAAAACCTTTATATATAAATAAAATCACATACGTTTTGAAATTCAAAATACACATTTTTTCTGTTTGAAAATTCATGTATTCGAAAACTTATCCGTATACATACAAAACTATGTAAATTCTAAACCAGATATGCATCTAAAATTTTCTCCTTCAAAAATCTAAATGTTTTTTTTTTAATTTTTTTTTAAGATTTCCAACTTTGAAATTCTTATATCTATAAAAAAATTGAAAATTTTAATTTTGAAATTGCTTAACTTTTGAAATTCGGTATCCTTTAAAATGAAACTATTTACCTCGTTTGGAAGCCCTGGACTTAGAGTCCTCTGTTTTGGAATGAGTTCATGAATCCCTTTCACTTTAGCATTTGAAACCTGCGCCTTCACCAACTTATGGCATCAGATAGCGGCGACATTACCTACCAATGGTATCGCCTATTTGGGGCATCGGATAACCTCGGCATTATTGATTTTGTCATTGCCCAATGTTTACGAGATCCAGATTAACTTCGGCATCCTCCGGATCCACTTTAGGATTATCCAGATCTGAAAAAATAAGATCTATGGAATGAGATCTGTAGAATGAGATTTGAAAAATTACTTACCGTTTGGAGGATCGTGCTGATAACGTGTTATAAACAAATAAGAATCCGTTATAAAGGAATAAAAGTAGAAGCAATTAAAGAAAGAGGCGGAAGAAATATTATTCATCCTTCAATGATTAGTCATATATTTACATTAATAGCCTACTTATATAAATGCTTCAGAGCTAAGGATTGATCTTATCCCACGATGTGAGACTAAACAAAACAATATACAAGCATATGCACATCATGATTTACATATATTATAACATAGAGGGGTATTCGGTGGAATGCTTTTTGGGCGGGGGCCGTTGTGACGACCCACATTTCGAAAGGTTTAAATTGACAATAATCGAAAAATGTCCAACTTAAAAAATCCAAAATATAGATAATCAATGAGGTTAATTAAGAAAAATAAGAAAAGAAGAAGAAAACAAACAAAGAATCTTGCAGCGGAACGAGAAAATATAATAATCAAATAAACAGTTCATGAAGTTGTTCATATTATACATTTGATTATAATTTATACAACATTTATCAGAGTTATATATACAATAGAGATAAATAAATAATGTTGCAGAACAACATGATGCAAGGAATTATAATAGTAATAATACACCAAATCTTCATCTTCGTCCTCCACAAAATGATCTTCGTTACGTTGAAATACGCAGGGTTGACCCGAGCGTAATGAAAAGACAAAACACTCGAGTCAGGACTAAAATATTCTTATGTGAGTCAAATCGATATCGCATATAACATGAGAGTCATGGCATCAGAGATGTTTACGGGTTTTACATCTTATATCTAGTGTATAACATGCGTGCAATAACTCAAGAGATGTTACGGGATTTTCCATCTCTTAAGGATCTGTCAAAATATTTATATGTAGTAGAATACGCTACACATATAATGTCTAATCAGTAAAACAAATATATTTCTTAGCGTCAAGGCTTTATATTGATCTCCCAATGCGTTTTTAAGCATTGTCGTACAGTTTGCATATAAAACACTAGTAAACCGTCGGTGGATAGAGATGCGACAACACTAAACTAAAATCTTAGTCATCTCATATAGGGATAAAAGTATGACAAGGCACGTGAGACAATGCCCAAGATAGGATACTACCAGTTCGGGTCGTAGGGTTGGTGGTAACGCATCATAGCTATGACCGCCCACCGCGTCCATCCATCTCATATATCAAAGGGAGGCTATCCCAAATCAAGGTGCACCGATCAGAACCAACAACAAGAGTAATAATATAGACCAAATCCAAGAAAAATTGAAGAACAAATGTATGCTAAGGGTAATTAGCCCACTTGGCTCTGTCAAGCCGTCCTGTTTTAGTCATTTCAAGTTGGCACAAGTGTCGTGGGTCTATCCATCATCGTTCTCTTTTTTCAAAATTCAGCAAATGATGCCAAATCCAACCACTTCGTTTTGGAGTCTCCTCCGCGTAAACAGTTGTTAAAGTGGATTCAATTTTGACAGAGTATACCAATAAGAGACACCGGTCTCTCTAACAACCAAACGTTGTCTTACAAGCCGGTTGGTACTTTCATATTTTGAAAACAATTCTACTTGATACCAAAATATCATATTCACTTCAAAATCAATTTCATTTCGAAATCAACATATTTACACAAATTATACTATTTCACTCAAAATCATTTTCACCCCAATATCTCGGTTTCGCTTCCATAATTGTTTCGAAATTCAGTTTAGGTTATAACTTCATTTTAACCCAATTCGTATTTAAATCAATGATTTAAATATAACATTCCAGCCTTGACCAATTTGAATTTTTAGAAAATAGTTTAATAATTTTGAAATAGTTAAAATAGTTTAGTAGCAAATAGTTTGAGTATTAAAATGGTTTATATAGTAAGTAGCTTGGAAAATAAAATTAATTTGAATATTTAAAAAGATAGATTTAAATAGTTTATATTAAAATAATTTACTTGAAAACAGTTTCAAAGTCAAACTGATTTAGTCCTAAATTTTCCAATTCAAATCACTTTCAATTTCCATTTGAATCGATTCAATTCCGACTTCAATCCTAATGAACTTCGATTCCAATTTTAATTCAAATCAATTTCAATTTTAATTTCAATTTTAATTCCAAATTAATCCAAGTTCGATTTCAATTCCAACTAATTTCAATTCTATTCTAATTTGAATTAATTTCATTTCAATTCTAAATTTTGAACCATTTCGATTTATATAAATTCGAGTTCGATTTCAGAATATCGATTTAAATCACTTAAATTTAATTCAACTTCAATGTTCAATTTAAGATTCAAATTTTGAAAAATAATTCAATTCCAAGCCCAGATTTCGAAATATCCATTTAAATTACTTTTACTTAGATATATTTCATGGTTCGAGTAAGAGTTCAAATCATGTTAAAACAAATCAATTTCCGAAATTCAAGTGGTTTCTCAATTATAACTTCAAATTTTCAAACCCGTTCTTTAAACAGTTCCAGTTGACAAGTTCATTTTTAACATTTCAAGCTCGAGTTCAAAAAAGATTCCATTTCCATAAACTCGATTTTATTTCTTAAAACAAAATCATTTAAATAATTTCAAATCAAAGTTTTTAAAATCATTTAATTTAACCAATCCGATGTCCGTATATAATTTTCTATCTCATGGCCAAGTGAATCCATTATTTCAATTTAATCTCGAGGATGGAAATATATCATTTCATTCCAAAATAAATGTCAAAGGTATATATCATTTCAATATGTTTCTTAATTTATTCAAAGTAATTCGATTTACAGTTTTATATAATTTAAATAATATACAAGATGTATCAAAATAAGTAAACATCCAAATCATCCAAAACATCAATCAATAGTATCCATCACAATCAACATCCAAATCAGCCAATAATTCACAACAATTTCATAGTTATCAACATCAAGTAATTCATCGGCAATTAAATTCCAATTTCAAATTTAACTATCAATTTGAATACCTACAGTCAATTCATGTATCAAATTCATTTTCAAATAACAGTCAATAAAATTAGATAACTTCATGATTCAATTACTAACGAACATAAAAATATTATAATACGTTGTGAGCATTAAAAACGCTCAGCTTTTATTTGAAACTGAAAATTTTTCCAGCTTCAAATAATTCTCAAACCAACTCCAAGACGTGACCTTCATCGATACGAATCTAATGTAATTTGTTTTCGTTCGAATCTGACCAAAAACAAGCGAGTTATCACGTTTATAAGAATATTGAATAAAATAATATAATAATTCCCTTAATTACATACTTATTAAACTAATTACTCGTTCAAATTAATTATGCCGTCAATTCTCTTTTCCCCTCTTCTCTTGTAGACCACGCAACCTCCCACCTCTGACCGCAACCCTCCGCCGCCTCAGCCACCGCAACACCTTCAAACAAACGCCTCATCCTCAAGCTACACCCCGCCGCCATCCTTAGCCTAAAGATGCCGCCATCAGAATGAAAACCTAATCAAATGATTTCCGTTCAACTTCACATTGCCCACCATAGTCAACCATTCGCCTCCATACTTCGGCCGAAGGTGCGCCTGCCCCTCCCGTACATTTTTCCTTTAGACACCATCCCCCCCAAACTCCACCGAAACGCCGCAATCACCCAAAACCTGCAGCGCCGTTCAACCTGGAATCACCACCCATCCACCACGTAAAAACCCATCTCCATCGTTCACTAAGTCCATCACCTTGAGACAAGCAAGATCCTAGTTGGCGACTTCGTCTAAAACGCTAAGATTGGCTCTAACGATTGTGTGCCGTTGGATGAGGCATGGTTTATAAAGGAAGAAGAACGTAATTTTTTTTCTTTCTTTTAAAAAAAACGACTGAAGGCGCTAGATATAAAAAGGGAGGCATGAAGGAACGTGGGTAGGTCGGCTGAATTGAAGTATACGGTGGCTTGCTTTTAGAAATAGGGTGGCTGATGGTGAAAGAATGTAGGCTAGTCAAAGTCACACACACACACACATATATGTATGTATGCATGTACGTATTATTTTAAATTTACAAATATCAAGCTGTAATTTACGGTTCCAATCGAGGCATGCCGCCCGACATTCCTAATGTTATACCCATATTTCGAATGCAATAGAACAAGTTTCGAGCCCCAATTCGATTGTATGGATATAATAGCGTTTTGGACCCAATTCCAGTATTAAATTCTCAATATTAAATTCAAAGCGTTTCTGTCCTGTACGACCCAACGGTAACTCCAAATGCTACGAAATTAAAAAATCCCAATAATAATATACTATTATGGATCAAATGACACTGGTTTCGTCGAAATCCAAGATTGTTCCCCGAAAGGCTATTTTCACTCGTTAATTTAAACTGAGCTATTTTCAAAATCGAGTAAATCACTTTTAAATTCAATTTTGAAAATTTTATTTTCTTCATTCTTACTAATAGAAATTTAGTGAGCCATAAATTATTTTTATCCAAATAAAATCCAAGATTTAATATTTTAAACAATTCCGATTATTAATTCAATAATTAAATTATCCAATACATCGTTATATTTGAAATCAAGTTATTAAATCTATAAAATTAACTTTTAAAAATTTAAAATCAATTAAATATTCCAATTTTAAATAACCAAAATTTTGGGTCGTTACATTCTGTAACAACCCGATATTTTCAACCATTCGCATCCGCACATGTCGGACTTGAATTGCTCAAAATACCGCATTGTAAATAAAATTTGGAAAATCTCAGAATATACAGTAAATAAAATCACAGATCACAGACACAGAGTATTTAATAATGCAGCGGAAGTAAAAGAAATAGTAGTTCATGAAGACACTATATAAATATAAGATACATCAGAGTTAAATAAGATACAATAGAAGAAATAAAGTACAACAGAAGTCTAAGTATGATAACCAAGTACAAGTTGAATACAATACTGGAATCAACAGGATAACTGGGAGTGAAATAGATAAACAAGACAAGCAGATAATCTCCAGCGATTCCAATCTCCAGAAAGTGGAAATCCGAATCTGTGAATACTCAGGCTTAATAAATTGAAATAAATTCAAATAAACTTTAGAAAAATTATATTATCATTTTAAAAATATTAAAAGGAAAAATATACATAAAATAACATATTAAAACATATTAAAATAAAATATGAAAATAGAAATATATTTTATATAATTAAAAATAGACAAATTGTTAACTAACAAATTATACTCAAAATTGAAATGTGCATAACTTTTGCAGTTTAACTCCGTTTTCAACGAAACGAAAAGCAGTGTTCAAGTTATTTCATCTATTTCATAATAAAAGATAAAATTTAAGATTTAAAAATAATTTAAATTTGAAGTTTAAAAGTCAAAGTTTGAATAGTTTGACCAGAAATTCACTTTACAGTAAAATATTCAAATTATACTAGTTTGAACTATAAATTACTTAATAATCAACATTTATATTTAAAAATGAAATGTTTGAAATAAAACAAATTTAAATTAATTTAAAAATAAAATTAAGTCCAATTTAAATAATATACAAAAATCTAGGGTTGTTACACTCTCCCCCACTCAAAACTTTTCGCCCTCGAAAAGGAATGAGGTACGGGAAAGCACAGAAAAAGATAGAGTGAAATAAGATTAAGATAAGATGACAAGGAGATTTAAATTACACCTGATAACTATTTGTTGTGTAACGACGGTCGGAACAAGCTCCCTATCTCCCGCACGTGGCGTACGCACATGGGTTGACACACACTTTGTTGTAACAAAAGGAATCCCCAATGTTACATGCTTAACAACCCACATTTATACACCACTTTTTCATATTATTAGCGATGTGGGACTTTTTTCTCCAATCCAAACCGTCGTTCCTCCGATCGGACACATTCCTTCGATACTATACTCTTACTTGTGATTGATTAGATGGCCATCCTCCGATTTTGATTGGGAGTGTGTTCCGAGGTGGGCATATGTGGCTGCTGCGTTACCACCAGCCCGTGTGTGTAATTGGTATATCTACCCTGGCATTGCTTTTTGTGCCGTGTCACCTACCATACCGAGCCTTTACTACGAGTTTGTTTTTCTCCCGTAGCCCGTGTGGTATCCTCTGACAGTCACCCGGAGTGGAGATGGCATGATATTGGATGGACTACTGGGACTATTATGTGTGAAGGGTGATATGGGTAGCCTGGAACGCTATTTAAAAGTATGTTTATTTTACTGTAGATATTATTATAATAGCGAAATATTACTACATAGTAACTAGTTTGACGGATCCTTAGAGGATGGACGGTCCCAGGCATCCTTTAAGTTACTTGTACCTTATTATAGTTCACTTGAGTTGGTTTACATTATATAAGTATATATTGTCCTGACTCGAGTGTTTGTATCTTTATTTACGCTCGGGTCAGCCTGAGTATTCACAGATTCGGATTTCCACTTTCTGGAGATTGGAATCGCTGGAGATTATCTGCTTGTCTTGTTTATCTATTTCACTCCCAGTTATCCTGTTGATTCCAGTATTGTATTCAACTTGTACTTGGTTATCATACTTAGACTTCTGTTGTACTTTATTTCTTCTATTGTATCTTAGTTAACTCTGATGTATCTTATATTTATATAGTGGCTTCATGAACTACTATTTCTTTTACTTCCGCTGCATTATTAAATACTCTGGTCTGTGATCTGTGATTTTATTTACTGTATATTCTGAGATTTGCCAAATTTTATTTACAATGCGGTATTTTGAGCAATTCAAGTCCGACATGTGCGGATGCGAATGGTTGAAAATATCGGGTTGTTACACATTCCTCCTCCCTTAAAAGAATTTCGTCCCCAAAATTGCCAGGGTAAGAAGAATGGCCCATAACCCGTTAACTTTTCCAAAACCAATTAGTTGAAATAACTCCCCCAAATCAATTTGTTGAAACCACATTACCACTTTTACAAATTTCCAAATTCATCCATAAATTCCAAATTTATTTACTCAATCATTTTAAATTTGAATCCAAAATCAAATTTTAGTTACTAAAACTTTCTTTAAAATTTTAAAACTCCTTAAATTTCCAAAAAATTTCGTCAGCGTCTCCGTTGCACGATTAGATCGGAACAGGTACAAATCGCCACTACAGGCCCAAACCAACAAAGAAAACAAAAGCCAAGTGGCCCAATCATAAAACCACCAATTTCAAACAATAATTTAAACATGTACTTTTTTGTTGGGCAACCCATTTTTCCTTATAAAATCAACGGCATCATTCAACTCTTGCTTTTATATACCTGCTCCTATTTACCAATGATAGCCAATCGTATAATTCCAAATTATATTATTTTGAAATTCCAATTTCCAACATTTGCTTGACTACAACCGTACGACGTACATATATATCATCCGTACGCAATGTCAAATCTGATCGCTCGCTAGATCACATAATTTCACTTCCGAACCGGTATCATTCACACGACTCTCTAGTGCAGACTTAGATCTTGTTCCTTGATCAGAAACCGTCATTCTTCTTGCATAACCATTTACTATGATAGAGAATCCCAGAATCAATCGAAAATCTATATCCAGTGTTTCGCCGTTGAAAATCAAGTGAAAAATTCTAACTCAGATCGATCTAAATTATCTCGGAATTCTGTGCTCGAATCTGGATCAAACCATTATGAGAATAAAATAATATATGTACAACTTACGTATTTATTTCCAATTGATTTCTCATCAACACCATCTTTTTTTATTCACATTTATTATATTTATGTTCAATTATTCACAATTATCATCCACATTGCATTATTCACATTGCTTAATTTCTTAGTATATCTTCCCATACGAATTATCTCTTTAGAATTTTCTCATCAAATTCTCTTAAGTTTATTATAAACATTTGATACAAATGTTCTTAGGTTAATTTCCACTTCACATCTCAAGTCTATATCCATTTTAACTCAAATCTAATTTTAATGTTTAACACCTTTAACACTATACTATATCCATTAATGAATTATAAAATTCTACCTAAGTTTATAAACATTTCCAATCGAATTCAATTTCAATACCATTTAACTCAATTCATTTGTTTAGATTTTAACCATATTCCAAATCCCCTCAACTCACTAACTAATTCAATTAGTTCATTCCTTAAGTAATTTCCAAAAAATATTTTATTTAACCTAACTTAGGAAACTTTTATTTCCATAATTCGTTTATACTTAACTTGGGTTAAGTTTTATTCCATAGTTTAAATTCCAAATTTTTACTTCCCTTTCAAAATTTACTTTTCACAACAATTAAAACATTGTTTTAAATTGCCAATTTTCAAATTTTATAAGTTATCAAACCTATTTCCTCATATTCCATAAAACATTTTAAATCAAAACCTCGAAGTTTAAACACTTTGTTCTAAGTATTTCAAAATATTTTTAAAATCATATATATACGCATAATCCCTTGGTATACCAAAATATTCTTTTGAATTTCAAAACCAAAACCATTTTTCTAAAACAAGTCTCTAATTGGTAGCAATTCCACCCTTGGAAACTCAAAAATGAACATCGACGATGCTGCAGTCGTCACTGAAATTATTTTCCAACGACCGAAGTGAGTTCAGTGCTTCCTATTTCCTTTTAAACCCTTATTAAAAATATTTTCATAAATATTTTTCAACTAATATCACTATATTTTTCCAAAACTTTGGAAACCATTTTCAAAATATCCAGGACTTAGATTCAAAACTTTTCAATTTAAATCCATTTTTTTAATCACATTTATAAATTATACTTACAAAATTTCACTTCCTTAAAACATTTCACAGATGTTTTGTCATTGCTTATTTTATAATAACCATCTTTTATTAAGGCACAACAACCAATTAATGATAGTAATCAATATTATCATTCCTAACAACCAAACACACTATATATACCATAATAATTTCTGAAAATTATTCCTTTATATATAAAATATAATCAGGGTAAAATTATATCATTTATCCAATTTCAAAACAATATTATGTTAAATTATTCTATTGAAGCGTTTAGAGATCCCTATCAATAACATTAATCACTCGTATTGACTAACAAATACGCGCTCATATATATACACACTCAAACTCATTCTAGGATACTACTAACCCTACCTTTAATGAGTTACCCCATCAAAGCCAAAATTCTCGCTTAGCCTTCAGCACTGATACCACATGTGATGACCCACATTTCGAAAGGTTTAAATCGAAAATAATCCACACATGTCCAACTTAAACAATCCATAATATAGATAAGCAATGGGGTTAATTAAGAAAAATAAGAAAAGAAGAAAACAAATACAGAATCTTACAGCAGAACGATAAATATAATAATCAAATAAATAGTTCATGAAGCTGTTTATATTATATATTTGATTATAATTTATACAACATTTATCAAAGTTGTATGTACAAAAGGGATAAATAAATAATGCAGCAGAACAACATAATGTAGGGAATTATAATAGTATACCAAATCTTCGTCTTTGTCCTCCACAAAATGACCTTCGGTGCATTGAAATACTTAGGGCTGACCTGAGCGTAATGAAAAAACAAAACACTCGAGTCGGGACTAAAATATTCTTATGTGAGTCAAATCAATATCGCATATAACATGAGTGTCGTGGCGTCAAAGTTGTTTACGGGTTTTACATCTCCTATCCAGTGTATAACATGCCTGCAATAACTCAAGAGATGTTACGGGATTTCCATCTCTTAAGGATCTGTCAAAATATTTATATGTTGTAGAATATGGTATATGTACAATGTCTTATCAGTAAAATAAATATTTTTTCTTAGCGTTAAGGCTTTACATTGATCCCCCAATGCGTTTTTAAGCATTGTCGTACAGTTTGCATATAAAACACCAGTAAGCCGTGGAGGATAGGGATGCGCCGTGATATGACAACACTAAACCAAAATCTTAGTCGTCTCGTATAGGGATAAAAGTATGTCAAGGCACGTGAGGCAATACACAAGGTATGATATAACCAATTCAGATCGTAGGGCTGGTGGTAACACATCATAGCTATGACCGCCCACCGCGTCCATTCATCCCATATATCAAAGGGAGGCTATCACAAATCAAGGTGCACCAATCGAAACCAACAATAAGAGTAATAATATGGATCGAGTCCTGTAACATACCGATTTTGTCGGGATCCGAAGGTTGGCATTCTTACGTCCACTGTATCAAATGCCGCATAATCGAATGCCGGAAAACCGAACTGTCAGGGTTAAAAAGAAGAGGTAGAAGAAAAGATAGAAGAAATAAGAAAAAGATAGAACAGAAAAAAATATCAGAATCTCACATATCGCAGCGGAACAACATATAATAGATAAATGAATAACCTTTTAAACAAAGAACTATCTCAGTTAATACATTATATTACATCAGAGTATACAACAACAATATACAACACAATACAAGAATGGGCAGCTAAACAAATATGCCCTACAAGTGGATTATACAGCGGAAAGATAATATCATATACAAGTAATACGCCTTGCCATCCAGCTTGCCACTTGAGCTCCATAGCACTCTTGAATCCAGAATGACCTTATAACCTACTTTAGACTGCCCGTGTGGAAATTGGTGGGCATCCAGAGTTTAGAAAGAGAACAATAAACTCCAGGTCAGTCATGTGACTGGTGTGAGAACTTAAAACAGTTATTTAACTTTTAAAACAACAACAACAATAAAAGTGGAAAATATCCGCAATGCTTTTAGAAAATGAAACTACCATAAGGCCTCCCCGCACACACACCGTGCAAACGCAGAAGTAGAGGAGATTTCTCCTTATGATAGTCAAAAATGCTTACTACGCAAAACAAATCATTTTTGATATTATTATTAGTGCATAGTGATAAAAGCATTTCAAAAATAGAATATAAATCTTAGCTAGCATAGACATTTCGAAATATGCCTACTATAGCTACCATCCAAACAGTGGTGACCACCATAAGTGAATGACAGGTTATACAACTAAAACCGTACAAGATGAGTATTGTTTTATTTGGATTTTCAACAAATGGTCAGGCTAAGGAACTTCCTACTGCCACATGGGATCGCCTTTGGTGGGACGTCCCGAGAACTTAACCACCTCTCTGCCAACACAAGACCGGCTTACCTTTGTCACTAGGTAACTACTACACGAATATGCCATCCCCCGGTCCCTTTGGACCTTTATCTGAGCGCTCGATAACCAATATCACACAGTAATAAATATAGCGTGTCAACATGAGTAAGTATCTGGGCTCTATACCATGATACCACCCTTTCCAGAAGGAAATGACATACCCTAAAGGGCGCGACCCTCATAACCTTGCCGCATATTCCTGTTTTGACCATTTCCGGGGAGTGAGGTCTGACGAAGTCTCGTCCACAAAGCTAGGCTTTTTCACAAAGCCACGCTTTGATCAACAAATGATCAATAAATAATCATCACACAGCAACACTCAGCATGTCACATTACCAAATTGGGAATATATCGCTGATAACCTTCAACTACATAACCTCTAAGCGCGTACGTCTCAGAGAAGGGTGTTAAGCTAAGAGAATAAATTCTCCGCCACCAACAGAAATGTATTTGAAAGAAATCTGCTTTATATCTCAAAATGTAATGTCAGACACGTAACCATACAAGTCTGTTCCGGGTTCGAACAGAACCGAAGGCACTTCAAAAGAATCCCTTGCAATCCGGGTATTCACAATCCCGATCGAATTTCCCATCACGAAGGAAATCTCCATACCGTAGCTAACGGTGCAGAGACAATCGATAGGTCATCCTATCGTTTTCACAAATACCCGGTCTTCACCACCGGTCTTCAATGCTATCCATTACGTCGTATCACTATTCGGAATGGGTAATCCGAATAACGAGTGCAATAATTTAAAAATAAGTGTAGCATTCAATTTCAACCAATTCACAACAAATAGCCATTAAGGGTCAATATTGATAGTCGGTTATTTAACTATCAATCAATATTCAACACATCACCCGATTTTAAATAATTTCTCCAAATTATTTATTTTTAAAAATATCTTGATAAGATATATGTTTTCCACACTTCAACCATTTGAAAACCAATTCCTAATCAATTTACACCCTTACAACCTTCATTTCAAAATGGTTCATTTAAACCAATTAAATAAATCCTTACCGAATTATTAAATTTACGTTCCAAATCCGTAAATTAATTTCCACACTTCAAAGATAAATCAATGTTTATTTTTAAACAAATTTCCCTTTCTTTTATAAATTCCAGATTGAATTTACCTTTCCAAAATATCTATGAATATACGATTTTTAAATCGATTTCTAATATTCATTTTCAATTTATCTTTAAAAGATAAAATCTCAAAACATTCACTTCATATTGAAAAAACATTTCCATACTTATTTAATAATAAGTAATTCACCAATCTATTTATTTTCAACATTTTGAAAATATTCAATATACTTAAATCTAAATTAAGTATATATTTTATTCTTTAAGGAAAACGTTCACTTAAACATGTTTATTTGGGTCAAAACGAATGTTACGTAAAACATCGTTACGACAACCCAAAATCATTAGTATAGGGATTCGAACTTAAAATAGATATATAAATCCCAACAGTAAAAAAAACTTTTCCTTTCGGGAATCATTTACTATAACAACAGTATTATAGTCCACCATTTCCTTCTATTCCTCGAAAACGTCTATTTCAACAATAAATGTTGAAATCTATGATTTCGATACTTAACACATTTTAAAACGTTTTTGAATCCTTTTAATTCTATTTAAAATATCACTTTTTCAAAATATTTCTTTAATATATTATTCACCGTCCAAAATCGTGAATATACTTCATTTACCAAATTTATCATTTCTACATATTTTATTTAAAGGATTATTCACTGTTCAAAATCGTGGATATATCTCCTTTAACAAGCTATAATAATTAAACTTATTAAAATAAGTCGATTTCGGATTTATAAAGCAACGTCTATAAATTCCATTTATATTTTATAACAACTTCACTTATAAAATTACTTTATTAACAAATTCTATCCATATTCCATTTACACGCAAAAATCCAATTTATAGGTTAATTACTTATAAATCTTTTATTTTACAAAATCTATTCATTTTATAACTTCACAATTTATAAATCTATAAATTTCATTCACTTATGAAATCCATTTACAATTCATTCTAACACTTATAAAACTCGTTTTATAATTCCAATATTTTATTTTGTAAACCTCAATTTTATAAATCTTTTATATAAACCGTTTATAATAATTCAAAAATCCCAATTTTAAACCATTTTATAAATTAATCAACTACTTATCTCAAAAATCACATTTCGGTTATATTTCACAAAAATCATAATTTTATAACATAAACATTTCAACGTTTATTTATTTAAAATGAATCAATTTCAAAATTAAATTTTATTATGAATTCTCAACCTAAATTTTAAAAAATCAAATTTTATTTCTTTTCGGCATCTAATGATACCAAAAATATATTCGGCTTAAATTTAGCCTTTAACGATTCCAATCACAAAGGTAATCACGCAGATTATAAATAGATCAATAAATAGATCAACACACAACATTGAAATCAATTCAATCATTTGAGGAATCTAGTTGGATCCCTCCAACCTGTTTCCCTGCATCCAAAGATGTTAGCACAATACCAATTTCGCTTCAAGACGAAATATCGTGGTATATGGGATTTATAAAATACTATCCGCTATTATGCGGCCCAATAGGGTCCCATCCGCTATATAATACGGGAAAATCAACTCCAAGTACATATATAATACCAATTCCATACAAGTTGGAATTATCACAGTATATGTTTTTAATAAATAACATCCGCTTAATATACAACGTATAATGTCTATTTTAACAAACAATAAATAATAATTTATCATCCAGGCATACAATCAAGCAATTTTTAAATCTAATTATTTAAAATTTAAATCAAAACAGTTCGATTGAGTGAGAAGTTCTCACCTTGAGTTTCCGATAACAGTTGTAGCGTTTGATTTCGAAAAAAATTAAACACGCGTTTAATTTTACCCGAAATTTTCACTAACTCCAAACGACTCCAATCTAGCTTCATAGTGTAGTGTTCATCCATACGAACCCAACGCAACTTGTTTCGTACGTTTTCGATCTCGTAGCAAAAAGTTATACAATTTTAAACATCACACGATTTATTATATAATTAAATTCACAATTTTCTTTTAATTTTTAACCTAAATCTCATCTCTGCCGTTCATTTTCCTTTCTTCAATCTGGGCCGCGATTTGCTTTCTCCCTCAAGACCGTTCCCAGTTCAAGAACGCACGCGACTTCATAAACCCATTGCCGCCACCCTACTTCAATTTTTTTCGAGCCACCATACTTCATTTCAATCCGATCAGAGACCACCCTCCTGACCGCCTTCGCGAGCTCCAACTTCGGCCACAACATCAAAGGACTCGGCCACCCTTAGGCTCGACAAAACGAAGATGAACGTGCGACTTTGAACACGATTTTCCGTTGATCGGCTCGATGAAAATTAATCATAGTCGTTGAAAACAAGGATCTCGACGTGCTTAACATTTTTCCAGTTGAAAGATTCTCGAAATGATTTACGGATTGGAAGAAATCGAAGGAGGAAGGAGACACATTTTCAGCCGTGGGTTTCAAGAGTGGCGGCTAGGGTTAGGTAGGTTAAGGTTTCACAAAATGGAAGACAGTGGAGTCCTTTTATAGAAAAACAGCCAAAACACTATTCATCCGAAATTTTTCGAACTCCAAACGAAGCGTGCCGGCTGCCGTTTCTAGGGTTTATCCCATATTCTGGACACAATGGAATATATTTCGGAAGCTAATTCGATCATCTGTGCGAGTTACGGAAATAAACGATCAAATTTAAATTAAATCGATTTAAACTAATTTCTGTGCGTTTTAGCTTGCCTCGGACAAACGGTAAATCCGATTGACACGAAATTTAAAACCATGTAATAATTTAACATTACGGATCCGATGAAACTGGTTTCGTCGAAATTCGAGACTGTTTGAAAAATGTCTATTTTCACTAATCGATTAATTATTAAAATATTCAATTTTTCACAAATTAACTTTTAATTCAATTTTAAAAGTTCACAAACATTGTTCTAACTTCAATATGATTTAATATAACTTTATAAATCATTTTTAATCATATTAAACCCAATTTCCAATTATTTACGCAATTTCAAATATTAAATTATCGATTTAATTATCCAACTAAATCCAAATATTCGAAAAATAATTTATTCGACTTACAAATTTCAATTATTAATATTTAAAATTAATTAAATATACGAATTTCAAATGACAGAAATTCTGGGTCGTTACAAGTCCAAGAAAAATCGAAGAACGGATGTCGGTTACGGGTAATTAGCCCACTTGGCCCTACCAAACCGTACCGTTTTAGTCATTTTAAGTTGGCACAAGTGTCAGGGGTCTATCCATCATCGTTCTCTTTCTTCAAAATCCAGCAAGCGATGTAAAGTCCAACCACTTCATTTTGGAGTCTTCTTCGCGTACACAGTAGTTAAAGTGGATCCAATATTGATAAAGAGTATGCCAATAAGAGACGTTGGTCTCTTTAATAATCAAACATCGTTTTACACACCGGTTGGTATTTTTATATTTCGAAAACAATTCTACTTGATACCAAAATATCATGTTAGCTTCAAAATCAATTTCATTTCGAAATCATCATATTTTGTTTAAATATCATAAGAGGTAGACATATAAACCATCTTTTGTTTAAATCACCCCTAATCTAGGTCAGCCTTGCTAGGTTTCTATATTTTAGCTCGGTATTGTTCAAAACATTAGCTCTGATATCAAAATGTAATTTATGCCATCAAAGAGGGTTTACCTTAAGAAAGCATAAAGATAGAGTGTTAAACTCTATTATCTTATCACATGGTTTTTAATATGAAACACCTCGCTATTCTCAATGACTAAAGTTTGCACAAAACCTTGGTCGTAAACGTCTATATGTGAAATTTAAACGTTAGAGTTAGTGGTTTGTTAGATGGGTAAGTATAACTAACATTTTTAAACATTAGTATCATCCCCGTGGAATTTATAAAAATATACTAGTATATGCAGTCAAATTAATCAATACAATAGATGGCCCTTTAAAATTTTTTACACACACATTCATGGTTACTCAATCAATATCTCATATATTGTAACAACATATTAGCAGCGGTAAGTCACATAGTTGAAGTAAATCAAGTCGACAACCTGGAGATTTGGGCTATAGATAAGCTTGTTCTTCTTTCCTCTACTTTCTTCGCAAATTTGAATAACACACGCACGTATATTTGAATGAAGGCTCAGATTTCTTCATTATCAAGTAAAATATATAATATTTACATTTTGGCCCAATACTGGCCCAACAACCAGCTACATCCTACCCTCTTCAAATTTGTTGAATACAATCCCCTATACCCCTACCTGAACCGGCCCAGGTTCTGGAACAATCCGATTTAATGCATAACCAACTTCATTTACTCCAACTCCAACTCCCTTCTCCCTACTTCCCTAACTTTATCTCCACAATGATAGCAGAACTACTTGAGAAAAATAAGTCCAACTTTCGTCTAGAATTTCCAAAATTCCACTAAAATCAGTAAATCTGCACTTGGATTTATACCTTTGAGCAGTAGAGCATTTTAAACTTAGTCCTTCTGGTTCAAGCAAGCCTCATTGGACCTGACTATTGCCATTGAACGACTTTCCGTTTTGCGATTGTTTCTTCTTTCATTAGTTTACTGGTTTTGTAAGATTTTTTCATGTTTTCTTACTAACTCTATGGATATGTGACTTTTATGCCTTTTTCGCATGGTTCTAAAAGGAATTGTCGAAATGAAGCATCTTGGGGAATTTGGTAGTTCGAATTTTGGTTTGTAGTTATTTTTTAAGAATTGATGTATAATTGGAATTTGATGTAATTTAACAACCGCCGAATTATACCAATCATGAACTGCTTGCTCGTATACTATAACTTCGTTGGTAGGAGGAAACCACCGCTACTAATGTAAGTGATGATTTCTTTTGTCTGTTAACCGCTATTGTTTGAGTGATTGGAGATTTACTTACCTTGTTCTCAGTGCAGTTCTGAACCTAAAAAAATATTTAAAAAAAGGAAAGAACATATAATAATTCACCTTCGAAGCTGATTTGGAGCATTGGCCTTTGCCTGTAACTTGCCTAGTCATGCCTGAAACCAAACAGCTAACACCCAGTCTTGACAAGGCTGGAGGGTAAGAGTTTATAATTCCATATGTATGTGTTGTATTTTGATATGCAAGTTCTTATTTTCGCCAAATATACTATATGCTCACACACCTCATTCTCAATTTTGATTCTGTTTGATGCAAAAATCCTTGAGTTGCGTTCTTTTCAAATGCACAACATGCATGTAGTGAATGCAATATTGGCAAAATCTCTGTTTATGCTCTTGTGTTTTAATAATTTCTACACATGCTTGATTTTTTAATCCATGATTAGATACTCTGTATAATAGCTGGGCATAAAGTTTGATTTTGATCCACTTCTAAACATAGGAGTTAAATTTGCACTGAAAGAATAAACGTTTCATGGATTCTGTTTCTATGTTGTAGAGAATGCATATCGGATCCACTAACACATGTTTTCATATAAGTCGATCTTTTGTGGGTATTGGATTTGTGATTGATTTAAACATACATATGGCCGTTTTAGGGTTGTATACACTCCCCCGTACCCACTTCCACCAGGATAAAAGTTCATGCTTATTTCTTATTACCTCTATTACATATTTCAATTTAACTCTGGCTTCTTTTGATCCCATACACATTCAAAAGTCTTGCTCCTCTTCTTCATTAAGATATGTCGCCTCGATTTTGTTTCTTATGCTAGTCAAGAAGTTAAATCTGTTGCATCTTTATCTGTTATTTGCAATGATATATCCCGCTACACATTGTTCTCCCCTCAATCTCATTAAAGTATCCATGCCAAGTCTATTGACAGGTTGCTTCCTTTTAGCCATAACAAAGTACTCTTGCCATCTATTATTTACCGCTCTATGCACTTAAGAGCTTATGACCTGATACTTAATGGGAATTTCCACACTCCTAAACAATCAGCTATTCTACTACATTTCCAAAATGATTGGTTCTTCTTATATTTATCTCCTATCTGTTCTGCCTAAATTCCATTTATGTTAAGAATCTTCCAAGTTAGTTTAATACCCGTTGCTACCTGCGATTCATTGGAATTTCATAAACCCATGCTTCCCTCTTGCTTAGTTTTGCAAACAATATTCCATGGGATTTTACTGCTTTGCATTTCCAGAGAAAGTTAGAACATACCTAGATGTTGGCATGAAGTGTTGCTTTAGGAACTTTGAAGCATTACATCCAGGGTTATACATTGGGTAAATCATGGATCTTCCTAGTTCAGTTTTGCTGGCGAGACTCAACATTCGAATTTCCTACCCTTTAATCCTATTTTTAACTTTCTCTATTAAAATGTGGAAATCCACGTGTTTAAGATTTACATCTAATAGTGGAATGCCAAGGTATTTCAAAGGTAACTCCTCTTCTTATATTCCCAGAATTGAGCAAATTTCCTCCTCCTTATTGCAACCTTTCCCAAAAATACATTTAATTTCAACCTTTCCCAAAAATACATTTCATCTCATTTACCTGAAGTCCGATCATCATATGAAATTGTTTGAACACATCCTTTAGAGCTTTTGCCCCTCAACATCTGCATTCCCAAATATAAGAATATCGTTTGCATATATCAGATGTATAATTTTTGGCCCATGTCTTGTGATTGCTTTGGTTCTTCCCTTTTTACTGATATTGTCCATGAGGATGGCGAAATATTCCATCAAGATAATGAATAGAAGGGGAGAAATGGGATCCCCTTACCTGACTCCATTAGAACTACCAAAGTTCCATAGCTATTGCCTTGATATTTCACCGAGAAACAAGCAGAACCGATAATTTCTTGAATTAATTTTCTCCATTTAGTTGTAAATCCCATTCATCCATCATGTGTAGCATGAATTTTCGGTTGACCATGTCATATGCTTTCCTGATGTCGATTTTGACTTAAATATTCTTGTTGTTGTGTCCGTCGAATCCTTACATTAGTTCGTGCACCACCGAGATGCCATCTGCGATATTCTTTCCTTGTATGAATGCATATTGGTTTTTGGAAATAAGAGCATCTAAAAATGGTTAATGTATGTTGCTAAGCACTTTTGTAACCGCCTTATATATAAAGTTACAACACGATATCGACCGAAACTCCTTGATGTCCGTTGGGTTCGTAACTTTGGGATTAGACAGATTAGAGTGTGGTTACATTCACTGATGAGTTTTCTGATTGCAGAAACATCTCTGACTATTTCTAGTAAATCGTGTTTAATGTCTTCCCAATGGACTTTAATTTTTTTTTACATTAAAACAATCTGAGCCTGCTGCTGTGTTGTCATTAACATGGAATGCTACCTCTTTGATCACCTCATAATCTACCTCGTCGTTCAGGAAATTCCTACCATAGTCCATAGTTATTCTTTTATTAAAATATTTTAGGAATCTTTTGTTATAGGAACCTCGACTATAGAGATTCTCAGAAAATCTACTACCAATTTACCAAACTTATGTGGGTCGTTGCTTAACTGGCCATTAACCTTCAGTCCATGCATTCCTACATCATTTGCTTGACATCTTAGCATAAAAATATGTCATAGGTTCATCATTATTATTGAGCCATTCACATTTGGATTTCTGTGTAACATCCATGTATTCTCATTTGAGTGCCTTTTCTAGTTTTTCCTTTGCTATTTGTTGAGTTTTTTTGCATTTTTTGCATTTTGAGACGTTTCTAACAGTTTTTGGAGTTCATTGCATTGGCTGTGACATTAACTGACCTCCAATGTGTTATCTCTTTTGTTCAAACACCAGTTCTCCAATAACATCTTACGCCATTTCACCAGGTCTACCTAGACTTTTAGTTTTTCATGCCTCCTCAAACATCATTTGGTAGTCATCACGTATTTTGAACATCCTACAGTGCTGTGTACTCGGTCCTCTTATAAGAACTAATATAAGAGAGTGATCACTACTGCTCAATGGTAGATAATTTATATGCCAAGAAGGGAAAGCTTGTATCCATGTATATTTGCAAGAGCTCTGTCAATTCTGGTTAACATGTTATTTTTTAGTCTTGACCACCAGGAAAATTTGAATCTACCAATATTGATCTCTGTTAGAGCGACTCTAGCCATGCATGAGTCAATCTCATTCTTTTTGCGACCGGGTACTTAGTTTCGGCCTAATTTCTCAATAGCATATCTAACACAATTGAAATCGCCTACGAGAATCCAAGGGTTTATAATCAAGTACATGGCATTCTCTAAACAATCCCAAAGTTTGTATCTCATGACTTCAAAATTATGAGCATAAATGAACATTGGAACAATAGTACGCATTTCATTTTGCCATGGCCCAATTGCAATGTGTTGATCGCCAATATATGACGACATAATTCCAAACCTCCGTATCTATCAAAATAAGGCTTCTGCATTTATAATAATATTCTATACATTCCATTTATTCTCAAACTGCATGCTCCACATTATAATCTCCTCATGTCTTGGCTTATTTTCTAATAAACCAGCACAACCCACCTTATATTGGAAAATATGGCTTTTGACGTCGGTTATTCTAGAAGGTTTATGTAATCCTCTTATCTTATAGCTAAGAATATTCATTTGCTTGAGTTTGATTCGTTCGTGTTACTCCTTAACTCCATTCTACGAGATCCATTACCTTTCCCTTATTAACTTTTTTCTTTTCCAGATCTTCCTAGGTGCCTCACACCCCCATTATTTGGGTATACTAGTTGTTTGCGATTGTATTGGCTTACCGGGCTATTGACAATCAACTGCTCCTCCACTAAGATCTCTGGAACCTACACACATTTAATCCTTATTAGTCCAACTTTACAATCTAGAACCGATACACACTTACTTGGCAGTGGTAGGTTGCAATCTTCATGACCCAATGATGACTTTTCGATGTTGTTTGGGGCTGTAGGTATAGGTTTGAGGGTGTTGCGAGTTAACGTGGCTCCCTTGATAGTCGTTGAAGTATAACATTCAGCATTGGCATCTTCCGACCGTGCCTTCCATCTCATTAATCATGCTTGGGGGCTTCTCCTTATGGAGACTTTCATCTAAATCTATGTTTGAACCAATGTTCGAAGTACCGGTTTCCGTTTTTGTTCCGGTCATCTAAAAAATTCAAAATTTCGGTCCCGTTTCGGGATTTTTGGAAATTTCGTTTTAAATCCAGTTTGTGAATTTCGTTACATTTTTGTTATAAATACGCAAATAAATATGCAATACTGATAGTCAATTACACTAAATTATTCAAGTGACATAGAAGTTACAAAACAAACGACATAAAAATTTAATACCAAAAGCAATTTCTCTGAACGTCATATAAATTTTGACCGTCGCTCTCTTCATCTTGTGTCGGATTATAATATGCTGGAAAAGCATACTGCTGTATCTGATCCGAACTTAAAAATGTCGTCATCATATTATCAAAGGGTGAGGGTTCATCTTGGCTACTTGATAGCTCAGCAGCATATGGTTGATTTAACTCACAGTACGAAATGTTGGAACTGCTAATACTAATTTGAATGAAAATAACAGTCCTACATCGTCAAAAATTGCAAAGCTATTCTAGTATATTAATAGCTTTGCAATGAAGAGATTGGGGCTTTGGGGCACCCAAATGTTTGCTTCGTTGTGAGGAGGGAGATATAACATCATCACCACACACGCGCGCACCACTGTCCGACCGGGCCGGGCCGGGCTCTTGTTTATTTGGAACGCCAAAACCCCATTGCTCTTGTTTATTTGGAACGCCAAAATCCCATTTACTTTAACATCTTTATTCCTGACTTTATCATCTTTATATATTAGCATCCACATCTTAGTCATTGGGCAATAGTTTCTGGAATGTCCAAAGCTAATGCAACTATCGCATCTTGTAATTTATACCTAGTTATAATCAATTATTAACCAAAATAATTAATCAAATTTACACAACCCATAACAATATCCGGCCCAATTTAAAACCCAGTCTAAAATACCAGTACTCTTTCTCTCCTTTGTTCAATTCAACGATGATGACGAATAGATTCAAAAAAAAAACTCATGAATAACTCATTGTTGACAAAGTTAGGATCCTTCCTCTTCAATCATTGTCGTCGATGAATGGTAGATCGAGGCGTCCACTTTAGCTTTAATTTTCAAGCTGTTGCCCTAAATTTTTAGCTTAATTTTTTTTGCCCTAGATCCCAAAATGGGATTGTTTGCATAATCCGTTCTGGTCCATGCCGGAACCGGAATGAAATCACCAAGATTTCGGCGTGCCGGCCGGAAGTTTGAACCTTGGTTTGAACTAACTGAAATAAACTCCTCTTGTGGCTTGTTTTAAATGTCCCTACCGTCTCTCTGTCTCTCTGTCTTCAGGCGTGTTTTATCCTTCTGTTGCTTGTGTCACCATCTCCTACTAGATTCATATCGTGTTGATTGTTATCAATATATTTTAAAACCTCCTTCTTAGCCTTTGATAGTTTTAGTATCGCTTCTATCTCCTGTACTGTCTTGACTAATTGCTAATTTCCCCCTTTTGAATCTGTATTATGGTTTTCCTCAATCAACTTGTTGGATGTCTCCAGTAAGCTTCCAGCCTCATTATTTTTTCTCTTCACTAGTCTCCGTTCTTTAGTCATTAGGCATTGGTTTCTAAAATGTCCAAAACAAACACATCCATCACATCTAGGTGGTGGGCTTTCATATTCGACCTTGTAAGTATAAATTCCTCCATCTTCGAATTCTCCTTTAATCTCTTTTGGAAAACCTACATCTGCCTTCGCTTCCACTAACACACGAGCAAAGGATATATGACTCTTATTTGAGGTTGGTATGTCCATTTTAATTGGATGACCTATTGTGTTCACCAATGCGCTAATCGCTTTGAGGCCTCAAACTTTAAAGCTAGGTCCAAGGAGAATGATCCACATTGAGAGTAATAAATCTACGTCTGTTCTCATTTCTGGACTTAATCTCTTCATCATGATCAAGCTTTTATCGAAGAGCCATGGGCCACTGCTAATAATTTTATCACATTCTTTCTCATCATTAAATCATACCACAAAGAAGCCGTTTTCCCTATATTGTAAAGAGAATCCTCCTTCAGCTTTCCAAACCCTTTTCATATATGCTTGCAAATTATTATAATAAGGTCTTGGGCCCGCCAGATACATCAATACATAATTATTTCACCCTTTTTCAGCTTCTTCAAGTGACTTTGTAGATACAAATGCTCTTTTTTCCTTCTTTCACCATTAGATCTATAAACGTCAACTTTACCTCCTCGGCGCAGTTAAGATCCCCGCAGTTAAGATCCCCGTTACGAATTGCCTCTAAGTATGAGACTTTATGGCATCCATGGGTACTTGAAATCTACTCATAAACTTACGGGCCTAACTAGGAATCCCATATCTGACCACAAATGCGAAAGTTTTATGTTTATGATTCACTACTATTTGCCAGCCGTCCTCCTTGCCTCCGTCCACCTTTCCACTGTCGAGTTCTCCAATTTCTTCCCTGCCATGAACTGTCAATCCTTGACCCTTCTCTTTGTTCATTAACAAGAGTGTTGTAGTAGTACGGAAAATTTGTAGAAGGGAAGAGATTAAGAAGAAAATTGAAAGGTGAAATTGATTGAGATGTAGATTCAGGAAACCCTAGTCATCCCTAGGTTTATCGCCATTTCACATGTCTTTGGAATTTATGTAACTAAATTTTAATGCAGTTAAGCATATTATTATATAAATGAAAGTGAGAACAACTATTAAGATTGCATCCTTACATTTACGTACCCAATTTGAAGGTCAGTGGTCTCATATGGAGATAAACTACCTACATACCCTTTTGGGATCAAGCACGCATAATTCCTTTTCTTTTCACCATTGTCATACCTAATCCTTCTTTTCGTGTCAAAGTGAGAATAAATTTGGCCTAAATGCACTGAGCTCAGCATCCCACCTTCTATTTGCATCCAACCTTGTTAGCACATAAAATAATATGAATCACTAATAATCCATAAATCAGCATAAGCGTCATCATTATAATATATAGTTTATCTATACATGTAAAAAGGATCATAACCATTTAACTTGCATAAATAGAAATAAATGTTCTGCTACATTTACCTAAGAATTTTTTTATATATCATAGCATATCCATTTCTCTAATGTCACATAGGCATCGTAATTAGGTGTTATAGATTTTCATTAATTCATTCTTATAGTTACCTAACCTTCAGGTTGTTATCGCTCTTTTAGTTCAATGCAAAACAGTTCAAGGGATTACACAATTTTGGGTGTTACATTGACCCACTTAAGAGTTAGTTGCTCACACTCAAGCAGAACTTGGGTTACACCACCTTAACAAGAACCGCCTTTCCTACTGATGGTCTTTAAAGCTCTACCAATCATTCTCACTTTTGATCCCTTTGATATTTTGTTTATTATAAATGGTAATTGTATCCCACTTTAGATCACTTTAATCTTTTGGATGCAATTTTACTCACTTGAGAGTCAACCCTAAATATACCCTTTTTAATAACGCCCTAAGATATATTAATTTATTATATATCGTAGGTGATCATACATAGTGAACATAAATCAATCGATAGGTCCAGTCAATATTAAAAAATACTTGCATCATAGTAGGTAATACATATACATCCATTTTGATGATCACAGAATGCTATATAAGTCCAATTTCACTTATTTTTGCTTATATTAAATGAATCAATTTTGCTTTATCAAATTCCGTTTGTTAATTATTTCATAAGCAAACATAGAGGACAAGCAACCATTAACAACTAGAATGCAACAATGAGGGAACAAAACAACAAGCATGATCAATCAATGAAACAGTATTTCAAGTTAACCAAATCAATCAGCAAAAACCTAATCATACTAAGTAGGTAAAGCAATTACACACTCGAAGTAACCAAAATAATCAAACAATCAAAGGAACAAAACTGTCAAAAATTTAGAGTAACAAAAATAATATGATATACAAAGCAACTAAGGAGTCAAACATACCTTGAAATTTTCTTATTATTATTTACCCCAAAATGGTAATATTCAAAATCACTTTATCACCATTTGTCATAAAACATTAATAATTTTCCATCAAAACCACTTGACACCAACATTTCTATTTCCTAAAATAGTAATAATAACCAATTCCAAAAATCACTTTTATACCCTTTTGCGATTATTTAGTCTGTAATAGTAATTGTCTATTTTAAAATGCAATATTACTATTACCCTTAAATAATAGTATTACCTTTAAATAATAATAATCTTCTTCAAAATACAATTTTATCACTCCAAAACAATATTTCACCTTTACTTGCTCAAAACCATACCATTGTTATGTATTCCAAACTAATAACAATATACCGTACATTTCAAAACCATATGATTATTTATTCCCAAAAGTAATAATAAAGTACTATTGTTACGCTAAAAAATTTAGCCTATGGTTATCAAAAACATAAAGATAAAGTTATCACAGATATGAAGAAAAAGCTATTTAAAACATGATGAGAAATTTATCAGAAATATGAAGACAGATATCAAAAACATGAAGAGAGAGATATCGAAAGTATGTGTTAAAGAGCTACCGAAAGCGTGGGTTAAGTGGTATAGAAAGTATGGATGAAGAGTTATCGAAAGTATAAATTAAGAGGGAAAAATGAAATGCAAGATATCAAAGGTGTAAATTAACATGCTATCGAAAATATGACATAAGCTATTAGAAATACTTATGCTTCCATGTGTCACAAGGTTAATCGTCCATTAAATCACTCAATTGGGGCCCATAGAGCCCTCCACCACTTTATCGACAAGATCATTTTCAAAATGACACATGGCACATTAAGAACATGCACGTTATCATCAAAGAAAAGTCTCACTTTCAATTGAGATGTGTTAATTATTCAATGGTCAAAGACCTATTATAAATATGGGAGTAACCCCATTTAAAAATGACGTATTCTCAAATTCTCTTCTCTCCCAAAAATCATCTATAATTTTGTGATCATAAAAAGCTTTAAAATGTACAATAATGATAGTTTAGGGTATATTGAAAATGCTCTAGTTTAATAAAGGATAAAAGATAATGATATTTGCTTTTATCATTCGCTTATGCTTAATCTTGGACCTTAGTTCCTTAGTTTAAGTGTTTGGAAGAAATTTAATCGATCCATCTTTCATTGAGAATTGAACTTAGGAAAGTAAAGCAAATCTTCTCATTATCTTCTTCTGCTCACTTCCAAAATGCTAGTGTTCCAACAAGGGTTATCAAATTCTTACATTATAGAAAAAAATATGCTTGACCGATCCCCGTAGCTAACCAAAGAGAAAGAAAAAGAATTCTTCTGGTACATGGAAATACAAATGAGATATTTCAACAACCTAACTCTATGATCTTGGAAGAAAAAAGATGCACTTTTCTCTTATTCTAAGTGCGATGGAGCTTGAATCACTTTCACATTGGAGATAAACCTATCTTTGCTATCGCTTAGGGATTGGAGGAACTCGAGGAGCCAACCTGAAGGATAAGGAAAGTGGAAACGATTAAGAAAAATCTCTTCGATGAAATGTGAATGATTATCCAATTTCAAACCAAAATTTTTTTGATACAGACCTTCGTCATAGGCTGAATTAGGTTCGTGAAGAGAAGATGATGTAAAAGGAAAATATAAAGAGAAGAAACATTAATCCTTCTTAGAGAAATTGACATGATTACGCTCTAGAAAGGAAAAAGGAGGGCATTCGTTAAATAAGAAAAATCCCATCAAGAGAAATCCTCCATTCATAAAAAAATGAATTAGTTACTAATTTTGTAATTAAAAGTTCATTTTCAAAATATCGAATTTGTTTAATTAATAAAACAGTTTAAAAAGGATCTAGATCTATATATTTATATTATATATATATTATTATATGTAACTGGAAGAAAATCATATAATTTCTAAAAATGATTTATTTATTTATTAATAATAAAATATTAAACTAATTAAAATCTATGTAATTATATAAAAGGCCTTATGGCCAAAATTAAAAATATATACATGCGTATATATATATATTTTTTAGAATCATTAAACAATAAAGTATAATTTTATAAAATAAAAATAATAATATATTAGTTAATATATGTTACATTAAAAATTAATATATATATATATATATATATATATATATGTATGTATGTATGTAAGTATATATAAACTTCATAATTAAAATAAAATTAAAATATATTTTGATTTTTTTTCTATAACATAAAATTATGATACATAGTAAAACAATTTTGGATTACATATATCTATTTGTTTATTTATATTTATAGTTAGGATAGTGTTAAATAAATTCAAAATAGTTTTTAATGTTTCGAAAATTATTACAAATTATATTAAAAATTATTTACTATGATATATGTCATTTTTTTAAATTTTTTATTAATCCAAACAAATATAATTGGTAGATAATGAAATTTGTAGATTTACACTTATATAAACGTCTGCATGACAACACAATTAAACAAGATAACGAATGTACATGTAAGATCGTTCAAATATATATTAATTATCCATATTAACATGATGATATATTAATCGTGGATTATAGAATGTTACCACAAACATGTTGCCTTGGATCTACACCTTAATTGGCAGACTTCCTTAGATTCGATCCCGATGTAAGCTCCTAGCTTTGCAACTGCTTAGAGAATCACTTTTGATTTTTTATTTAATGTTTGCTTTTTGGCCTAAGGGTGCTGAAAATGATGGTTATCATAGTGGAAAGGGAAAGCAAAAGGTAACCTAAAAATTGAGGGTTAGTGTGGCCATTTACAGAGAGAGAGAGTGAAGGAGATATTCTCTCCTTGGTTTACTCCTCTATTACCAAATCAGATCCAACCTTTTGAATATTTAACCCATCTCTTGCTCTCTAGTGGCTAACCCTAGATAAGGCTATATAGGCCTTAAAATATTCTAAACCCATTAGCAATTAGTCACATTTAAATCAAATTTAAATGCATGTCGATATCGAATATCGATTTGTGCATATATAACTTTTATATTCACACATAATTAATTACTATTGGCACCCAAAAATACTAACAACATCCAATACATTAAGTAAAAAATAATTATATTTCTTAAATATTAGTTAATTTATAACAATTATAAATCAATTAAATCTATACATATATATTTGGTATATCAAAGAACCTACCAATGCAGTTGTGCGACTCATATGTGTAAATTCAATCAGCAATTAATATCGAACAACTCGAATATTAGCATTCACACATCACCTTAGCTAGTATTATGGCATTTTGATTGAATTTATTGCTTACACATTTTTCGGTAAAATCTAGTTTTATTATTTTAAGCAATATTCAGTAGTGACAATTATTTACATCAATTCTTTGTCAAAACTATATCCCATTAGGACTTACGGAATTTGGTATTTGTCAAAATTCCAATGTTGTCCACATTCAACTTGTATGGTCTAAACAAAAAGTCCTTGGTTGTAAAAATTATTATTAACTAAACTGCACTGGCCAGAGAATTTGACTTTGAGTTGACTTTGGTTTACCGTGATACTAACCTCATATAATCGAGAGGATGAATTCTCTATTGAATTGCATTTCACTTCCAATGATTCAACTCGGCCCAACTATAGTCATTCAATGGGCACCGTGCCACAATTTGATTATAATCAAAGTAGGGTTTCAACATTAAAGTTCAACTGAATTCTCAAGTCGAGAGAACTGTGTAATATTGCCACATCGATATTTTATGTTTGATCTTAGTTATATTAACCAACAAAAAGTTATCGAGTGACGCATTGCATAGTTATCCAATAACTATCAGTTTGTAACCCCTTGGTACTCCTAGCATCCATGAGTAATACACTACCCAACATTCGAAGAGCATTACGTCTAGTCTAAGCGGATGTATGTGTATCCATTTTGATACATCTTAATTAGGAATATTTAAAATAACATAATTATTTTATTGTGGTGAATTTCTCATGATTATAACATATTGTAATTACTATCACAAAACATATCATTTATGGATTTTCTATTATATATGCTGAAATTAAAAAATAATTAATATAACACAATATATCAAGTATATAAATGAAAGAAAAAACCTTTTATTTCAAACGAGATTTTATTATAGAGTTAATAATTTAAGATAAATATATAATTGCTTCTAAGGTATGCCACTAACTCTATCAATCTCCACTTGCATTTAGGGCTAAGTATGGAATTATTATCCCATCCCTTCAATCAGTTTGATGAGAACTGATTGAGCCAGTCCCTTCGTGGATGGATATACTATGTTATTTTAATAATCTACCATGTCAGTCAACTATCCCTTATGCTGATAAATTACATTTATCATGTGGAACTGTCTATAGTATGTTTCTCAACTTCTACTGAGCTCTTATGTACATCGTTATCATATAACAATGATGCAGTATTCTCAATACTCAGCTTAGTTATAAATTTGTTCATTTATATTTATACACTGCTTTTATTGTAGAGCTATTCATGGCGATGTACTTAGCCTTTTCATTGAATCAGCCATAGCCTTTTGTTTTGAACATTTATAACTTAAAGCTCCTCAATTAAGGTTTAAACATGAATCTAATATTGACACCTTATACTCGATGTCACTTATAAAGTTTGCATTCAGATACTCCTTTATAAAGAATTCGTTATTTCTATAAATAGTTCTTTATTATTTTGTAAATATTCGAGAATACTCTAAACTACCATTTAGTGGTCTTAATCTAGATTTGATATTGTACACAGTACACCATGTATGTTAATTTCAATTGCCGATTCATAAGGAATCTGTCTTACATGATCCATATTAATCAATAATATGGTATCTATGTAACGATCCCGTTTTTATGCCAAATTTATTTAGTAAATAATGTAAAATTATATAAAACATATATATAAATATATATGATTTTGTATAATTAGATTTTAAATCATTTTCTTTAAAGTTATAAAACTATAAATATAAGGAAGATGTATTTAGTAAAATTGAAAAATATAATTTAAAGTTGAATTCTATATTTAAAAACTCTACATATAAATATTTATTTAAAAATATGATAGCTTAAAAAATAGGGTTAATAAAAAGTTTAATATACTTTCTTTTGAAATTATACATAAATAAACATTTAAAACATATGTTAATATAAATTTGAAAATATAAAACATATATATATGTAAAACTAATTGAAAATATGATATGTAAATTAAATTAAAACATATTTAAAAAACATTAAGACATGAATAAAGACAAGTGTAAAAGATTTTAACATACATTTAAACATGTGTAAGTATTTTAACATGAGGATTAACAAGTGTAAACTATTTTAACATTTGTAAAGATTAATAACATGCATAAATACAAATATCCTATTTTTAATTTTCTTTTCATTTTAAATTTAATAAATAAATGAAACAAGTTATATATACACATCTATACTCTTCTAAAATTTTCTTTCATTCAAAAATTTTAAACATACAAACCTGAAGCAAATCAGATCAAGCAAGCAAATCAAACAATCTTCAACCTGAGCAAATTACAAACCTAGAAACTAAAACTCAAACTAGAGATTAAAAAACAATAACAACTTCAAGCTTAAACTGAAGCTATAGATCAGATTCAACTTAGATGGATCAAGTTTCAGATCATCTTCTATTTTCGGATTTTCAAAGTTAAGTTCCAGTTTTCAAGTAGTTTCTCTGTACAAAAATCAAGTCGCAAATTCAAATCACTTTCCAGTTTTCACATTTCCATGCTTTGTGTTCTCTGTTTATCAAAATTAGGTGAGCAAACTTCTGTTTTAAAAAGCTTAAATCTGTCTATATCTTCATGCAAGTGATAAGTAATTAATGTAATGATGTTTGCATGTATGAATTTATGTGTTGCATGTATATAAACATAGAATAATCTATGTGCATGCCTGAGATAGGTATACAGGGTTTTGTTTTATTTTCAAAGAAAATCAAATTCTCCTTTTGCAATCACTTTTAAGATTTGATCTTTAAATGAAGTATGATAGTGTAAACCGGATTTGATTTTTAAAAATAGTTTCAAATAAATATATTCAGTAATTAGTTAAAAAACAGGAAAATACATTGACGCTCATACATAAGTCAGAGATTTGACTGTTTAATTTCCATTTTTTATTTATATAATCAAGTTCGATTTCGAAAACGATGATTTTTAAAGGTAAAATCATGATTTTTAAATTTGAAAATCATGAGCATTTGCGAGTTGGACGGAAATCACGTTTGGACTGATTTCTGGCGATCGGTGGAAGAATGGGCGTCGTGCTCAAGGCCGGAGGTAGCTTGGGGGACGCGGGTCGTAGGAAAAATGCTTGGAGGATTTATAATCCATCATGGTGGCCGAACGGCGAGAAAATAGCACTACGCCATAAATGGCCTATTGCAACGAAAATACAAGATGTTGCTAGCTACAATGTAACGATAGCTATGCTGATTTTTGTCTATTGCAACATTAGCTTAAGGATGTTAGCATAGATATCAACACTATGTTGCAGTAGCTATAGACTTATAAAAATATTATAAAAAATGAGTGCGGGCTGAAAAAAAAGCGGGTTGAAATAATTTTAACGCGGGAAGCAAAAACAAAGCGGCATAAGTTAGGGTTTCAATCAAACACTTAACAAAATACGTACTCCGTCGCTCAACCTCTCAAACACTCAAAGATTTCAATTCACGATTAAGTTTCATCCCTTTACTAAGACACTTCCTTCACGTATTTGTGTTTTTCAAATACCCCAAATTCAATTTCCCTCTCGTATTTCCCCAATTCAATTTCTTCAATCCCGAATTTTTTGCTTTCGTGCTCAATTTAGTTTGGTTGACGGCGATTTGGTTCGATTGGCAGGCGAGGCGGTTGTGAATTGGGTTTGAATTGGTCGCAGAGGTTAAGTGCTGTAGTTTAATTTTGGGGTTGCAGAGCTTTGGGTTGGTCGCGACTCGATTTCGAATCGATGGTCGGTTTGGAGAAGTTTGGGTTTTGTTATTCCAAATAGCTATCAAATATGCTAATTGTGCTGTTTAATTAAGTGTCTTAGACTATAGTCGTGGTGCATCATTATAAAGGTAGTGTTTGTTTCCTCTAAGAATTCTAATCGCTTATTGCTGATCTTTTTTTGTAGTATTTGTTTGCAATCATAACTTTGTTAATTTGTGCTTACTATGAGTTTTTATGTAATAATAAGGAATAAGAACTTCATTAAGCATTGACAAGTGCTAAACACACGATAGTTCAAATATGATATTCATCACTTAGTTGACACTCAATGTCAGAACACGTTAGGCGAAGATGCACACTCATCACTATTCTAGGATTATTATTTGAAATCTTGGCCATTTTCATGTGCTGATGTTTATTTAAAATGAAGCATCTTGTAACTTCAATTATCTCAACCTGCCTCAAGAGTTGTAAACTTGCAACACAACAGCTTTTTTATTAAGAATTTTGAGGGTGAATGTAAATAGATGGTGGTTGACAAATTGAGTTTTAGCAGTTTTATTCAAGATGTTTGCATTTAGTTGATAAATCCCTTCGTTGACAAATTAAAATTGGAAACAAAATTTAAGATTTACAAAAATTATCAGGATGTTTTCTCATTTAGATGTTCTTTTAGGGATGCATAATGTATCTTGCGTGATAGTTCCATAATTTTTGAGTAATTATTTTTGAAGGTTGCAAGTTGGGGAGCTTGTTTGTTAAAGAGAGACATTTTGGCAATGTCATTAGCACCAAGAGACACTTATGAGGCACAAGTGCAATTTGCATTAGAAAGAGGAGTTCCAACGATGATTGGTATTATGGCTACTCAGAGACTCCCTTATCCTTCTTGAGCTTTTGACATGGCTCACTGCTCTCGTCGTTTGATTCCTTGGTCTTCAAACAGTAAGCATTTTCTTAGCGTGATTTATTTAATTGACAACCCTTTGGTTTTCCGTATCAGTATTCTTTAGTGTGAACCTACATTTCAGATGCCGTATACCTCTCCGAAGTTGATCGAATATTGAGACCAGGTGGATATTAGATCCTTTCTGGCCCACCAATTAATCGGAAAAAGCATTTCAAAGGTTAGGAGAGAACCAAAGAAGATTTGAAACAAGAACAAGACTTCATTGAAGATGCAGCAAGGAACTTGTGTTGGAATAAGGTGATTGAAAAAGGAGATCTTGCTATTTGGTGAATTTGAGTATAGGTTGGGTGTTTGAGGATTGGAGATGGTAAGTCTGGGTTTTGTTATTCGAGTGAATTTTTTTCGACTGCTGATATGGTTTTCGTGGAGAAACAGTTAAAGGTGATGATGACGGTATGATGTTGTTTTTGGGCAGTGGAATTGATGTCAGAGATGGAAGTCGGTATATTTGTGTGGCAGTTTCGAATTGTAGGCAGGGTGTAGGAGTGAACTGAGGAGGTTGCTTACTGCTGGTACCGGTTGCAGTCGAAGGGGAGTATATGGTGAAGATTGATGCGGAGTTTGGTGTATTGTAACCAGTTCAAGGGTGATTGCAGTGGAAGTTTGTAGACAGGGGACAGATGATGTTTGGTTTGATTATGTGGATGGCACAGTGTAAGATGTGGTGAGATGATGTTTGCAGTGGCTTCAAGGAAGTTTGGTGAGGAGAAACTGTTTAAGCAGCGGGGATGACAGAGGAGGTATGGTATTAGTGTAAATGTTGTTGCAGTGTAAGACAGTTTATATCGAGTGGTGGGAAGTTGCTGTGAAGGCACAGTGGTGATCAGAGGTATGGATGAAATATTGTTGACAGCGAGAATGTGAGATGGTAGCTTGTTAACAGTGGAGGTTGAGGTTGTGGAAATGGTCAGAAAGGTGGAAGTAATGGCAACATAATTTTAAGTTTTATCACAGAATTTTTTTCCGTTTTTATTCATTCAAATCAGGCAGATATACATCTTTATTTCATGTTTTTGTAGTCCAAGGCCCTTACAAATTGTGCGAGTCGAAAATCGTATACAGACACACACACTGCTGGTCCAAAACTTTTTTCCCAAATTCGGCATAAGATGGTATGTATTTTGCTTATTTTTATGGTTGGCTGGAGGTATGCATTTTATTTTATCTGAAATTCATCTCCTTATTTAGCAAAACGATATATGTTCCAAAATAAAAATTAAAATAACTACATATATGTTTCAAAATAAAATATCACCTCACTCAAACAAATAAGCAAAATAAATATTAGTGATATATGTTCTGTTTATGATATAGAAGTTTGTAACTAAAAGAATAACAAGCAGGTTATATAATCTGATCTGTCACATTAATCATCCAGCAAATGTTTTTATTTCAATTTTAATGTATTAATTTTTATTGTATCTGTTTATTATCTTTGCATTTTCACATTAATTTACGAATCAATAGCTATTAATAGCATTTGCTAAAAAAAGTACATAAAATCGATAAAAATATAAATGAGCCTTTCTTTGCCCTCTTTGGCATAGGAAACTCAATTCTTCTTTTCCAAACCAGTGTTCGTCATGCTCATGCATTTGTACGCATTTGGTCAATATACGTCTGCAAGTTAGATGCATATTAAACATTAAATATGAGTCCAATCCATCTCGGTGGAAATTAAGTAATTTGTAAACTATTGGATACACTCTTAACTCTTAAGCATATGGATGCCCAGTTGATGCCTGTTTTTTGTCTGCTGTATGTTGATGGCTTTACTGCCTTGCTAAGCTTAAATCATTTTAGTATTATATATGTGTTCATGGCTCATGGATTAATCATGGGGTAATCTTAGTTTTGCATCAGAATCTAAGATGAATCATGAGATATTTGTTATCTCTGTGCCTACAGTTAATAATCTGAAAGCAAAGACATATGGGATATTTACTGTGAGGCCCCACCTCTATGCTCACAATAACAAAGAGTAATAAAAGAAATACTGTCCGTTATTACGAAGAATAAGGCTGGATAAGAGCGGCCATCCGTAGTTAGGCCTTACACTAGTATTGGTTATCTCGATAGGAGTGGTATATATTTTTAATTTCATCTCTTATTTATTTACTTCCATCAACATATTCAATTCCAGTATAAAACGAACTACGATGGTTCATAATAGTTTAGGACAATAGATATAATAATAACACAGATAATATAAATGCGGAATATAGATAAAATAAAAATGTCTCCTTATATAATAACTGATGTCAGTTACAATGCATGTGATACAATACATATGATACAACTACAACTGTCGACTCAGGAAGTTACATATACAAGTACATTATCGTAAATAATATACATGAATATACAACATCCTATACTAAGACAACGACTACTCCAAAAAGTATGAAAAGACTTCATAGCTCTAGCAGCAATCCAAAGTAAGATATCAACAACCTGTAAATACTCGGTCTGACCTGAGTATTAAATTCAAAAGAAAACAATACACGAGTCAGTCTAATTCAAACTCAGTTATTAGTGCACAGAAGCAATAATAATTAAGTAACAAAAAGACGACAGTCACAATGAATCTCGTCTATCCGATCCTTAAATAAAGAAATCGGATAACGATAAATATAACACGTAACAGCGTTAAACAACAAGTCAGCATAATCAAATCATCAACAAGGATAAGTGAAAAGAATTTCAATGAAGATAATTTAGAAAAACATCAGAATTGCCTAATCGGCAATTAACAACAAAATCTAATTATTAAATAAATAATTAGAAACTCATAATCTAATTATCCAATAGATAATTAGACAACAACAAAATGTTTAAATTAAACCGAATCAAAACATCATTCAAACCATTGAAATATCAATTAAAAACTTCAAACCCGATAGGGCTGCAGTGCACGCTTGCATGCACTGCCTTGCCACTACGATGACGAACGTCAATTCGAGTAGGGCTGCAGTACACGCACGTGCGTACTGCCTCGCCACTACAGCATACGGAATACCAAAAGATCAATAATCAACACAAAATAGAATATCGTAAAAGACATACCGTGTGGCTGCAGTTCACGCTTGCGTGCACTGCCTTGCCACTACAGTGATGATGTACCCAAAAGCTCAATGGAAATTCACAACGAGCACAAGGTCAAATCCAAAATACTGGATTCAACTCAGGTATACATTCAAATGAAATGGTCAAGACATAAAAATCAAGCCGCGACCCAAGTTCAATACGATCAACTGAAACAGAGGCTATGACAGCTCTGATCAACAATCAAGTACAATATCAAGTCAAGCATCTCCAAAGACTGGTGCATCTCAATACATCATAGCAATGTGGAAGTGCAGACCTGATGAACAAAATGCAAGAAATAACTGTGGATATAAATGTATCACTGTGACACAAGTATAAGATACATGAACTAAACTTCCAATCAATATATGATGTGCACAGCCACTAGCACGTAAAGATATGCAGTATGAACTAAAGTGAATGAGGACTCAACACGCTAACTTGAAAAACAGTGGATAGCAGACTGTACATGAATCAATTAATGAAACCAAGTGCAATCTCAAGTGAATTCAACAAGATAGTCAAATTCAATTGCAACTGACTGGAAAGAACAAGTACAAGAAACAACATATAGGCAACATGATAACTCAATGTAACATGATAGTAAGCATTGCCACAAGACCACCAAGCGAAACAAGTCGATGCAAACCTTCATGAACACGCATATATGACCTGAAACTCCAAGACAGCTAATCCACTACTGGTGAACAGTAAGATGTAAGGCCCAAATTCTACATGAAACCAATACAGTGATGTTCAGGTGGAAACACATATATGGGATGCAACTGCGAATCTGGGAAATGCAAGAATCATACTGAATGAAAATACTGAAGTATGGTGAAGCAACACAACCACAACAGCAAGCGATAATGAATGCACATGTGAAAGTACAGACATCTATACTTGAAGCCAGAAACAATACCATTGCAGACTCAAGTGATACAAGAAGCAATTATACATACATAGCTATGGTTAGTGCAATTTTAATACTTGTATGATGCATCTGCCTGTTTTTCACGCAGGGTAAAGAACCCTGAACATTTTCATGATGAACCACAAAGACTGGGGTAAGGCAATATAGGACAACCACTAACTCAATGATTCAATGTAACAAACAATTTATACATGTGAAGTCGCTGATTCAGGTATACAATTCAAATGTAATCTTGTGCAACAAAGACAGGAAACACAATACATATATGTCGTAGAGACAAAATCAAAATACACCTTTCGAACGAGTCAAGCCAGAAATTCACCAAAGTGTCGAGGTTATGGAACCACAGTGTTAAATCAAGACAATGCCCAATTCACAAATGACCAAGTCGAAATTGTCAAGTGACCGAAGTCAAATACAGTGTTGAACAAGACATAAAAGCCAGAACCACGCAACAGTAAGAAAATCAACAAGGTCGAAAGTCGAACAACATCAACATCATAAAATCAAGCCGAAGCCAAAGACAACGAAAACAGTGCCGAGGTAACCAAGCGGGAAAGAAATCGAACCAAATCAAAACCATGATCAAAGAATAAGCTAAACGAGTCAGAGACAAGGTTGTCAAGAATCGAATAGCTCAAACCCACGTGTATCAAGTGTCAGGTTATACAAAATTGACAAAATTAAAGAAATCATCAATCAACGAAACAAAATCGAACGAAAATCGAAGAATTCAACCCCGACAACTTAGGATTGAAATAGATGTGAGTAAATACAATTACTCACCCGCATCGAAGCGACGACGAGCTCAATCAAGTGGCCGAAGGTATCTCGAGACGATCGACTAACGAAGCTTGAAGTCGCGTCTTCGAATTTTGCTTAAAAACCCTAATTTTTGAGAAACGAAGCCACCATTTCTTTTTTTTTTCGATTGTTTAGGTTTAGGGTTTTAGGGTTATGAATAAAAAAGAAAAGAAAAGGGGGGTCGGGTATTGGGTTTATCATGGCACCAAGAAAACATGGGCTGATATAAATTTTAAAGCCCGCCTAACTTATAACCAATATTTAAAAGAATTTCAATCGATTCAAAAACTCAAATTGAAATTAGCAAACAATAATAATCGTCAAACAACAACGATAGTTAATTGTTCTAAAACCCCGGGTTGTTACATTTACTATGCAAATTTTCCTTAGCTCAGCCTTGAATTTTGCAAAACTGATACATCACTTGATACTATGCTTGAAAAAGCTCTGATATTGTTGCTACATATATTGTGATTTTATAGTTGTTGTTTCTTTATTTTTGCACTTGTAAGCTGCTTGAGAACTTACCGTTGCTTCATTTTTGCATCTGTGAGTTGCTCGAGACTTTTAGCTTGTGTGCACTTGTGGTTTCTATTCTTCATTTGAACCGAGGTTTGTTTTTATGTAAAGGCGATCATATTTACCTTAGTTTTGCTTTGACTTTGAGTATAATTTTTGAATTGATTAGTGATATATGTTCTGGAAAAATTGGTTTGATATCCTTTTGCTGTCTAACTTTTTTCATTTAATTTGTATCAGTCCAACGAGTCAGATGGAGAACTTTTTGTTAAAACTCGCAAGCGGAAAAAAGGAAAGGTGTACAAGACCGATACTTCAGTAATGAAGTACAGAATTGTAAGAATTTTATTTTCTCTTCAATCAGATGTCAAAAAAATTCTTTATTTTGCGCATCGACATTTCTGTAGAATTAGATCCTGTTTTGTTGAAACCTATAACAGGATATTTTCTGAATTCATTTTAAAACTGTTAATAGATATTGCAAAACAATTCTTGTTTAAGAAACTTGTTTCAGAATTGTTAATTTTTATTTAATGTCACGTTTTGAAACTGCTTTATTTTGCAGGATAAGATTGAAATAACAATAGGTGAAGGAGGAAGCAATAAGTAGAATTTAGTATGTACTGGCTGTAACTATGAATATGAATGTATTGCCATTAGATATTTAGTATGAGTGTACTGTAACTATGAATATGAATGTACTGGCTGTAATAAGCAAACCCTGACATGGGTGCTTAAGAATTTAGTATGTACTGCCATTAGATATGATATAATGTTGCAGTGTATTGTTGCCATAGATATGATATAATGTTACAGTAGTATAATGTCGCAGTACATTTTCAATTTAAATTGCAAAAGGTGTTGCCATAGATATGATATAATGTTGCCGTATGTGATGTTAAATGTGGTAATAAACTGGCAAAGTGTTGCCATTAGATGATAAAAGTGTTAGCATAGATTAATGAGTATGAGCCCCACAACAAGGTTCCGTAAAGGTGGACCACAGAATTAGTGGGATCCATAATGTGGGCCCACATGTTGGGCCCAGATTGTGGGGCCCACTTTTTAGTAAATTTGGTACCTGTGGCAACAACAGAACCGATGTTGCCCTAGGGCCGCAAAGATGTTGCCTTTGTCTCTACGGCAACGCGGCAAAATGCATCACCGAGAAAGTATTGCCTTTGCCCTTTTTTAGCCTAAAACAACATTTTTTGGCACTTTCTACATCACTTCTTAGTGTTGTAGTATGCAATCTATGGCGTAATGTAGGGTTTAAGGACCTGGTTTGGTCGAGGTTGTATTTGAGGGTCGTGCGACGCCGTCGATGCACCGGAGTGGACCGGTGGTGGGGGGTCGAAGCGTTGTGTCGTGATGCAAGTCTGGACGTAATCGCGAGGTGTCTGGTGGTCGTAGGAGGCGGTGCGAGAAGGATTTAGTTGATTAGTTTTGGGTTCCAGGTAGTGTGGAATAGCTCGATTCTGATTTCAGGTGAAGTCGAAGGAGCTGGGTGGTCGAGTTCGTCGGCGAGGTCATCGACGACTTGTGGACGGTGAAGGCAATGGCCAGAGCGTCGGCTTAGGCGTGTGCACGTGAACGTGTGTTAGGTGTATCAGTGGTTTAGTTTGGTTGATGTTGGTTTGAGAAGAAGATGGTGTCTCGGGGTTTTGCTCGAAAAGGATGGGTTATGGCTCGAGTTTTGTATCAGGTCGTACGCGCTAATGTTTAAGCATGCAATATTTTTTTTAAAAAAAAGGATGGCTAGAGGTTTTGCTTGGGGAAAACTTGGATTGACTCAGGTGGAACTCGAGTTGGTCTCGGGTTCATGTCATAACAGTTTTAAAATTTAAATAAAACAAGTTTTTAAGGTTTAAAATTAAATCAAGTTTTAAACTATATTCTTAAAACTATTTGTAACGTCCCGCCTTTTCACACGCTTCAAATCGACACACGTGCCAATTCAAAGCATGCGGAAGGGCGGATTGTTATGGGGTAAATAAGAAAAACAGAGAAGAAAACAGAATCTCACAGCGGAAGGATAAAATATAATAATAAATATACAGTTCATAAAACTGTTTACAAAACAGTTGATTCTTTTTTTATACAATAAATTTCAGAGTTCATATACCAATAAATATCAACGCAGCGGAATTAAATAGTGTAGTGGAATAATAGTAGATGATAGTAATACAAATCTTCGTCTTCGTCCTCCAGAGTTAAACTTCAAATTCTGAAACACTCGGACTGACCCGAGCGAATTGAAAAGACAAAACACTCGAGTCAGAACTAAAAGATCTTATGTAAGTTAAATTAACAGAAAAGAATATGAGTGCAGTAACTCAAGAGATGCTCGGGATTTACATCTCCTAAGGATCCGTTAAACTATTTACTATGTAGTATATTTCGCTATTAATATAGTGTCTAATTGTAAAATAAACTTACTTTTAAATAGCGTTAAGGCTTTACATTTTCCACCTTAACACAGTTATATATTCCCATAGTCTATACAGTATCGTAATCTCCCCCGTACTGGGCGTCGTCAGAGGGCACTCCATAGGTATGGTACAAAACCAAAATCGTATAAGGCGCGCTAGGGTAGGTGACACGGCACAACTAGGCAATGCTAGGGTAGATATACCAATTACGCTTCCGGGTCGGTGGTAACGCATAGCCGCAGCTACCGCCCACCTCGAGCCACACCCCCAAATAAAAATCAAAAGTGGCCACCGAATCAATCCAAGAGTCAAAGTATAATATCGAAGGGATGTGTCCGATCAAAGGTGCTACCTTATTAACCCGTCGATCGCTCCTGTTTTAGCCGCCTTATGCCAACTCACGGGAGTTGGGTCCACGTATTTACCTTACAGGAAACGTCGCCACCAACCTACTTCATTCGAGAATCTCCACCGCGTACACGGCTGTTAAAGTGGTTTTCGGAGTTGGCAGAAAGTATGACAACTTCCGATCCCGGTCTCTTTAACAACCAAACGTTATTATAACACCGCGGTCTTTTTAAAATAATTTCACTTTCAAAACCAGAATATAATATCTATTTCATACCGTATAAATATGATATACTTTTCTTTTCAAAACAAACTCATTTGATATTTTTTTAAAAACCCAAATTAATAATATCACTTTTATTCCAAATATATTTCTTTTCCAAAACATATTTCTTTAAATTTTAAAATATGTGGAAACCAAACATTTGGATTTAATTTTCAAAACATAATACTTCGAAATTTAAAGCTTTAAAACCATAACTTCTAAAACTTGCATGGTTTGGATATTCAAACGGTATAAAGAATAAAATAGTTTGAATTTAAAATTTCTTTATAAAATAAAATAATTTCCGTGACTTACAATTTATTTCATTTAAGATTAAGCCAAAATCATAAATTTTAAAATCGCTTTCAGTTTAAATAAACCACTTCAGTTTCAATATATTTCAAACTTTGAATATTAAACAATTGGAACTAAGGAAATTCTTATTTAACAATCTAAAATCCTATTATTTAGTCTGAAATATTTGCATAATAAATCCGAAATCATTTAAATAAAACTCAAATTATTTTTAACTAACAAAATTTCCTCCGATTTACTTATACTAGAAATATTTATTTAATTCATCCTGAATAAAATTCCTGTTATAAATATCATACCTCTTTTAACACGTTAATAAATTCTACATCCACTTATAAAGTTAAATTCTTAATTAAGCTCGATTCCAAATAAATTTCAATTTAACTCCCAATATTAATTGATTTAATCATTTAAAACTCTATATATTCTCAATATCTTAACATGTACTTAACCATATAATACAAAATAATCCAACTCCATTTCTCATCTTATTTAATTTATTTAACAATTTATACACAGCTTAAATTCAAATTTTTTTTTAACTATATATGTACATGTAAAATATATTTATATAATATCTAATTTTAATATTTATTAAACCGTATCATATCCAAACCATAAAAATCATTTCAAAATTTATTTTATATATATACCGCGGTGTCTGTATAAAATTTTCTATCCTATGGTCAAGTGATACAGATATTTATCATTTCAATCCGCAATTTAAAAAAAAATGTTGTTGTATATCATTTCAAACCGCAATCCCGAATGAAATGAAATTGCATAATAACTTGCAGTTTACACAATATAAAATATATATCATCCATTCATCCAAATATCGATCATCAACCATTTATTACAATCATCATCCAATTTAAACAAACATCAATATAGAGCATATAAATATACAGGTAGTAAATAACAGGTATTAACTACAATTTATATTCAATAATAAATTTAATAACTGTTTAACTAGCAGTTTATATGCAAATAAATAAATTCTAACTGTCAATTTATATGCAATAATAAAAATTAATTAACAGTTAAATTAAAAAAAATGCGATTTAACAGAGATGATGAATAAAACATACCAAGCAGTCATAAATAAATTTCTACTCATATCTTAAGTCAATTTAACAGACATAGAAAATTTTAGAAGTTGTGAGTGGGTTAAAACACTCACCTTTTGAATTTAAATTGAATTTAAAATCAAAAATTTGACCCTCTCAGAATTCATCCAAACCAGCGTCATCAAGTCCGGAATTTCAATACGATCCTAACAAAAAAAACCTCGCGTGAAACGGAGTTCATATGTGAAAAATATTGCGAAAATTGTGATTGAAATTTCAAAAAAATAAAACAAAAGAAAGAACACATCACCTTCAACCATAATTTAGCCACGTCACCTCTTAAACATTTCCTCCCAGAACGCACGAACACAGTAGCACGCAACTGAACCCACTCAAAACCCTCTTTCACGCGAACCAACGTAGCCGCCACCTCGTTGAACGTTGACCACCAACGGCTCGCCGCACTTGCACCGTAATGTCCACCTGAACTCTCCATGACCCTACGCCTCGCGGAGGCGCTCCCCTCCAAGTCGATCGTTGGAAAAAATCCAGTAGCCGCCAGAAAACTTTAACCCTAATCCAATTGTTTAGGCCGATCTGACCATCAACTCGCGAAAACAACCACACGGATGCACTCCCCTTCGTTCCCTCTTCAAAACCCAGAAAGGGTTTCTCGATCCGACGAAGATCATCGTCGCGCGATGAACGGCCGAGAATAAACCTTTAATTTCAGAGCAAACGATAACTCGAATTGAAAAACGAATTGCACCATTGAATTATGCTAGTCGAGAGCATCAACATATATTTTTTTTGAAATTTTTCTTAGGACTTTGAATTTTTGACTTTTGATTTTGGATTGTAAGTGGATTTAGGGTTTGCATCCATTGAAGAAGAAAGAAGCCGAGGAAATGAACGCACAAACAAATGAGAATAGATGGAGGCTAGGGTTTATAGCTGGTTATATAGGTAGGTTAGAAACTTGAATAGATGGATCATGTTGGATATACATGCTAACTCCAAAATGGCCCAAAAAACCCGTTCTGATCCCAGAACGAAATTGGGTAAAACCATATGCCAAAATAGGTGTTTTAAAATATTTTAAACGCAATGTAAAAGGTTTCAGGTTCAAATTGTGTCGTATGAAGAAGTTATGCTAAAATCAATATTTTCAAATTGATTTCAATTGCATAAATTTCAAGGCATTTCGAGTCCGTGCGATCAAACGACAAGTCCGATCGCTACGAAACTTGAAACATTATTGTAATTCACCGTTACGGATCCGATGAAACTGATTTCGTCGAAATCCGAGTCAGTGGCCAAAATGACTATTTTTCCATTAATTAAATAAATTAATATTTAATTAAATAAATTAATAATTAATTAAATAAATCAAATTTCAAATTTTATTTCGATAATTGGCAAATTCCAACATTTTTAACTTCTTAATCATTTACAATGATTTAAACAAATTAAATTGCCAATTTAGAGGTGAATAATTTATAAATCTTAATATTGACATCAATTCCCTTAAATTATAAATTTAATTCCCACCAATTCGATTAAATTCACTTTCATTCTATTTTTCAATGTACTATCATTAACGGATAAAATATTGGATTTACAACTATTACCATAATATCCTTTCATTCCATTTAACTTTATATTAACGTAATATTTAGATGTTTGATTTCATTTAGTTACAATAAAACCTATTTATTATACACAAATTTCCAATATATTGACCCAACTTATATTTGCATTCTTTTCACTCAATATCAATTGTCAATTTTATAAGTAAAATTTACGTTATATTCATACTCATTGCATAAATAACTTCAATTTCATCGAAATAAATATTTACGTAATTCTTAAATAATGAAATTCATTTTATTGCAATAAATCATACTATCGTAATTTGAATTCAAATAAGTAATTAAATGTTGATTCCCATACTCTTTTTATTCGAACCATCATTATCTTGTAAGCATATTTAACCTTTGTTTACGTTTCATTTCAACGTTTCATTTCACTAATACTTCTATATACACCCTAGATTTGTATAAATGGTTATATTTCAAAAACGTGAAATCTTGTCTATTACGCCTATAAAATAAGGTTTTAAAACAATTGATAAAGCTTCCTTAATATATAAAATTTAACCCCTCATAAACATGGTTTTACATTTCTCATTCTCCCAAGTAAAGATCTTTTCCAAACAAATGTTGTAATTTCTTTCAATTGAACATGTTAATTAAGGGTTTTAAATACTATACATTCTATTAATTACTTTACAAATTAACCAACATTTCTATTAAGTTTTCATTTACACCTCGGTTACTATATTAATAAATTTTAGAGTACGTTTTATTATCAAAACAATATTATAATTACTTACCATTAAATGGACTTTATTTACACTACATTCATTGACCAATTTATTAGGTAATTTATAAATTAAACATCAATCCATTTCATCTAAATCCTTATCTATGTAATATTCCAACCTTAAATTTCATTAAATACCAATTAACCCAATTATTTCATTTATTCTTAGTCATATCATTAAAATAATTTATCAAATTGAAATGTTCATTCAAATATATAGATTATTACCTACATTAACACAATCCCTTAATTTATTCCAATTATTGTTAACAATGTTTATTACATTAAATCAGTTTAATACTTTCCTTTAATTTCTCATATTCAATTTATATACAGGTAATATTCTTTCCACTACTTAAAACCATTTGAATTAACTTCGAATTACTATGAGTAGGTTTTAATTTCTATTGCTATAGTTAAATTTGGCGTTCATCCTAATATTAATTTATAAAGTTTTTATTTCTTCTAAATTAAATTGCAAAGCTCATTAATTTAATCAAATTAAATCAACGAAATTTTATGGGTCGTTACACTATTTCTTTTAAATAATAAATGTTTATCACAAATTTGGGTTAGTTAAAGTTTTAAATAAATTATTATAAGATGAATTCTTAAGTTAATTTAAATAAATTTAAATGATATAATTAAGTAGTTAATTAAAAAATGAAGTGTTTTTAATTAACTTAAGTTTTTTAAGTTAATTCATATGTTAAAAATAATTTAATTTTCAAGGTTATTTAAATAAGATTTAAATAATGATTAAGTAATTAATTAAGATAGATGGTTTATCTTTTAATTAATTTAGGGTCTTGATTAATTAAAGGATCATTTATTAATTAATTATTGGGTAATTAATTAATGCACTTAATCAAAGGATAATTAATTGACAAAGGTTAATTAATCAAGTGATTATAGGATAATTACTTAATAAAGGATAATTAAATAATTAAAGGTTAATTATTTAATAATTAAAGTTTAATTAATTGATAAAATACCGGTTAATTAATTTATGATTAAAGGATAATTGATTAATGATTAAAGGTCAATTAATCAAGTTATTATAGGATAATTACTTAATGTAAGCAATTAAAGGGTTATTTTGTTAATGTAATTTAAGGTTAATTAATTTACGTGATTAATTAAGGGTTTATTTATTAATGTAATTAACTTCAGGTTAATTAATTTATGCGATTGATTAAGGGACAATTAATTTATTGAGGATGATTAATTAAGATGGATAATTAATGTTGATTAATTAATTTTCATTAATTAATTAAAATAATAACAAATGGTTTGTAATTAATTAATATTAATTAAGCAGAAGTTAAAAGTAATTAGGAATTGAACAACTAATCTTGCTTATGGATGATTGGATTATATTGAATGCCTTGAATGTTTGATATCTTTGATATGTAATGTTCTGTGATATGAATTGTTTGGATTGAGCTGTGATAAATGTAAATTATTTATCTGTGATTGATTTGCTGTGTGATTGTGAACTTCTGAATTGAATTAATTTTTTTTATTTAAACAACTTGGCCTTTTAAAATGGCATTTAAATTTCGATGTGACCGAGAGTCGGATTCCAAATGGTTATCCGAAAGCCACATCGAATCTTAAAGATGGATCTTTTGTTTAAAAGATTAAAAATAGAAATTTGTTCTGACTATATCCACATGTTTTTAAAATAAGCGCTCATTATTCGATAAAGCCGGGAGAGGACATTAAGTCATAAAACCCATTCCGAATAATGATACGATGAAATGGGATAACATTTGAAGACGGTGGTTGAAGACCAGGTATTTTCGAAAACGAAAGGATGACCTGTTGATTGTCTATACACTGAGTTGCTTCGGTATAGAGATTACCCTAAGTGATGGGGAGTCCGGACTTGATTAGGGGATATCCAGATTTGCAAGGACTTCTTTCCTTAATTAGAGGAAGTGCCTTCGGTTCCATTCAGATCCAGGATGGACTTGTATGGATGTATGTCTGACACTACACTTTGAGATGTAAAGCTGGTTTCTATCAAATACATTTCTGTTTGGTGGCGGAGAATTTATTCTTTTAGCTTAACACCCTTCTCTGAGACGTACGAGCTCAGAGATTATGTAGTTGATATTTACTAGTGATATATCCCCAATTTGGTAATGTGGCATGCTAAGTGCTAATCATTGGTTGATCGAAACATGGCTTTTTTGAAAAGCATAGCTTTATGGGACGAGACTTCATCATACCTCACACCCCGGAAATGGTCGAAACAAGAAAGGATGCAACAAGGTTACGGGGGTCGTGCCCCTTAGGGTATGTGCATTTCCTTTTGGATAAAAAGTAGTATCATGGTATGGAGCCCAGATATTTAACTCGTTTGGTTGTTGGAATTTGTGTTGGCGCCTCGGTAAAGGTCAGTTACGACTGGGGGATGGCATACTCGTGACAGTTAGTTACCTAGTTACAGAGGTAACCCGCCCTTGTGTTGGTAGAGATCCAGTTAGGTTTTCAGGGCGTCCCTCCAGAGGCATACCCATTCGAAAAGGAAGTTCCTTAGCCTTGACCATTTTTTGGAAATCCAATCACTTAATACGAGCCCTGTACGGTTTTAGTTGTATAACCTATCATTTTTAAATGGTAGCTATAGTAGGCATACTATAATGGTACGTATGCTGGCTAAGATTTACATTATACTTTCGAAATGTTTTTTACACTATGCACTAATAATAATATCAAAAGAATTTTCACGTATAAAGCATGTTTGGCAATCATAAGGAGAAACCTTCCCCAAGTGTGCAATTGCATTGTGTGTGTGTCGGGAGACCTTATAGTAGTTTCATTTTTTAAAAAGCATAACGGATTTCTTTTCTTTCTTTTTATAATTTCTTTTGTACAAACAACTGTTTTATGTTTGCTCACACAAGTCCCATGACTGACCTAGAATTTATTGTTCCCTTCCTTTTCTAAACTCTGGGTGCACATAATTTTCCACACGGGCAGCCTAGAGTCAGGTTATCAGTAGTTGTAGATTTGGCAGTCTTTGAAGTCTTTGGTTTGGGATCGCATTTGCTTCATTGCAGCATGATAGCTTTTGATTTTTGGGAGCTTTTTGGTTTGGAGCTTTGGAGTTGTGGATTGAAGATGTAGTCTATTGGATTCTCTCTCTCTCTCTCTATTGGAGACCCTGTCGATGGTTATCAAGCTAGACCGTCACGTTTGCTGTTATCTTTCCACTGCTGTTGCTGTTTGTATTCCTCTATTGTATCTATTTTGGCTCTGATATTGTTAGGCATTTGTTGTATCATTTTGTATCCATAATGTTGTATCAATAAAATTCTTCTTTGTTTCCGCTGTGTTATTTTCACCTAATGTGTTATAAGCTCCGACGAATAAGACTCCAGCGTTTGAAACTACGACATTCGAATACGGGTGATGTATTGGATGCCTATTTTCAAGTGCTGGGATTCGGGTCGTCACATCTGGTATTAGAGCTAAATGTTGAGTAAGAACTTTAGCTTTGGAGTATAACTCATTAGGTGACTCATTAGAGATAGGGTTATAAATGGCCTAGAATGAGTATATTCCCTAAGATATCTTGTCCGTATGCTAGATCAATTCTCTTACAGTTCACTAATAGTAAGAATGAGTGCAAGAAGAGGACGAGGTAGGGGACATGGGAGTACCACTATAAATGGTCGATACCCTGTAACAATGAGGAACAACTTTTCCCATCAACCTGCTTTTGATCATCATCCAATTTCAATCCTTTGATGGCTTCCTAACAGCTCTAGGAAATAGCTTTGGTATGGTGGGAGATCATTACTTTGGCCGAATCAGAGGACGAGTTCACATGGGATTGATTCAAGCAAGTATTTGAGCAGCGTCATATGCCTTCAGCTGGTATTTCCAGGATATATCAAGAAATTACCTTACTTCTTACCTAATTTTCTTATTTATGACAAAATTGATATAGTTCTATTCGACACTAGAGTCACGCATAGTTTTATTTCCCGGAAAACCGTAGAAGAGTTAAATCTTAAACCCGAATTCGTAAACAAACCTATTTGTGTAAAGAAACCGGTAGGTGGCCCTGTGAATATTTTTTTACGTTGTAGAAAAAATTCCTATTTCGCATTCTTATCGTCAGTTTCCTATCGGTCTTTTCGTTCTTGACTTTAATGAATTTGAAATTTACCTGAAAATAAATTAATTAACGAACAAATAAAGTTAAATTAAAATGTATCAATAGAACGATTTCGGTCAAAACCAAGGTTAAGAATTTTGTGATTTTTTGTGAGGATCCAAGTCCGAAGAGGGACACGTTAATGTATACTTTAGGGTATTATGACCTGAGTTTGGAAATCCGTACCTATTGTTTGAAAATTTCCTGACATATTCGTAGAAGTTAATTCTTTACCTCTGCATAGGGAAATCAAATTTAGAATCAACTTGGTTTCCAATGCCGTTCAGTTGTGTATGCAAATCGTAAGATGGCACCAAGGGATGGAGTAGAGCTAGTTGAGCAAACCCAAGATTTACTGGAGAAAGGATTTATACGACCTAGTCATTCCAGTTGGGGTTCAGCTGTAGTATTTGTAGCCAAGTCCGATGGATCTTTGAGATTGCGTAGATTATCGTGATCTTAATAAGTTAACTCTCAAAAATAAAAATTCCTTTGTCTTGAATCGACGACCTGTTTAATCAATTGCTTGGTGCTCGATTCTTTTCCAAGATGGATCTAGCCCAAGCATTCCATCAGCTAAGAATTGCGGAAAATTTTATCCATTTGTCTGTTTTTTGGGGTCCCGATACATTCTACGAATGGTTAGTTTCGGACTAACCAATGCCCCTGCATATTTCGTAGACCCAATAACCCGAGTATTTCATGAAGTATTGAATAAGTTTGTTCTCGTATTTATTGTTGATATTTCAACTTGATCTGGAATGCCATTTCTCTATCTTTTTATGTGTTCATATGTTCTGTGTTTGTCTCCCTGTCTGTCAAATTTTAGGGACGAAATTTCATTAAAGGGGGGATTTGTAACGATCCCGTTTTAAGCCAAAATTTATTAAGTAAATAATATAAAATTATATAAAACATATTAAAAACATATATATAAATATATATGATTTTGTATAATTAGATTTTAAATCATTTTCTTTAAAGTTATAAAACTATAAATATAAGGAAGATTTATTTATTAAAATTGACAAATAAAATTTAAAGTTGAATTCTATATTTAAAAACTCTAAAGATAAATATTTATTTAAAAATATGATAGCTTAAAAAATAGGGTTAATAAAACGTTTCATATACTTTCTTTTGAAATTATACTTAAATAAGCATTTAAGACATATGTTAATATAAATTTGAAAATATAAAACATATCTATATGTAAAACTAATTGAAAAATAATATAATTTTTTTATATTAAAACGTATTTAAAAAACATTAAGACATGAATAAAGACAAGTGTAAAAGATTTTAACATACATTTAAACATGTGTAAGTATTTTAACATGAGGATTAACAAGTGTAAAATATTTTAACAATTGTAAAGATTAATAACGTGAAGAAATACAAGTGCCCTATTTTTAATTTTCTTTTCATTTTAAGTTTAATAAATAAAGAAAACAAGTTATATATACTCATCTATACTCCTCTTCTCATATTTTCTTTCATTCAAAAATTTTAAACATATAAACCTGAAGCAAATCAGATCAAGCAAGCAAATCAAACAATCTTCAACCTAAGCAAATTACAAACCTGGAAACTAAAACTCAAACCAGAGATTAAAAAACAATAACAACTTCAAGCTTAAATTGAAGCTATAGATCAGATTCAACTCAGATGAATCAAGTTTCAGATCATCTTCTATTTCAGATTTTCAAAGTCAAGTCCAGTTTTCAAGTAGCTTCTCTATACAAAAATCAAGTTGCAAATTCAAATCACTTTCCAGTTTTCCAATTTCCATGCTTTATGTTCTCTGTTTATAAAAATCAGGTGAATAAACTTCTGTTTTAAAAGCTTAAATCTGTCTATATCTTCATGCAAGTGATAAGTAATTGATGTAATGATGTTTGCATGTATGAATTTATGTGTTGCATATATATAAACATAGAATAATCTGTGTGCATGCCTGAGATGGGTATACAGGGTTTTGTTTTATTTTCAACAAAAGTCAAATTCTCCTTTTCCAATCACTTTTACGATTTGATCTTTAAATGAAATATGATAATATAAACCGGATTTGATTTTTTAAAATAGATTCAAATAAATATATTCAGTAATTAGTTCAAAAATAGGAAAATACAATGATGATCATATATAAGTCAAAATTTAATTGTTTAATTTCCATGTTTTGCTTATATAATCAAGATCGATTTCGAAAACTATGATTTTTTAAAGGTAAAATCATGATTTTTAAGTTTGAAAATCATGAGCATTTGCGAGTTGAACGAAAATCACGTTTGGAGTGATTTCTGGCGATCGGTGGAAGAATGAGTGTCGTGCTCAAGGCTGGAGGTAGCTTAGGGGACAGGGGTCGTAGGAAAAATTCTTGGAGGATTTATAATCCACCATGGTGGCCGGACGGCGAGAAAATAGGGTTTAAGGACCTGGTTTGGTCGAGGTTGTATTTGAGGGTCGTGCGATGTCGTCGATGCACCGGAGTGGACCGGTGGTGGGAGGATCGAAGCGTCGTGCCGTGACGCAAGTCTGGACGTAATCACGAGGTGTCTGGTGGTCGTAGGAGGTAGTGCGAGGAGGATTTAGTTGATCAATTTTGGGTTCCAGATAGTGTCGAATAGCTCAATTCTGATTTCAGGCGTAGTCGAAGGAGGAGGGTGGTCGTGTTCGCCGACGAGGTCATCGGCGACTTGTGGATGGTGAAGGCAATAGTCGGAGCGTCAGCGTTGGCTTGTGCACGTGAATGTGTGTTAGGTGTATCAGTGGTTTAGTTTAGGTGATGTTGGTTTGAGAAGAAGATGGTGTCTTGGGGTTTTGCTCGGGAAGGATGGGTTATGGCTCGAGTTTTGTATCAGGTCGTACGTGCGAATGTTTAAGTATGCAACAGTTTTTTTTTTAAAAAAAGGGATGGCTTGGGGTTTTGCTCGGGGAAAACATGGATTGACTCGGGTGGAACTCGAGTTGGTCTCGGGTTCATGTTATAAAAGTTTTGAAATTTAAATAAAACTAGTTTTTAAAGTTTAAAATTAAATCAAGTTTTAAACTATATTCTTAAAACCATTTCTTTTAAATAATAAATGTTTGTCTAAACTTTGGGTTAGTTAAAGTTTTAAATAAATTATTTTAAAATGAATTCTTAAGTTTATTTAAATAAATTTAAATGATATAATTAAGTAGTTAATTAAAAAGATGAAATTAACTTAAGATTTTTAAGTTAATTCATATGTTAAAAATAATTTAATTTTCAAGGTTATCTAAATAAGATTTAAATGACGATTAAGTAATTAATTGTGATAAATGGTTTATCTTTTAATTAATTTAGGGTCTTGATTAATTAAAGGATCATTTGTTAATTAATTATAAGGTAATTAATTAATGTACTTAATCAAAGGATAATTAATTAATAAAGGTTAATTAATCAAGTGATTATAGGATAATTACTTAATGAAGGATAATTAAATAATTAAAGGCTAATTATTTAATAATTGAAGTTTAATTAATTGATAAATTAGAGATTAATTAATTTATGATTAAAGGATAAGTGATTAATGATTAAAGGTTAACTAATCAAGTGATTATAGGGTAATTACTTAATGTAAGTAATTAAAGGGTTATTTTGTTAATGTTATTTACGGTTAATTAATTTATGTAATTAATTAAGGGTTTATTTATTAATGTAATTAACTTGAGGTTAATTAATTTATGTGATTAATTAAGGGACAATTAATTTATTGAGGATGATTAATTAAGATAGATAGTCAAGGTTGATTAATTAATTTTCATTAATTAATTAAAATAATAACAAATAACTTGTAATTAATTAATGTTAATTAAGCAGAAGTTAAAAGTAATTAGGAATTGAACAACTAATCTTGCTTATGGATGATTGTATTATATTAAGTGTCTTGAATTGTTTGATATCTCTGATATATAATGTTCTGTGATATGAACTGTTTGGATTGAGCTGTGATAAATGTAAATTATTTATCTGTGATTGATTTGCTGTGTGATTGTGAACTTCTGAATTGAATTAAAATTGTTTACTTAAACAACTTGGCCTTTAAAACGAAATTTGAATTTCGATGCGACCGGGTGTCGGATTCCAAATGGTTATCTGAAAACCACATCAAATCTTAAAGATGGATCTTTTGTTTAAAAGATTAAAAATGAAAATTTGTTGTGACTGTATCCACATGTTTTTAAAATAAGCGCTCATTATTCGGTAAAGCCGAGAGAGGATATTAAGTCATAAAACCCATTCCTAATAATGATACAACGAAATGGGATAGCATTTGAAGACGGTGGTTGAAGACCGGGTATTTTCGAAAATGAAAGGATGACATGTTGATTGTCTCTGCACTGAGTTGCTCCGGTATAGAGATTACCCTAAGTGATGGGGAGTACGGACGTGATTGGGGGATATCCGGATTTGCAAGGACTTCTTTCCTTAATTGGAGGAAGTGCCTTCGATTCCATTCAGACCTAGGACAGACTTGTATGGATGTATGTCTAACGTTACACTTTGAGATGTAAAGCTGGTTTCTATCAAATACATTTCTGTTTGGTGGGGGAAAATTTATTCTCTTAGTTTGACACCCTTCTCTGAGACGTACGAGCTTTATTTTAGTGGCATTGTAAAAACAAAAATCCAAAAACAAAAACAAACTTCATTTTAGTGGCATTGTAAATTCACGTTTAATTTCTGTTTTGCATTCATCTCATCTTGTTTTATTTTCTAAGGGCAATACCCCAATTCACATAAGGTGGGGGATTTCATCACCCTTTCCTTAGCCCACAAATGCATTTCATCGTAAAATATGACTAGTAATAAAGGTTAGACATTCGACTTATGGGTGTCGCGAGCTCACCTAGGGCTTAATTGTATCTTCACAGTTGTTTTGTTTGAACAATTTTATTTCTTGGTGTCTAGGCTACGACAAAGTAATAATCAATAATAAAATTACGGTGATTCGTAAATATTATACTAGTTGTTCCTCTGAAGGTACTTAAACCATCGGTTGCATTGCTATAGTGATTCATAGTGCACCGCTAACCCCTGCCCGTTACATGGCTGAGAAATATTTTTGTTGATTTAAGACAAAGTGTGATTATACAATTTTGGGTTAGGAGCTACTAAGGACAGAAAATGATAATTAAGTCCTTTTCATTCATTTAGTTGCATTAGTTCATTCATATTTTTAAATAATACAAAAAATAAAAAAAAAATTGTAAATTTTGCTTTTCTTAGTTTTTAACCAAAAAAAAAATCCTTTCTTCCTTTCCTTTGAAAATTTTCAATCAAATATATATGTATAATCTTTTCAAAAAGATTTTTTTTTAAAATTCAAAAACAATAATAAAAACCAAATTTCCATGTTCTAAAAAAACAAAAAGCCATTTTGGTAAATATTTGAAAATTCTAAAAAACAATGCAAAAACAAAAAAAAATATAAAAATTTGAAAAGCCAAAAAAAATCAAACTTTTCTTTTGAAAATAAATTTCGCTTGATAAATACTGTTCTTCCTAAAAAAACAAAAACAAAAACAATTTTTCACTTTGTTTTTCAAATCTTCTTTCATATACTAAACTCGATTCTAACTTCTTTCTCTTCTCAACTTCCACTTGTGCATGAGTACTTGGACTCATGACATAACAAAAAATCATTGGACTCGCGACTCAACAACTAATCGTTTAACTCGAACAGACAATCCTCCCAAAATGACGAACGAGGACGCCTTTCAAACTCTTATAGATAGAATCTTTCCCAATAGAGTTTCTATTCCATCTTGCATCACGTTACCCGCCCCTACGAGTAGCCACTTCGAAATTCACTCGAACCATATTGTCACATTTCCAAAATTTGGCGATTTCTAGTGCGACGATCCCTACATTTTCTTGACTAAATTCGAACAAGTTTGCACAACCATAAAACTCCAACAACTTTCTGATGACGGAATCGAACTTTGATTAATCCATTCGCTCTTACGGATTACGCTGAAAAATGATTGTACAACTTACCATCAATTCGATTAAAACATGGGAAGAATTCATAAAAGCTTTCTTTAAAAAGTTCTATCCCTTGGAAAAACTTAGTAGAATCTGAAATGAAATTGTAAATTTTCATGAATTCAAGGGAGAACCATTCAGAAAATATTTTGAAAGATTCAAAGAGCTTTTGATAAAATGTCCACACCATAACTTTGAAAAATGGATGATTTGCCAAATCTTATATGATGGACTCGAAAATAGCTCATGAACCATGCTCGAATCAATGTGCCAAAGCAACTTTCTTGCCCAACATCACGACGATGCTTGGCAATTTCTTGAAAAACTCGCTGAAAAGTCGTCCTAATGGGAACGTTCGAACGAAAAATCAATTTATTCACGATCGAATGCACACTCGATAGGATCTTCTTTTGCTTTGGAAGCTAAGATTGACGTAATGATTAAAAAATTCGATAACATTTTCTCATCGAATCAAATGAACCAAACTTCCCAAACGATGTGTTATAAATGCAACATCCTACTCATATAGTTGATCGGTGTCCCAATTCTGTTGAACAAATCAATGCTTTCAATAAAGCCAAAAGCGATCCATTTTCTCAAACGTATAAACCTGGTTGGAGAAATCATCTGAGTTTTGCATGGAACCAAAACAATCCCAACAGGAATACGATTTGTCCCAATTTTCAAGCATTCTCGAATAGTGCTTCGAATCCTCCCTTTCAGCCTAACTATTTTCAACCAAACTTTGCGGGTCCATCTCATAATCAACCACAATAATTAAATTTTCAACCAAATTCTGCTCATCCTCCCCAAGATGATAAACGTTTAAGTTCGCTTGAGAAAACTCTTGAAACATTGGCTAGGGCTACTACTCAAAGCCTTCAATCAAACAGCAATTTGCAAAATTTATTGACCTCATATATGCAAAACACAAACCAATCGATTGCAAAACTTGAAATGCAAATTAGTCAATTAGCCATATCTGTAAGTGAACGCGAACGAAGAACATTCCCAAGCTAGCCCCTTCCAAATCACAGAAATCGAAACGCAAATTCAAATCAAGCCCATGTTGTTCAAGATAGCAATGTCACCCATTGAATGCTATCACAACTTTACGTTCCAGAAAACGAATCGATAATCAAGTCGTTAGCCCAAACGATATATCGAAAACCTCTCCGGACACTTCTAAAAAAATAAACGACTTAGAACAGAACGTGGAGCCAAATGTTGAATCGAATGTCAATCAAAATTATTCTTCTTCTACTCGAGTAGACCCGCCTACCGAGTATCGTGTTCCATTTCTACACCGTCTTCGACCCAAGAAACACTTGGACCAAATGAAAAAGATGTTGGAAATTTTTAAATAAGTGAAAGTGAACATCCCGTTTCTTGATATCGTTCAGCAAGTCCCTACTTACGCGAAATTTATTAAGGACTTGTGTATTCAAAAGTGACACACTCAAGTGCCCAAAAAAGTCTTCTTAGTCGCCGGTTTGAGTGCAGTCCTGTCCCATTTCATGCCCGTAAAATACAAAAGTCCTGGCCACCCTACGATTTCATGTATAATTGGAGACAAAACGATTAACAAATGTTTGATAGACATAGGCACGAGTGCCAATGTGACGCCCCACCTCTATACCCACGCTAGCCAAGAACACTCCGGAGTAGTGCTGTCAACTAGCACGGAGAATAAGGCTGTTGAGGAGCGACCATCCATGTAATTGCTTACCATACGGTGGCTATAAATAATCTTCGGAAACAAACATAGAAATAATCATATCACAAATCAGTCACAGATATCCATATCACAAAGGCGGAAGAAGATATGAATATATAAATAACACATGAAAGTGTACATCAGAGTAGTGGTCAGTAAGATCCACGATAATACAAAAGAATAGCAACACGTGCTATACAAAAGAATACAACTATGAGTCTATATCTCAAGTGTATACAACAAAAACTGCTAATCTAAACAGTTAGCCAAAAGTCAGAGTGATGAATCCCTGGGAAGAAGTCAATCAGAAGCACCTGTAACATCTCGGTCTGACCCGAGTATTATTTAAGAAAATAATAAACGGGTCAGTCTAGCTATAAATATCAGATGACATGATATAACATAAAAGATATGGCATAAACATAAACATCCATAACGACATACCACTATAAGTATGTAAATAATGATCAACAGAAGATCAATCAATAAGAGATAATCAATATCACAAGAATCTTCTCAAAGATTCGGAAAGGGCATCATACCCCAAACTTGTACTCATAACAAGTCAATGACATAAATTCTAGAAATCAATGCAAGAAGTCCAGAAATCATAGAAAAGAGAAAGAGGCCTATCACATGACGGTCCGAAGACCAAGGGGAGCTACCCCACATGTGCGAATGGAATCACACAGATTAAGGTCCAGACTAACCAAAAAGCAAAAAGGTATGTGTGAGTGGAATCACACAAGTGGTGTCTAGTCTAACCTCGCAACAAGAGACATCGCACAATTGCTAGTCTAAATCATCAGAATGATCGTCATGATCAACGAGAAGTGTCAATTACACTAAGCTAGTAAATATAGAAGTTTAGCTTCATGTCCCATAACCACTTGCTTAACTTAAATATTTACGAACAAACTGTAAATCTTCACTAATAAAATTGTCAGAAGAGGTTCAATCGAATAAGTCCAAGAATTAACCGACGAAGTGAACGCAAGCGTTTCATACCACTTGTTTTACTAAGTCGTTTAATTAGATTTCTCATCCGAGTGAGGTAAAGGTTTGTATATACTAATAGATTGGAAAACAGTTTAAGAAAAGAGCTTTGTTATTAAAAATAGAGTTGAAATTGTTTGTTAAAAGAGTTTTGATATTTACTACTAGTATTGAAACCTTTATATTATAAAGTGACAAAACACAGAAGCAATTGTAGAAACAATCAGTCACAAAAATCGCATACGGAGATGTGAATAAAATCCAAGGAAATCAGCTCAATGTTTTTCAGATAAGATCCCCTACGGAGGGTGGGTCCAGGGGGGGTGGCAACCCCCCAAGGTGGGGGTGCGGGGGCAACGCCACCGCTTACGGGGTTCGACCTGCCCGGTCAGGTCGCGGGGGTCCAGGGGGCAGCGCCCCGTCCAAAACGGTACGACTTAGTGAAGACAAAATGAGGTCTAACGACCTAAGAGGGATAGGGTCGAGCGACCTAATGGTTGCGACCTAGGGTTCTAAGGGGCACGACCTAGTGGTCCAGCGACCTAAAGGGTAAAGGTCATGTGACCTAAAATGGGTTCGCGACCTAACACTCAAACGACCTAAAGAAATTAAGGAGCCGAGCGACCTATAAGAAGCAGCGACCTAAGTAGAAACGAGGCCCAACGACCTAGGGGTTAGGTCATGCGAGTTAAGAAGGTCAGCGACCTAACAAAGACACGCGACCTAAGAAAGAAACGCGACCTAAAGGCACGCGACCTAGCGACTTAAGAGGAGAGCGACCTAAGTGTTACGACCGAAGAGTCAAACGACCTAGCGTGGAAGCGGCCTAAAAGCCAAACGACCTAACGACCTAAGGTCATACGACCTAGCGACCTAAAGCCATACGACCTAACGACCTAAGGTCATACGACCTAGCGACCTAAAGCCATACGACCTAGCGACCTAAAGCCATACGACCTAACGACCTAAAGCCATACGACCTAGCGCTGCAGGGGGAATTTAAGGCCAGAAACGACCTACGACCTAAGGGTTAGGTCGCGAGCGACCTAACTTCGAACACACGAAAATAGCCAGAACGACCTAAGTGCAGAAAATTCACCAAAACGCTAAAAATTGGAGTTTTTCGCCAATCCAATCCAAACCAAATGCAAATGTGCATGCAAAAGGGATAGGGAATCATTCCCAACAGTCCAATATAGTTATAGACTAGATTTGTGAGATAAAAATCTCACCTTTGCACCAAATATCAATGAAAATGAAGTTTTAAGCAAGCAAGAATCAATCCTTCTTCTATCTAAGCACAAGAAGCTTGAATCCAATGTCTTCTTCTTGAATTTGGAGTAGAAAGATGAATTGCAATTGAATTTGAGTTTTGGAATTTTAATTTCCCATTCCCTCCACCATTAATGCCAAAGCTTGATTAGTTAGGAAACTTATGAAGAGTGAGGAGAAGAGGGTTGGAACTTGGGCTTAATAGGCTAAACTAACCCATAGTCCAAAGCGGGAAAAGTTAGTGAAATTTCACTAACTCCAAACCTATCGATGTTTATACTTAAAAAAGTTGTAAACAACATTTCGAACTCAATGGAAGTGGTCTCGAGTCCTAATTTGACCGTTTGCAAAAAGTAGCTTTTCGGACCAAAATCCGATTAACGAGTTAATATTTAAATAAAATATTTAAATACAAACTCGATAAATATGCGGGTTGTTACAGCCAACTTGATTCCATACTCCTTGTACGAACAATTAGTCTTAGGTGAGCTCAAACCCACAAAATTCACGCTTTAATTCGCCGATCGTTCCATTAAGAAGCCCATGGGAGTAATCGAAGATGTGCTCATTCGAGTAGGGTAATTCATATTCCCCATTGATTTTATCGTTCTCGAAACATAACCCCTGACAAATCCCACGAGTCAAGTTCCATTATTTTTAGGCCGACCATTCTTAGCCACCTCAAATGCCTTAATCAATTATTGTAATGTTTTGAGGAAAATCTCATTTGGAAACATGACTTTGGATCTTAACATTTTCAATCTTCAAAGCCAATCGAACGAACCTCGTGACCAAATGTTGAAAGTTAGTGCTATTCATGAAAACTTTGAAAACGAGATGCTTGACCTTAATGACGAATGCGAAGCTGAGTATGAAAAATTATTTCATGAAATCCCAGCGTAATTGAATGCACTCTTCACTTTGAATCGCTTCCAGTTGAGTTCGAATCTCAACCCAATTCTTTGATCGAGAAACTTCCAAAGTTGGATCTCAAACCACTTCCCGATCATCTTAAGTGCGCATACTTAAGTGAAAACGAAACTTGTCCTTTCATCATTTTTAACAATCTTTCTCTTGACGAGAAGCTTCTCTTCTCTCCATTCTTTTAAAAAATAAGGAAGCGATGGGATGGTCGATCTCCGTTATAAAGGGAATTAGTCCCGCTCGTATTCAACATCACATTCATTTAATCGATGATGCCAAGCCTATTCGTGACATGCAACGAAGGCTTAATCCAAAAATGAAAGATGAGGTGCGTGACGAAATTCTTAAACTTCTCGACAATGGAATCATTTACCCAATCTCTGATAGTTCATGGGTTAGCTCAATTCACGTTGTACCGAAAAAGAATCAGCTAACCGTTGTCAAGAACGATTCAAACAAACTTATTCCAACTCATACTCCAACAGGTTGGCGTGTTTGCATTGACTATCGAAAACTAAATGTCGCAACACGAAAAGATCACTTCCCTCTTCCTTTCATTGACCAAATGCTTGAACGTTTAGCCGGCCATGAATTTTACTACTTCCTTGATGGTTATTCCCGTATAACCAAATTCCAACCGCTCCCGAAGATCAAGAGAAAACAACTTTCACGTATCCATTCAGTACCTTTGCTTATCGACGTATGCCATTCGGACTTTGTAACGCTCCTGCGACTTTCCAACGATGCATGATTGGCATCTTTTCTGACATTATTGAACGCTTTGTAGAAGTTTTTATGGACGATTTCTCTATCTTTGGCGATTCTTTTTTTGTTTACATCATCTCGTATTGGTTTTAAATCGATGTAAAGAAAAACTTTTGATTTTGAATTGGGAAAAATGCCACTTTATAGTCAAACGAGGCATAGTCCTTGGACATATCATCTCAGACAAACGCATTGAGGTAGATAAAGAAAAAATCAATGTCATTGCAAACCTACCGATTCCCAAATCTGTTAAGGACATTCGATCATTTCTAAGACACGCAGGCTTTTACCGACGCTTTGTGAAAGACTTTAGCAAAATCGCTCGTCCTTTGACAACTCTTCTCAGAAAAGACGTTCCATTTGATTTCAACTCTGATTGTATCTCTTCTTTCGAACGTCTAAAAAATGAACTCATTTCTGCTCCAATCATTTTCGCACCTAATTGGGATCTTCCTTTCGAAATAATGTGTAATACTTCTAACTTTGCAGTTGGTGCTGTCTTAGGACAACGCATGAACAAAATCCTTCATGTCATTTACTACCGAGTATGACTTTGAACGACGCTCAACTCAACCACAGAACAACCGAAAAGGAGCATCTAGCTATCCTTTTGCGCTCGAAAAGTTTCGACCTTACTTGATAGGTTCACACATTACCGTGTACACAGACCACTCTAGGTTTCGATATCTGTTTGCTAAAAAGGATGCTAAATCCCATTTGATTTGTTGGATCCTTTTACTTCAAAAATTTGACCTTACAATCAAAGACAAAAAAAGATTCGATACTGTCATAGCCGATCACTTGTCTCGTATTCCGAACGCACCATCTTCTTTGCCAATCAATGAAAACTTCTTCGATGAACAACTTCTTTCAATTTCTATTGATCCATGTTACGCTGATATAGTGAACTACTTAGTCACTAAAGAAACTCCTTCATCTCGGTCCAAACAGGTAAAATACAAATTCATGTCCCAACTGAAATATTTCTATTGGGATGGTCCATACTTGTTCAAAGATAGTCCCGACCAAATCATCCGACGTTGCATTCCGGATAATGAGATCAAGAGTGTTCTTTCATTTTGCCACAATCAAGCGTGCGGTGGACATTTTGGTCCTCGAAAAACTGCGAAAAAGGTGCTTCAGTGTGGTTTCCATTAGTCTTCTCTTTTCAAAGGCTCGTTTGAATTTCGTAAAACTTGCGATTGATGTCAAATGCTTGGAAAAATTTCTCTACGAAATATGATGCCTCTAAACCCCATTCTTACGATCGATATCTTTGATGTTTGAGTTATCGACTTTATGGGACATTTTCCCAATTCTTTTGGAAACTTGTATATCCTTCTCACTATCGATTACGTCTCAAAATGGGTCGAAGCCGTTCCTTGCAAAACCAACGACCATAGAATTGTCGTGAAATTTTTCAAAGAAAACATCTTTTCGAGGTTCGGCACACCTCGCACAATAATCAGTGACAACAGAACCCATTTTTGTAACCGTTCTTTTGAAACTTTAATGAAAAAATACCCGATAACCCACAAGTTATCCACTCCATATCATCCTAAGACTTGTGGCTAAGTTGAAGTTTCAAATCGACAAATAAAACAAATCTTGGAGAAAGCTGTCAATAATAATCGAAAAGATTAGTCTCAGAAATTGACCGACGCGCTTTGGGCTTACCGTACCGCTTTTAAAACTAACCTAGGGATGTCGCCGTTCCGTTTAGTTTACGGTAAATCTTGCCATTTACTCGTTGAAATCGAACACAAAGCATCGTGGGCAATAAAGAACTTAAACTTTGATCTTCAGAAAGCTGGCGAAAACCGAAAACTACAACTCAATGAACTGGAAGAACTTTGGAACGTGTATGAAAACGAAAATTTTTACAAAGAAAGAACAAAAGTTTTTCACGACGAGTTAATCCTAAGGAATCCGTTTTTGCCTAATCAGAAACATCTTTTTATGACACAAGACTTCATTTATTTCTTGGGAAACTTAAATCGAGATGGACGGGACCATTTGTGGTACATACTGTTTTTTCACATGGTGCCGTAGAAATAGATAACTCTGGAGATGGATCGTTTTGAAGTCAACGGTCATCGTTTGATACCTTTCTTAGAATTGTCCAGTAACCAAGAGGAGGGGTTCATGATTCTTCATGAGCCAAACTACGTCTAGTAAGAATGTTAACCCTCTTTTGTAAATATGTACATATTTTTCCCCTTTACACTCATTATATCGTACATTGACCGTGGGGGCACAGTCAAAATTAAGTGTGGGGGGAGTCTCATTTTCATTTTCGTTTTAGTTTCGTGGCATTTTTGAATTTTCATTTTCTTTTAACTTAAATAAAATCTCAAATTTTCTAAATATCAAAAAACATTTTCTTTTTAGCATTTTGATTTATTTTTGATGAAACTATGGGATAAGTATAAGTTTTGGTTAATAAATTAAAATGTTTAAAAATTTAATCTCAACAAAAATAAAAATGAGGTTTGATTACAAATAACAATGGTTGGCTAGTATATAGAAAGGTTCATTTGTGTTAATTATGAAGTATATTCTAGTTGAAAATCTTTGTTTAAAAAAAGTGGTAAATTTAAAGTAAATGAGATAATATTTTTATCTTCTACGTAAATGGTGCTAAGATGATTTTGCATAACTCTCTCTTTCTAAAAAAATACAGATTTTTTTTTATAGATTTGTATATTTTTTTAACACCTAGAGTCATGTATTCACACTCGTGTGTTCACTCGCCATGCTCTGTACCCTTCGCCCGAAAGGCAGTGCACGATCGTTTTATCTGGCCTCAGTTTATCCAAGTTAGGCGTATGTATATAAAATTCTTTTTAATAATGCCTACGGTCGATAAGTGTTCACACTTGTGTGTTCACTTACCGTGCTCTGTATTTCCCTTACATCAGTCTGCAAGGCAGTGCACGGGTAATATATCTAGCCTCAGTTTACCCGAGTTAGGCATATGTAAATATTATTAATATCAATAAAATTTTCAAATAAGAGAGAGTAAGCAATTGAAATCTAAGAATTATTTTTACTTGTTTGATTTAACTTGTTATTGAAAAGAAATGAGAATATCACTTTGACAAACATTGATAATCAAATAAGGATCCATTTCATAATTACATTCTGTTATTAACCGAAACAACTAGCCAAACTATAGTCTATATGTTATGACAACTAAATTTTTGTTCGAAATTTTGATGAGTAAATGACTTAAATTTTCAAGATAATGATCAAAGCTTATATTTAACTTATTCGTGTCTGTTTAAAAGTAAATCTTTCATTTGTAAATACTTTCAAAAACTTGCATTCATCCCATTGTAAATAAATCTTGCACTTTGTAAATATTTTCACTTTGCATGGATTTTGTGGGTAGTATCCGTTGAAAACCCTCGCGAGACAACACTCGTCCTACCGAGGACACCTAGAAGTTTAACGACTTGTTGCATACGCTCAGTGCATTTGTGCTCCCTACGAAAACGGTTTTATTTTAGTTTTCCTTTATTCGAGAACGAATAAAAAGATAAGTGTGGGGGTATTTGATGTGCACGTAAATGTGCATATATTTACATCCACATTTTATCTATTTATATTTAAATAAATATCATATTTGGGCATTATAACATGTTTAAAACCAAAATTCAATTATTCTCAAATCGTCGCATATTCATCTTCATTCAGGGGTAAAATGGTCATTTTTTGTATCATAAGTTGTTTATTTGTTGTATTATAGTTTGATGGTATATTTGTTGTATTTTAAGTGCTTCATTTTCATGAGAAATGATAAGTGGTTTATTTGTTGTATTATAGTTTGATTGTTTTGAGTTATGTTGATAAATAACATAAACAAACCATACTTATGATATATACTGTGATATCCCGGAATTTTTGGCAATATCAATTTAATAATCTGTATTTAAAATTAAATTGATTTAGTAATTTTTGCAAATAAATTTGAATTGATTTAATAATCTTCCTTTATTAAATGTTTAATTAGTGAATTTATCTTTTAATAAGCTAATAAATTGTTTTCTATTTATAATATATATAGAATATGTATATACTGCAAATAGATAAGCCTTGTTTAAATTTAATAAATAAATAAATCTTATTTTCTAATTCTACTATTTTTTGTAAATTGGAAATTTGTTTGTATTTAATATAAACTTTTCAAAAGCTATTTAATAATGAGCTATATGGTTTTATAATACATAAATAAATGTTTAATTATTCAAAAAAAAGATTTTAGCTTAAAGCTTAAATAAGATTAATAATAAGATTTGTTTTATTTCTTTTTAAAATATTGTTTAAGAAATATGATTGTAATTAAATGTGAAAGTTTAAAATATTATTTTCAAATAATTGATATGTGTATTGTTTTTATTTATAATTATACTTGGTTTTATTCTTTAAAAATTATACATATAACTAAGTATTTGTAAATTTATTAATTAAGCATAATATTATCTTAAACTTTAATTAAAAATACTATTTAATTGAAAGAAAATGTGTTGCTTTCTTAGAACCTAATATAACATGTGTTAAGTGATTAAAAAGGAAGTTAGCAAGTGTTAACACTTAAGACAAGTGTCAAATTGTTTATTTTTATTTTTCTTTGATTTTTAATTTATCATAAATTTAGTTATATAAACTTGCCTTTTTTTTCGTTCCTTTCTTTTTCTCATTTCCATTTCTAAACTAAGAAATTTTCAGCTAAAAACTTAATACTCTAAAAACAATCTTCTTTTTATTTCTTCCAAAATCAGTAAACAAACTCCTCATGTCTAAACACAAATCAATTCCCTGTTCAAATACATTCTTCAAAACCTGTAAAACATTTTTCAACATACAAAACCATTTTTCTTCTCCAAAAAATCTGTAATCAATCCCTGTAACATTTTCTGCATGCAAATAAAAACAAAACCTGTTCACCATTCAACCTGTTCTTTTTAGAAAGCAAGCAAACCTGCATTCCCCTCTTCAAAATTTGGAAATTGGCCACTGCATTCTTCAATCTGTAGCAGCATGCATGTAAGGTTGTAAATCAAGGGGCAAGGGCATTTTAAAGCAAGTTTTCAAAAGATTCAAGAGCTTTTCAAACCGGAAGCTCTGCTCTGCATTTTTAAAACAGTGAGTAACTTTTTATTTAAAAGTTTAAGTATTATAAACCCGATGCATGTTCAAATCTATAAATTTGAATGATTGTGTGTAAATTTTAAGTGCATTTCTGTGAATATATTAATGTGTGCTGTGTATAGATATATGATGCTGTGTATATGCTTCTGACAGTACTTAGTTTTAGAAGTATGGATTTTGATAAAAATCCATTTCCTCTTAAACCAAACTCTGTTAAGATTTAAAATTCAAATAAAACCTGATTGTTAGATCATAGAGTAAGTTTTAAAATTTATATAAGTTAAATAAATGTTTGTATTGCTTGGAAATAAAAAAAATAACAGAGCAAAATTAGTATAAGTGGAGAATTCAAATGTTATGATTCTATGTTTCAGGATTACAAATCAAATCATCTTACCAAATCATGATTTTTAAAAGAAAAATCTTAATTTCTAGTGTTAGATTTTGGGAGCAGTTCTAGTTTTATTGTATTTTGCGTTTTGGGTTCTAAGTGATGATCTATGGGTTCAGATGGATCGTATTTCCTCCTGGAGGTGGAGGAGTTATCAGGGATGAGGGGAAAATTACCTGAATGATGATCAGAAGGTTGTGGCGATAATGGTTGTGTTTTGCAGTCTAGAACCCTAGTTTTGTTGGGTTAAAGTTTTTGCTTTGGTTCAATTTCCTCAGTTGATCGAGTTGCTTGGGGTCTTGGGTATTGGAAGATGGTGGGTTGATGAGGTCTTAGCCGGAGCTCCAGAGGCAACGGTGATCAGAGATGTTTGGGCGAGGCATTGACAGGTTGGGATTGAAGTGGGTACTGTTGTTCCAGGTTTGGGGCTTCAATCTTGATTTTGATTTCGAGGGCGAAAAAGGGTACTGGTGATGGATATGGGAAAGATTGGTGATGGATGACTTGTTCCGGTCATCAGGGTTGGTCGGAGATAGGTGGATGGCCGGTGCATGTGCACTGTGCATCATTTTCTGGTGAGGTTGTTTGTTTTGATTTGTAGGGTTTTGTTTACTCGGGCTTGTCTCGAGTTAGTTGAGGGTGTAGCTCGAAGAAGGGTAGGATCTGACTCGAAGTCTTTTTAGAGTAGGCTCGTGTAAATGTTTTGTATCATGTTTTTAAAACTAAAACAGAAATCTATTCTGTTTTGATGTATAAAAGCAAAGTTTAAATATAAACTGGAATTTAAACTAAGATTTAAAACCTGAATTGAATCTGAATTCAAATAGTTTGAATCTTGTTTTTTGAAATGATTTAAATTTTAAAAATTTAATTTGGATTTAAAACAACTTTTAAGAGTAAAAGTATTTTGGTTTTGAATTTAAACTATAAGTTTTAAATTGTAAAATAGAAATTTAAAATAAGTTTGAATTCTAGTTTTAAAATCTGGAAATTTGGTTGAGTTTCAGTTTTTAAAATAAAGTAAAGTTTTAAATTTAAATTGTTTAACTATTTTAAAATTGGTTGAATAGTTAGAATTTTAAATGGTTAAATGATTTGAATTTAAGATGAAATTTAAAATGTAAGTAAGTTTTGAATAAGTAATCTGGAATCAAACTAAATTTGTATTCTAGTTTGAAATAAATATAAATTTTTTTAAATATAAAATGACTTAAACAATCTTGTTTGTTTAAGTGTATTTTTAAATTAATTTTGAATTTAAAATGAATTATATTTTAAATTTCCTTTAAACTTCTTTATAAAATGAATATATCTTTAACATATGAGATAAAATGGTTTTGAATTGTTTTTAAACTTTGTTTAGATAAATTTATATTCATTTCAGAATCTAAAATTTAAAATGAAGTTTAAAATGGAATTTAAGTAAATTTAAAAACAAATTGTTTTTGAATGCTTGATTAAGTAAAAAATGTTTATCTTAAAGATAAATAGAATTTTAATGGTTTGGATTCATTAAATTATTAAGTTGGATAATTAATTATTTAATTAATTAATAATATGGATGATTAATTAAATAACTAAGAGTTTTTAAATTTATTAATTAAGACTTATGATTAATTAATTAAGGTTAATTAATTTGTAATTAAGGATCATTAGTTAGATTTTAGTTAATGATTAAAGATTTATTAATCAAGTAATTAAGGATTAATTAAGTTACAGTTAACACTTAATTAATTAAATAATTAGAGATTAATTAATTTGTAATTAAATATTAGTTAACTTGTAATTAATGATGGTTAATCTAGGTTAATTTCTTAAGGGAAGAAATTAAAGAATAGTTAATGAATGTCATTAGCTTAGATTATTTAACAATTAATTAATGTGATTAATTTTTAATAATTAATTAGATTAATTAATAATAATCATTTGTGTAATTGTTTATGTGTAATTATTTAATGAATTATTTAATGAATTAATTAATGAATTAATTACTTAATGTAATTAATTGAGTTTAATATGAGTAGTTTAGATTAATTAATTAAGTGTAATTAATTTAAACACTTGATGATTTAAAAATAATTACTTTATGTAATTAATGAAATTGTAATTACTTAAGGAAGTAATTAATTGATAATTACTGGATGTAATTAAAGATGTTTTATTTATGGAAGTGTTTTGGATTAAATTACTTTGTAATTAATCAAAGGATTAATTGAGATAATTAATTAAGGGTAATTAATTTATGGAATGAAGTAATTAAGGGTAGTTAATTACTGGATGTTATTAATCAAGGGTGATTAATATATGTGGTTTAATTGAAGATTACTTACTTAATGTAATTAATTTAAGTTGTGTAATTAATTTAAAAATGTAATTAGAAATCATTAATTAATAAAATTAATGATGTAATTTAGAATTGATTAATTAATTAAATGAAGTAATTAATTAATATAGGATTAATGTAATTAATTTTAGTTAATTAATTAGTTATGTAATTAAAAGTTAATTATTGTAAGGGTTAAGTATAATTAACTTGTGTAATTAATTTAAAAACTAATTACTTATTTTGTAATTAGAAAATTGTTAATCAGGAATGATTAATTGAAATGAACAATAAGATGGTGATTTATTTAATTGATTTGTAATCAATTAATGGTTAAGTTAAGCAGGATTATAATGATGAAGTAATTAATTTAATTCATTTTAAATTAATTAGAGGTAAAGTAATTAATTTAATTCACTTTAAATTAGTTATAGATGGTGTGATCATTAAATCATTGCTTATGTATGAATGGTTGATATTGGTTGCCTTGAATGGTTTGTAATCTCAGCTATGAGATGAGTAATGTTATGTGATATGGATGCATTGGTTGCATTGTGATGATAATATGGATTATCTGTTATAATGATGATATGGATTATCTGTTGGTGATGATAATGTTGATTATCTATTGTGATGTGAATTATCTATCTGTGTGTATATAGATAATGAATTGAAATTGTTATAAACTCTAAAACAACTTGGCCTTAAAAGATATGTTTTGGATTCGGTGAGACCGCGATCGGGTTTTCATATTTGGATATCTGGAAACCATATTGATCCAAATTAGCGATAGGTCGTGAATCTAAAGTGAAGATGAAGATTCAGAGTGCATGGGTTATCGTCGTTAACTCTGAGGGTGATTCCAAAATGAGTGTAACGAGATAATGCCTTCGGTTTCGTTCGAACCCGGAACGAACTTGTATGGATTGAATGCTTTAAGAACATTGTCAGCTGGACGATGAACATTCTAAGTGATGTGTTCTATAAAGGTAATCATAGCCTCAAGCCTCATCAACCAGAAATGGCTAAAACAGGGGAGGTGCAGCAAGGCTAAATGGGTCATGGCCAAGTAGGACGAGATTTACACCTATCTAGATGTCCCTTTTATTTCAGCTGTGTGGTGCGGTTGCTGATCACAACTGCGGGGTGGTCTTGTTCGGAACTGTTCGGTAAGGAATGGTTCCGGCTTTGTGTTGCAGGGGATTGGGAGTGATCCTCGGTACGGTGATCTAGGCCACGTACTGTGACGGCGGTACCCCGGTAGCCCTGCCATTGTATGGAATCCAATCCAATAAGTGTCGTACGTATTTGTTGTGCCCAAATATGTTGGAACGTGAGATGTAAGCATTCCAGCTATTTCTGTATTTTACTTGAAAACCCTAGACACTATTATAATGTCATCAGATTTCCTATTAAATGTTTTGGTTAGCGTAAGGTGGAAAACTTTTCCATGTTTATGTGTGGGAAGTCTTACGTGATACCTTTCTTTTCAAAGGTTTTTCAAAAGTTAAGCAACTTTAACCTGGTACTCACACCAGACCCATGTCTGACCCGGAGTTTATTTCTGTTTTTCTTAAACTCTTGGGTACTCAAATTTTTACGAGTAGTTAAGGGATTCATGTTAGTTATGACGAATTGTGGAGGAGCAATGGAGCAGGAGGCTTCTATGTTATATATACATACATACATACATACACACACACACACACACACACACATATATATATATATATACAGTGTTCCGCTGTGTTGGTACCTCTGAGTGGTCTATCTGTCTTGTGTTTTGAGTTGTAATAACTAGACAAGTGTTTATAACTGTCTAATATGTGATGTATTGTCTGTGTAACTCTGATAGTTGTTGTATACTATGTAATACTTATGTTATTAATATAATTTACTCGTTGCTCTATTGAGATTCTGTTGTGGTTTCTTCTTTCTCTTCTTTCTTTTCTCTTTTCTATCCCTTTCTTTCTTCAAGATGATGCGATTTTCTGTGGTGAGAAAGTCGGGTCATCACATTTGGTATTAGAGCGCTAGGTTGAGCGATTATCTAGGCTCTGGAGTGGTGTCTTTCTTGAGAGAGCATATTTGTAATTTTAATATAAATATATAATTATTTCTACCTATTTGTTGGGTTACCCGTATAGGTTTTTCCAATATAAGTTATAAAGGTAGATAAGGTAGTGGTGTGTGTAACACGTCTACTACATTGGTTGGAGTTTGAATTGAGGTTGGAAGTGGATCCGTCGAGACTGTAGACCTGATACTGTCTCGAGTGAGCTTTGCAGCTTGGTGTAAGGATTTCATCGATCTCTGAAGGAAACTTTTAAAGGTTCGGAGTTCATCTTTGAAGTTGGATGAGTAAAGTTTGGATCTGTCGGTTGGGCAGAAGCAAGTGAGTGATGGTATCTTGATACCTCAGGAAGTAGCAACTGCGTGATGAGATGCACTGACTATGGATATTTCCGAAGATGTTTCTTTGGAACAAGTTTAAGAAAGTGTGTCTGTTTTGGTGATGTGGCTGGGTTCAGCAGGGTGTTTCTGTTTGCTTTGGGGTACGAGTTTCTCGAAGAGCTTTGGATTAGGAAGTCTTTGGCATTGGTGTTAGCAGTGCAGCTCGGAGTGTTCTGTGTTGGCAGGAAGTCTTCTAGCTGAGTAGTTTTTCTGAAGGTGGAGTTCAGAAGAAGCAGAGTGGATTCATCTCTTCGGTGAATTGGCTGGGCCAGCGTAAGCTGTTCTGATTGGTAAAAAGAGAGCAGTTTTTTTGGATATTGGGCTAGGTTGATCATAAAAGTGACTTGCGATAGTTGAGTTTTCTCTTGGGATTATTGGAGATTTTCCAGATGTCTTCAGGAGTGTAACGACTCGTGTAAATTCAATGTTTAAAATGTATTAAATTAATAAGATTTTTATTTAAATTTAGAAAGGAATAAAAATATTATTTATTTATATGAAAGAGAATGTTGAAATTTGATGTATCAAGGGTAATTAAAAATTTACAAAATAAATTATATATTGCAATTAATAGTAATAGTGGAAATTGTGCATTTGATATAAAGTTGAATAAGTAAATTAAGGCAAGTATTGCATTTATCAATGGAATAAAATATTGATTTATGGAAATTGAATGTAAACGAAGGTAATAAAGTAATGCAGGACAATAAATAACGTAATTAGTACAGTCCCTTTTATTTGTAAACTATTGTAAGGTGTTAATTAATTGAAATATGAAAATTTGGAAATAGATTCAAAATTTATGTTAGATAAATGAATTGCAATAATTAAAGTTAGTAATTAATGGGTTAAAGGGAATACCAATTTATCCATAAAGTGAGTATAAGTGAATGTAACAAAATAAATAGGAAACGCTAATTATTCATAAGTGATGGTTGATGAAAAAGGAATAATTAATTGAATTTAGAATCTTAATTTATATGTGTGCATATATTTATAATAGAATATAAAAGGGCAAAATAATCATATACAAGTATATAAAAGGTATAATAGTGGGTTACTAGAAAATCCACTCATTTACCAATAAAGATAATTAGGTGTGTTGATGATATAAACGTTATTAATTATTATCGTAGTAACGGAAGTGTAAATGAAATGCAACTGTAGAAATTTAAGCTAAATATTAACAATTGAAATGAAATGTCAATTTAATGGAGTACCATAAATTTGTCATACTAAGCTAAGAACTGAATATAAGGAAACAAGGGCAAATAGAAATCAATCAACGAATGTAAATGGATTGTAAGCTATAATAATAAATAGAAATTGGATGACATTAATACAAGATAATGAATTGCAAATTTTAGGTTTTTAATAAAGTGTGAATGGAAATTTATTGGTTATATTAATTTGATGGAATTCAAATTTGATGGGAAAGGTAAATGGATATGTAGTAATAAATTTATAACGGACTTAAATAGAGAATTTATCTAATTAATATATAATAAATAATGATTGAATAAAAACCCTATACCTGTAAATATCTATAATATGTGAGTGGAAATAACAAACTTAAATATGGGATTGAGAGTTTTACAAAAATTGTTATGAGCTATATACTTAGTTCGTTCAATTAAACCAGAAACCATTGCAATAAATATAAATTTAATGTTATGCAATTGAGATAAACAATTGAAAAATGTTAAAGTATCTGTGTGTGTATATATATATATATATATTAAAATAAATGGTACCCAAGATGGTAATATGATAAATAGTGAATTTAGAAATGAGAATCAGGATTTATTTATTTATATTGAAATATAAAGCCTAATAATTGAATTTAATTGCAATTTAATGGAATTGAGATAGTTAAATATACGTTATTTGAAACAAAGATAATATGAGAAATTTATGCAATAATTTTTAATCCAATATTTAATCCATCTATTGGACAGGAATGAATGGAATACTAAATAAATTATTTAACTAAACAAAATTTTAGGATGTTATTTATAATTAGTGAATTTAATGCAATTAAGGATTTTTGTTGAAATTTTAAAAAAATTACCTTTTTTAATTTGACATCTAAACTTGTTGAATTCTGTAATTGATTAAGAATTTTTAAAAGTGATAAAATGGGTAAATTTTAGAATCTAAATATAAAATTTGATTTTATTTGTTTATTTTGAATTTATTTAATTAATATAAAAATAGCCATTTTGGTCACAGACTCGGATTCCGACGAAACCAGTTTCATCGGATCCGTATCAGTGAATTATTGTAGGGTTTCAAGTTTCATAGCGATCGAACTTATCGTTTGATCGTACGAACGCGAAACGCCTTGAAATCGATAAATTGAAATCAATTGGAAATTTTGTTTTCAGCATGGCTTCTTCATATGATGGAATTTGGACATGAAACTTTTTCTATTACGTTTAGAATATTTTAAAATACCTATTTTGATATATGGGTTTACCCAATTTTGTTTCGGGGTCAGAACGGGCTTTTCGGGCCATAGATTATTCAGCACGTTTATTTATCTGGTCCATCTACTCTATTTCAACCCTACCTATAAATACCCTGTATAAACCCTAATTTCTCCTCATTCTCATTTGTCTGTATGTACCTTCTTTCTCAACTCCTCGTCCCAATGGCAATGGCAGACAAAAACTAATTCTCAAATTCCAAAAAAATAATTTCAATTTCAAATAATAATAATAATATTAATTTTTGCGGATCTGCATCAGCTTCTGGTCACGCTTCGGGTTTCAGAGGAGAAAACCCTAGAGAAACTTCGGGTCAGGAAGAAAATGACTCGGGTCGCTCCGGGTCGTTTTCGCAAAAACTTCAAGCAAGCACCGGGGAATTGAGGCGGCGCACCGAAGTCGAACCCGAAGTCGATCCAGCACCAGAATTTTCCATTTTTCAAATTTTCATAACTTTTGCATACGAGCTCGGATTCACGCGCGGTTTGTTTTGCTGGGATCGTATCGGAATTTCTGACGTTTTGGAACTAGTTTGGATGAATTTGGAGACTGTCCAATTTTTGGGTTTAAATTGGATTTGAATTTAATTTAAATTCAAAAAGGTGAGTGTTTTAACCCACTCACAACTTCTAAAGTTTCCTATGTCTGTTAAATTGACTTTAGATATGAGTAGAAATTTATTTATGACTGTTTGGCATGTTCTATTCATTATCTCTTTTAAATCGAATTTATTTAATTTAACTATTAATTAATTTTATTTATTGCATATAATTTGACAGTTAGAATTTATTTATTTGCGTATTAACTGCCTGTCATAGTTATGTTTATTTTTATTTCATATTAACTGTCATTTAAATTTACATTTATTTTTGCATATAAACTGCTAGTTTAACAGTAGTTAAATTTATTATTGAATATAAACTGTTAGTTAACACATGTTATTTATTACCTGTATAATTATATGCTCTATATTGATGTTGTTTAAATTGGATGATGATTGTAATAAATGGTTGATGATTGATATTTGGATGAATGGATGCTGTATTTAATATTGTATAAGCAAAGTTATCGTGCATTTCATTCATTCGGGATTGCGGTTTGAAATGATATACAACCGCATTTTTATTTTAAATTACGGATTGAAATGATAAACATCCGTATCACTTGATCATAGGGTAGAAAATTTTATACAGGCACCGCGGTATATATATATAAATATTTTGAAATGATTTTCTATGGTTTTGTAAAGTTATATATATATCTGGTTTATGGGATATTGATTTGGTTATTGATAAAGGTTATTATATATATATAGTAATTTCCGTTTTTTAAGCTTTGTATAAATTTGATTTGAAGTTTAAAATAAAGTTTGATTTTAAGATCAAATAAGATTAAGCATTTATTTAAAATTTAATTTCTGGAGTTTCATTGACTCAAATGAGAATAAGGTTGGAAGATAAATATTAAGTTAAATTGGAATCAAATAAAAAGTTAGAATTTTTAAAGGATATGATTTTATAACTTGATTTTTGTGTAGATTGATCTAAATGAATATCGGGTTGATTTAAATGAATATATAATAAATTGAAAGATTTTCCAGTTATGTGAAGTTAAAGGTTTTTCCTAAATTATATTGAATTCATTAAATAAATATTTCAAGTCTAAATAATAAGTAATTGAATTTAATATATATGGGATTGTCAAATGAGTTTGTTTTGAAATGGTGAAATATTTAAAGCTTTGAAACATAAGAATTGAAATGTTATTTGGAAGTTGAAATCGATATTCGAAAATTGATTTGTGAAATCTAAAGAAACTATTGTGTTTTATAAAGTAATTTAATATTTAACCATTTGAGAGATGGAAATTTGTTTCGAAGTTATGATTTTCAAGGTAGTATGATTTGAAAATATTATATTAAGGAGTTTTGATTTCTAAATATTTTACTTTGAAACCCTATGATTTTGGAAAAGAATATATATTGGAAAATAAAATGACATTATATGATTTTGGGTCTAAATGATATCGTATTGATTTGGGGTTTTAAAATATAAATGATATCGTATTTATATGGGTTTAAAATGGATATTTTATTCTGGTTTTAAAGTTTAAATTATTTTAAATGACCGCGGTGTTATAATAACGTTTGGGTGTTAAAGAGACCGGGATCGGAAGTTTTCATACTCTCTGCCAACTCCGTAACCCACTTTAACAACCGTGTACGCAGTGGAGATTCCAGAATGAAGTAGGCTGGTGGCGGCGTTTCCTTTAAGGTAAATACGTGGACCCGACTCCCGTGAGTTGGCATAAGGTGGCTAAAACATGAGCGATTCTCGGGCCAATGAGGTCATTCCTCTGATCGAACACACTCCTTCGATACTATACTCTGACTTTGGATTGATTCGGTGGCCACTATTGATTTCTTTGATTTGGGGGTGTTAGTTCGAGGTGGGCGGTAGCTGCGGCTACGCGTTACCACCAGCCCGGATGCGTAATTGGTATATCTACCCTGGCATTGCCTAGTTGTGCCGTGTCACCTATCCTAGCGCGCCTTATACGATTTTGGTTTTGTACCATACCTATGGAGTGCCCTCTGACGACGCCCAGTACGGGGGAGATTACGATATTGTATAGACTATGGGAATATATAACTGTGTTAAGGTGGAAAATGTAAAGCCTTAACGCTATTTAAAAGTAAGTTTATTTTACAAATAGACACTATTATAATAGCGCAATATACTACATAGTAAATAGTTTAACGGATCCTTAGGAGATGTAAATCCCGAGCATCTCTTGAGTTACTGCACTCATATTTATTTCTGTTAATTTAACTCACATAAGATCTTTTAGTTCCGACTCGAGTGTTTTTGTCTTTTCAAATTCGCTCGGGTCAGTCCGAGCGTTTCAGGATTTGAAGATTTAGCTCTGGAGGACGAAGACGAAGATGTATATTATTATTGTTTACTAGTGCACTACACACTGTTCCGCTGCATCGTTATTGGTATGTGTAACTCTGATATGTATTATATAGATAAAATCAAATGTTTTGTAAAACAGCTTCATGAACTGTATATTTGATAATTATATTTTATCCTTTCGTTGTGAGATTCTATTTTGTTTTATTTCTTTCTTGTTTTCCTTATTTATCCTATAACAATCCGCCCTTCCGTATGGTTTGAATTGGCATGTGCATCGGTTTAAAGTGTGCGAAAAGGCGGGATGTTACAAGGAAAGTCATAGATTTGTCTGTATCTGGAGATCAAGTTTTCTTATCGGCTAGTATTCCAGGATTGGTATCGGTGGTTCAGTTAGTTGAAGGATGGTCCCTTGAGATAGAAGTTGGTGAAGCAGCTCAGGTTTTGGAGGAATTTCTGAGTTTTCTTTTATGGATCTGTTGAACCATATTTCTGTGATGGGTTGTCTAGTCTGTGTTTGTGTTCTTCATCTGCATTTTCTTCTACTTCGGATCAGAGTTTTGCAGCGGAAGCAGTTAGGAGTGCATCTGTTTTCTTTTTCGAACAAGGAGAAGTTTGTTCTCTCTTCTGTTATTTGAGGAGTAGAGTGTGCTCTTGGTTTTGGATTGATCTTGAGGAGATCAGGGTGATGGGTTGGATTGGTCCAGTCTGTTTCTAGAGGAATCAGCAAGGGTTGAGCTGATCAGGAAGGATGTTGGTAGCCCAGGATCGTCCGAAGAGTTTTTGTGGATAAAAGATGGGGGAATTTGGATTGCGGAATCGAAGATTGGGTTTTGGTTAAGTTTTTCTTAGATCCAAGAAGCTATAAGTTTTGGTAAGTCTGGGAAGCTAGCTCTGAGGTGTTTTGGGTTTCTTTTGTGTTTTGGTAAGATAAGTGCTTTGGTTTTCAAGAGTTGAATTGCCAGTTTGGATAATTGGGATTCAGTATGTTTCACATATCTCTGAGGGAGTACGTGTGTGATATATCTCAGGTTTTGGAACCAGTAGTTAAGGAGGATTTGGTTGATGAGAAAGCCTCATCTGTAGTCTGATATCCTGTTTAGTTTTGTAGATCTAGGTAAGCTAGAGCTCTGTAGCTTAGTAGTATTGATTATTTGGATTCCATAGAGCGAGTATCCCAATATTTATATCGGGGAAACTCGAGGAAGTTCTATCCAGCATTTTTCTGGATAATTAGATTTGCTTTGATTATGTGAATCGATTGCTTTGGTTGTTAGCATATGATTAATAATGCCGTGTTTTAAAATTAAATCTTTAATAAGACTATTAAATTACCTTTGTTTTAAATTTTGGGGACGAAATTCTTTTAAGGGGGAAGGATTGTGATATCCCGGAATTTTTGGCAATATCAATTTAATAATCTGTATTTAAAATTAAATTGATTTGATAATTTTTGTAAATAAATTTGAATTGATTTAATAATCTTCCTTTATTAAATATTTAATTAGTGAATTTATCTTTTAATAAGCTAAAAAATTGTTTTCTATTTATAATATATATAGAATATGTATATATTGCAAATAGATAAGCCTTGTTTAAATTTAATAAATAAATAAATCTTATTTTCTAATTCTACTATTTTTGGTAAATTGGAAATTTGTTTTTATTTAATATAAGCTTTTCAAAAGCTATTTAATAATGAGCTATATGGTTTTAAAATACATAAATAAATGTATAATTATTTAAAAAAAAAAGATTTTAGCTTAAAGCTTAAATAAGATTAAAGATAAGATTTGTTTTATTTCTTTTTAAAATATTGTTTAAGAAATATGATTGTAATTAGATATGAAAGTTTAAAATGTTATTTTCAAATAATTGATATGTGTATTGTTTTCATTTATAATTATACTTGGTTTTATTCTTTAAAAATTATACATATAACTAAGTATTTGTAAACTAATTAATTAAGCATAATATTATCTTAAACTTTAATTAAAAATACTAATTAATTAAAAGAACATGTGTTGCTTTCTTAGAACCTAATATAACATGTGTTAAGTGATTAAATAAGGAAGTTAACAAGTGTTAACACTTAAGACAAGTGTCAAATTGTTTATTTTTATTTTTCTTTGATTTTTAATTTATCATAAATTTAGTTATATAAACTTGCATTTTTTTCCATTTCTTTCTTTTTCTCATTTCCATTTCTAAACTAAGAAATTTTGAGCTAAAACTTAATACTCTAAAAACAATCTTCTTTTCATTTCTTCCGAAATCAGTAAACAAACTCCTCATATCCAAACACAAATCAATTCCCTGTTCAAATACATTCTTCAAAACCTGTAAAACATTTTTCAACATACAAAACCATTTTTCTTCTCCAAAAGATCTGTAATCAATCCCTGTAACATTTTCTGCATGCAAATAAAAACAAAACCCGTTCATCATTCAACCTGTTCTTTTTAAAAAGCAAGCAAACCTGCATTCCCCTCTTCAAAATCTGGAAATTGGCCACTGCATTCTTCAATCTGTAGCCAACATGCATGTAAGGTTGTAAATCAAGGGGCAAGGGCATTTTAAAGCAAGTTTTCAAAAGATTCAAAAGCTTTTCAAACCTGAAGTTTGCTCTGCATTTTTGAAACAGCGAGTAACTTTTTATTTAAAAGTTTAAGTATTATAAAGCTGATGCATGTTCAATTCTATAAATTTGAATGACTGTGTGTAAATTTTAAGTGCATTTCTGTGAATATATTAATGTGTGATGTGTATAGATACATGATGCTGTATGCTTCTGACTGTACTTAGTTTTAGAAGTATGGATTTTGATAAAAATCCATTTCCTCTTAAACCAATCTCTGTTAAGATTTAAAATTCAAATAAAACCTGATTGTTAGATCATAGAGTAAGTTTTAAAATTTATATAAGTTAAACAAATGTTTGTATTGCCTGGAAATAAAAAAAATAACAGAGCGAAATTAGTATAAGTGGAGAATTCAAATGTTATGATTCTATGTTTTAGGATTACAAATCAAATCATCTTACCAAATCATGATTTTTAAATGAAAAATCATAATTTCTAGTGTTAGATTTTTTGGAGCAGTTCTAGTTTTACTATATTTTGCTTTTTGGGTTCTAACTGACGATCTATGGGTTCAGATGGATCGTATTTCCTCCTGGAGGTGGAGGAGTTATCAGGGATGAGGGGAAAATTACCTGAACGATGATCAAAGGGTTGTGGCGATGGTGGTTGTGTTTTGCAGTCTAGAACCCTAGTTTTACTGGGTTAAAGTTTTTGCTTTGGTTCGATTTCCTCAGTTGATCGAGTTGCTTGGGGTCTTGGGTACTGGAAGATGGTGGGTTGACGAGGTCTTCGCCGGAGTTCCAGAGGCAACGGTGATCAGAGATGTTTGGGCGAGGCGTCGGCAGGTTGGGATTGAAGTGGGTACTGTTGTTCCAGGTTTGGGGATTCAATCTTGATTTTGATTTCGAGGGGGAAACAGGGTACTGGTGATGGATATGGGATGCATTGGTGATCGATGACTTGTTCCAGTCATCAGGGTTGGTCGGAGATAGGTGAATGGCCGGTGCATGTGCACTGTGCATCACTTTCTGGTGAGGTTGTTTGTTTTGATTTGTGGGGTTTTGTTTACTCGGGTTTGTCTCGAGTTAGTTGAGGGTGTAGCTCGAAGCAGGGTAGGATCTGACTCGAAGTCCTTTTAGAGTAGGCTCGAGTAAATGTTTTGTATCAGGTATTTAAAACTAAAACAGAAACCTGTTCTGTTTTGATGTTTAAAAGTAAAGTTTAAATATAAACTGGAATTTAAACTAAGATTTAAAACCTGAATTGAATCTGAATTCAAATAGTTTAAATCTTGGTTTTTGAAAAGATTTAAATTTTGAAAATTTAATTTGGATTTAAACAACTTTTAAGAGTAAAAGTATTTTGGTTTTGAATTTAAACTATAAATTTTAAATTGTAAAATAGAAATTTAAAATAAGTTTAAATTCTAGTTTTAAAATCTGGAAATTTGGGTTGAGTTTTAGTTTTTAAAATAAAGTAAAGTTTTAAATTTAAATTGTTTAACTATTTTAAAAATGGTTGAATAATTAGAATTTTAAATGGTTAAATGATTTGAATTTAAGATGAAATTTAAAATGTAAGTAAGTTTTGAATAAGTAATCTAGAATCAAACTAAATTTGTACTCCAGTTTGAAATAAATATAAATTTTTTAAATTTAAAATGGCTTAAACAATCTTGTTTGTTTAAGTGTATTCTTAAATTAATTTTGAATTTAAAAATGAATTGGGTTTTAAATTTCCTTTAAACTTCTTTATAAAATGAATATATCTTTAACATATGAGATAAAGAGGTTTTGAATTGTTTTTAAACTTTGTTTAGATAAATTTATATTCATTTTAGAATCTAAAATTTAAAATGAAGTTTAAAATGGAATTTAAGTAAATTTTAAAACAAATTGTTTTTAAATGCTTGATCAAGTAAAAAATGTTTATCGTAAAGATAAATAGAATTTTAATGATTTGGATTCATTAAATTGTTAAGTTGGATAATTAATTATTTAATTAATTAATAATATGGATGATTAGTTAAATAATTAAGAGTTTTTAAATTTATTAATTAAGACTTATGATTAATTAATTAAGGTTAATTAATTTGTAATTAAGGATCATTAATTAGATTTTAATTTATAATTTAAAATTTATTAATCAAGTAATTAAGGATTAATTAAGTTACTGCTAACACTTAATTAGTTAAATAATTAGAGATTAATTAATTTTTAATTAAATATTAATTAATTTGTAATTAATGATGGTTAATCTAAGTTAATTTCTTAAGGGAAGAAATTAAAGAATAGTTAATGAATGTCATTAGCTAAGATTATTTAACAATTAATTAATGTGATTCATTTTTAATAATTAATTAGATTAATTAATTAATAATCATTTGTGTAATTGTTTATGTGTAATTACTTAATGAAGTAATTAATGAATTAATTACTTAATGTAATTAATTGAGTTTAATATGAGTATTTTTGATTAATTAATTAAGTGTAATTAATTTAAAAATGTAATTAGAAATCATTAATTAATAAAATTAATGATGTAATTTAGAATTGATTAATTAATTAAATGAAGTAATTAATTAATATAGGATTAATGTAATTAATTTTAGTTAATTAATTAGTTAAGTAATTAAAAGTTAATTATTGTAAGGGTTAAGTATAATTAACTTGTGTAATTAATTTAAAAACTAATTACTTATTGTAATTAGAAAATTGTTAATCAGGAATGATTAATTGAAATGAATAATAAGATGGTGATTTATTTAATTGATTTGTAATCAATTAATGGTTAAGTTAAGCAGGATTATAATGATGAAGTAATTAATTTAATTCATTTTAAATTAATTAGAGATAAAGTAATTAATTTAATTCACTTTAAATTAATTATTGATGATGTGATCATTAAATCATTGCTTATGTATGAATGGTTGATATTGGTTGCCTTGAATGGTTTGTAATCTCAGCTATGAGATGAGTAATGTTATGTGATATGGATGCATTGGCTGCATTGTGATGATAATATGGATTATCTGTTATAATGATGATATGGATTATCTATTGGTGATGATAATGTTGATTATCTATTGTGATGTGAATTATCTATCTGTGTGTATATAGGTAATGAATTGAAATTGTTTTAAACTCTAAAACAACTTGGCCTTAAAAGATACGTTTTGGATTCGGTGAGACCGGGATCGGGTTTCCATATTTGGATATCCGAAAACCACATCGATCCAAATTAACGATAGGTCATGAATCTGAAGTGAAGATGAAGATTCAGAGTGCAAGGGTTATCGTCGTTAACTTTGAGGGTGATTCCAAAATGAGTGTAACGAGATAATGCCTTCGGTTTCGTTCGAACCCGGAACGAACTTGTATGGATTGAATGCTTTCAGAACATCGTCAGGTGGACGATGAGCATTCTAAGTGATGTTTTCTATAAAGGTAATCGTAGCCTCAAGCCTCATCAACCGGGAATGGCTAAAACAGGGGAGGTGCAGCAAGGCTAAGTGGGTCATGCCCCAGTAGGACGAGATTTACCCCTGTCTAGATGTCCCTTTTATTTCGGCTGTGTGGTGCGGTTGCTGATCACAACTGCGTGGTGGTCTTGTTCGAAACTGTTCAGTAAGGAATGGTTCCGGCTTTGTGTTGCAGGGGATTGGGAGTGATCCTTGGTACTGTGATCTAGGCCACATACTGTGATGGGCGGTACCTCGGTAGCCCTGCCATTGTATGGAATCCAATCCAATAAGTGCCGTACGTATTAGTTGTGCCCAACTATGTTGGAACGTGAGATGTAAGCATTCCCGCTATTTCTGTATTTTACTTGAAAACCCTAGACACTATTATAATATCATCGGATTTCCTATCAAATATTTTGGTTAGTGTAAGGTAAAAAACTTTTCCATGTTTATGTGTGGGAAGTCTTACGTGATACCTTTCTTTTCAAAGGTTTGTCAAAAGTTAAGCAACTTTAACCTGTTACTCACACCAGACCCATGTATGACTCGGAGTTTATTTCTGTTTTTCTTAAACTCTTGGGTACTCAAATTTTTACGAGTGGCCGAGGGATTCAGGTTAGTTTTGGCGAATTGTGGAGGAGCAATGCAGCAAGAGGCTTCTGCGTTATATATATAGTGTTCCGCTGTGTTGGTATCTCTGAGTGGTCTATCTGTCTTGTGTTTTGAGTTGTAATAACTAGACAGGTGTTTATAACTGTCTAGTATGTGATGTATTGTCTGTGTAACTCTGATAGTTGTTGTATACTATGTAATACTTATGTTATTAATATAATTTACTCGTTCCGCTGTTGAGATTCTATTGTGGTTTCTTCTTTCTCTTCTTTTTTTCCCTTTTCTATCCCTTTCTTTCTTCAAGATGATGCGATTTTCTATGGTGAGAATGTCAGGTCGTCACATATACAACAATTATTTCACTTAATATCAAAGGTAGAGATCATAAATTATTTGTTTGTTGATTTACAAAAAAAATATGAGAGTGGATTTGCCTCTAAATAGTTCTCTAGTCTAATAGTTTTTAAATCACATTCAATTCTAGCTTTAGCTTCTTTTTTGTAGTTAACAATTTCCTCTCACTTTGGTTTAATTTGATTGAGATGAAAATTTTAAAATTTTAAAAATTCTCTACGGATCGACCCCTACTCGCCACGTACTAAAATTGCACGTCATGCGCTTGCGGTTATTTTATTTCAAAATTTATCGGCATTTTTCTATTCAATAGAAAATTTTCTATTAAATATACATGATCTTACCTGAAGAAGTTAACTAAACTTCACACATTATCAATCGTATTTTGTGCAAGAAAGTCTGAATACTTGTTATTGACACATTTTTATGTGTCATAAAGAGGAGTGACTTTTGGGATTGAATCTTTATTCATTTTGAGAAACATTCGATATACTTACTTATTCAATCAAATCAAACCATTTTATTTCCTTTTTGCATGTTATGTTGTTTACTTTTGTTTTGTATTGTATGAGCTTTCCATAGGCATACTATGTGTGTGTATAATACACAAGTCCATGTTGTTGATAATTCATGGTGAATTTAACAAAGTATGAGGAGTCGTTTTGGTATCATTTGACTTACAATTGCTACATCAATATATATCAATCCTAAGAGTTCATAACCTTATGCGCTCCCACTGAATGGGTGCTTTGCCCTTTTTCATTTGAGATATAATCCATAGTACCATACGATTCATAATTATTTGATTGAAGAATTTTTCTCTCAAAACTATGACTTAGCCCGTAATTCAAAAATAATTACAAAAATTTCAGATGCTTTTGAATTTTCAAGTGCGTCGCTTTTGTTATGAAAACAAATACCACTACTGTAGTTTTATGAATATCCAAATTATTCATATTAAAATAGAATAATTCAGTCGATAAACTATGTATATTTCCAGTCAATACTAAAAATAATTATTTTTTCATAAATAATACTTGGTATGTTTGTGAATTTTTTTTGTAACTTGATGCTTTTTCGAAAAAGTGTTATATGGTATATTCCCACTATTTTCGCCATTACTATATTAGAATATGAAATGTGGAGTTTCATTCAACCACTTAACATAAGCTATTAATTTCATTTGCTATAACTAGTTTATAAGCGAGTGCTTTTAGACCAAATATCTTAAACTTAAAGAAATAAATCTCATAGAAAACAATTTTCTATATATAGTTCATTTTGGAATAGAAATCATATTTATAATTCCATGTTAAGTATCTATAATTATTTTACAATTCTTGTTTTCAATGTCTTTTCACGAAGCAAAATTGATCATTTATTCTGTTCATCCCAACCGTGCCCTAAGTAACTTCCACACTTGTACATTCATTTTCCTTTCTAAATAGTCAAACCATTCAAAAAGAAATCCCATATATAATATTATAAAGAACTCTTTACAAAAGTGCATTTGGTCATCCTTAACATTGAAGAATATTAAACGAATTACACTTTAAGTAAACTAGTTAAACTGACATTTCCACGATCGAATTCTTAAATCTGCCTTGTAGCTCTTAATCTAGTGTTACATTTAACACAACAAGATCTTTACTGTAATCAACCATATTGAATAAATGATCTCATGCTATGGTTTACTTGCTTATTTCGAACGAACTAAATTCATCAGGTTTTGTACATTACGAGTTGCGATCGTTCACCATATAACATTTATATGCGACTGGATATGGATCAAATATTCATATCCTTATATTACTTTTAGTGTTCGAAACTCGTTGAAAATAGTACATAGTCTCGGGCAAGTAAACACATAAGCGACCAAGTTACGAATCTATTTAGTAATTGTATAATTAGGCGCTTGCATGGATCAACTTGAAAAATTTATTGGTGTGTATATTTTTTATTTCTATTCATCAATATTAATTCAGTTCATTTATATATTTTAATTGATAAACGTTTTATCAATTATATTTAATGCTTAAATTTATCGATGTGGATTAGTTTAGTTTTTACATAGCGGATGTTCTTACAACATTAGAAGGGTTAAATGATGCCATTTTATTTTCCTAATATGACTCCCACTAGACTTTTATGTTTCTTAAAACCCTAAGACAAAACATAAAAGTCTTTTAGCTTTTATAGTGAGTATTAGGAGTCGCTTGCCTTGGGAGTCCGACCTTGAGAAATATTAAAAAATCATAGACCAACAAGAGATGGATAACACTTTATCAGTTGTATCATATACTACTCCTAACTGGTGGTCTTTGTCATGATCTCATCTCCCCCTTTGAGGAATATCAACAAATTGAAAGAGATTATTCCCTCGTACCTACCATTTCGTGATGACCTAAGTATAAATGTACGTACCTTATGAAATATCAACAAATACGTATACATATCTTACCTCCTTTATTCAATATATGAATAGTGCTATACATAACATCCTTAGCTTGAGGAATATTGTAACGACCCGCAAATCCACACAATTCAAGTTGACAATAAAACAACACATATCCAACCCAAATTGAAAGGAATGACAGATAGTTATGGGAAAGAAAGAAGAGAGAAGAAGAGAAGAGAAGAAGAAGAGCGAAAGGAACCGAAAACAACACAGAGTCTCACAATCGCAGCAAAACAATATATAATATATATCAACGATCTTTACAAAAGAGAAACTGTAATATACATACATTCATCAGAATATAACAAAAAATCACAATCAATAGCCTGGAAAGTTATAACAAACCGTCCTCACAAATACTGAACCGTCCTCACAAATACTGATAATTTCAACAACAATGTAGCGAAAAAATAAACAGATATGGGAATACGTCATGAAGACCTCTAGCTCGTCTCTAGAGCTCCAATGCATCCAAAATAACCTATAAATATACTCGATCTGACCCAAGCATTATAATAAAATAACATCCAAATCAGTCTTCTAAACCAGCGTGAAAAAAAACACACCTATTGGATTTTTAAGTTATAAATACCCTTTGAAATCAAAAGTATCTCGTAAGACTACATCGCATATAAATATGGACGGGTTATTATCTTACCATAACCACGCCATTTTATATGAAATTCTCTAATATTATTATAGTGTCTAATATACAAATACTTGTTAATCATAGCCGAAATTGTTACATTAATTAAATTCTAGCATAGTAGGCATACAACTAAAACAAAATATGATCACCCCTTGGTTAATGGACCCCCAAGCATACAAATAAGAGATAATATCGACTCTAGATAGGGGGATGATCATATCCTAATTGGGAGCGACCCACTTAGCCCGGCTGCATCTCTCTTGTTTTAGTCATTCCTATTTGATGAGGCTTGAGGCAGCATTTTACCTTTTATATAGTACTACCCACTTGGAATGCTTACTCTGCCCTTCAAACAACAATGCGTCAGCATTCATCCATACAAGTTCGTTCTAGAACTGAACGAAACCGAAGGGAACCACTTCTTCTACATCCATTTTGGGAATTACCCTCAAGATTAGTAGCAAGTAGCCTTTGCACTTCAAAAGCTCCATTTGGATTATCTTTAAGATATTCTAATTTGAAACACTTATGCCAGTTCGAACTGGTTTTCGGATAGCATATCTGATCCCGGTCTCTCTGAAATGACAATGATAGTTTATAAACCGGGCAACATTTGATAGTTGGTGATTTAACTATCAAACAAACAAACCAACCAAAAATCAATTTTCTAAAGGAAGCAACACTGGTTGAGCACCAAGCAACACTAAGCCTCTTTAATTGATCTTTCGTTAATTAACACACTTTCCAAGTATTTATATCAAAATATCTTTACGAAGATATATTCTTAAAACCACTTTTAATCTCTGTATTTAGAAAAAAATTCCTTATGCTTATGTCAACGATATAAGTATATTCATAAAACATTTCATTTTAAATGTTTAGACGATGCCCATATATACTTAAATCCGTAATAAGTATATTTACAACTTTTGAGGAAACTTCTTATTTCCCGAAATGCACTTTATTAGGTCAAAATGAACGTTGTGTAAAACATCATTATGAAAACCCAAAACACTAGTACAGAGATCGAACTAGTCATATTTAATATTAATTTTCGATTTCGAACTCAACTATTTATTAGTTAACAATGAGCCAATCAATTTGGGGTACTATTACTTCTCAAACCTTGAGTGAACGACATTCTTAACTTCAAAATGGATGTAAGTTACACACCTTGAAACTTAAAATCAAATACAGGATCCGCATACTATAAAACATCTTCTTCCGAAAATCATCTACTATAACAATAGTGTTATAGTCTATGTCTTCCTCACTTTCTCGGAAACATTTATTTCAACAAAAATGTTGAAATCCACGTCTTTCTACCACTTAACACATTTTAGATCACTTTCTAAACCATTAAAATCCATTTGAAAATATCACTTTCAAAATATTCCTTTGAAAGATTGTTTTATTTTTTAAAACGTAAAATTATTTCCTTGATAAAATCCATACTTAAATTTCAATATAATCACTTCCATTTTTAAAAACTGTATTTATAAATCTCTTTCTGTTTTATAAAACTTCTTTTTTATAAAATCCCTTTATTTATGAATCCCATTTATAACTCTATTCCTTTATAAATCTCACTTATTCATAGAATCCCATTTAAAACATCAATTACAACCCATCATTAATGAATTTATTTTATAAATTCCCTTCTACTTATAAAATATCGTTTACATCTTCCAATTTATCCTCACTTTCAATTTCCAAAAATAGAATCAACTATTTTTCTAAAACAACAATCCACATAATATAATAAATCCTCAATTTTATTTTTTCTCCAATCTATCCAATGATAGTAGTTTCCCTTTAATTCATAAAATACTGTTTATAATTCTATTTTTTTTAATAAAATATGATTTTACAAATCCTCACTTTATTTATACAATATCACATTTACAACTTACCACATTTATAAATGAATCTTAATATATATATATGTGTGTGTGTGTGTGTGTGTGTGTATCAACTTATATAAAACGGTTACTAAATATTTATACCAAAGTATAAATATCTTTTTTTTACAACCATATTCCTTTATTATAAAAGGCGGACTTATGTTTAAGATTTTTAAAAATCTTTGTTTGGTTCACAAATCTCTTTTTAAATATTTTATAAAACTATTAATCAATAGTATCTAAAAATCATACCTTTTATTTCGTTTAAAATAAATTCTTTCTTTTATTAATTCAAGAATAATTATTAAAAAAATATACAAATTTTCAAAATCATTTTAAATCCTTCCAAAACTAAATCTTCACTTTATAGTATTTCAAAGTACTAAAATATAGCCCAGTGGTACATAGCACTACATAGGAAAATCATCCATGTCATCAAATATGGCATCCAACACATCTTATATCAAAATATATGAAAAGTAAAATCAACAGTGTGAGGAATCTAGTTAAATCCCACTAACCTGTCCCCCTGCATCATATATGGTATATAATCATAAAATATAAATCGACTGCTTCGAGGCGGGATCGAATACAAAGGGTCATCCGCTCTTACATGGAACGTAATACGGTCTCATCCGCTCTAAAGGCGGAAATAATCCTAATCAATAAATAAAATTGTGAATCATCCAAACAGTTAACAATAATCAAAAATAAAATTATCCATACTTATATAAAAATATAAGTGGGCGAGAGGTAATTCTAACTCACTTTGATTCCAGATTTCGCAAAAATACTCCGATTTGAATTAAAATTAAATCGGCATTTAATTTATTCTAAATTCCTACTAGCTCCAAATCCACCCAGTCTAACTCCAAACGTAGCATTTGCTGATACAATCGCAACGCAACTTGTCGCGTTCGATTTCGATCTTTTACGAAAAAGTTATGAATTAATGAACGTTGAGATTATTTAAATTATAATTAACTTTAATTAATAAAATTTAAATTTTAATCCCTCTCATGTTTGTTCCTAACCCAGGAAATAAAAACACGACCGCAATTCCATCACGACACCGCCGCTTCAGTGTCACCGTTCGCCGCCTCGAGTTCGGTGTCGCGGCGCCTGGCCCTCCTCCTTCCATTGCCGGAGGTCCCATGCCCTACAACCTCAAAAATCAATGGAAAATCAAGCATTACCATGCACCTTTGAATGGCCATAGCTGTCGCTCCACTTTGCAATACACGATCTCAACCGTTGATCTCGTTCATCTCATCATGTTCTACAACTTTCATGTAGAAGCTTTGGCCTGAAAGTGGACGGAGTGGCATCGATCATTGTGAACCAATGGATGGAAGAACATTAATGGAGGCTGAAGTTATCTCAATTTTAGGGGTTACAAAGGGAGAAATTTAATGTCCTTATACAGAAAATTTCAAAGCATAATTCACATGTTCAAATTTCAAACTCCAAACAAGGCATACTGCCTGGCGTTCTATATGTTATACCCCTATTTCGAACATAATGGAACTTGTATCGAGATCTAATTCCATCATATATAGAAGTGAGCTTTTGAAATCGAATTATATTAATTTAAATTCCTAAAAATTATATAATTTCTACGCATTTCGGACATTGTAACGACCCAGAATTTTAGTCATTTGAATTTGGAATATTTAATTAATTTTAAATATTGAAATTTAATTTTACAATTTAAATAATTTGAATTTCAAATATAATAATTTATTTGATAATTAAATTATTAACTTTAATAGAGGGATTTTTTAAATAATTAAATCTTGAATTCTATTTGAATGAAAATGATTTGGAAATCTTAATTAAACAATTTAAAATAATAAGAATGATAACACTGAACTTTTAATTTGGATATAAAAATGATTTATTTGGTTTTATAGTAAATCGTTTAATTAACATACAAAAATAGCCTTCAAGGTCACTAACTCAGATTTTGACGAAACCAGTGTCATTAGGTCCGTAGTACTGAACCACTATATGTTAACGAATTTCGTGGAGATCAGACTTGTGTGGTCATGCGAGTTTGAAACACATATAAACTAATTTCAGAAATTTATTTAATAATTGGGTTTGAAAAGCTATATTCTACATATGATCGAATTAGGTTTCAAGACTAGTTCCATTGTGTTCGAAATAGGGGTATTACATAAAGAACGTCAGGCGGAATGCCTCGATTGGAGTTTGAGATTTTTCGAATGTATAAAATCAAATTTTACTAAATAATATATGTATTGTCTTATCCCATACCCTAGCCTTACCAAGCCATACCTTCCACCTCTCAACCCATTCCATCTTTTATTATATATATATATATATATATATAATCACGTTTATATCAAAAGGTTCTCCATTTTTTTCAAATTAAACTCATCAAAATCCTATGGCCACCAACGATCGAAGCCAGTACAGGCGTTTTTGGGCGATGAGGTCAACTAGGAACTTGTGGGCGACGTTAAGATGAAGCAAATCAATGGTCCGATTTGGCTAATTTGACTTGAGATGGTGTAGTTTTCGAGTTGAATGGTGATTTTGTTTTTCACGGATTATGGCAATGTCATCGAACTTGGGGAAATGGGATCTAAAGAAAAAGTGTAGGGGACGTGGAGGGCCACCATCGACTGAAGTTTGGTGGCACGTAGGAGATCATGGCGGTGGCATTTTGGAGTTGAACGGAAATCGTTCTCTTGGATTTTCGTGCTAACAACGGTGATTGGGGCAACGAGGATTATGGCATTGGGGTCGCCTTGGCCAAGCGCGGCGGTGGGGTGAGTGCGGCGGTCTCTGATGAAGGGTAGCAGTGGCGGCGAGGCGTGAAAAGGCGGGCACCTAGGTTTTTCGAATGCGAGAATATTTGAGGAGGGAAAGAGGAAGGTTTTGAGATTTTAATAATGATGGCAATTATTTTATGTTGTAATCAGTGTATACAATTGTATTATTTAAATTATGAATCTTATTAATGCAATTACAAATTCATACGAGGTCGGAATCGAGTGCGATGAGTTGCATTACGTTCGTATCAACGGGAACTATGATATAGAGTTGGATTGGATTGATTTGGAGCTAGTTGAATTTTGCGTTAAATTGAACCTCGATTGATTTCGATGAAATCCAGAATGCCCCAACGACCATAGAAATTTCGGTGAGTTAAACTCACCTTTTGGCTAACCGGTAATATTTATAGTGGATACAAAATTTTGATTGGATGTTCGGATGAATTACTGTTTTTATCTGTTGGTTTGGATTTATTCCTACCCTGGAGCCGATGACCCATATTATATAATTATATAATGATTTTGATGCAGGTCAAAACAGGTTGGAGGGATCCAACATGTCCTAATCACTGTTGATTTTATTTATATATATATACATATGTGTGTTTGTTGATATATCTAATGATTATTATACAGGTGGTAACAGGTTGGAGGGATCCAACGAGATTTCTTTCCTTTATTGGAATGTTTTCAATAATATTCTTGTTATATGATTGTTAACAAATCCGTTTGTCAAATCTATGGGTTAGAACATTGTTATATGAGCAACTAAAAACCTACAATGGTAGAAAATCAATATTAGTATTGGTTAAGCGTTTGTTAGCTATTGCCCTCAAATTAGTATTCTAAAAATACCATAAATTTCAAATTGAGTTGGAAATGGGATTTTGGAATGGGGAATGATTTTATATCCGGAATTGGGTTTCGAAAATATATTGTTTTAAAGGATTTAATTTCTATTTTATTCGAACCTATTTACCTTTTTTTCTAAGTTATTTATTTATCTTTAACATTGTTTTTCTCAAAAAGTCATTCATATTCAGTTTTATTAAAGATTAATTATTTATATTAATATTGTTTTAAAGTTATTTTATCATTATCGTTTAAAGTTATTTATTTATATTAATATTGTTTTAAAATCAATTATTTATATTAATATTTTAAAAGTTAATTATTTAAATAATTAATATGGCCCGAAATTAATAGTATGGATTTATTAATAATGTTTTGGAAATCAATTGTTACCATTATTTATAAATTTTTTAAAGATTAATTATTATTTAATAATAGCTTTGAAATTATTAATTATTCTTTATGATGTTTCAAGATTAATAAATATTATTTAATTATAATGTTTATTATTAATCATTATTATTATATAATAGTAGTAGAATAAAATGTTATTTTTATTTATAAATGTTCTAGGTTTATAAATAGAGTTTATAAACGAACTTGGATTTTATAAGAGGAGTTTATAAATGGTTTGAAGACTTAAGAGAAGATTATTTATAAGGTGAACGAGTTTTACAAATGGTTAGATTTTTATAAACGAGTTTAAGGAATGAGTTTATAGGTTTATAAAAGGAGATTTATAAATGATTTTATGGATTTATAAAGGATTTATAAATGATTTTAGAAATGTACAAAAAGAATTTGTAAGTGATTGAAATTATAAAAGAGATTATAAATGATTTTCAGAGATTTATAAAATGGTTTATAAATGGTTTAAGAGAATTATAAGGAGATGTATAAATGGGTTTTAGAGATCAAAAAGGGAAGTTCTAAAAATGTTTTGAGATTTATAAAGAGTGTTTTCCTTAAATAAACTTGGAAAATTATAAAGAAGCTTTATAAATAGATTTTGGGATACTTATGAATAAAGAGATTTTGGAAAGAAATGGTTGATTTTTATGGCGTAATTCGAGGGGTAGAGATTGCCTACATTTTACTATGAATTCGCTTGGATTGCGACGTTAACATTGAGTAAACTGCGATTCATGATTGATATAGAACGATGCTTTCCATGTCTATTTTTAAACATTTTCAAGTATATTGAAAGAAATGGTTTGTGAATGTACCTATACCGGTGGGATAAGTATATGAATATATTTAAGAGGCTTAGTGATTTTCATGTGAAATGAAATCTTTATTTGAATGCTTGTTTATTTGATAGTTAAATAACCGATTATCAAATCTTGGCCTAAATATGTAACCCTTCTTAATTTTGAAGGTACAGAAATATTCCCACTTAACACCGAAGTATTTTAACTCTGGGAATATCTAGGAGAAACATAAGAATTATATGGTATAGCTATCGTCGGTGGTGCTATAATGTAAGTATAAACTCGTTTTGTTCTTTTATGACAAAGGATGAGGAGATCCTTCCACTTAAACAGTTAGTGGGTGAACCTCCTTCTTATGTATTATCTGATTATTTCCTAATGAACCGGCATGGAGCATTTCGAAAAATGAACGATTGATATTTGGAGCACTAGGGAAGCGGTAAAGTGTACTCGTAAGAGATGACTCAAAAACCCCAACCACTCCAAAACCATATACCATTCTATGGAGGAGTATCATGATATATCGAAATGTTGGAAACTATGTATGGTTCCGAGACCCGTTGGGGTATGGGAATCCATGTGGGATTCAGTGATTTACTTTGGTGGCAGCGTGTGAGTTGGAATGCAGAACGTACCCTCATCAATGGTAATGACTAAAACCAGACATAGGAGGCATGGCCAGTAGGGTTAGCAAACCTATATGGTATAGTTGGCGCTGTCTAAACACTACTTACAGTTATGCATGCATGGGGCGATGCACTCCGTCTTAGCGAGACCGATATGTTTTTCCTAGGTACATCATTAGAGATGTATGCTGCTTCGGAAGGATATCTCTGATCCTTGTGCAGGAGGGCCGTTTATCAAAGTACTAAGGGCACTATATGGAATCCTACACAATTAGCAAACGTGCCTTATCGATTTTGATTATATACCTAGTATTGTTGTGATGTAAACTTATGAGCATCACATCTACTTGATTATTATTATTTTCACCCTTAGATTTTATTATAATACAAATGGATTTTCTATAGAAAATATTTTGGTTATCATAAGGTAAAAACCCGTCAGTGTTTATATGCGGCATGGACTTACGAGATACTTCTGATTCCAAAGGTTTTTATAACTTTGAAATCCAGTTGGGTGTGTTTTCTCATGCTGGTTTTCTAAACTGACTCGGATGTTATTTTATTATACTGCTCGGGTCAAACCGAGCATATTTACATACTTTGTTTGGATGCTTTGGAGCTTCAGAAGACAAGCTGGAGGCCCAAAGATGTATTCATGTATATGGTTATTTTCCTTTGCATTCATTGTTGTATTTATCAGCAATTGTGATATTGGCGGTTGTAATTGTCCGAGATGCAATAGACTAGTGCACTCTGATTGATGTATGTATATTACACTTTTTCTTTGTGTAAAGATTTATTGTATATTATAGATTATTCGTTCCGCTGTGAGATTTTGCATTGTTAATTTTCTTCTCTTCTTCCTTCATTCTTCTTTTCCCTTAACGATCGGGTTTTCCAGGCTTGGCACTCAATACATCGGACGTATTAGTGCGATTTTCATGGGTCAAAAGTCCTGGTTTGTTACATGTGGTATCAAAGCTGAAGGTTAAACGCGAACCTTGGCTTTGATCGGGTAACTCATTAGAGAAAGGGTCAGTAGCACCCTAGAATGAGTTTAAGTGCATGTATATATGAGCATTTGTTAGTGATATAAAAATGTTTTATACTGTGTTGGTTGATCTGTTGAGTGGCTTATGGCTTCTGTTCAATACGAGTAGTTAACGTTATTGATAGAGGTCTATAAACACTTGAACAGAGCAATTGAACGTGGTATTGTTTTGAAATTGGGTAAATGAAATAATTTTACAGTGGTTATATTTTATATATAAAGGAATAACTTTTGGGAAATTATTATAGTATGTATGGTGTGTTTGGTTGTTAATGAATCATGGTATTTGATCATTATCATTTGTTGTTTGTGTTCTAATAAAAGTTGCAATTATTGTAATGTAATGAAGAAACAATTAAGGAATGGTTTAATATAACCATAGTGAAATTATTATATATATATAAGGAAAACCGATAAACTTGGTTTATAAAAGCAAGTTATAAAGTAAAAGGATTTAAAAGCTGAGAGTTTGAGAATATAAATCCCGTTGATTTTGAAAATTATTTTTCAAAGCTTTAGAAAATAATAATATTATTTGGAAAATATTTTGACTTGAAATATTTTAAAGGGGGATTTATTTTAAAGGACAAAATATCCAAATAATTTATCCTCAAGGACACATGCCTATAATTTTATCCTCAAGGACAGGCCCAAAGCCCATTTTTTCTCAAATGCACAAATCTCTCTTCCCCGTGCCCATTCAATCCCGTTTTCAGCTCCGACCACCTTATCCCGCGTCAACGCCACCTCCTCACCAACGCAGCCACCTCCTCACCAGTGCCACCATTGCCACCTCCTCCTTCACCCGTTTTGGAGCAACCACCTCGTGCCACCTCCTCCACCGGTTTTGTGTTCACCATCGCCGCAGCGTCACCTCCTCACCAGCGTCGTGCAACTACCCCATGTCACCTCCTCCACCCGCCAACGCCACCCCCTCACCAGCACCGTGCTCTTAAAAGCTGATACTGATACTAGTTTTTATGTATCAGTTTTGAAATTTTAAGTATCAGTTTTGAAATTTTAGGTATCAGTTTTGAAATTTTAGGTATCAGTTTTGAAATTCCTTCCGATGCAAACCCTACCCATCGCTTCCAAATACCACACACTATACCACCACCTTCACCATTTCGTCAAACCAATAACCCATCAGAAATTTTCCACCACAAATCCATACTATTTCCTAAACCACCACAAATTCATACTATTTATTTTATTAAAACTGATACCACATCGCATACAAAACCGATACTGTGTTATTTTATTAAAACTGATACCACATCGCATACAAAACTGATACCCAAAAACTGATACTGTGTTATTTTATTAAAACTGATACCACATCGCATACAAAACTGATACCCAAAAACTGAACACAGTAGAATGATTTCCATCCTCTCGTCATCGCTTCCTCCTCTCGTCCACGGCCTCCTTCATCGTCTTTTCGAAATCCTCACTCACGTGCTTGATCTCCATCCCTAACTTTTCACGGTCGCTCTCCGCTTCCTCGCGTGCTCTTTTATTCTCCGCGAGCTCCTTCATCTCAGATTTTTTTCACAGACTCCATCTTCTTCCGAATTCGCCTCTCGAGCTCGAACTCCGCGCGCAGGTCCTTGATTTCTACCAAGGTGTTGTCGAGATCTGAGAGGTCGACGTCTCGGTCGGAGTTTATTGGGTTGGAGAAGGAAGCGATGGTGTGGGTTTTGTAGCAAGATCTGGAGTTGGAGAGGCAAGTTGCAGTGATTTGTCCTTGAGGATAAAATTTTAGCGGGCTGTCCTTGTGATTAAAAAAGCCCTAATTTTTGTCCTTCACAATAATTCCCTCTATTTTAAAATGGAATTTAAAAGAGATAGAAAGCACTGAACTTACTTCTGTCGTTGGAAAATAATTTCGATGACGACTGCAGCATCATCGACATTCATTTCAGGTTTCCAAGTGAGTAATTGCTATCACTGGGGTTTTGTTTTGATAAAACTAGTTTTTATTTTGAAATTAAAAAGTATGATTTGAAAAACAAAGGAAAAATTATAGTGTTGTTTCAAAATAATTTGAAATAAGAACAGGGTGTTTAAACTCTGGAAATTTTCATTTAAGTGTTTTATGGAAATATGAGAAAAAGTTTTATAACTTATGAATTTTGGGAATTAGTAAGTTAAAGAATTTTTTTAGATTTGCTGAATATAAAATTTTAAGAAAAGAAAAACTGAAATGAAATTTAACTTAAGTTAAGTTAAATAAAATGAAATTTAGCCTAAGTTAGGTTAAATAATTTTTGAAATGAATTTGATTGGATTTGTAATGAATTATTGAATGAACTAATTAAATGAAATTAGTAAATTGAATATCATTTATAATGTGTTGATAAGATTGAATAATGAAGTGAATTAATGAAATGAGTCAAATGTACTTGACTTTGGTATAAAATGAATATAGACCTAAGTTGTGAAGTGATAATAAACGTGAAAAGTGTTGTATAAAATGTTTATAAATTAAGTAAAATTTTATGAAATGATTCATAAATGAATTTAGTATAGAGTGAAATGTTGTTAAATGTAAAATTTAATAGAATCGTTCTCAAGTGATATTAGTATTGAAATAATATGCTAAGTAATAAGTGAATGTGAATAATGATTAAGAGTAAATGAATGAAAATAAAAGAATGGGTATAAGGAGAAAACAATTCTATTAAATATGTAAGTTGTATGCATATTATTTTATTCCATAGATGTTGATCCAGATTCGAGTACATGATTTCAAAATGATTTACATCGGTCCAAACAAAATTTTTTCACTCAATTCTCGACGGAGAACACTGGATATGGATTTTTGATTGATTCGGGGATTCTCTATCATAGTATATGGCTATGTAAGGAGAATGTCGGTCTCTATTCAAGGAACCGGATCTGAGCCCGCATAAGAGAGGTCGTGTGAACGATACTAATTCAGAAGTGAAATTGTATGATCGAGCGAACAATTAGGTATGGTTTTGTGTATGGATTGTATATGTACATCGTACGGGCTTTGGTAAATTAAACGTGATAATTGAAAATACAAAATAAAATGATTTTGAACAATATGATTGAATATCATTGGTAAATAAGATGCAGGTATATAGAAGCAAAAGCTAGTTTGATGCCTTTAGTTTTACAAGTAGAATTTGGTTGCCCGACAAACGAGTACATGCTTGTATTGTTGTTTGGTCCGATGGTTTTATAATTGAGCCACTTGGATTTTGTTCTCTTTTGTTGGTATGGACCCATAGTGGCGATTTGTAGTTGTTACGATCCAGCCATGCAAAGGAGACCCTGGCGAAATTTTTCGTAAATTTAAGGCATTAGAATTTTTTTGAGAATTTGGGAAAATTTTTGAGAACTAAAATTTGATGTTTATATTATAACATAGAATGTTATTAGTCAGTAACTATGAATGAATTCAAAGATTTAGAAATTTTATAATCTATTTCAACTAATTGATTTTGGAAAAGTTAAAAACTTAAAAGAATTTGGTAATCTATTACAACTAGTTAGTTTTGAAAATTTAATGGGCTTAAGGCATTTTTCTTACCTTGGAAATTTCGAGGACAAAATTCTTCTATGGGGAAGGGGGTAAAGAATGTACCGACCTAAAATTTCAGCCATTTGAATTTGGAATATTTAATTGATTTTAAATATTGAAAAGTTAATTTTACAAGTTACATAACTTGAATTTTAAATATAATGATTTATTTGATAATTAAATTGTTAAATTTAATATTGGGGTTGTCTAAATAATTATATCTTGATTATATATGAATGAAAATGATTTGGACATAAAAATGATTTATTTGGTTTTATAATAAATAATTTTAGTTAACATATAAAATTATGTATTAATACGATTATGCATTCGGGAAATAACACATCCTTCTTGTATGATGCTGGATATCTGCTATTCCTCTTAAGATTAAATTTAAGGAACCTTTTGAATTTTGTAACTATAAGAATGTTTTAATTAAAGATGTTTTTATACCTAGTAATGACCCATTTTGGAATTTTACATTTAACAGAATCTAGGAATGTTTAACTTTTAGACAATTTGCATTGTTGTGTGCAAAATTCAATTTATATAATGTTGATATTGAGAATGATATTATTAATTAGGGTTGGGATAAAAGTAAGAAGTTTAATTCTAATTCATTATATCAATTTCTTAATTATTCGGGTGTTACTAATAACATTTATAATATTATATGGAAAACCAATGCACCACCAAAGGCCAAGATTCATATGTGGTTGATTATATATAGGAAATTATGTACTATTAAATATTTAAAAAGGAAGAATTTTTCTATTGATAATAAATGTACATTTGTAAGTTGTACTTTGAAAATGTTAACCATATATATTATGATTGTAGGGATACTAATTTTATTCTTAGTAATACTCTTAAAATTTTTATTTTTAATTTTAATAATAAGGTTTTGAATTGTGATTTCTACTGGAATAATTTAAGAGTTAAGTTCAAAAGTGGATATGGATTTTTATTGGACACTTTATTTACTATAATTTGTTGGTTTATTTGATTTGAAAGAAACCAGAAACTATTTAACAATAATAGTCATCATAATAAATTGATTATGACAATTGCTGTAATTTTTTTAGAGGGCATCTTAATAAGGTTAGAAAACACATTGATTTATTTAAACAAAGAAACCTTTGAAGGTAATAAATTTTGCATTATTATTTATTTAAACTCAAGTGATGATTTTACTGATTATACTAATTAACTTTTGAACAAAGGAGTGTGGCATATTATTTTATTATTTTTGTTTCAAATATATACGCATATAAATACGAATATATATATATATATACATACACACATATACATACATACATACATACATACATACATACATACATACATGCATACATACAAACATACATACATACATACATATGCGTGTGTGTGTGTTTTTGATCTCATGATTATTGACTCATAGCTTAGAAGTAGGCTTAGATGATGTAAATTTAGTATATGCAAAGATGAGGTTGATTTTATTATTTGTTTAGCATTTATTATTTTGTTTAGCACTGCCTTATATTATTTGTTCTAGTTTCTTATTTTATTATTATTTTTGTGCATATATATATGTATATAAATATTTATTTATATGTATATTTATATACATATATATGTACTATTCTTACATTTTTGTGTAGTATTTTCCACAAATACAGGGATAGGTTCTGGTTTCGGCTATTGATTTTGGAGTGTTGCTGTTTGGGGGAAATTTATACTCAGTGGATGCTTATTTTGGATTAGTAGTGGATGGATCGTTTGCTCTAGCTGTGCTATGTTCATGCTCTAGTAGAGATGCATATTGATCTTATGTTATGCAATTTGATGCATTAGTGTTGTATTAGGTATTTCTAACACTTCACCATCAGGCAGTGGCCTTGCCGGAGTTCGATAGTGAAGTATAATGGGCGGCGACTTTGTCCAAGCTCATTTTAGAGGTTATCCTGAGTGGTTGTTTCTTTTGAGGGATATTTATCAGTTTTTTTGGGAATTTTTGTTTCACATGTTTTGTTACCTGCCAGGTATGTTGGAAGCTCTTATATTTTTGGTGACATACATATATATATACATATATGCTCTCTTCTATTAGAGTGTAACGACCCGCCTTTCATTCCATAGAAAGATGCATCATTGAAGAAAGAAAGGGATAGAAAAGAGAAAAGATAGGAAAGAAAGAACTAAACAATATCAGAATCTCACAGCAGAACGAATAAAATATACTATTATTACATAATATACAACATCTCTCAGAGTTACACAACTTTACATCATAGCACATCAGACAGTTATAAAAACCTGTCTATCATACAACTCAAGGTACAACACAGAGATTAACACAGCGGAACCACAATATCTATATATGCTGAAGCCTCCTGCTCCATATCTCCTCTAGAATTTATCAAAGCTAACCTAAATCCCTTGGCTACTCATAAAATTTAAGTACCTAAGAGTTTAAGAAAACAGAAAATAAACTCTGCGTCAGACATGGTTCTGGTGTGAGTTAACGGGTTAAAGTTATTTAACTTTGAAAATCATTTGAAAAGAAAGGTATCTCGTAAGACCACGCCACGAATAAACATGTCGAGTTTTTACCTTACGATAACCAAAACATTTGATAGGAAATCCAGTGACATTATTATAGTGTCTAGGGTTTTCAAGTAAAATACAAAAATAGCTGGAATGCTTACGTCTCACGTTCCAACATAGTTGGGCACAATCAAAACGTACGACACTTATTGGAGATTGGATTCCATACAAGGACAGGGCTACTGGTGTACCGTCCATCATAGTACGTGGTCTAGATCACCGTACCGAGGGTCCACCCTGATCCCTTGCAACACAAGACCGAAACCATTCCTAACTGGATAGTCCCGAATAAGACAACCCCGCAGTTGCCGCGAACAACTGTCTACACAGCCGAATAAAAAGGGACCTCTAGACAGAGGAAATCTTATCCTACTTTGGTGCTACCCATTTAGCCTTGCTGCACCTCCCCTATTTTAGCCGTTCCTGGTTGATGAGGCTTGAGGCTACGATTACCTTTTTAAAACACATATCTTAGAATGCTCATCGTCCTCCAATGACAATGCTCTGAAAGCATTCAATCCATACAAGTCCGTTCCAGGTTCAAACGAAACCGAAGGCACTATCTCGTTACACTCATTTTGGAATCACCCTCAGAGTTAACCACAATAGCCCTTGCACTTTGAATCTTTATCTCGAACATCACTTGAGATTTCACGACCTATCGTTTAATTTGGATCGATGTGGTTTTCGAATATCCAATTTGGAATCCGATCCCGGTCTCACCGAAATCCAAAATGCCGTCTTTTAAGGCCAAGTTGTTTAAGTTTCAAACAATTCAATTTTCACACAGATAGATAATTCACATTATCAAAGATAGATAATCCATATTATCACAATTCAACCAAAGCATCTCATATCGCAGAGAAACACTTATCACATATTAGAGATATCAAATAATCCAAGGCATTCAATATCATTCGACCATCCATAAGCAAGATTAATTAGTCACACCATTTCTAATTGATTTAAATAAATTAAATTAATTACTTAATTCACTCTTAAATCTTTCTTACTTAACATTAATTAGTTACAAACCAATTAATTAATCATCCCTTAATTATCCATCTTAATTAATCATCCTTGATTAATTATTCTTTAATTACATTAAGTAATTAGCCTTTAATAAATTAAAAAAATTAATTATCCTCTAACCATTCACATTAATTAACCTTTAATTACTCTCATTAATTAATTAACTATAATTAATTACATTGATCCTTCATTAATTACATTAATTAATTATTCTATAATCACTTACATTGATTAATTATCCTTTAATTAATCACATTCATTAATTAACTAACCCTTTAATTTATTACTTTAATTAATCAATTCTTTAATTAATTACACTAAGTAATTAATCTTTAATTACTTCCATCAAGTAATTTCCCTTTAATTACTCTCATTAATTAATTTCCCTTAATTAATTACATTCAGTATGTTGGGCGATTCTCACTACTGGTCCAAACCTCCATCTCCAAGCAACACCGAACCACAAACAATGCCGGTCCAAACCTCCATCTCCAAGCAACACCGAACCACAAACAATGCCGGTCCAAACCTCCATCTCCAAGCAATACCGAACCATCCTATCTCCACGCATTGCCGGTCCAAACCCTCTCCAAACAATGCCGGTCCAAACCTCCATCCCATGCCTACCAAACCAAGTCCCCTCACTACCGAACCACCAACTGCCGAACCATCCCACACTCCACCCATTGCCGAACCAAGTTCCACCGGACCAAGGCATACCAGACCAACACGCCCAGGCCAGATTGCATCAGCCCAGGCTTACCAGCAGCTATATACATCCAAGACCCCTACCCCCAGCCTCACTCTATAAATAGAGGGGCAGCGGTACAACAATGACAGACAAGTTTGAGAGCTCAAGCACGGAGAAAACTTTCAAACAAGTTTCAGTTACTTGTAATCAAAACTTTGTACTTGTAATCTGAATAGAAAAGGAGAATAACGTATAAAGTGGACGTAGGCACGTTCTGGCCGAACCACTATAAATCTGTGTGTCTTTTGCAGTTTAGTCCCTGCTTTTTATATATTTGCATAAACCACCCAAATCACTAAAAACAACATAAAATCAACTAATCCATACGACTTGGAGGTATTTGCCCATTTTTTGTGCAAACATTTTTGGTGCTTTCACTGAGAAGGAGGAGCTCGAAGCTTCAGCTTCTCCCACTTCACCCTTTTTCTGTCGGCATCGTTCATTGCTTGATAAACATGCCTCTCGGACGGAAGAAAGATGCTAACAAAGGAAAGAACATCGCAACTGGCAATATCCCAGATCCAGTGATCAGAGACCAAGACAATCGTCCAGTGCCAACAGCAAACGTAAATCAGGCAAATCCGACAGCCCCTGCTACGGAACAACCAATTACAAGGGCGGATCTGGATAGGGTTGTGGCTGAGGTAACTAACCGCTTCGCATCTCAACAAGAAGCCTTAGTGGATCAACTCATGTCACGCTTAAGGGATTTTGAAGAAACCAACCGCAACACTGAATCATGGGGTGAGTCTCAATCTGGAGGATCTAGAAGACGACAAGGGTCTTTCTTCTTCGAAGAGGCTAACAACAGGAACAACTATGGTAGGGGCCGAGCCCGGACTCAGCCTGAATCCCGACCCGAGGAAGCGCTTGGAACCGAACCCAACGGGGGAGGTACCAGGCAAGGATCGGATGTAGCTGACCCCTCCATGCTACCTAACCATGGAAATACCAAGGGACGGGGCCGAGCTGGAGTCCAGCCCGAAGTTGGACCCGAGGAAGTGCTGAGGACAGAACCCAGCAGGGGAAGATCAAGGCAAGGGCCAACTGTGGCTGACCTCAGCATGCCCCCGGAAGACCAAAGGCAGCCGTTGGAGAATGTTAGGAGTGATAGACGATACCATCCTTACAGGTCATCTGAACGGAATCAATCCCGTAGAGAGGAACCAAACTCATTTCTATCCGCTCCAAGTTCTGATGAAAGGATGGCACGATTGTTCAGAGAGTGTGTCCAACGGGATCAAAGAGATCGAGGGATAGGCGCTAGGGTGACCAGCCCCTTCACCCGCAATATCGAAATCGCCATCACCCCTCGAGAATGGAAAATGCCAACAATGGAACCTTACAAGGGAACCTCTGATCCCGTCGTACACCTACAAAGATACACACAGCATATGCTCATGAGCGGAGCAACAGAGGGAGTGTTGTGTAAATGCTTCCCACTATTCTTGGCAGATCTAGCTACCTCCTGGTTCTGCCATCTACCCCAAGGGTCCATCAGCTCGTGGAAAATGTTGAAAGAAAAGTTCATCAGCCAGTTTCACATTCATGTGGAACAGCCCAAGGATGCTTATTCCTTATCTAATATCAAACAAAAGCCTAGAGAAACAGTGCAGCAATATTTAACCCGATTCAATGCCGCAGCAGCTGCAGTTCAAGATGCCGATGAGAAACTTATCCTAATGGCCCTCTGCAGTGGCGTGCACCCGGATACTAAATTTGATAGAAAACTAACAAAAGAAAAACCAGCTACTTTGCCCGATTTCTTCCATGAAGCTGGAAAATATATGAGACTTGAAGACGCTGCCACTGAGAGACAGTCGGGACAACAGGCTAAGGTAACTCTAGACAAGGTTCCCACTGCAGCAAAGGATATTCGGAGAAATGACTCTAGAGACAATGCTGGGGGCAAAAAGGGAGAAAAGCGTTTATATCGACCTGGACCGAGGTTTGACTCTTACACCCCTTTGAATGAAACAATCGAAAACATCTTCCTGGCCACCCAAGACGAAGTTAGATACAAACGCCCCCTGCACAAGAAGGAATCGGATAATGCAATTAAGTCAGGAAAGTTCTGCCGTTTCCACGAATCTCATGGGCATGATACTGATGAATGTCATCATCTCCGGGACTTGATTGAAGAGCACATCCGAAGGAAGAAACTGGAACGCTATGTAAGAAGTCAAAACAGGACGCCGGCTCCTACCAATGAGAACCCAAGGCACCCCCCTCCAGAAGCGGGCAGAGGGAATCATAACACTAGTGGCTCCAGTCAAGAAAAGATAGTGGTTCATACTATATCAGGAGGACCACACATCGCCGACAGAAGCTGGGCAGAGATGGAGAGATATGGGCAGTCGCTTAGAAACAAAGAAGACTATGTTAACTCCGTTATAGAAGAACGCCACCCGAAGCGGAAAGAAAAGGATGACATCACATTTAGTAGACGTGACCTAGAGGGAAGGCAATGCCCTCACATGGATCCTATGGTCATCTCTGCATGGTTCGGTCCAGCCGAAGTTTTTCGAGTTTTAGTAGACACTGGAAGCTCTATAAACATCCTATTCAAACATGCCTTCAACAAAATGAAGCTATCTATGAAGGATGTGTCTCCCTGCAACAAACCACTACATGGTTTTACTGGAGATGCAAAGATGCCCCTCGGGCAATTGGACCTCTTTGTTGAAATAGGAAGTCATCCCCGCTCCGTCGTACGGAAACATACATTCGTGCTAATAGATAATCACTCGGCCTACAACGCTTTCTTGGGAAGACCAGCCTTGCCGACTTCCAAATTGTCCTAGCCCCATGGTGCCTGAAGATGAAATTTCCAACAGACAACGGAATAGGGGAAGTAGAGGGAGATTAAGACGCCGCTCGAGATTGCTACGTGACTGAACTTCGCAATAACCGCAGGAAGGATAAAGGGAAGGATGCAGAGACTTCTCTCTGCAAGAAAACTTGGAAGCATAGCAATTAAAGAAAGCCCCTCCTCTTCGATATACCAGCGATCCTTTCAACGAATTAGACCCCAGGGACAAAGAGGAGGAGGCCACCACCGAGCCTGCAGAGGCTATGAAATTTGTGTCTGTAGACAAACACGACCCAAGTAGTCTGCTGAGAGTTGGGTCTCAGTTAAGAGCGAAGTTGAAGGATCAACTCGTCGATTTTCTTCGCCACAACATGGATGTATTTGCATGGACGCACGCCGACATGACAGGAATCTCCCTAGACGTAGCACGCGACGTACTGAACATCGATCCCACCAAGGTGCCGGTGAAGCAGAAAAAGAGGAGCATAGGGGCAGAACGATCAGCAACCCTCGAGGAAGAAGTAAAGAACTTACTTGCTAATGACTTCATACGAGAAGCCATCTACCCAGAATGGATCGCCAACCCGGTACTGGTAAAGAAGGCTAACGGGAAGTGGCGAACATGCATCAACTTCTCCAACTTAAATGACGCTTGCCCGAAGGACTGCTTCCCACTCCCCCAAATCGATCAGCTCGTGGACAGCACAGCCGGACACGAACTCTTATCCTTTATGGACGCATACTCAGGATATTACCAGATCCCTATGCACGCCCCCGATCAAGACCACACTAGTTTCATCACTGACCGGGGATTGTACTGCTACAAAGTAATGCCTTTTGTACTTAAAAACGCCGGAGCTACTTATCAGCGCCTCGTCAACAAGATGTTTGCGGAATTAATAGGACGAACTATGGAAGTTTATGTGGATGACATGCTGGTAAAATCGAGGAAAGCCAACGATCATATAAACCACCTGGACGAGATGTTTCAAGTACTTCGCCAATATGGAATGAAGCCGAATCCTCTAAAGTGCCCCTTCGGAGTATCGTCGGGAAAGTTCTTGGGATTCATCGTCCATGCCAGGGGGATTGAAGCAAACCCCGAACAAGTCCGGGCTTTGCAAGATATCAAGATACCATCCACTCGAAGAGAGATGCAAAGCCTAAATGGGAAGGTGGCTGCCCTAAGCAGGTTCATCTCTAAAGCAACCGACAAATGCATCCCTTTCTTCGAAGCTCTTAAGAAAGACAAAGGAAAGTTCGAATGAACTGACGAATGCTCGACAGCCTTCCTTAACCTAATCGAACACCTTCAGAGACCACCGATACTCTCAACTCCAAATGAAGGCGAAGAACTATACCTATACCTTGCTGTATCATCCCATGCTTTAAGCGCCGCTCTGGTAAGAGAGGACAACCGCGCGCAGCGGCCCGTATACTTTGTAAGCAAGAGATTTACAAGGGCAGAAGCCAAATATCCTAAACTTAAAAAGCTAGCATACTGTTTGCTAATCACGTCACGGAAACTGCGACACTATTTCCAATCTCATTCCATCAGAGTTTTAACTGATCAACCGCTAAGACAGGTACTCCATCGCCCCGACACTTCCGGGCACTACTTAAGTGGTGCATTGAACCGAGTCAATACGATATCACCTACGATCCTCGCACCACCATCAAGGGACAAGCCATGGCCGACTTCATTGCCGAATTCACTACCAACGAAGGTAAGGAGCCATCTGGAATAGCGGAAGACATCAAGTGGAATCTCTTTGTAGATGGAGCATCAAACGAACAAGGCTCGGGGGCAGGTATTGTGATAATCACCCCTAGGGGAAAGAAGCTGCACTGTGCCCTAAGATTGGAATTCGCTGCCACCAACAACGACGCAGAATACGAAGCAGTGATAGCCGGATTAGAGCTTGCCCTAGAGATTGGAGTCGGTTCTTTATGTCTCCATAGTGATTCTCAACTTATTGTAAATCAAATATTGGGAGAATTCCAGACTCGAGGAGAACGGCTCACAGCATATCTAAAGAAGACCAAGCTGCTGCTCAATTAATTGGATCATTATTTAATCAAACACATTCCTCGTGGAGAGAATCAGGAGGCCGACGAACTAGCAAAGCAAGCTAGCATGAAGGACGGCACCACTTCCGGAACAATAACCATCTCAAAGCAATTAGCCCCGAGTTTCGAGCCAATGAATCTGATAGCTGCAATCGAAGAGGAAACTTGGATGACTCCCATCCGGAAGCACTTACAAAGTGGCACACTACTCGACGGGCGTAGCGAAGTTAAGAAAATCATGAGGAAAGCTTCTCGCTACACAATACAAGAAGACATCCTCTATCGGCGCAGCTTCTCTAACCCCTTATTAAGGTGCGTCGCTGGAAGGGAAGCCAAGGAAGTCTTGTCCAACATCCATTAAGGAAGTTGCGGAGATCACACTAGAGGGCAGACTCTAGCAAAGAAAATACTCAAATATGGGTATTACTGGCCCACTTTAAACAAAGACGCCTTAGACTTCGTCAAAAGATGTGACAGATGCCAGAAATTTGCTAAGATTCCTCGACTACCAACAAATGAGATTACTCAAATGACCATCCCTTGGCCCTTTGCAGTATGGGGAATTAACTTGATTGACAAATTGCCGACAGGCCGAGGCGTTGCCAAATATGCTATAGTGGAAGTCGACTATTTCACCAAATGGGTGGAAGCGGAACCTTTAAATAAAATATCTTCGGCAAAAGTTATTAATTTCTTGATCAAAAATGCTCTATGAAGGTACGGGGTTCCACTAAAAATCGTATCGGACAATGGACTTCAATTTGATAGCAAGGAATTCACCGACTGGTGCCGAGAGCACGAAATTCACAAAAGCTTCTCATCTGTAGCTTATCCCCAGGCAAACAGACAAGTCGAAGCCGTCAACAAAATTCTCAAAACTCTAATCAAGAAGAAACTTGAAAAGTCAAAAGGCGCTTAGGTGGATGAACTTCCTACGGCACTTTGGGCCTACCGCACATCTTACAGAACATCAACGGGACATACTCCTTTCTCTTTGGCATACGGATCGGAGGCCATGCTCCCAGTTGTAACTGTAGTGCCCTCCCACCGAAGGATCCACTACAACCCAGAAGAGAATGAAGAACTCCTACACATGTCTTTGGACCTAATTGAAGAAAGAAGAAATGATGCAGCACTTAAAGCGGCAGCTCACAAGCAAAAAGTGGCAGCACGATACAACTCCAAAGTCATGCACCGCAGCTTACGAGAAGGAGATCTTGTTCTCAAAAGGATCTTGCCACGCCTCGGAGCGCTAGATCCTATCTGGGACGGACCCTATGTAATTCATAAAGATCTCCACAACGGAGCCTATATTTTGTCAACAATGGACAGAGAGGTGTTCCAGAGGGCATGGAACATCCAACACCTTCGACGATACTTTTCTTAACTTGTACTGCCCATATGAAATGAATTAACAAAGAGAATCAGTGGACGTAGGCATTTTCGTGCCGAACCACTTTAAAAATCCTGTCTCTTTTTAACTTGTTCCTCAATATCTTGGCTGCTTGTTAAGCTTTATCCTTTTCTGTTGAACAAAATCCTGTATAACGACATTTCCATTCTGGACACTTTACGGCACAACCTCACCTGAACAAGACCTAACAGGTACTATACGAATCTATGCCCTCGTCAATGAGACACTTTTGCTCCAGCATCCCTCTGTTGCGGGTTAACCCATTGCTCGCGACAGCCCTCAAAGCCAACTGTAATGAGCCGATCATAAGCCACCGAGAAGGCCGACTATAGCCGAGGCAGCTCATTACGGCATTCGGCTCGCCGACGACTGTGAACCGATTATAAGCCCCAACATAAGGTGTGGCCATCCAGGGGCAGTTCACAGTTGACGATCGGCACCCACGCTAGCCAGCCACGGTAAATCGAATAATACCCACGATTGCGGGCCATAATGGCCCGGGTAGTTACTGTGCGCGATCTTGGCTCCGATGCGTCTTAAGTGCGGCTGTGGTAAAAAAGAAAACTCCCCGCAGAGGCGTAAGATGGGTGACGAATGTCTCCAAGACCCACAGCTAGGGAAAGTGACTACAAAACCCGTTTGCCACGAACTTAAGCACATCGAAGGCCTTCCGTGATTGGAAGTTTTACTATTTCTTATATTTCCATTTCATTTATATAAACTTTGCTCCTATCCTCTATAACGATCACTAAAGTACAGGACATAAAATAGGAGACACTCGCTAATGGGAATAAGGACTCACAGCTGGATGGCAGGTCGCTCAGCTGCATTCCATATTCGATTACACAAGGCATTCAAAGCTACCGTCTGCAGCCAAAACTTGGAGGGCGGTACCTTTTTCGCTTGTACATAAATATGTAACTATAATATATTCACACATCACATTAACATTGCAAGACATGAGATTATATTTTAACGAGAACTTGACATCAAACACAGTTGAATCACTAGCACATGCACAGCTATATTCCTTATGCAACACATCAAAGTAATAACAGCATCCAGATGTAATAGAATCAGATTATGTCATAAAATTACATGTTAAGAATAAAGTCGTTCGTTGCAATGACATAACTACAACACGAAAGTACATTAATGTTTTTGAACTAGTATATACAGGAATGTCAAGTAAAACCAAAAATGCCCGGATCAAGTCAAAATAGTCGGCAGCATCAGAACCTCATCTCTATCCTTCCGACCCCCCAAGACCTACTTGACTGCAGGATCAGAACTCCCAGCATGCTGACCAAAGGTCCCACCTGTCCAATTCAGGAGAAGAATATATTAGATAAACGATAAGCAATCAAGTTAGGAAAAGATTCAAAGGGAAGACTTACCAGCGTCTGCTCCCTGATCATTGTCCTCCAACTGCACACCCACTTCCTCGGTGGTAAGCAGCCTTATGCCCTCCTGGGGATAATCGTCCATCCAGGACAGGTTGCCCTGCTTCCAAGTACGGAAGTACATGTCCTGGAGCATCTCATCCATCATCCCCTCGTTCTCCTCAAACTCCCTCATCCGGGCCTCGGAAGCCGACAGCCTTGCAACGGCAGCGTCTCTCTCCAATCGGTATCTCGAACAGTCAGCCTGAAGGGATTTCCGCATCGCCTCCATCTCCTCCCTCTGCTTAGCTTGAGCAAGCTCTGTGGCCTCAAGCTTCCCAGATAACTCCTCTATCTGCTCAAGATCCGCTCTCCGAACCTCATCCACAGTGGCAATGGCCATATCGATTCGTTCCTTGCAGGCGGCCTCCATTTTTCGCAGCTCGGCTCTACTAGCCTCCTCCATAGTTTTCTTTAGCCGTCTGGAGGCCGCGTCATGCTGGGAGATCTGAATGGCCTGATCGGCAAGCTGTTTGGCCTGATCGGAAACATTAGCCGCAGTCGAATGTTAGCACTTCCGATTTCCTCTCCAGCCTTGACCAGTCGAGCGTGATGCTCCATTAACTTCTTGGTCTCTTCAGCCACCCGATCGATGTTTTCCTTGGCCTCATCCCCCATAGTCACAATCCGAGTAGTCAACAAGTCGAGGTCCAAAGCCTTAGCCTCATCAAGTACCCTTACCATAGGATTGCGGTGTAGGAGGTGCTCACCGGTAACCTCATCAAAGGAAATATCATGAGAACTCGGGTCCAGACCTGGATGACCTGCAAATGGGTTACGAACCAAGCCGGGACGATCAACATGAGTAACGGAAGGATTCTCTGATGGAGGCGGAGAAGGTATGGACTCAGTATCCTCCCCCGCGATGTCATGAGTAGGCTGGGTTGGGGGCTGAGGTCCAAGTGATGGTTCGAACAGGGAGCGCCTCCTCTTTCTCTTTTGAATATCCTCTTCGATGACTCCAAGAAGAGGACGGTAACTGACTACGCCCCCGAAACGGTCAGTCGAGGGCTTCGGTTTAGCAGAAGCTTTGAAGAGTTTGAATTGCTCGAGGCGGTGCCGAATGTCTGATGTCTTGGCCGCCTTACCCGTTCCTGAAACGAAAACCAAGTGTTACGAGCATCTATGAGACTATAATCCAAGAAACATGTGAAGTTAAAAGAGGAGTCAAGAATTCACCTTGAACCACCGGAGCTGAAATACTCTCAGAAGATGGACTGGCACCAGTCCCGGCCTTATCAGATTTCTTCGTTTTCACCACCAAAGCCGACCCTTCCTCCAACCCCTCGAAGGCTTGGCGGAAAGCATCATCCGTCCACTCTTGAATCTCACCCGCTTGCCCAGAGGTCAGGGCACCAACGCCACTACCACCCTGACCTTCGCCACCGTTACCACCATCACCTTTTCCATCGCCTCCGTTCTCCTCCTCACCTCTTTCCTCCTCTCCACTTTCCTCCTCCGGAACATCTGGGCATGTGCTGGGAGAGGGCCCATCAGATTTCTTGAGCTTCTTCCCCCCGACGACTGGAGATACTGAGAAGGGTCTCCTCTTGCTGCTCTTCGTCATGGCCCCACCTTTAGCTTTGGCAGCCCTCTCCTCGGCTGTATCTCTCTGCTTAACCACAGATTGACGTGGCAAAATCAAGTTGTGCTCCAGGAGAGTGGCATTCCTGATCAGGTAAGAAGCTGACCTATCCCTTCCTGAGATGGCCTCTATCTCCGCAGCCATCTGTACCAGGCGATCATTCTCCACAACCGCAAAGCCACCTGTCACTAGCAAGAAACAGAAGCATATAAGAAGAAGCATTGCAGTCGGGACAGAGAAATTACAAATGAAATTCAACTTACAGCCAGAAGTGAAAAGGCGAAAAGAAACAGAGTCGTCCTTGACAAAGAACCATTCCTTCTTAAACATGGTGAACTTCGAGTATAAGTCCAAGACCGGTTTGAAGGACACGGCCGATTCCAAACTGATGTATAGGGACCCCTTCTTGTAACCTCTCAAATTATATAGGTACCGAATCTCCCGGTTGGAAGGGGGCGCCCGTACTTCCTCTGGAAAATGATGAACAAACACACCAGGATAGCATAGGAGTTGGGTTGAAGCTGGAATGGAGCCACCTTCAAGTAAGTAAGGAAGCTGACTATGCAGGCATTGATCGGAGGAATGGCCCCGCACATGCAATGGTATCGGTTATAGACGAAATATCCTTCAGGAGGATCATACGGCATCACACCGTCTCCCGGCAATAGCATACTCGCTCTGTCAATCCCAAAGGAACGAGCGATGACATCAAGTTGTCCCTCTTTAAGGGAGCTCGGAGAGCAATCGGGAGGAGAGTTCAGAAGCTCTTGAGGGCCATATCCGTCCACTAATGACCTCGGGGCAGGTCCATGTCGCACTGGTTCCGGCTAGACTGGGGGCACGGCAGGAGACTCTCTCCTGTCCATAGATTTCCTCTTATCTGATCGGGTTTCCACTCTTTGAGACATTTACCTGCGACACAAGAAAGTATATCGTTAAAACACATAAACTATGTAATCTAGAGTTTCACTGATAATTCAAGTATAAAAGTCCATCCGGTAAGGGATTCATTCAACACTCGGAATCCCCGAGTTCATTCAGCAAGGCCCAACCTATATCTCATTCGGCATTCCAAATATGAAGGCTCATTCGGCATTCCAACTTTCAAAACTCATTCGACGATCGAACCCTCAAGTTCATTCGGTAGTACAATATAAAAGTTCATTCGGCGGCAAAGGGGTCTCACCTGGTTCGGCTAACGCTCTGGTTCGGCGAAAATGAGAGTTTGATTCGGCAAAAGGTTTGGCTCGGTTGGTAAGGAATAACGAAGGCACGTGGCCCCTATTTATAAGCAAACCTATATGACCGGACCAGATGGCTCGGCGCTTAAAACCGAATGAGGCTATCCCAGCAAAACAAAGCGCGACACATGCAGGCATGTGCCCCACTTTGGGGGGCAAATGTTGGGCGAGTTCTCACTACCGGTCCAAACCTCCATCTCCAAGCAACATCGAACCACAAACAATGCCGGTCCAAACCTCCATCTCCAAGCAATACCGAACCATCCTATCTCCACGCATTGCCGGTCCAAACCCTCTCCAAACAATGCCGGTCCAAACCTCCATCCCATGCCTACCAAACCAAGTCCCCTCACTATCGAACCACCAACTGCCGAACCATCCCACACTCCACCCATTGCCGAACCAAGTTCCACCGGACCAAGGCATACCAGACCAACACGCCCAGGCCAGATTGCATCAGCCCAGGCCTACCAGCAGCTATATACATCCAAGACCCCTACCACCAGCCTCACTCTATAAATAGAGGGGCAGGGGTACAACAATGGCCGACAAGTTTGAGAGCTCAAGTACGGAAAAAACTTTCAAACAAATTTCAGTTACTTGTAATCAAAACTTTGTACTTGTAATCTGAATAGAAAAGGAGAATAACATATAAAGTGGACGTAGGCACGTTCTGGCTGAACCACTATAAATCTGTGTGTCTTTTGCAGTTTAGTCCCTGCCTTTTATATATTTGCATAAACCACCCAAATCACTAAAAACAACATAAAATCAACTAATCCATACGACTTGGAGGTGTTTGCCCATTTTTTGTGCAAACACAGTAATTAACCATTAATTACTTACACTAAGTAATTATACTTACATTAATTAATTATACTTCATTAATTTCAGAAGTGATTATTTTTAATTAATTAAACTAATTAATTATCTTAAATTAATTATATTAATCCTTAATCACTAGATAATGATCCATAAATTTACATTTATTAACCATCCATTAATTACCTTCTTTAAGTGATAAATTTTTAATTAATTTTTACTAATTAATTATCTTTAATTAATCACAACCTTAATTAATTGAAGATAAATTCTTTATTTTAAATAAATGCTTAATTACATCATTATACTTCATTAGAAAAAAATTTAGGAATCAATTATATAATTAAAAAATATAATTTACTTTAAAACAAAACAATTTAAACATTAAATTTTAATTATTTAAAATCTTTGAAAACTTGTTCAACTTGTTCAATAAATTTAATAAATACTTATCCTTTAAAACTTAATTACCATTCCTTTAAAAACTTATTCATTTTAAATATATTTTGAAAACTTGGTTAAACATTTTTTTCTCTTAAACATAATCACTTGAAGTACACTTTAAAACTTGGAACATTCTTACTCAAAAATTTGTTTTATTTTTATTTAGCTTTGAAAATTTGTTAAACATTTCCTTTACCTTTTAAACTTGATTTTCTTGCTTATATAATTGTGTTCATGTTTTATTTTAAAAACATAAAATCTGGAAACAAAAACAACCGAGACAAAGCTTCAAAAACCCTATCACTTATCGGAGCTACTCGTAAACTACCACACTTCGAGACAAACCAATAATCGACTCGAGTCTGACCCGAGGCAAATGCTTCTTCCTCTCGTGCCCAACCCACAACACATCACCAGACACAAGTGCACAAGCGTGCACATGTACAAGCCATTAGATAGCCTCCGACTTCGCTCCGGCCATCTCCAAGTCACCTACGACCTCGTTGATGAACTCGACCCCTCAGCTTCGTCGAACTCACCGTGTGACGAAATTGAACTATTTGAGAAAACCTAAAGCCACAATATCGATGGAAAACTCCCAATCACCTACGAACCCGACCTCGAGAACCCACGCCAACCACATCCGAGCTTCGTCTCAAACCCCAGCATCGTTTCCCCCATCGCGATCAGTTTCGACGCACCAACGACGTCGGAATCATCTCGACTATCCAATATGACAGAACAACACTCCAAACCCTACCTCGCCGTCTCCTGGCCCCCATAGCCAACTATAACTCTGGTGAACATTTTCTAGTGACCACCATGTTACCTCCTTCCTCTAGACCAAAGCCCGATAACCATACTCCCTCTGTTCGTCGGAAATTGGCGAAATTGCCAAATCCGTTCAACTCAGAAAATCTCACCATATACTTACCTAAAAATCATGATTCCTATACCTAAATTCATTATTTTCCTACATGCATCAAATCCTATAATCAAAAATTGAAAATATCATAATCAATTTTTAACCCATTTTGATCTTCTCTATTATTTATAAAATTTTGAAATAAATACTTAATATAAATTCTTGAGTCCATTTTTAAAATTAATATTACATTGTTATACACATTTTCATTTAGGAATCAAAGCCTATAATCGAATATATGAGAAAATATGAATTTTTAAAGGCTGTTCTCAAGCCTGTATAAATAACAGAGGCCAATTTTTTATATACACATAGAAACATCATACATACGTATATGCATTCACATTCATAAACATATACAAACCATATTTCTACAAAACTTCCATCACAAGCATCTAAGTATAATCACAGGTTTAAACTATTTTTAAAATAAAGGTTTACTCGCCTAAAAACAAAGGACAGAGGACATGCTTTCAGGTTTTAAATCTAGGATCTTGTATTTGATTGATGATCTGTTTGCTCTATGTTGATCTGGAATTTGAGATTGAGTTGATCTTTATTTTCTTCTCAGGTTGAAACTTTAAAAGAAGAAGTTGTTGTTTGAGTTGTAGTTTGATTTTAGTTTCTCTTCTCAGGTTTCTATTTTCTTTAGTTATGTTTTTCAAGAAAAATGAGAGAAAGAGTGTTGAGGAAAGAAGATAAAAATTCATTTGAGCCGAGAACCATATTTCTCTAAACATTTATGTGTTTATAATTAAAATTTAAAAGAGACAATAGTGCCATTTGTTATTCTTGCATGTTACTAATGCTTACACATGTTAAAACAAAGTATTAAATATTTACAAGTGTTTAAACCTTCATTAAATTAATTTCTTATGTTTATATGTTTATAAATGTGTAAATCCATTTTTATATTAATATGTTTATGTCTTATTAATTTATGTTCACTTATATATATATTCAATTTACATTTATTCATGTTAAAATTAAAAAGAAAGAATATTAAATAAAAGAAATAAACCTTTAGTTAAATCTTATTTTAAACTTAAGCTAAAATAGAATTTTAAATAAGTAATCATTTACAGATATTATCTTTGTCTTTTAAGAAATATAAAGTTTAACTTTTAAATAGTCTTGGAAAAATTGTTATATTAAATTTAAAACATGACTTCACAAATCACAATATATACATACATACAAACATATATATATATATATATATATTATAATTTGAAAACATATCTTTTTATTAAATTCAAACCGAAACTTCCTATTCACAATCTATATACATATATATACATTATAAATAGAATACATTTTTATTAGCTTTGAAAGATAACTTTTATCAGTTAAATACTATTAGCTTTCGAAAAGAATAAACTTGCCAATTTAAATATTTATAGAAGAAGATTATCAAATTGCTATTGCCCAAAATTCCGAGTCATCACATTCCTTCCCCTTAAAAGAATTTCGTCCTCAAAATTTAAAAGCAAAGAAAATTTAATAACCCAACAAAGATTTTATTTTCAAACAGTAAAGAAAAGCATACACCAACCATAAACTAACAACCATGGTTACCAATTTATTCTAACAAACAAATCTAACTAACTAATTATCCTGACACAATACAGAATAGGATTTCCTAATACTGTCTAGAGTTTCCTAGGTACAATCACTGGGATCCTCGCCCTACTGGACCCTAACTAGCTACACCACTATGCACCCGAGCTCCTTCTCATCTAGATCTATAATATGAACTGGATGTCTGACAACAATCACATCCGGCTCAACTTCCAAATCCTCCTGAACTACTGGTTCCACAATCAGAGATGCACGCACTTCCTTAGATGAGGTACATGAAATACATTGAATCCCATCCATTCGAACTGGCAATTCAATCCTGTAGGCCAATGTACCAATCCTTTCTAGAACACAGAAATGAAATCCAATATACCTCGGAGTTAGCTTTTCAGTCTTACCAAATCTTATTGCTCCTTTTATCGGAGAAATCCTTAACCAAAAACAAAGTCTCCAACTTCGAATTCTAAATTCCTCCATCTCTTATCCACAAAACTCTTCTAACGATCCTGGGCTACCTTCATCCTTCTTTGATTAGCCCAACCTTTCCAAATGCCTCACGAAAATTTTTTGGACCAAGAATAAGATGATCTTCGGATCTACCCAATAAGACGGTCTTCCCAAAATCCAGAATACAAGATCTACTCCACAAGCATCAGTGGACTTCAAACTTACTTCTCCTATCTGTAATAGCCAAATAGGTGCACCAGACAACCTCACCTTCAGATCCTGAAAAATTTCTTCACACATAAGAGGTACACTTGAACTTCGCTCCCTTCCTAATCCGCTTGATCAAGTGAGAAGAAATCTAGAGAAATCCCGGATGAACTTCCTGTAGAATCCTGCTAATCCAAGAAAACTGCGAACTTCCATAGGAGTCTACGATTGCTTCCACTCTAGAACAGCTGCTACCTTAGCTTCCGCTGTGCAACTATGATTGGAGTAGATGAGAATGCCGTCGATGAACTCGAGCATAGATTTATACAACAAATCCCGAAAAATGCGGTTTATCAGATCCACAAAATAAGTTGGAGCGTTGGTTAATCCAAAAGACATAACCATCCACTCAAAGAAAAAAATGAGTTCTCTGAATGCAGTCAAGAGTACTGTCTTCAGCTACCCTTAGCTGGTGAAAAACCGAAACTAGATCAAAAAGAGAAAACTCAGAAGCACCAAGAAGAAGATCAAAAAGATCACCAATACGAGGCAAGGGACACTATCCTAATGGTCACCTTATCCAACCCCCGATACTAAAGCAAACCTTGACTTCTTCGAAGACATCCGAAAAAATCTCCGACAACTTTGATAGCTTCTACCACCTTTAGAGATGCCTCAATCCAAAGCAAAGATTACTCAAATAAACTCCTGAACTAATCGCAAGTCTCTTTTGCGATCCTATCCAATTCAGTTTCCAATGATATTGTTCTCTCCTCACAAATCAGAACAGCTTCGTGCTTGTCTGACCAATCCATCGAAGAAATGGGTCCACTCTACTACTTCTAAAATCTTCCTCTAGGATACTGCTTAGCCATATGACCTTCTTGTCGGCACACAGAACACTTCGAGCTGTGATGATGCCACCTGGGTTTCCACTTACCCTGCTTCTTCCAATTCGGATTTGAAATTCCTTTCGTTCAGGTTGAAAGAATTCCCACTCGGTGCCACCACACATGCCAAAGGCTTCTTATCTATAAGCTCTTCGATCCACAAAACCATACCAACCAATTCCACAAAGAGCTTTCGTGATGGGAAGACATCTTCTCAACAAACTCGGGCCTCAAACCAAGCACAAACATCTCATTCTTCTTGAGGGGAATGTGTCAATAAGACTAGATCCGTAGAGACAACTCATTGAACTCAGTCTCGTATTCTAATACAGACAAACACTTCCTTGCTTGAGATCCATGAAATTTCTAGACAGCCACGTCTTCCCTGTGGTTGTAAAATTGCTCCTCCAAAAACTTCCTTAAACTTGCTCCAATAGAAAACACCTTCAGGAACATCCATGGTCACTGCATCTCACCACGCATCTGCTCCTTCCTGAAGTTGTCAAGATTCCATCACTCACTTCTGCTCATCCGACAGATCCAAACTCTTGAAAATCCGCACACACGAGTGCGACCAAACTTGCACTTCAATGATGGACTCTGAACCTTTAAAAGACTTTCTCCGAGATAAGTGAAATCCTTACAAAAAGCTACAAAGCTTACTCAAGGCGGTAGTGGATCCACGGCCTCTATAGTTATTCTTCCAACTTCAACACTCAGACTTCTTTCATTTGTGGTAGTCGTCCTACACACACCACTACCCTACTATCTCTAGAACTCATGTTGGAAAACCCGAACAGGTAACCCAACAAATCAGGTGGTTATATATATATATATATATGTATATATAAATACAAGTATGCTATCTCAAGATAAATATCTCTTCAAAGCCTAGGTATTCTCTCAACCTAGGGCCCTGATACCACTATAACGACCCGCCTTTCATTTCATAGAAAGACGCATCATTAAAAGAAAGAAAGTGATAGAAAAGAGAAAGGATAAGAAAGAACTAAACAATATCAGAATCTCACAGCGAAATGAATAAAATATATTAATCACGAAGTTATTACATAATATACAACATCTATCGGAGTTACATAGCTTTACATCATAGCACATTAGACAGTTATAAAAACCTGTCTATCATACAACTCTAGGCACAACACAGAGATTAACACAGTAGAACCACAATATCTATATACGCTGAAGCCTCCTGCTCCATATCTCCTCCAGAATTCGTCAAAGCTAACCTGAATTCCTTGGCTACTTGTAAAATTTGAATACCCAAGAGTTTAAGAAAACTAAAAATAAACTCTGGGTCAAACATGGGTCTGGTGTGAGTAAACGGGTTAAAATTGTTTAACTTTGAAAATCATTTGAAAAGAAAGGTATCTCGTAAGACCATGCCACAAATAAACATGTCGGATTTTTACCTTACGATAACCAAAACGTTTGATAGAAAATCCAGTGATATTATAATAGTGTCTAGGGTTATCAAGTAAAATACAGAAGTAGCTGGAATGCTTACATCTCACGTTCCAACATAGTTGGGCACAATCAAAACGTATGGAGCTTATTATAGATTGGATTCCATACAATGGCAGGGCTAGTGGGGTACCGTCCGTCACAGTACGTGGTCTAGATCACTGTACCGAGGATCCACCCTGATCCCCTGCAACACAAGACCGGAACCATCCCTTACTAGATAGTCTCGAATAAGACAACCCTGCAGTTGCCGCGAACAACTGCCCACACAGCCGAATAAAAAGGGACCTCTAGACAGGGGAAATCTTATCCTACCTGAGTGCTACCCACATAGGCTTGCTGCACCTCCCCTGTTTTATCCATTCCCGGTTGATGATGATTGAGGCTACGATTACCTTTTTAGAACACATATCTTAGAATGCTCATCGTCCACCAATGACGGTGTTTTGAAATCATTCAATCCATACAAGTCTGTTCCAGGTTCGAACAAAACCGAAGGCACTATCTCGTTACACTCATTTTGGAATCACCCTCAGAGTTAACCACAATAGCCCTTGCACTCTGAATCTTCATCTCGAACATCACTTGAGATTTTACGACCTATCGTTTAATTTGGATCGATGTGGTTTTTGGATATCCAACTTGGAATCCGATTCCGGTATCACCGAAATCCAAAACGCCGTCTTTTAAGGCCATGATGTTTAAGTTTTAAACAATTCAATTTATATTATATTCACACAGATAGATAATTCACATTATCAAAGATAGATAATCCATATTATCACAATTCAACCAAAGCATCTCATATCGCAGAGAAACACATATCATATATCAGAGATATCAAATAATCCAAGGCATTCAATATCATTCAACCATCCATAAGCAAGAATAATTAGTCACGCCATTTCTAATTGATTTAAATAAATTAAATTAATTACTTAATTCACTCTTAAATCTTGCTTAGTTAACATTAAATAGTTACAAACCAATTAATTAATCATTCCTTAATTATCCATCTTAATTAATCATCCTTGATTAATTATTCTTTAATTAAATTAAGTAATTAGCCTTTAATTAATTACAAAAATTAATTGTCCTTTAACCATTCACATTAATTAACCTTTAATTACTCTCATTAATTAATTAATTATAGTTAATTACATTGATCCTTAATTAATTACATTAATTAATTATTCTATAATCACTTACATTGGTTAATTATCCTTTAATTAATCACATTCATTAATTAACTAGACCTTTAATTTATTACCTTTCTTCAATTAATTACACTAAGTAATTAATCCTTAATTACTTCCATCAAGCACTTTCCCTTTAATTACTCTCATTAATTAATTTCCCTTAATTAATTACATTCAGTAATTAACCATTAATTACTTACACTAAGTAATCATACTTACACTAATTAATTATACTTAATTAATTTCAGAAGTGATTATTTTTAATTAATTAAACTAATTAATTATCTTAAATTAATTATATTAATTAATTAATTAATCCTTAATCACTAGATAATGATCCATAATTTTACATTTATTAACCATCCATTAATTAACTTCATTAAGTGATTAATTTTTAATTAATTATACTAATTAATTATCTTTAATTAATCACAACGTTAATTAGTTAAAGATAAATTCTTTATTTTAAATAAATGCTTAATTACCTCATTATACTTCATTAGAAAAAACATTCAGGAATCAATTATATAATTAAAAATATATAATTTACTTTAAAACAAAACAATTTAAACATTAAATTTTAATCATTTAAAATCTTTGAAAACTTGTTCAAAACTTGTTTAATAAATTTAATAAATACTTATCCTTGAAAACTTAATTACCATTCCTTTAAAAACTTAGTCATTTTAAATATATTTTGAAAACTGGGTTAAACATTTTTTCCCTTAAACATAATCACTTTAAAAATTAGAACATTCTTACTTAAAAATTTGTTTTATTTTTATTTAGCTTTGAAAATTTGTTAAACATTACCTATACTTTTTAAACTTGATTTTCTTGCTTATATAAATGTGTTCATGTTTTATTTTAAAAACTTAAAATCTAGAAACAAAAACAACCGAGCCAAAGCTTCAAAAACCCTATCACTTACCCGAGCTACTTGTAAACTACAACACTTCGAGACAAACCAATAATCGACTCGAGTCCGACCCGAGGCAAATGCTTCTTCCTCTCGTGCCTAACCCACAGCACATCACCAGACACAAGTGCACATGCGTGCACATATGCAAACCACCAGATCGCCTCCGACCTTCGCTCCGGCCATCTCCAAGTCACCTACGACCTCGTTGATGAACTCGACCCCTCAGCTTCGTTGAACTCGCCGTGTGACGAAATTGAACTATTCGAGCAAACGTGAAGCTACAATATCAATGGAAAACTCCCAATCACCGACGAACCTGACCTCGAGAACCCATGCCAACCACATCCGAGCTTCGTCTCAAACCCCAGCATCGTTTCCCCCATCGTGATCAGTTTCGACGCACCAACGACGTCAGAATCATCTCGACTATCCAACATGACAGAATAACACTCCAAAACCCTACCTCGCCATCCCCTGGCCACCATAGCCAACTATAACTCTGGCGAACATTTTCCAATGACCACCATGTTATGTCCTTCCTCTAGACCAAAGCCCGACAACCATACTCCCTCTGTTCGTTGGAATTTGGCGAAATTGCCAAATTCGTTCAACTCAGAAAATCTCGCCATATACTTACCTAAAAATCATGATTCCTATACCTAAATTCATTATTTTCCTACATGCATCAGATCCTATATTCAAAAATTGAAAATATCAAGATCGACTTTTAACCCATTTTTGATTTTCTCTGTTATTTATAAATTTTTGAAATAAATACTTAATATAAATTCTTGAGTCTGTTTTTAAAATTAATATTACATTGTTATACACATTTTTATTTAGGAATCAATGCCTATAATCAAATATATGAGAAAATATGAATTTTTAAAGGCTGTTCGCAAGCATGTATAAATAACATAGGCCAGTTTTTTATATACACATAGACACATCATACGTACGTACATGCATTCACATTCATAAACATATACAAACCATATTTCTACAAAAATTCCATCACAAGTATCTAAGTATAATAACAGGTTTAAACAAAATAAAGGTTTACTCACCTAAAAAAAAGGACAGAGGACATGCTTTCAAGTTTTAAATCGGGGATCTTGTATTTGATTGATGATCTGTTTGCTCTTATGTTGATCTAAAATTTGAGATTGAGTTGATCTTTACTTTCTTCTCAGGTTGAAACTTGAACAGATGAAGTTGTTGTTTGAATTATAGTTTGATTTTAGTTTCTCTTCTCAGGTTTCTATTTTCTTTAGTTATGTTTTTTTAAGAAAATGATAGAAAGAGTGTTGAGGAAAGAAGATAAAAATTCATTTGAGCTGTGAACCAGATTTCTCTAAACATTTATTTTTTTATAATCAAAATTTAAAAGAGACAATAGTGCCATTTGTTATTCTTGCATGTTACTAATGCTTACACCTATTAGAAAACTATATTAAATATCTACAAGTGTTTAAACCTTCATTAAATTAATTTCTTATGTTTTATATGTTTACAAATGTTCAAATCCACTTTTATATTATATGTTTATGTCTTATTAATTTATGTTCATTTATATATATTCAATTTACATTTATTCATGTTAAAATTAAAAAGAAAGAATATTAAAAAAATAGAAATAAACCTTTAGTTAAATCTTATTTTAAACTTAAGCTAAAATAGAATTTTGAATATATAAACATTTATAGATATTACCTTTGTTGTTTAAGAAATATAAAGTTTAACTTTTAAATAGTCTTTGAAAAATTGTTATATTAAATTTAAAACATGACTTCACAAATCAAAATACATACATACATACATACATACATACATACATACATACATATATATATATATTATAATGTGAAAACATATCTTTTTATTAATTTCAAACCAAAACTTCTTGTTCACAATGTATACACATATATATATACATTATAAATAGAATACATTTTTATTAGCTTTGAAAGATAAATTTTATCAGTTAAATATTATTAGCTTTTGAAAAGAATAAACATGCCAATTTAAATATTTATAGAAGAAGATTATCAAATTGCTGTTACCCTAAATTCGGGTGATCACATTTCTCCCCCTTTAAAAGAATTTCGTCCCCGAAATTTAAAAGCAAAGATAATTTAATAACCCAGCAAAGATTTTATTTTCAAACAGCAAATCAAAGCATACACCAACCATAAACTAACAACCATAGTAACCAATTTATTCTAACAAACAAATCTAACTAACTAATTATCCTGACACAATTCAGGATAGGATTTTCTAATACTGTCTAAAGTTTCCCAAGTACAATCACTGGGATTCTCGCTCTACTGGACCCTAACTAGCTACACCACTACGCTCCTGAGCTCCTTCTCATCTAGATCTACAATCTGAACAGGATGTCTGACCAAAATCACATCCTGCTCAACTTTCAAATCCTCCTGATCTGCTGGTTCCACAGCCAGAGATGCACACACTTCCTTAGATGAGGTACGTGAAATACATTGAATCCCAGCCATCCGAACTGGCAATTTAATCCTGTAGGCCAATGTACCAATCCTTTCTAGAACACAGAAATGAAATACAATATACCCCGGAGCTAGCTTTTTAGTCTTACCTAATCTTATTACTCATTTGATCGGAGAAATCCTTAACCAAAAACAAAGTCTCCAACTTCGAATTCCAAATTCCTCCATTTCTTATCCACAAAACCGTTCTAACGATCCTGGGCTATCTTCATCCTTCCTTGATTAGCCCAACCTTTGCAAATGACTCACGAAACAAATCTGGACCAAGAATAAGACGATCTTTAGATCTACCCAACAAGATGGTCTTCCCAAAATCCACCGAAATCCAGAATACAAGCTCTACTCTACATGCATCAGTGGACTTCAAACTTACTTCTCCTATCTGGAATAGCCAAGCAGGCGCACCCGACAACCTAACCTTCAGATCCTGAAAAACTTCTTCGCACATAAGAGGTCCACTTGAACTTCGCTCCCTTCCTAGTACGCTTGGTCAAGTGAGAAGAAATCTAGAGAAATCCCGGATCAAACTTCTTGTAGAATCCTGCTAATCCAAGAAAACTGCGAACTTCCATGGGAGTCTGCGATTGCTCCACTCTAGAACAACTGGTACCTTAGCTTCCATTGTGCAACTCTGATTGGAGTAGATGAGAATGTCTTTGATGAACTCGAGCACAGACTTATACAACACATCTCGGAAGATATGGTTTATCAGATCCACAAAATAAGTTGGAGTGTTGCTTAATCCAAAAGACATAACCAGCCACTCAAAGAAACAAATGAGTTCTCTGAATGCAGTTAAGGGTACTATCTTCAGCTACCCTTAGCTGGTGAAAAACCGAACTAGATCAAAAAGAGAAAACACAAAAGCACCAAGAAGAAGATAAAAAAGATCGCCAATACTGGCAAGGGATACAATCCTAATGGTCACCTTATCCAACTCCCGATGCTAAGGCAAACCTTGACTTCTTCGAAGACATCCAAAAAAATCTCCGACAACTTCGATAGCTTCTACCTCCTCTAGAGACGCCTCAATCCAAAGCAAAGATTGCTCAAATAAACTCCTAAACTAATCGCAAGTCCCTTTTGCGATCCTATCCAGTTCAGTTTCCAAAGATACTGTTCTCTCTTCGCAAATCAGAACAGCTTAGTGCTTGTCTGACCAATCCATCGAAGAAATGGGTCCACTCTGCTGCTTTTGAAATCTTCCTCTAGGATACGGCTTAGCCAAATGACCTTCCTGTCGGCACACAGAACACTTCGAGCCGTGATGTTGCCTCCCGAGTTTCCACTTACCCTGCTTCTTCCAATTCGGATTTGAAATTCCTTTCATTCAGGTTGAAAGAATTCCCACTCGGTGCCGCCACACATGCCAAAGACTTCTTATCTAAAAGCTCTTTGATCCTCAAAGCCATACCAACCAATTCCATAAACAGCTTTTGAGATGGGTAGACAACTTCTCAAGAAATTCGGGCCTCAAACCAAGCACAAATATCTCGTTCTTCTTAAGGCGAATGGGTCAATAAGACCATACACATAGAGACAACTCATTGAACTCGGTCTCATATTCTGATACAGACAAACTTCCTTGCTCGAGATCCAAGAAATTTCGAGACAGCCACGTCTTCCCCACGGTAGTTATAACAGCTCCTCCAAAAACTTCCTTAAACTTGCTCTAATAGAAAACACCTTCGGGAACATCCATGGTCACTGCATCTCACCACGCACCTGCTCCTTCCTGAAGTTGCCAAGATTCCATCACCCTCTTCTGCTCATCCGACAGATCGAAACTCTTGAAAATCTGCTCGCACGAGTGCGACCAAACTTGCACTTCAATGATGGACTTTGAACCTTTAAAAGACTTTCTTTGAGATTAGTGAAATCCTTACACAAATCTACAAAGCTTACTCAAGGCGGTATTGGATCTACGACCTTTATAGTTATTCTTCCAACTTCAACACTCGGACTTCTTCCATTTGTGGTAGTCGTGCTACACACACCACTACCCTACTATCTCTAGAACTCATGTTGGAAAAACTGAACAGGTAACCCAACAAATCAGGTATATATATATATATATATAAGTTCACTCTATGAAGATAAATATCACTTCAAACCCTAGGATTCTCTCAACCGAGAGCTCTGATACCACTGTAACAACCCGCCTTTCATTCCACAGAAAGACGCATCATTAAACGAAAGAAAGGGATAGAAAAGAGAAAAGATAGTAAAGAAAGAACTAAACAATATCAGAATCACACAATGGAATGAATAAAGTATATTAATCACGTAGTTATTACATAATATACAGCATCTATCTGAGTTACACAGCTTTACATCGTAGCACATTAGGCAGTTATAAAAACCTGTCTATCATACAACTCAAGGTACAACACAGAAATTAACGCAGAACCATAATATCTATATACGCTGAAGCCTCCTGCTCCATATCCCCTCCAGAATTCATCAAAGCTAACCTGAATCCCTTGGCTACTCGTAAAATTTGAATACCCAAGAGTTTAAGAAAACAGAAAATAAACTCTGAGTCAGACATGGGTCTTGTGTGAGTAAACGGGTTAAAGTTGTTTAACTTTGAAAATCATTTGAAAAGAAAGGTATCTCGTAAGACCACGCCACAAATAAACATGTCGGGTTTTTATCTTACGATAACCAAAACATTTGATAGGAAATCCAGTGATATTATAATAGTGTCAAGGGTTTTCAAGTAAAATACAGAAATAACTGGATTGCTTACATCTCACGTTCCAACATAGTTGGGCACAATCAAAACGTACGACACTTATTGGAGATTGGATTCCATACAATGGCAAGGCTACTGGGGTACCGTCCGTCACAGTACGTGGTCTAGATCACCGTACCAAGTATCCACCCTGATCCCCTGCAATACAAGATTGGAACCATCCCTACTGGCCAGTCTCGAATAAGACAACCCCGTAGTTGCCGTGAACAACTGCCCACACAGCCGAACAAAAAGGGACCTCTAGACAAGGGAAATCTTATCCTACTTGGGTGCTACCCACTTAGCCTTGCTGCACCTCCCTTATTTTAGCCATTCTCGGTTGACGAGGCTTGAGGCTACGATTACCTTTTTAGAACACATATCTTAGAATGCTCATCGTCCTCCAATGATGATGTTCTGAAATCAATCCATGCAAGTTCGTTCCGGGTTCAAATGAAACTGAAGGCACTATCTCGTTACACTCATTTTGGAATCACCCTCAGAGTTAACCACAATTGCCCTTGCACTCTGAATCTTCATCTCGAACATCACTTGAGATTTCATGACATACCGTTTAATTTGGATCGATGTGGTTTTCAGATATCCAATTTGGAATCCGATCTCGGTCTCACCGAAATCCAAAACGCCGTCTTTTAAGGCCAAGTTGTTTAAGTTTTAAACAATTCAATTTATACCATATTCACACAGATAGATAATTCACATTATGAAAGATAGATAATCCATATTATCACAATTCAACCAATGCATCTCATATCACAGGGCAACACATATCACATATCAAAGAAATCAAATAATCCAAGGCATTCAATATCATTCAACCATCCATAAGTAAGATTAATTAGTCACACCATTTCTAATTAGTTTAAATAAATTAAATTAATTACTTAATTCACTTTTAAATCTTGCTTACTTAACATTAATTAATTACAAACCAATTAATTAATCATCCCTTAATTATCCATCTTAATTAATCATCCTTGATTAATTATTCTTTAATTACATTAAGTAATTAGCCTTTAATTAATTACACAAATTAATTATCCTTTAACCATTCACATTAATTAACCTTTAATTACTCTCATTAATTAATTAACTCTAATGAATTACATTGATCCTTAATTAATTATATTAATTAATTATTCTATAATCACTTACATTGATTAATTATCCTTTAATTAATCACATTCATTAATTAACTAACCCTTTAATTTATTACCTTAATGAATCAATTATTTAATTAATTACGCTAATTAATCAATCCTTAATTACTTCCATTAAGTAATTTCCCTTTAATTGCTATCATTAATTAATTTTCCTTAATTAATTACATTCAGTAATTAACCATTAATTACTTACACTAAGTAATCATACTTACATTACTTAATTATACTTAATTAATTTCATAAGTGATTATTTTTGATTAATTAAACTAATTAATTATCTTAAATTAATTATATTAATTAATTAATCCTTAATCATTAGATAATGATCCATAAATTTACATTTATTAACCATCCATTAATTACCTTCATTAAGTGATTAATTTTTAATTAATTTTACTAATTAATTATCTTTAATTAATCAAAACCTTAATTAATTAAAGATAAAGTCTTTATTTTAAATTAATACTTAATTACATCATTATACTTCATTAGAAAAACATTTAGGAATCAATTTGTATAATTAAAAATATATAATTTACTTTAAAACAAAACAATTTAAACATTAAATTTTAATCATTTAAAATCTTTGAAAACTTGTTCAAAATTTGTTTAATAAATTTAATAAACACTTATCCTTGAAAACTTAATTACCATTCCTTTAAAAACTTATTCATTTTAAATATATTTTGAAAACTTGTCTAAACATATTTTTTTCTCTTAAACATAATCACTTTAAATACACTTTAAAAATTGGAACATTCTTACTTAAAAATTTGTTTTATTTTTAGCTTTGAAAATTTGTAAAACATTTCCTTTACTTTTTAAACTTGATTTTCTTTGTTATATAAATTTGTTCATGTTTTATTTTAAAAACTTAAAATCTGGAAACAAAAACGACCGAGCCAAAGCTTCAAAAACCCTACCACTTACCTGAGCTACTCGTAAACTACAATACTTCGAGACAAACTAATAACCAATTAGAGTCCGACCTGAGGCAAATGCTTCTTCCTCTCGTGCCCAACCCGCAGCACATCACCAGACATAAGTGCCCATGCGTGCACATGTACAAGCCACCAGATCACCTCCGACTTTCGCTCCGGCCATCTCCAAGTCACCTACGACCTCGCTGATGAACTCGACCCCTCAGCTTCGTCGAACTCGCTGTGTGACGAAATCGAACTATTCGAGCGAACCTGAAGCCACAATATCGACGGAAAACTCCCAATCACCGATGAACCCGATCTCGAGAACCCACGCCACCCACATCCGAGCTTCGTCTCGAACCCCAGCATTGTTTCCCACCTCGCGATCAGTTCTGACGCACCAACGACGTTAGAATCATCTCCACTATCCAACATGACAGAACAGCACTCCAAAACCCTACCTCGCCGTCCCCTGGCCGCCATGGCCAACTATAACTCTGGCGAAGATTTTCCAGTGACCACAATGTTACCTCCTTCCTCTAGATCAAAGCCCGACAACCATACTCCCTCCGTTCGTCGGAATTTGGCGAAATTGGCAAATCCGTTCAACTCAGAAAATCTCACCGTATACTTACCTAAAAATCATGATTCCTATACCTAAATTCGTTATTTTTCTACATGCATCAGATTCTATAATAAAAAATTGAAAATACCATGATCGATTTTTAACCAATTTTTTATTTTCTCTGTTATTTATAAAATTTTGAAATAAACACTTAATATAAATTCTTGAGTCCGTTTTTAAAATTAATGTTACATTGTTATACACATTTTCATTTAGGAATCAAATCCTATAATCGAATGTATGAGAAAATATGAATTTTTAAAGGTTGTTCTAAAGCCTGTATAAATAACAAGGCCAGTTTTTTATATACACACAGACACATTATATATACGTACATGCATTCACATTCAAAAACATATACAAACCATATTTCAACAAAAATTCCATCACAAGCATCTAAGTACAATCACAGGTTTAAACTGTTTTAAAAATAAAGGTTTACTCACCTAAAACATATGATAGAGGACATGCTTTCAGGTTTTAAATCTGGGATCTTTTATTTGATTGATGATCTGTTTGCTCTTATGTTGATCTGGACTTTGGGATTGAGTTGATCTTTACTTTCTTCTCAGGTTGAAACTTGAACAAATGAAATTGTTGTCTGAGTTGTAGTTCGATTTTAGTTTCTCTTCTCAGGTTTCTATTTTCTTTAGTTATGTTTTTTAAGAAGACGAGAGAAAGAATGTTGAGGAAAGAAGAATAAAATTCATTTGAGCTGAGAACTAGATTTCTCTAAATATTTATTTGTTTATAATTAAAATTTAAAAGAGACAATAGTGGCATTTGTTATTCTTGCATGTTATTAATGCTTACACATGTTAAAACAATGTATTAAATACTTACAAGTGTTTAAACCTTCATTAAATTATTTTCTTATGTTTTATGTTTATAAATGTCTAAATCCATTTTTATATTAATATGTTTATGTCTTATTAATTTATGTTCATTTATATATATATATATTCAATTTACATTTATTCATGTTAAAATTAAAAAGAAAGAATATTAACAAAAAGAAATAAACCTTTAGTTAAATCTTATTTTAAACTTAAGCTAAAATAAAATTTTAAATAAATAAACATTTATAGATATTATCTTTGTTGTTTAAGAAATATAAAGTTTTACTTTTAAATAGTCTTTGAAAAATTGTTATATTAAATTTAAAACATGACTTCACAAATCATAATATATACATATATATATTATAATTTGAAAACATATCTTTTTATTAAATTCAGACCAAAACATCCTATTCACAATGTATATACATACATATACATTATAAATAAAATACATTTTTATTAGCTTTGAATGATAAATTTTATCAGTTAAATATTACTAGCTTTTGAAAAGAATAAACTTGCCAATTTAAATATTTATAGAAGAAGATTATCAAATTGTTATTGCCCAAAATTCCGGGTCATCACATAAAGGATCACACATTTCTCTCCAAAAAATAGCCTTTCTGGGCACTGTCTTGGATTTCAATGAAACCAATGTTATTGGATCTGTAATAGTGAATTATTGTATGTTGACGAATTTCGTTGCAATTGGACACGTCGTATGGTCGTGCGAGTTTGAAACGCGTATAAACTAATTTCAGAAATTTATATAATAATTGAGTTTGAAAAAAATCTTTTGCATATGATCGAATTAGGTCTCAAGATTAGTTCCATTATGTTCAAAATAGGGATATTACATGTAGAACACCAGGCAACTTGCTTTGGTAGGAGTTCGAGATTTTTTGAATGTATAATATGAAATTTTATTAAATTAAATAATATATGTGTTGACTTAGCCCATACCCTAGCCTTACCAGGCCTTACCTTCCAAGTCTCAACCCATGCCTTCTTTTCATATATATATATATATTATCACGTTTATATCAGAAGGTTCTACCAATTTTTTTTTCAAATCAAGCTCCCCTAAATCCTATGGCTACCAACGATCGAAGCCATTGTAGGCGTTTATGGGCGATGAGGTCAACTAGCAACTTGTAGGCAACGCCGAGACGAAGAAATCAACAATAGGATTTGCTAATTCGACTCGAGGCAGTGTAGTTTTGGAGTTGAACGCGATTTCATTTTCCGCCGATTAAGGTATCATCGTCAAACTTGGGGCAAAGGGATCTAGACGAGAAGCGTATGGGACGTGGAGGGCCACCTTAGGCTGAAGTTTGGTGGCATGTGGGCGATCATGGTGGCGGCATTTTAGAGTTGAACAGAATCGTTCTCTTGGATTTTTATGCTAACGGCCGTGACTAGAGGAGCGAGGCCGATGGCGTTGCGGTCGCCTTGGCAAGGCACGATGGCGGGATGAGCGCGGTGGTATCTGATGAAGGTTATCTGTGACGGAGGGGTATGAAAAGGGGGTTGCCTGGGTTTGTCGAATGCGAGAATATCTGAGGAGGGAAGGATGGAGGGATTAAGATTTTAATAATGATGGTAGTTAGTTTATGTTGTAATAAAATGACCTGCCTTTTTGGACGATTTAAATCAATGATAAGCCCCACATGTCAAACTCAAACCATTTAAAAGGGCAAATTATTATGGGATAAATAAGAAAAAAACAGAGAAGGAAGGAAAACAAATACAAAATCTCATTGTGGAAAGACAAAATAAATAATCAAATAAACTGTTCATGAAGCTGTTTACAAATAACATTGATTATAATTTCATAATATAGATCAGAGTTACGTGTAGCAAGAATAAATAATAAATAAATGCAGTGGAACAACATGGTGCAGTGGGATAAATATAATAAATAATAATAGTACAAAATCTTTGTCTTCATCCTCCAAAAAGCAGTCTTCGATAAATTGAGAAGACAAAGCACCCGAATCAGAACTAATGATCTTATGTAATTTAAATCAACAGTAAATAAATATGAGTAAAGGGCATCAGAGATGTTTACGGGTTTTGACATCTCCTATCCAATGTCAGCGTGAGTGCAATAACTTTAGAGATGTTCGGTATTACCACCTCCTAAGGATCCATTAAACTATCTACTATATAGTACAATACGCTATTATAATAGTGTCTACAGTAAAGTAAAGTATTAAAATAGCATTAACGCATTGCCCATATCCCTCTTAACACATTTTATATAATGCCGTAGTCTATACAGATACTGTAAACTCCACCCGCAGGTGGGTTATCAGAGAGCACTCCATAGATATGACAAAACAAACTCGTAGAAGGCACGATAAGGTATGTGAAGACGACACTCGAGGCAATGCCAGGGTAAATATACCAATTGCGGATCCGAACTGGTGGTAACGCATAACAGCTACTACCGCCCACCTCGAAACACACTCCCATAATCAAATCGAAGGGTGGCCACCAAATCATCACAAAGTCAAATATGGCAGCGAAGAAATATGTCCGATCATAGGTACGACCTCACTTGGCCCGGCGTAGCTTTTGTTTTAGCCACATCAAGCGGACTGACGGGAGTCAGGGCTACGTAAATACCTCATACAGAATCGTTTACTAAATCCTACTTCATTTATGGAATCTCGACCACGTACACAGTTGTTAAAGTGGTTTTTGGTATTGGCAGATAGTATGACAATATCCGATCCTGGTCTCTTTAACAACCAAACGCTTGTTTCACACCGGATGGTTCCTTTACATTTCCAAAACCATTTTATAATTAATATCAAAATATCATGTTTGATTTCCAGTCATATCACTTTCGGAATCATATTCACTTTCAAAACTATATTCACTTCAAGATCATATTCGCTTTTGAAATTATCGATAAGATAGGTTAATTAAATTCCCTTTCCAGAATCATCATTATTTACTCAAATATGTCATATCACAAAAAGGTATCAATTCCGAATTTCAACTTAGGTTGTAAATCTTCATCAAGGATTTAAATATAAATATTTCAACTTTACACAGTTTGAAATTTTAGAAAATAGTTTAGATAGTCATAAATAGTTTTAAAATAATTTAAAGCGGATTAAAATAGTTTAAATAGTAAATAATTTAAATAGATTTAAATTTGGTTTAATTATATTTAAAATGATTTAAATAAACATAGAATAGATTAAATAGAATTAAATTATTTTAAGTAGATTTAAAATAGATTAAATAGATTTAAGATAGATTAAATAGATTTAAATTATGTTAAATAGATTTAAAATAGATTAAATAAATTTAATTTGTTTAAAATAAGTGAAATAGATTAAATTGGATTAAATAGGTTATAATAGATTAAAATAAATTAAAATAGTTTAAGCTGATTAAAAGAGTTTAAATTAATTAAAAGAGTTTAAAATTAGATTAATATAGATTTCAAAGTTATATCCAAACATTTTCAATGACTCAATTTTGATAAATTCATTTATATTCGACACTTCAAATTTGAAGTTCAAATTTAAATCCTTTGAACCAATCATTAAATCAATTCTAATTTCAACATTAATGCTTGGATTATCAAAATAATTCTGTTTATATAAATCAATTTCTATTTTAAAATGCCAGTTAGCTGAGTTTAAAAATTAAAGAATTGAAATCATTTAATTTAACCAATCCGGTGTCCGTATATAATTTTCTATCCTATGGTCAAGTGATATAGATATTTATCATTTCAATCTGCAAATATTTAAATTTACGGATATATATCATTTCAATCCGCAATCCCGAGTTCAATAAAAATCCATAAAATTGCTTGAGTCTATCATTTCAACCCATAACGATATTTCCCTAATCTATAGATCGTTAGGGTATATACCATTTCAACCCGTAGGGAACTTGCAGTGTTATAACAATATAAAATACAACATCTAATCATCCAATATCAATAAATCAAACATCCATCACAATCATCATCCAAATTAACCAATAAACATCAATAAATAACCGATTATCATTAACAGGTCTTAAATTGACAATTAAATTCAATATTAAATTAAATGATGATTAAATGCAATAAAAGTCAAAATTAACTAGAATGACAATTTAAAAATACCAAACATCAATCAATTAATTTCTAATCACATCATAAATTTAATTTAACTAACATAAGATAATCTAGTAGTTGTGAATGGGTCAAAACACTCACCTTTGGATTCAAATCTATTTGAAATCCAAAATAAGCTTCAAATTTGAATAGTCTAAGAATTCGTCCGAACTAGTGCCAAAATGTTCGAAATTTGGATACGAACCTTACGAAACAAACTGTGTCCAAATCCGAGTTCCTATGCAAAAGATATTCGAGTTAGAACATTTAAACTTTTAAAATTAAATTAAAATTTAACAAATTACACACCCTTTGCCATGTCAGCAATCATCATGAGCAAACCTAATCTCATCTACCTATACATTGCATCGCGCCCTGACGTAGCTGCCACCCCATCGCACAAGCGCACGCCACCACACGGCCAACTAGACTCTGCCACACCCAGTATGAGGCGTGTGCCACCTCACAACTTTCGCCACACCTCGAACGCCCTCACGAAGGCCAACGTCACCGAAAAATATGCAGCCGCCGCCCCCTTTCTATGATATTCCGGAATTTCAAACCCAATTTAAATATGATAATCTTGTAATACTTTAATTTAAATTGATAAATTTGTTATTTTAAACAATAACAATAAATGAATTGTAAATGTGCATTGATTCTAATTAAAATTAATATATACATAAGGGTAATGAATGTGTTAAAATTATATCCATATAAAATTTGATTTTTGAATTCAATTTAAAATTTTAATTTGAATTTGAATTGTTAAATTAAAAGATTCAAAATAGGTTAATTATATTCTAAATTATACTTTGAGTTTAAAGAGTATTTTCATGATTTTATTTAGGATATAAAATTTGTTTTATATTTATTTCTTAAAGAAGAATTGATTTTATATGAATTAAAAATGGATTTAAATTAAGAAAAATCAATTAAGAAAACATTTTAAAATTCTTTTTGCATGAAAATAACACTTGCTAACATTTAAATCATACTAATAAACACGTGTTAAAGAATTAGCTAGGTATAGTGACAAGTATCATAATTTAAATTTATTTTCTTTAAATTTTTATAGAACAAAATTTTTATATAAAAAGCTATTTCTTATGCTTCATCTAAACTTTCTCATTTCTAATTTTTTCTTAAGCAAGAAGAAATTTTACAATCCTCATTAACAAACCTGAAATTCTTAAAATCTTCACTTCAATCCAAAATTTACAAAACACTCAAACCTCACTTCAAAAAATTTGGAAACTTTAATCTGCAAACAAATTACAGAAATCTGCAAACAGAATTCAAGGAAAAAAAAAATCTTCAAAACAGTTACAGCAAATTTCTGAAGGAAAATTCAAGTTCTTCTATCACTGACTGATTTAAGGATTGAAGCATCATCATCAAGCAGAATAATTTAATCAAGCAAATTCCAAGTAAAAAGGAAAACTACAGTTCTTTCATTTTTCCAGAGCTTAAGTTCTTGTCTCTGCTTAGCAACAAATCAAATGAGTAAATTTCTTTTTATTGGAAAATTTAAGTTAAGTTGTGCATGTGAAATTTTGAGTTAGTAAATGTCTTGCATGTATAAATATATGTATAAAATTGGTGTTATATTGTTTTATAACCGTGCCTTTTAAAATTAGCTGATGCTTCACTGTAAATTCAAGTTGCAGAGTAAATTTTTTAGACAAAAGCTTCAAAATGTATGCAACAAATCATTATTAAGATAGAATCTTCTATGCAGTAGTCTCACTTAAGCATGAATTAGTATTAAAGTGATATTCAAAAGGAAAACTGTTTAAAATCTGCTTAAATCAGTACAATACAGTAACAAAATTTTATATCATGAAAATCATGTTTTGAATTTTGTTGAATTGAGTTCACATCCTAAATCTACTATGTATAACATGAATTTTAAGATAAAAATCAAAATTTTTAATTTGAATTTAAGGAAGAACTTTGTTGTTAACTGAATTTGGGATTTTGGGAAAATTCTTATGATCGGGTCAATTATAGGTATTGGGTTTTGAATTGAAGCTGTATTGATGGTTGATTAACACAAGAAAAATAATGGAGATGGTCATCATTTAACATAGAGTTTGGAATTTGGTTAACTAGGGTTTTGGATCTGTGATTGATCGAGCTCGAGAATTTCGTGACTGTAGGTTTTTGGATCGATCGAGTTGCGAATGGTTTTAGGTGAAGCTGCGTTAGGGCCTTGCGAGGTTATGGATGGAATTCTGAGGCGTTCGGTGGTCGGAAAATCATGGGATGATGGTTTTTCTGGTGATGCAGTTCTGGGTTTTGGGTTCGAGCAACCATATTTCGATTGAGCTCGTGTAAGTGTGGTTTGGGGGCTGAAGTTGAGTCGTTGGTTGAAGTGGAGCTTGCGCGTGGTGTCGTGGAAGGTGATGGCGGCGTCAGAGCAACGTGCATGTGCACGGGGTGATGGCCGTGTCAGTGGAGTTGGTGATCAGAATGGCTCGAAGCAGTGTTCGAGTGTTTGGGTGTGTGGCTCGTGTGTGTACTCGAGATTGTTGCGGCTGTAGCTCGTGTAAGGGTTTGGGAAGAAAAGTTGCTTTCCAGTATTTTTGTTTTTGGGTTAGCTGAAGTTTAACCAAAGAAGAAGGGTAAGGGAGGAGATGGGGGTTTTAGTTTGTGATTAGCTTGGGTTTAGTCGAGTCAAACGAATAGGGACAAGTGAAGTTTGAAACCTTCAAACTTAAATTTACAAATTGTTTAAGTTTAAACTTTAAAGTTTTTATTTCAACTACTTTATAAAATGTTAAATATTTTAATTCAAAGTGATTCATATTTTATTAGTTGAAGTTTTAAATGATTTTACATTCTTTTAAATTTAACCTTTAAAAAGGTTTAGCTTTATCAAATTAAAAATATTTTAAATATGTAATAATTTTTAATAATTAATGAAATTGTTTGATTTTGAAAGTTAATTAAGTTTTGAAATTAAAAGTTTACTTAATTTTATAAATTAATCAAGGTTAAAATTTATTAATAATTTTAGATTAATTAATTTATTAAGACTTAATTAATTAATTTTGGTTTAATAAATTGATATTGAAGAATTAAATTAAATAATAATTAATAGATAATTAATTAAATAATTAAATATTAATTAATTAAGTGATTAGTAATTAATTAATTAGTAATTAAGAATTAATTAATTAGTAATTGAGAAGTAATTAATTAAATTGATTAAGGTTAATTAATAAAGTAATTAAACATAAATTAATTTATAATTAATAGTTAATTAATTAATGGTTAAGATTTAATTAGTTAAATAATTAAGGTTAATTAATTTATAATTAATTAAGTAATTAAGATAAATTAATTTTAAATTTGTGATTAATTAAGAAATTAATTAAGGTTAATTAATTATAAATTAAGGGTTAATTAATAACCAATTAAGGAATGATTAATTTTTAATCAAGTTTTAATTAATGAATAATTATAGTAATTAATTAATGGTTAATTAAAGGATCGTTAATTAATTAAAGTTTAATTAATTAAAAATGAGGATAATTAAGAAGTGATTAATTAATTAAATGATTGTGATTAATTAATTAATGCTTGGTTTAGCAAGATTAAGTGATTTATTCTTAAGTAATTAATTTAATTTAAATTAATTAAATTAATTATATGAATTAAAGAAGTGCTTGCTTATGGATGATTGTTTGAATTGAATATCTGAATATGGTTGATATCCGTTGAATTATAGTTAAGATATTCTATGATGAGATATAGTACATCTGTGATAGATATTGGTTATTATCTGTGAATAATACTTTGAGGATGCTATGTTTAAACTAAATTGAATTGTTTAAATCTTCAAACAACTTGGCCTTTGAGACACGTTTGGATTTCGATGAGATCGGGATCGGGAATCAAATTTGATTTTCCGAAAACCACATCGATCCAAGTTAAATGTTAGGTCGTGACATCTCAAGTGAGGATCGAGATGGAGTTTTAGAGTGCAAGGATTATTGTCGTTAACTCTGAAGGTGATTCCAAAATGAGTGTAACGAAATAATGCCTTCGGTTTCGTTCGAACCCAGAACGAACCTGTATGGATTGAATGCTTTCAGAACATCGTCAGGTGGACGATGAGAATTCTAAGAGATGTGTTCTCTAAAGGTAATCAAAGCCTCAAGTCTCATCAACCGGGAATGGCTAAAACAGGGGAGGTGCAGCAAGGCTTCGTGGGTAGCCCGCACTTGAGAGTGAGATTTACCCCTTTCTAGAAGTCCCTTATTATTTCTGCTGTGTGGGAAGTTGTTGGCCACAACTACGGGGTTGTCTTGTTCGAAGCTGTCCAGTAAGGGATGGTTCCGGCCTTGTGTTGCAGGGGAGTTAGGGTGGCTCCTCGGTACGGTGATCTAGGCCCCGTACTATGACGGGCGGTACCCCAGTAGCCCTGCCATTGATGGAAACCCATTTTCCCTACGAGACCCTACGGTTTTGATTGTATTACCCATCGTGGCTAGTAGATGGAATTTAATGAATGTAACAATTTTCGGCTATTTTCTATTTACTTGAAAACCCTAGACCCTATTATAATATCACTGGATTTCCTATAAAATGTTTTGGTTAGCGTAAGGTAAAAACTTACCCGTATTTATTTGTGGGAAGTCTTGTATGATACCTTTGTTTCAAAATGATTTTAAAGTTAAACAACTTCAACTGATTTACTCACACCAGACCCATGTCTGACCCGGAGTTTATTTTGTTTTTCATAAACCCTTAGGTACTCAAATTTTTATGAGTAGCCAAGTGATTAGGTTGGGATTAGCAAATGTTTTGGAAGTTGGAGCTGGAGTCCAGGCGTACTTATCTATCTCTATTCGCTGTAGTGACTTTTGATGTTGTATTTTGGGTTGTGTGTATTGGCAAACTCTTATGAATGTCATATGTAATGGAGTAGTATTATTTTGTGTACTCTGATTTGTAAAACTTATGTAATGGATATGTGTAATATTATATTTTGTTCGTTTCCGCTGTGTGATTCTGACGATTATTGTTCTTTTCTTTCTATCTTTCTAGTTCTATCTCTTTTCTTTTCTTATTGATGATACATCTTTCTGGGTATTGAAGACGGGTCGTCACAATTGGTATCAGAGCATAGGTTGAGAAATACCTGGGCTCTGGAGTAGTATCTATCTTGAGAGTGCGTGTTTGTAATTTTCTTATATAACTATATCCCTATCTAAATTGGTTGGGTTACCTGTTCAGGTAGCCAGTATGAGCTCAAGAGGCCGAAGGGGAAGAGTTGTTGTAAATGCATCAACCAGTAATAGGAGAGAGCAGACTGATAATGAGACTGTTAATCCAGTTACGTATCCAGTCAGTTTTGCTGTATTATGCAAGGACTTCGTTCATCTTGGAGGAAAACCGTTTCAAGGATCATAAACTATAATAGAAGTCCAAGCATGGCTTCGCTCATGCGAGAAGATCTTTAAGAGCATGAGGTTATCGGATGAGCAGAAGAGAATAATGGCTGCGTAGAAATTACAAGGTGGAGCCACAGTCTGGTGGAATTCAGTGACTGCTAATGTCTCGGAAGATGATATGTCTTGGGAAGAGTTTAAGGAGATGTTTGAGGAGAAGTTCATGCCTGCTGCAGGGAGAACTCGGCTTTATCAAAATTTTCTGAATCTGAAACAAGGAAATATGTCTATAGCTGAATACGACACTAAATTCAACGAGTTATCTTGCTATGGACACGGACTTATAGACACCCCTCTTATGAAAAACGAGATGTTTGTCCAAGGGTTGAGGCCTGAGTATCATGAAAGAATGACTGCACATTTGAAGGGATCTTTTGTGGAGCTTATTAACATGGCGCTAAGATATGAAGACTTGATGAACAAAAGATCTGAGGCGTGAGTTGCTGCATCCGGAGGAAATTCTTCCAATCCTAATAGAAAAAAATTCAATCCTAATTGGAAGAAACAAAACAAGAAGAAGTCCGGAAACAACAATGGACCCCGAAAATGCTATAATTGTAATTAAGTGGGACATTTGGCAAATCACTGTCCTCAAGAAAGAAAGCAACAACAGCAGCGACAACATTATAGTGGACCAGGGTCAGCTTTAGTTCAGAAGTCTCTTTTCTTTAACTGCCACCAACCGGGACACATGATTAAAGATTGTCCGCCCCTTCATAAAGTCCAACAGAACTGAGTATTTGCTTTAGAAGGCGCGCCATCAAACTCGTCTAAGGGCAAAGGAGTTTTAGAAGGTACCTTACTTTTAAATGGAAAATATTTTAAAGTCTTGTTTGATTCTAGTGCTTCTTTAAGTTTTATTTCTCTGGAAACTGTAGAGAATTTCTTTCTTACCCCTAGTATCGTAGACAATCCCATTTGTGTATCTAATCCTATAGGAGGGGTAACCAAATTAGATAGGATCTGTATGGATTTGAGAATCTCCTATCTATCCTATAGTTTTTCCTGTGATTCTTATGTATTGGATTTTAAAGGTTTTGACCTTATATTGGGAATGGATTGGCTTGACAAATCTAAGGCTATTTTAAATTGTGATGAGAGAAAAGTTTCGTTGGAAACTGATCTGGGTAGGATTGCCAGAGTAATGTGTGATAACTCTAGAATTCACTTGAGTAGTCTTTTACATGGAGTTGAGACTTATCAAGAGGAGGTTGTAGATATTGAAGTAGTCCGGGATTTCTCCGACGTATTTGAGGAAGTTAAGTGTTTGCCTCCGCACCGAGAAATAGAGTTTCGTAAAGATTTGGTTCCTGGAGCAGTATCAGTAATTCAACCTAGTAGGAGGATGGCTCCAAGGGAGAGGGGAGAACTAGTGAAACAAACTCAAGATCTGTTGGAGAAGTGTTTGATTGGACCAAGTTTTTCTTGCTGGGGTTCTGCTGCAGTTTTTGTCTCCAAGTCGGATGGGTCGCTAAGGTTCTGTGTAGATTACCGTGAATTGAACAAAGTGACCATTCGGAATAAGTATCCTCTTCCTCGTATTGATGATCTCTTCGACCAGCTTCATGGAGCATCGGTCTTTTCTCAGTTAGATCTAGCATCAGGTTTCCATCAGTTAAGGGTAGCTAAGGACAGTATTCCCTTAACTGCATTTAGGGGACCTAATTGTTTCTATGAGTGGTTGGTTATGCCTTTCGGGTTGACCAATGCTCCTGCCTACTTTGTAGACCTGATGAACCGAGTCTTTAGAGATGTTTTGAATAAGTTTGTTTTGGTTTTCATCGATGATACCTTGATTTATTCTAAGTCGGAAGAAGAACACAAGCAGCACTTGAGAATAGTTTTGGAACCTCTAAGAAGGCACGTTCTGAAGGCTAAGTTCTCTAAGTGTCATTTTTGGAAATCTGAAGTAAAATTTTTGGGCCACATTGTTTTTGGTGAGGGAATCTCTGTAGATCCAGCTAAAGTTGAGACTATTCTGGAGTGGATACAGCCTCGGACTCCAGCAGAAGTTCGCAGTTTTCTGGGATTGGCCGGTTACTACAGAAAGTTTATTAAGGATTATTCTAAGATCTCTTCTCACCTAATAGAGCTGACAAGGAAGGGAGCTAAGTTCAAGTGAACACCATAATGTGAGGAAGCTTTTCAGAATCTTAAGGCAAGGTTGACAAGTGCTCCTTTATTGGCTATTCCAGATGGGAAGAGCAAGTTTAAAGTGTATACTGATGCCTGTATTGTTGGATTGGGAGCTGTGCTTATGCAGAATGGTAGGGTAATTGCGTATGCGAGTCGGCAATTGAAGCCACATGAGAGGAACTACGCTACACATGATCTAGAGCTGTTGGCTATTGTTTTTGCTTTAAAGATCTAGAGGCACTATCTTTTAGGAGAAAAGTTTGAGTTATTCACGGATCACAAGCCGTTGAAATATCTTTTCTTTCAAAAAGATCTTAATCTGAGACAGCAGCGATGGGTCGAGTTCTTGGCATCGTATGATTTAGATATTTAGTATACTCCGGGAAAGGCGAACGTTGTGGCAGACGCACTTAGCAGAAATGCAGTTCTATCTCTTTTGGAAGTGGTTCCATCTCTTATGGAAAGGATTTCGAGCAAGCATGAATCTGATGGTAAACTAAAAAGAATTATCAGAAGAGTTAGGAAGGGCCAGTGTCCTAGTTTTGAGATTGATGACCAAGGGACACTGAGGATCAACGGAAGGATCTATGTTCCGAATGATAGGCATCTGCGACAAGAGGTATTGTCAGAAAGTCATCGCTCCAGATTGAATATCCATCCAGGAATCTCGAAGATGTACAAGGATATGTGGAGAGTATTTTGGTGGAAGGGCATGAAGGAAGATATAACCAGATTCATTAATAGTTGTGCTATCTTCCAGCAAGTTAAAGGAGATCAGCAGAAGCCAGCCGTTTTGTTACAACCTTTAGAGATCCCGACGTGGAAATGGGAGATGATTTCGATGGACTTCATCGACAGATTGCCTAGAACAAAGAAGGGAAATGAAGGAATATGGGTGATTGTGGATCGTCTAACCAAGAGCGCCCATTTTATACCAGTTAAGGCAACCCGTACTGCAGTTTCACTTGCAAAATTTTCTTGAAAGAGATAGTGAGATTGCATGGTGTTCCAGTCAGTATTGTAAGCGATCGAGATCCTATCTTCGCCAGCAAATTCTGGGAGGCATTGCAATCAGCTTTGGGGACAAGTTTGAGATTGAGTACAACATATCATCCCCAAACAGATGGGCAGACAGAAAGGCTTAATTGAATTGTAAAAGATATGCTGAGTGCTTGTGTATTGGATTTTGGTGGATCATGGAAGGACCATCTACATCTAGTGGAATTCTCTTATAATAACAGTTACCAAGCAAGTATCAAGATGGCTCCTTATGAAGCGCTGTATGGAAGGCCGTGTAGATCTCCAGCTTGTTGGATAGAATCGAAAGACCGTTTTGTGCTTGAACCAGATCTGATCCGTGAAGCATCTGCTAAAGTCGAGCTTATCAAGAAAAGGATGAGAGCTTCTCAGGATCGTCAAAAGGAACATACCGATAAAAGACGAAGACAATTAGAATTCGAGATTGGTGATTTAGTCTTTGTCAAATTTCCCCTATTAAAGGAGCAGTAAGATTTGGGAAGACAGGGAAACTCGCTCTGAAATACATTGGTCCGTTTCGAGTACTCGAGAGGATTGGTGCCGTAGCATACAGGATTGAATTGCCAGTCTAGATGGCTGGAATTCACAATGTTTTCCACGTATCTCATTTACGGAAATATGTGCACGATCCATCTCTTATTGTAGAACAAGCTGTGCATGAAGACTTAGAGGTTGAGCCGGACTTATCAGTTATCAAACATCCTGTTCGAATTGTTGATCAAGACGAAAGGCAACTCAGAAACAAGATAGTGAAGCTCGTTAAAGTCCAGTGGAGTGAGGATCCCAGAGATTGTATCTGGGAGACTCTGGATAGCTTTAGGAAGGCTTATCTGGATATGTGTCCGGATAGCTAGTGGTGTTTGTATTGGATGTATCGTTGTTTGGATGTTTTGTTTGTTGATTTCTTATGTGTGGATGTTATGTATGCTTGAAGTGTTGAATAAAATGAAATTTTGGATTGTCTTTTGTTTAAATATCGGGGACGAAATTCTTTTAAGGGGGGAGGAATGTGATATTCCGGAATTTCAAACCCAATTTAACTATGATAATCTTGTAATAAATTAATTTAAATTGATAAATTTGTTATTTTAAACAATAACAATAAATGAATTGTAAATGTACATTGATTCTAATTAAAATTAATATATACATAAGGGTAATGAATGTGTTAAAATTCTATTTACATAAAATTTGATTTTTGAATTGAATTTAAAAATTTAATTTGAATTTGAATTTGAATTGTTAAATTAAAAGATTCTAAATAGGTTAATTATATTCTAAATTATACTTTGAGTTTAAAGAGTATTTTCATGATTTTATTTAGCATATAAAATTTGTTTTATATTTATTTCTTAAAGAAGAATTGATTTTATATGAATTAAAAATGGATTTAAATTAAGAAAAATCAAGTAAGAAAACATTTTAAAATTCTTTTTGCATGAAAATAACACTTGTTAACATTTAAATCATACTAATAAACATGTGTTAAAGAATTAGCTAGGTATAGTGACAAGTGTCATAATTTAAATTTATTTTCTTTAAATTTTTATAGAACAAAATTTTTATATATAAAGCTATTTCTTATGCTTCATCTAAACTTTCTCATTTCTAATTTTTTCTTAAGCAAGAAGAAATTTTACAATCCTCATTAACAAACCTGAAATTCTTAAAATCTTCACTTCAATCCAAAATTTACAAAACACTCAAACCTCACTTCAAAAAATTTGGAAACTTTAATCTGCAAACAAATTACAGAAATCTGCAAACAGAATTCAAGGAGAAAAAAAAAAATCTGCAAAACAGTTACAGCAAATTTCTGAAGGAAAATTCAAGTTCTTCTATCACTGACTGATTTAAGGATTGAAGCATCATCATCAAGCAGAATAATTTAATCAAGCAAATTTCAAGTAAAAGGAAAACTGCAGTTCTTTCATTTTTCCAGAGCTTAAGTTCTTATCTCTGCTTAGCAACAAATCAAGTGAGTAAATTTCTTTTTAAATATGTAATAGTTTTTAATAATTAATGAAATTGTTTGGTTTTAAAAGTTAATTAAGTTTTGAAATTAAAAGATTACTTAATTTTATAAATTAATTAAGGTTAAAATTTATTAATAATTTTAGATTAATTAATTTATTAAGACTGAATTAATTAATTTTGGTTTAATAAATTGATATTGAAGAATTAAATTAAATAATAATTAATAGATAATTAATTAAATGATTAAAGATTAATTAATTAAGTGATTAGTAATTAATTAATTAGTAATTAAGAATTAATTAATTAGTAATTGAGAAGTAATTAATTAAATTGATTAAGGTTAATTAATAAAGTAATTAAACATAAATTAATTTATAATTAATAATTAATTAATTAATGGTTAAGATTTAATTAGTTAAATAATTAAGGTTAATTAATTTATAATTAATTAAGTAATTAAGATAAATTAATTTTAAATTTGTGATTAATTAAGAAACTAATTAAGGTTAATTAATTATAAATTAAGGGTTAATTAATAACCAATTAAGGAATGATTAATTTTTAATCAAGTTTTAATTAATGAATAATTATAGTAATTAATTAATGGTTAATTAAAGGATTGTTAATTAATTAAAGTCTAATTAATTAAAAATAAGGATAATTAAGAAGTGATTAATTAATTATATGATTGTGATTAATTAATTAATGCTTGGTTTAGCAAGATTAAGTGATTTATTCTTAAGTAATTAATTGAATTTAAATTAATTAAATTAATTATATGAATTGAAGAAGTGCTTGCTTATGGATGATTGTTTGAATTGAATATCTAAATATGGTTGATATCTGTTGAATGATAGTTAAGATATTCTATGATGAGATATAGTACATCTGTGATAGATATTGGTTATTATCTGTGAATAGTACTGTGAGGATGCTATGTTTAAACTGAATTGAATTGTTTAAATCTTTAAACAACTTGGCCTTTAAGACACGTTTGGATTTCGATGAGACCGGGATCGGGAATCAAATTTGATTTTCCAAAAACCACATCAATCCAAGTTAAACATTAGGTCGTGACATCTCAAGTGAGGATCGAGATGGAGTTTTAGAGTGCAAGGATTATTGTCGTTAACTCTGAGGGTGATTCCAAAATGAGTGTAACGAAATAATGCCTTTAGTTTCGTTCGAACCCGGAACGAACTTGTATGGATTGAATGCTTTCAGAACATCGTCAGGTGGAAGATAAGCATTCTAAGAGATGTGTTCTCTAAAGGTAATCGTAGCCTCAAGCCTCATCAAGCGGGAATGGCTAAAACAGGGGAGGTGCAGCAAGACTTCGTGGGTATCCCCCACTTGAGAGTGAGATTTTCCCCTGTCTAGAAGTCGCTTATTATTTCGGCTGTGTGGGCAGTTGTTGGCCACAACTGCGGGGTTGTCTTGTTCGGAGCTGTCCAGTAAGGGATGGTTCCGGCCTTGTGTTGCAGGGGAGTTAGGGTGGCTCCTCGGTACGGTGATCTAGGCTCCGTACTGTGACGGGCGGTACCCCAGTAGCCCTGCCATTGATGGAAACCCATTTTCCCTACGAGACCCTACGGTTTTGATTGTATTACCCACTTTCGTGGCTAGTAGCTGGAATTTAATGAATGTAACAATTTCGACTATTTTCTATTTACTTGAAAACCCTAGACCCTATTTTAATATCACAGGATTTCCTATAAAATGTTTTGGTTAGCGTAAGGTAAAAATTTACCCGTATTTATTTGTGGGAAGTCTTACATGATGCCTTTTGTTTCAAAACGATTTTAAAGTTAAACAACTTTAACTGATTTACTCACACCAGACCCATGTCTGACCCGAAGTTTATTTTGTTTTTCATAAACTCTTGGGTACTCAAATTTTTATGAGTAGCCAAGTGATTAGGTTGGGATTAGCAAATGTTTTGGAAGCTGGAGCTGGAGTCCAGGCGTACTTATCTATCTCTATTCGCTGTAGTGACTTTTGATGTTGTATTTTGGGTTGTGTGTATTGGCAAAGTCTTATGAATGTCATATGTAAGAGAGTAGTATTATTTTGTGTACTCTGATTTGTAAAACTTATGTAATGGATATGTGTAATATTATATTTTGTTCGTTTCCGCTGTGAGATTCTGAAGATTGTTGTTCTTTTCTTTCTATCTTTCTAGTTCTACCTCTTTTCTTTTCTTATTGATGATACGTCTTTCTGGGTATTGAAAGATGGGTCGTCACACTTCCATAAATCCTAGGTGGATTTTTAACGATGATCCAGCCGTCATCACAGCATAAGACCAATGCCGATGAACACCACTCGCAAATCTCCACGCATCCACATCATCGATTTGACGATCCATCAAAGTTGATCGACGTGTGATGAACGGTCGAGAATGATTTGACCAATACCGGAACCAGAACCCGATTACAAAAACGAATTGTAGATTTGAGTTGCGCTCGTCGAGAGCTTCGAATCGATATATAATATGATAGGGTTTGAGGAATTTGATTTTTGGATTTGGTTTTTGATTTGCAATTGAATTTAGGAATTTGGATTTCTACCATTTGAGAAGGAAGGATGGATAGAAGTTGATGAACGTGTAGGAATAAGAAATAGAAAGACTGCTAGGGTTAGAACATAACAATTTATATGAACCAGGCTTGATAAGAAATAAACACAATCAAACTGCTACGAATGACAATTGCGACCCAAAAAGCCCGTTCTGCCTCCGAAACGAAAAAGGGTCATCCCATATATCAAAATAGATGTTTTCGATAATTTTAAACTCGATGGAATAGGTTTCAAGTCCTAATTCCATCGTATGAAGAAGTTAGCTTGAAAATCATTTTATTTCAAATTGATTTCAGTTAAATTGATTTCTGCACGATTCAAGCCCATACGATCAAACAACAAGTCCGATCGATACGAAACTATAGTCTTACAATAATTCACTTTTACGGATCCGATGAAACCAGTTTCGTTGAAATTCGAGACAATGGCCAAAATGGCTATTTTCACATTAATTAAATAAATTATCATTGAATGGATCAAATCATGTTTTAATTCCACTTTTAATAGATAACAAATTTTATCATTTTTGATCACTTAAACATTTACAATAATTTAAAACAAATTTATATATCCACTCGGTGTTAATTATTACACTAGTTGCAGTGCTCAATTACAACCGAAATCAAATCCAATTAATTACAATTAATTCCAATAAACTAATTTAAATTTGGTTTCAATTTCTTTATTCAATCAATGTTTAGTTTACGAACCTAGTTAACATTGGTTTACATCATATTGCATTAATATTCCACAATTATCATCTTTTACCATATTAGATGCAATATTTTAATTATTTTGAATCTTTGTCGATTTTCACATTAATTATAGTATACAATCCCAATAAATTAATTTATGTTGGTTTCACTCCCTTTTATTAAATCAATTACTGCCTAATGAATATAATTAACATTTCTATACATTTTATTACATTCACCTTTTACAGTCATCGCCTTAACTCAATTTACGTAAGATTTAATTTCATTTAATTATAATTGATTAAGTAGATTGGTAAATTGGTAAAAAATAACAATTGTCACCATTTCTTCATTTGATAACATTTGTAAGTTTATTGTCTACACAACATTGTCCTAACTACTACTACAACATTACTTTTATCAATTACAATTTATTGCACATTATTTCATTAATTAATACAACATTTTAATTATCAATTACTCTTTTAAATCCAATTATCAATTAATACACATTATTACAATAAATTTAAAATCTATAACCAATTATAACTTTTTAATCATTTCAATTAATTGGAATTACAATTAAAGCAGATATCAATTACCTTAAATTAATAATATTACATTTCATTCTAGTTATACTCTTATTATTAAATCATAAATTTTTATTTCTTCCAACGTTAAATCAAAAAACTATATTAAATTAACTATTTTTAATTATCGAAAATTACGGGTCGTTACACTCTCCCCCATTCAAAAATTTTCCTCCTCGGAAAAGAAAAAGAAGGAACTAATATCTCTTATTCAAAGTATTCAATTTATAAACACTAAATTTACATAATTAAATAATTTAAGTAAAATATATCAATTTATATACAATTAAATCCTTTTATATTTTTTTTTTTTTTTTTTTTTTTTTTTTTTAGCAAAAGCTAGCGGGGTTAACAGGGCCCCTACCTGATTTTATTGCAAAAAAACAATAAAACACAAAACTTGCCCAAAAGAGAACAGCAAGCAAGAAAAAAAGAAAATACAAAACACAACACACGGAGCTACACAGAAAGAAAAGCACAACAAAAAAACACACAAAGCAAAACAAGAAAACAAGAAACACACCAAAAAAACCAACTATCTCCAAGCATCCATGTATATGGCTGGAAAAATAGCTTGCATCTTCATTGTTTTGTAAATTTCATACTTCAATACTTTCCATAACACCTGACCATCTCTCCTCTTCTTATCAAAGCAAATCAAATTTCGTTCATACCACACCACTGCCATGTATTTCTTCAAGCATATAGCTAAGTGTCTCGCCTTCAAAGTTCGCCACCTTATAGCTTTGTAAATCATGTCAAAATCCAGCATAGGTTGATTAGCCAACAGTCTACTCCCAGCTACAAGCATCATTTTGTCAAACAGCATCTTAGTGTAAGAACATTGCATGAACAAATGGTGCACAGTCTCAGGGTCATTATCACAGAAAAAACAATTTGATCCCCTATCATATCCCATCTCGATCAATTTGGTTCTAGTTAACATTGCATTTTGCAGCACTTTCCAGAGCATAAGATTATCCCCTGGGGTTGAATCAGTTGTCCAAATAACTTTGCTCCACTTGAAATCATTATCACCAAAACTGTGCAGGTGCTTGTACACAAGCTTAACAGTATGAGGTCTATCATTCCAAAACACATCACCAACATCAACAAGAGGGTACTTATTACATTGTATATCATTCCACACTGACCTGATGTACTGATTTGATAAATCCTTTTATATTAGAGTTAATAAAAGTTTGGAAAACATTTCACGAAATTTTCTAGGTCCAAAATTCATGGAAAATTTCGGTAGAGTCTCCTTTGTACGGAGAGGTCTGGAAAAAATAATAATATCAAAACTAACAATATATATCATATTTTTCAAAATAATATATCCCAAACCACAGGAAAACAATATAACATCGCTATAAAAACTATAATCCGAGAACGTACCTATTTGTCGGGCAAATAATGCTTAGTTTGTGGAACCAAAAGCAGTAGCTATTGCTTCAATAAACCTGTATTTCACTTATATAATCCAAAGAATTTAATAATTGTATAAAAGGGAAATATTTAAGTTGTTCAATAAATAACAAACAAATCATCACAATATAATAATAGTTATTTGCAAACAACAATACAAACATCATTTTCAACAAAGAGAGCAATCATCCATCCATAGTAACAAAAAACAAATAGTTTGTTCGGGTTCAGAACTTATAATCATATAAAATGATAAATAAACTATGAAGTTAACTATACACTCAACAGTCATAGATAACTTCATAGATTATTTATACATCTCTATACAAAAAAGAAGTATCCTTTCCCAACCAATCCATAAGCCCAACAAACAAAGAATTCAATACATTTTTAAGTTTACTCTATTTATCTCTTTCACATCATTTATTGTTCATCTTTTTTCATACAATGATTTTCTTTAATTCACGCTCATTACTTACAAAATTTTAATTTTCATTCATTTATATATGGTTATTTCATTAATTTACATTCCTTACTTACATAAGTTATATTCATTTCAATTATTTGGATCATAAATGAATTCATTATTGAAGTATTGTATACATTTTTTCCAGTTTACTTCACATTTACTATTTAGTTTGATTTTCCTTTTTTTCCCATCATTTACTTTTCTTTTCTCATTCGTATAATGATTATTTTCATTAATGTACATTCGTTATTACTTACAAAATTTCATTTCTCCTTTATTCATGCGGTGCCATTTTTTTCTTCATTTTATTACTTTACATTCATTACTTGACTTATTTATTTCAATTATTGGATTTTACATTATTAGGTAATTTATTTCAATTATTGGATTGTACATTTTTAGGTAAGTTTCTTTACAATTCAATTCACCATTTATAGATTTTTTTTTAACATCCATTCTTCCATATAAAGTATTATTGAATATTAACTCCATTTCTAAATCATTTCCAATGTTCTCTGAAGTTATAATCATATAATTTATATAATATTCATTTTAATTATAAATGGCTTTAATGTTAATTCGAATTTGTAATTATTTACTTACAGTATTCATCTTTACTATTAAATCTGATTATAAATAGCTTAAAATGTTAACCTAAATTTATAATCATTTTTCTTACATTATTCACTTTTATTACATTTAATTAATAGCATTTCAAACTATTATCTTCAGGCTATAACAATTTATAACATTAGAATTTTTATTTATAGAAGTAATTCCATTGAACACTTTTAATTTTTCCAAGTTTTACTTGTAAAATATTATATTACATATTCTCATTAAAATTTCAACTTTTAACATTTTGGTAAGTTATATATATATCTTAAGAATGCAATTGAATATTACCCAAGTTTCTCATATTTATTTAGTTAATAAAATGTTCGATTGTTACCATTTCATATCTACAATTCCTTTTTATTCGAAGTTTTCAAAATTTTAGTTTGTTATCTATTTCATTAATCATTTTAACATCAAATTTCTTATTTTCATTTTAGAAGTTTACAATATTAATACAGTCAAGATTCCATTCATTTCAATAATTTCAATTTCTAATTTACAGAAACTTAAGAGCTAAACACCCGGGTTCCATTTCAATTCTTTTAAAATAATATATATATATATAATCATATCTTTTATACAAATCAAATCATATTTCAAAATTGAAATTAATATTTATTTATCAAAAGGAATGTGTAGTAAACTACTACAATGGTCTTCCCACTTTGAAACTGGAAAATGAACGTCGATGATGCGTGCATTCATCACCGAAATTATTCTCCAGCGACAGAGAGGGGAGTACAAAACTTATATCCTTCCAAAATCCCTTTCAACATTTCTTCCAAATCATATTGAAACATTTATATCTGAAAACAATTCCAAATAATACTAATATTATATTCCAAAATCTTTCGAAATAAATTTTCAAAATCCCAGAATTTAAGTTCTCAAATTCAAAATTATTTTTGCTTTACTTGTAAATCCTATTTTACAATCCATATTTATAAAATTTCTCTACCTAACAAACAACATATTACATCCAACTATATCATTTATAAAATTTATTATTTTATATACAAGATATATACAGGCAAAATTATTTCATTTACCTATATTTCAAAACAATATTGTATCGGTCTATCCTATTCAGTGTTTAGAAATTCCTATCGATGCCATAGCGTCCTATGTACTGACCCCACAAACAAATTTGCTCTCTCATATGTATACTCAATGACTTATTCTAGAGCATTACTACTCTATTTAATACGAGTCAGACCCACAAAGCTAAGGTTATCACTAAACCAGAGCTCTGATACCAACTGTAACGACTTGCCTTTTAGACGATTTAAATCGACGATAAGCCACACACTCAAACCATTCAAAAGGGCAGATTGTTATGGGGTAAATAAGAAAAAAATAGAGAAAGAAAGATAAAAAATACAGAATCTCGCAACGGATTGGCAAAATATAATAATCAAATCAGTTCATGAAGCTGTTTACAAATAACATTGATTATACTTTTATAATAAAGATCAGAGTTACGTACGACAAGATAAATAATAAATAAATGCAGCGGAACAACATGGTGCAGTGGGATATATATAATAAATAATAATAGTACAAAATTTTCATCTTCATCCTCCAGAGAGAAAGCGGTCTTCGATAAACTGAAAAAGCTTTGACTGACCCGAGCGAATGGAAACGACAAAGCACTCGAGTCAGAACTAAAAGATCTTATATAGTTTAAATCAACAGTAAATAAATATGAGTGTAGTGGCATCAGAGATGCTTACGGGATTTGACATCTCCTATCCACTGTCAGTGTGAGTGCAATAACATAAGAGATGTTTGGGATTACCACCTCCTAAGGATCCATTAAACTGTCTACTATGTAGTACAACATGCTATTATAATAATGTCTACAGTAAAGTAAATTATTAAAATAGTGTTAAGTGGTTGCCCATATCCCTCTTAACACATTTTATATAATGCCATAGTCTATACTGATACTGTAAACTCTATCCACATGTGGGCTATCAGGAGTATTCCAAAGGTACGACACAACAAACGCGTAGAAGGCGCGATAGAGCATGTGAACACGCCAAGGTAAATATACCAATTGCGGATCCGGACTGGTGGTAATGCATATGTGACGACCCGGAATTTTTAACGAATAATTAATTGATTTTAAAATATTTAAAGGTTAATTTTCAACTTGAATTCAAATATTATTATTATATAGCAATTAAGTTATTTGATTTAATAAAATGAAATTGGGTAAATTGATGAATATGAAATCCTAAGCCTGTTTAAAATAATTTAAAGGCTTGTAAAATTTATATCGATAGAACTGAAGATAGTAAAGGTGTTAAATTTTAATTTGGAAGTGTTTTGTTCAATTTCAAAAATATACCGTCTAAATCGATATTTAAAAATAGTCTTCTGAGGCATAGTCTCGGAATTCGACGAAATCAGTTCCATTGGGTCCGTAATATTGCATTATTATCGGATTTCAATTTTCGTAGTGTTTCAAGTTGTTGTGTGAGCGTACGATATATAAACGCACTTAAATCTATATCGAAAATTTAATGTTATAACTGGATGCAAAATGCTATTTTCTCCATATGACTGAATTAGGTTCCGATACACGTTCCATTGTGTTCGGAATACGTGTAAAACCTTATAAATGCCTGATGACATGTCTGATTTGGAGTTCGAGTTTTCGAGTTATGCTAAACGAGATATTTTGGAAATTTAATAATATTAAAAATTAAATATCAAACTAGCCACCCTAACTCCTGAATTTCGCCGACCTAGCTTATCTCCTTTTCTCGAGGCAATTCACGTGTCTTCCATCACTAATAAAATCTAGTTCGATTCATAAGTAAAACGGATGGCCGAAAAAAAAGGGGAAAGAAAAGGAAAATCGAAGTCGTTCGATTTCGTGAAATCGCGACTCAAGGCCGCAGTTCGAATTCATTCGAACAAGAAAGGGGGGCTTTATGCGCGGTCGCATTCATGCGACGTAGAGAGGCCGTGCAGTGCGAGTTCGACGAGGCGGCACGTGGATCCGATGGCCATGATTTGACCTCGCTCGATTAGATATTGGAGATCGCGACTTCCTAGAACCACGCGTGAAGCCTCCAGGTCGCGAACATCTTCGCGTGGCCGAGCTTCTCCTGATGGGGATGATCGCGGAGAGAGCGAGGCTAGGAGTTCGTTGGAGAGATCGTGGAGGCGTTGTTCTTAGGGCAGCACGCGAATCTAAGCAAAGGAACTCACGGCGTCTTCATTGTTGATAGCTTTTTGGGTGAGCAGCTTCTTGTTCCTTATTCCTTCTTGGATTTGAAATTTAAAATGTTTAACTATGGAAATTTATTTAAAATTAAGTTCTGATTAAAAAAGTTAATTATTTATTTAAGATAAATCATTTGTTAAAATGAGGACTATTAAAAATAAAATCACTAGTTAATTTGATTTATCAAAGGAAATTTTAATTTCTCGTTTGTTCGAATATTAATAAACCAAAAATGTTTGTTCAAGGTCAAAATTGGAAAGAGACAAACTGAAATGGAAGAGGACTGCAAACAAATCAAAAGTGAGTAAATCTCACTCTGTTGGATTTTTATTTAAATGGTTAAATTTAAATAATTGGTTGAATGATTAAATTGATTGGATGTGCACTGACGATGATGTGACTTTGGTTTTGGTTGGTTCTCGAGTTAATTATGGTTTGACTTGAAGTATTTGGGTTTTAAATTCTTTTAAACGTAAGTCATAAATAAGAAAATGTTTTCATTTTAATTTTGATAAGGGCTTAATGATTTGTGATTCATCAAATTAGAAGGGTAATTAAAAGTTATAATTAATTCAATTAATTAATGATTTGGGTTAATTAACTTAGTGATTAAGGGTTTGAATTAATGAATTAAGGTTTAAGTTAATTAATTAAGTTTAATTAATTTAGAATAATCAATGGATGGTTTGATAGGTAATTACTTAATGTAATTAATAAAATATAATTACTTTGTGAAATTAACCAAGAGATTAAATAAGATAATTAATTAAGGAGCAATTAATTTATTTAATGAAGTAAATAAAAAGATAGTTCATTACAGGTCGGGATTAATCGAGAATGATTAATATTGTGGTTTAATTAATGTAATTAAATTAGATTAGGATTGTGACGATACGAATTTTTCGCGTTCGAAAATAGACATCCATACTTTACATCGTACTCGAATGCCACAGATTCGAACGTTCAAATCCGAGTCGCCAGAGCTTATAACACCATTAAGTAGTCAACACAGCGGATGAAAAAGAATAATACATTGATATATAGCATTGATACAATATCTGATACAACAGAATATAAATACTATCAGAGATACAAGAAATAGCAGCGGCGGAAAGATAATGATAATAACAACAGCGGAACAATATCTTCAATAGAATGCATCCCCAAATCCAATGCTTCAATCCAAAGCTAGCTCGAACCAACATCACGTGACACCTAGATAAGCGGGTCTCTTCCACATCCAAAGATTGGGCTAACTCCAGATAATCTACTAAACCTGACTATATGAGAAACCCAACTCTAGACTGCCCATGTGGCAAATTATGGGCACCCAGAGTTTAGGAAAGGAACAAAAAACTCCGAGTCAGTCATGGGACTGGTATGAGTAACAAAAACAGTTTATCTTTTAAAACAGTCAAAAAAAGAATTTAAAATAAATTCGCAATGCTTTTTAGAAATACCATAAGGCCTCCCGCCACACACACAATGCAAACGCAGACTTGGAGGAGATTTCTCCTTATGATAGTCAAACATGCTTGATACGAGAGAATTTCTTTTCAATATTATTATTATAGGTGAAAAGTGCAAAAAACCATTTCGAAAGTATAATATTAATCTTAGCCAACATACGACCATTATCGTATGCCTACTATAGCTACCATGTTCAATAGCAGGTTACTGCCACATTCCATGGCAGGTTATACAATTAAAACTGCTCAGGGCGCGTATTTATTCATTTGGATTTTCCAACAAATGGTCGGGCTAAGGAACTTCCCACTGTCTATGGGTACGCCTGTGGCGGGACATCCCGAGAACCTAACCGGATCTCTGCCAACACAAGGCCGGGTTACCTCTGTAACTAGGTAACTACTACTCGAGCATGCCACTCCCCGGTCCTTTGGGACCTTTATCCAAGGCGCCTCTAAAACAACAACCACACAGTAAATGAGATTGGAGCCACCACATAAGTAAATATCTGGGCTCCATACCATGATACCACCCTTTACCATAAGGGAATGACACACCCTAAAGGGCGCGGCCCTCATAACCTTGCCGCATCATTCCTGTTTCGACCATTTTCGGGTTGTGAGGTCCTAATGCAGTCTCGTCCACAAAGCTACACTTTATACAAAAGCCATGCTCTGATCACAAATGATCAACAAATGATCAACACACAGCAGCACTCAGCATGTCACACTACCAAATTGGGAATATATCGCTGATAACCTTCAACTACATAACCTCTGAGCTCGTACGTCTCAGAGAAGGGTGTTAAGCTAAGAGAATAAATTCTCCGCCACCAACAGATACGTATTTGAAAGAAATCTGCTTTATATCTCAAAGTGTAGCGTCAATCATGTAACCATACAAGTCTGTTCCAGGTTCGAACAGAACCAAAGGCACTTCAAAAGAAGTCCTTGCAATCCGGGTATTCACAATCCCGATCAGACTTCCCATCACTTAGGGAATTAGTATATCGGCGCGACTCGGTGCAGAGACAATCGATAGGTTATCCTATCGTTCTCATAAATACCCGGTCTTCACCACCGGTCTTCAAATGCTATCCATATCGACGTGTCATTATTCGGAATGGGTTATATAATACAAGGTCCTCTCCCGGCTAAACCGAATAATGAGCGCAATATTTAAAATATATGGATATGGGATTTCAGTTAAGTCACAACTTAATAGAAAACCAAAACTTTCTTTCAAATGGTTAAACAAATATACCATTTCAAATCTTTAAACAAAAAGATTTATTTCACAAAGTTTCACCCAGATTTCACAAAGATTCATTTACACAGCTTTCAAAATGATTCCATTTCAAAATTGGATTAACTCATCCAATCTTTAAATCGAAGATTTAATTCATAGCTTTCAAAAAAATTTACAATTTAAATCTTTTATAATATAAAAGATTCACCCTTCAAAATTCTCTTCGATTTCAAAACAAAGTTCAATCATCTTCACAAAGGTCAATTTATAGTCTTCCAACTATTTACGTTTCCATTTCAAACTTGAAATTGTCTTAACACAAATTAGGAATTCATTCCTTATATGAAAGCTTCATTATTTGGAAACAAATAGTTTTCGTTTCTTTTGGAAAAACTGATTACAAATTAAAGCCATTCAAGTATAGAACTTGAATTCAAATTTACATTTCCAAAACCACACTATTTAAATGGTTAAGATCCCATATAAGCATCTTTATGACTTGTATAATGTTTTAGACCAAAATTCCAAGTCATTGAATTCAATTTCAAACATTGAATTCAAATTTAAATCAAATTATTTCAAATTCCAAGTTTTTTATCAAGTTATTTGAAATAACTTTTATTTTTGAAATTCATTTCAAAAGTTCTTAATTCAAAATTCAAAACTATTTTGGATTCAAGAATTCAATTTCTAAATTCGATACAAATCTGTGACTTAACCGATTTCCTCATGAAATCCACATTTGTGTGTGTATGGTGTGGTCCAGGGGTTTAACACAATAGTGCAACATCGTTCAATCATGACAGATCAAATACAACAATATATCTGATAGGCGATATAAACTATAACGCTTATCTTCATTCATAGATCACAGATATATATATATATATATATGTGTGTATATATATCACAGGTAATGAATTACATCATAGATAATTAATTACATCATAGATCAAAACACCAATCAGGATATAACACAAAGCATCAGACATCGGGAATATCAACAATTTCAACATCCAATATAATTCAAACATCCATAAGTAGGATTAATTAAATTATCTGATTAATTTAAATCAGATGGGTCATCAATCATGGTTAATTAACTTAAATTGATTTCAAATCATTTTTTTTATAAATTGTCCTTTAATCATTTATTAATTAATCAATTTTTTATTGTTAAATAATTAACCTTTAATTATTCCATTGTCCTTTAATTACTTTCCCTTAATTTATTCATTAATAAATTAATCAACCCCTAATTTATTACCATTTAATTAATTATTCTTAATGAATTACAATAAGTGATTATTCCTATTCACTTAATCAACTTTAATTAAATTATCTACATTTACCAATACTCTTAACTTATTAATAATAATAGAATTGGTTTAATTTTCTTCACACATTAATTTACCTTTACTAAATCAAAGTTCTTAATTACTTAAGATAAATCTTATAGTGATTGATCACTAAATCTTAATCTTTAAACTTTATTTTAAATAAAATACTTTAGAAATCAATTTTTATAAATTAAGCATTCAGATTTAACTTTTAACTCTCTTTTTTAAAACTTTTCTAAGTTAATAAATAACTTTAAATTAAATACTGCATATTTTAAAAGTCGTTTATCTTTGTTTTTCAAACTTGGACACTCTGTTAAAACAATTATTCTTGAAAACCATTTACTTTCATAAGTAAGACTTGGTTTACTTTTGTTTAAAACTTAGAAATCCTTTTGACAATCAAGTTCTTTTACTTTAAAACTTTCTATAACAATTTCTTGAAGCCTGTTCAACCCTGACTCGAGTTTGGTAACACGTGCTTCGAGTAAACTACTCGATTTACTCGAGTATTACTTCGAGCCATTTACCCATCTTCCCTGAGACTCCCTATACGCAACCCCTATACTTCTTTTTCTCTTTTTTTTTCTTTTTCTTTTTCTTCTATAATTTAAGGTTTAACTAGCACAAACATCATCAGGTAATTCACTTTCGAACTCAGCCCAAACTCGTAGCGACCCATCTCCAAACTCGAGCAATCACTCGCGCGATCACGGCACCAAAAATCAGACCCCACAAACGCCACCACGCACATGCACGAACTTCGCGACCAACTCCGGTCAACACCGCAGCCCCACCCAAGTCATCAACGACCATCCTAATCGTTTCGAGCCATCCACGATGCAAAATCATCACCGAGTCTAAATCGAGCGAATACAGCGCCAATTTTCTTTTTCCTGAACCCATTCGATCACCAAGATCTGCTTCGTCCCAACGCGTGACATCACCGGAGTCCACGCGAACCTGACCAAACCCCCGCCACTCACCCACGAGCCCATCCCCATAGGTGCGATCACCTGAAACGCTCCGACGAAGCCGCGACGATCTTGTTTCTTGCTATGCCCAAAACATGCGTCGAAACCCTAAATTAACCTCGCTCATCTCCCGCAATGATTTAAAAAATCATTGAACATTTTTGTGATGATTCCCAATCCCCCAGTGAGCTACAACCCCAACCACGAGATCTAAAACCCACCGATCAACGAAATTTCATCCAAACCCATTATCTGTTCACCTCGCAAAAGCCACCTTATTACGCAACTAAAAATTCTAATTTTTGTTTTAAAAATCATCATTTTTGAAATAGTTTTAGGTGGTGCAATCCAATCTAGAATTCATGCAATTCAAAATTTGGGTAAACTTTGAATTTTCACTATGTTTTGATATTTTCCAGCAAGAACAACATATTGCTTTGCTTCTAAGCTGTTACTAAATCTGATGCATATTCAATCATTACTTTAATTTAGTTATACTTTCAATTTTAAATAAGGATGGAGAGGAAAATCTTGAAAATTAACATGGTTTGCTCTGTACCTGGTACTTGAATGTAACCATATTTTCACAGTTTTCAGGAAAGAAAACTTCAATACTTGCTTTGATTTATTATAAAAACGTAGTGAAGTTTAAACCAAAAACATCATCTTGTTTACTAAAACAAAATGCATGTTCAACCTTAATTTATCATTCAGATTTAATAGAGGCAGAGAGAAAGAAAAGGGGCTTGACAGGCTTTTGTTTTCCTGAAGCTAAAAAGGAAATACATTCTTGTGAAATCAACATACACAGACCAAACATTAATCATATATTCAAAATTCTGGCATGCAAACCCAAGATTAACTTTTCTGCATCATCCAAGCATCCGTACAATAACAAAAGATTGAAAAAGGATAAGGGTTTACTCACCTTCCAAATCATAATTCCAGAGCTTTCAGATTAAAGTTGAAAACTTTTTAACTTTGAAATGTTGAAAACCCATGTTTGAGTTTCTAACTAGAACTTCTTCCTTGATTCAGGCTTGCATTGATTGTTGTTTTAACTTGAATTATTGTTGAAGTTGTAGATGATGGATACTCAGACTTTCTTAGTTATCTTGCTGGACGTACTGAAGGAAGAGTTTGATGCATATATATAAGAAATATAATTACAGGTTTATATTATGTTTTATTTGTACAACAGGTTGATGTTCTTTGTTTATACAATCAAGGATAGAGATATTTTCTTTTGCTTATTTAGCTCGGCTGATATGAGATGTTAAGGCTTGCATTAATTAGTTTGTACAATATTCATATTATTTTTCTTTTTCAGCTGTACAAATTCATATATTTTCTTCATTTTGTTTTAGCTGATGGGCTCTTTGGTGTGCTAGCATAAAATATATTGTACAACTTATATTTTTCTTCATTTCGGCTGATATGATTATGTGAGATATTTGATGTGGCTTCACTTTTTTTTTCTTTTTTACTAGTTTTATCTTGTTTCATGTTTACATATGTATGTTTCATATATTTTTTGGTCTTTGTTTCATATATTTTCATTTAGTAAGTGTACATATTTATGTATTTGTTTACTTCATTACTTAGTGAACTTCAAATTTTATTTTATTTTTCTTTTATTATCTTTACTTCATTCTATATGTATCATTTATTTCGATTTATGATATCAAGATTTACTTTATATTGCATAAAGTATATAATTTATTTATTTTATAATCTAGATGAATTTCCACCTTTTTATTTGGTTGTTAAAATTTTGGCAATTAATTGTTTACTTTATATTTTTATCATTATCTTTTATATATTCTGATTTCTATTTATAGTTTAACTTATAACTATTATTTTACTTTAATATTCATTATCTTGCATTTATCAATATCTTTGTTTTTATTCTACTCCTATCAATTCAAAATTTAAATCAATTTATTTTCTTTCTTGTGCCAAAGGTTTATATTCTTATATTTATTTCAAGACCATTTTGAATTCAAAAATTGATTTAATTATCAATTTAAATTGGGTAAAAATTCAGGGTCGTTACAGAATTCCCCCCTTAAAAGAATTTCGTCCTCGAAATTACATAGCTCGTTTCATGAATTACACACACATAGAATAGACCAATGACAACTCAAACCATACTAGTAAACACATGGATTCTTACGGGTAATTCATAATATATATCTTATATTAAGTACTACTCATAATATCTATACATATGTTATAGTCATACATTACCCAATTAACATCCAACATTCACTATGGTTCTAAATCCAAAACATGTACATAAACACACCCTATCCAAAAGAAGTCAACCCAACCAACTACATATCTTCACTATCTGAGCTCCCTCTCTCAGGCCCTGACAGTTCTCTAACCTCCGCCTCATTGTCTGTCTCATAAACATCCTCTGGGTCAGATTCTACCGAAATATACCCTCCATCGTCTTATTCTTCCACTACATTATCCAAATTCCAAATGACCGCATCGTCATTTTCCAACACCACCTCTTCTTCATCTTCAACTTCTTCTTCCTCTTCGAATTCTTCTTCGTCTTTGAATTCTTCTTCTTCTTCGAATTCTTCTTCGGGTTCCTCTTCTGATTCCTCCTTGGGTTCTTCAACCACTTCTTCTTTGGGTTCTTCTACCTACGGTCGTGGCTGCTCCACCGGCTCTTCTGGCACCTCCTCATGTACCGATGGTTCACCCAAATCATCTCGAACCCTACTAGATGAACCATACTCACCGACTCTTCGGGCTTTGGAAAGTGCTCCTCCCCTACTTATACTATAGGTTCTCTACAATCAAAACCAAAATCCAAAAATAAGATTCTAAGGTTTTAGAATTTTACAGGCTAAGAAATACATCAAAGTTTATATTGCAAAATATATTGTACTCAAGAAATTATACAGAATTTCAAAATTTGGTTTTAAACAAAATCGTTTTATCGATACAATTCAATTTTATCCTTATATTTCATTAACCAATTTAACTAAATTTAAAATTTCCAATTTATTCACAATTTCCAATTTTTCAAATTTCAAATTTGTTAAAGTTTAAACAAAAAACTGATGAGAAATCGATTTAGATACGAGGTAAAAATTTTCCTACAACGATTCGTAGAGCCATCCTCACACCGAAACTTCTTCTTATAGCTGGTACGAAGCAATCAAAAGAATTTGGAAACGAATCAAAGAAAATTGATAGAGAAAAAGATTGTTTTCGCTGTTGCAGGGTATTGACCATTTGTAGTGGTAATTCCTTGTCCCCTATCTCGTTCTCTTCTTGCACTCATACTCACTATCAGTGGATAGTAAGAGAATTTACTGAGACATTCGAACGGATATCTTAGGGATATACTCATTTTAGGGTTTACTTCACCCTATCTCTGATGAGTTACTTAATGTGTTATACTCTTGAGCTAAAGCTCAACCTTAGCTCTGATACCAAATGTAACGATACGAATTTTTCGCGTTCGAAAATCGACATCCATACTTTACATCGTACTCGAATGCCGCAGATTCGACCGTTCAAATCCGAGTCGTCGGAGCTTATAGCACCATTAAGTAGACAACACAGCGGAAGAAAAAGAATAATACATTGGTATACAGCATTGATACAATATCTGATACAACAGAATATAAATACTATCAGAGATACAAGAAATAGCAGTGGCGGAAAGATAATTATAATAACAACAGCAGAATAATATCTTAAATAGAATGCATCCCCAAATCCAATGCTTCAATCCAAAGCTAGCTCGAACCAACATCACGTGACACCTAGATAAGCCGGTCTCGTCCACATCCAAAGATTGGGCTAACTCCAGATAATCTACTAAATCTGACTATATGAGAAACCCAACTCTAGACTGCCCGTGTGGAAAATTGTGGGCACCCAGAGTTTAGGAAAGGAACAATAAACTCCGAGTCAGTCATGGGACTGGTGTGAGTAACAAAAACAGTTTATCTTTTAAAACAGCCAACAAAAGAATTTAAAATATATTCGCAATGCTTTCTAGAAAATGAAACTACCATAAGGCCTCCCGCCACACACACAATGCAAACGCAGACTTGGAGGAGATTTCTCCTTATGATAGTCAAACATGCTTGATACGAGAGAATTTCTTTTCAATATTATTATTATAGGTGCAAAGTGCAGAAAACCATTTCGAAAGTATAATATTATTCTTATGTTAATCATTGATATTGGATGACTGGATGTTATATTTATATTGTTATAACACTACATGTGTAATATCCTGGAATTTCTAGGAATTTAAAATGTGATAATCTCTTAATTTAAATTATTTGAAATTGATAAAATTGTTATTTAAAAAAATAAATAACCAAGAAATAATAATATAATGTCTTAATTATGGTTATAGATTGGTTTTAAAATAAGAATAATTATTTTGCTTGTGTAAATAAATTTTAAATTGACTTATTTTCAAAGTTAATAAGTGTGTTTAAATATATTCATATCTGTGTATTTAAATTGATTTTAAAATAGGATAAATTATTTATAAATAATAATGAGCTTATTTAAAAATTGATATTTATATTTATTTAAGTTGATTTTAGATTTGGATTTTTCAATTGACTTTGAATTTGAATATAAATTTGAATTTAAGGGAATATACATACATCTTAAAATAAAATAATAATATAGTTTGGATTTGAAATATATAGATAATGTTTTTAGTTAAAAATAAGATTTGTTTTATATAATTCTTTTTATAGAAATTTAGTAATGGAAATTTGGATTTGTACTTATTTAATAAGAATAAATACAAGGACTTTTGAAATAGCATTTTAAAAACAAGTTTGCAATATTATACATAATTTTATTTAAATTATAATTGGTTTTATTTTATTTACTTTTAAAGATTGTATTCATATAAATTTAGAAAAGTGTTTACAATTTTTTAAATGTATTTGTTAATTAGAATTTAATTAGAAAAGTATTTATAAATTAAGAAAACACATTAGTTAATTAGGAAATTAATTTAAAAAAGCTTTTAAAATTCTTTTAGGATAAAGTAAATAAATGTTGACAAGTGTTAAGTTATAAATCCCTTAGATAACAAGTGTTAACACATTAATGTAAGTAAAGACATGTGTCATTTTATTTGCATTTTCTTTTAATTTTAATAAAATCTAAAAGTACTTATAAACATTCCTAATCTTCTTTCTCGTTTTTCTTTTTATTATCTTCTTCTCAAAAGCTTAGAAAACAATGGCAGATTCAAATCGAAAATTTTCCTCAAATCTGTAAAATACTCTTCAACAATTCATTTCCAGAATCAAACACAAATTTGTATCTTCTTAAAACCAGAAAATCCTCAAAACCAAAATCTGAAATTTCCTCAAAAATCAAATCTGTAAAATTTGTTTCCCTGTAAACTTTTTTTTCCCAAACCCGTCATTTATTCTTCAAACTCAAACACAATCCAGAAATGGAATTGAAGCTCTGTAACCCATTTTCCAAACCAAATACCTAACCTGAAATCACGTGCAGATCAAATCTGCATTTCCCATGTCTGTAACCTCCTTATACCAAATCTGCAATATGTTTTCAAAAGTTCAAATGCAAATTTAAATCTAGTTCTAAAGTTCTGCATTTCCCATGTTTGCACCATCTTTCAAGTGCATGCAAGTGAATCTGGGTCAAGGCAGAAAGTTTTCAAAGCATTTCAAAATTTTCAAAGCAAGGAATATCTTCAAATTTACAAACCTGAAGCATTTCAGTTTAAAGGGTTCCAGTTTTTTTCAAAGCTCTACATCTCCTTGATATGTGAGTAAACATTTTTACTAAAAACTTAAGTAGTAAATTTTCTGTTGCATATGAGTTTGTGATGATCTTTATTTTATATAAGTTTGCCTCTATTCTCTGTGTAAATAAATATGCAATATGTGTTGTTATGCCTTAAATCTGTGCATGCTTGATTTCATTAATCTTCTATATTTTTCCCTACTGAAAATTTTAAGTAATAATCAGAACTTCAAGCTATTTCTATTTAAACAACTGTTAGAACTTAGATTCAAGCAGAATAGGTTAGTTTAAGTATAAACTAAGAACTAAAAATATAACTAAGTCTCTGATATTTGAAATTTATCTGGAAACAAACAATGCAGTAACATCTTAACATCAATGATTGAAATCAAATGTTAATTTATATTGATTCAAGCATATATCTTAGATCAACTTGGGAAGTTAGGATTTTTAAGACAGAAATCACAATTTTTAAAATTGAATTGAGTGAGAATTTGGGGTTTTTCTGGAATTTGGGTTTTGGTCAAAATCTGGTGATCCACGTATTTGGGGTGCTCGGGATTCTTGATGGAGTTAGAAGTATGATTGGGTAGTACGGAAAAAATAAAGGGATGGTTGTCTGATGATCGTGGCATCGGCAGCAAGAAGGTTCAGGGTCTAAACCTAATTTTGGGTCTAGCTGAGAAATTGAATCACTGCTTTTCTTATGATGATCCGAGTTGCATAAAATTCTGGAAAGTGGAAGCACGATGAGTCGGCAAACCATAGGCGGAATCGTAGCGGTTATCATGATCGGAAGTGAGAGTTCAGGGGATTTCCTGATGATGGGATTGGGTCTCAGTTCACCCTAGGTACTCGATTTTGAATTGAGGCATGAGTTGATGTTCTGTTGATCGTAGGCGCTCGTAGGGTTGTTGGGTGACTTGGCGATGGGGTCGTCGTTGATCGGAGGAGAGTTCGGCGCTAGTGCAGGTGCACGACGTTGTTTCGTGTGTCTGGGAAGTTGGTCAGTGGGATGACTCGAAGGTAGCTCTGTGTTTTGGGTTATTGTCTCGAGTTTAAACTCAAGTTAGTTATGGTATGTAACCTGTAGTTTTAATTGTACAGGTTCTTTAAAATTTAAAATCCTGACTAAACCTTTAAACTTAGAAAAAAAGAAAAAAGAAAGAAAAGAGAGATGATGTACTAGGTTTGTGTTTCAAGTATACATGGGTTAACCCAAAGCGAAATGTTTAACCTTATTTTTAATTTAAATTAAAGTAAGTTTAAATTTTTTAAATAATTAAGTTAAAATCAATTTCTTGAAATTCATTTCTTTGATTGAATTGTTTATATAAATGAATTTGTATGAATGGTTTAAAATGTTTTAAGTTAGAACCCTAATGTTATTTTCCAACTTATTTTGTAATATAAAGGAAATTTATAAGGAAATGTTTTATTAAATTAGTTAATGAATAATGATTTATAAATTAACAATTAAAGTTTTAAGTAATTTATTAACTTGAAACTAGGGATTTATAATTAATAATTATAGGTAAGTAATTGATGGTTACTTTATATTTTAAACTAATTAATGACTTAAGTTAAGTAAAGTATTCAAGGTTAATTAAAGATAATGTTTTATATTAAGGATAATTAAGTTTTAATGAATTGTAATTAATTAAGTTAATTAAGAAATTTTAAGTTTAATTAATTAATTTAATTAATTTAATTAAGTAATTAATTAAGAATAATTACTAATGTAATTAACCAATAAATTATGATGATTTAGTTATTGACTAATGACTAATTAAATTGTAATTATTTATTAATTAAGTAATTAAGGGATAATTAAAATAGTAATTAAGGAATACTTAATAAAGTTTTATTAAGTAAAAATTGGGTTTTCTTGATTAATAATTAAAAGGTTATTAATCTATAATGTAAGTTAATTAAGAATTAATTAACTATTATTAAAGATTAATTAATTGTAATTAAGGATTAATTAATTATAATTATGGATTAATTAATTTGTAATTAAGGTTATTAATCAATAATTAAGTTTTATTATTAAATGATTAAGAGATAATTAATTAGTTAATTAAGGTTAATTATAAATGTAATTAGAGATTGATTACTTTGTATTAAAGGATTGATTAATAATTAAGGTTTATTAGTTAATAATTGAAGATTAATTTGGTTAAAGAGTAATTAAGGGATGAATTACTCGATTATGATTTATGAGGTGATTGTGAGCAAGTTAAGTTAATTAATTAAATATAGTCACATGATAAATGATTAAGTATACTTACTTAATAAGTTTTGATAAGAGTAATTACTTAAGATAAGTAATTGATGAATAAATTACAGGAGGTAATTGAGATAAGGAAAATTACTTAGTGGGAAGTAATTTTAAATGGATAATTACTTGGTAAAGTAATTAAGGATTTATTACTTGGTGTAATAAATCAAAGGATTTATAAATGTAATTAGAAGTAATTAAGAATAATTAATTACTATTTATAATTATTAAGTTAATTAAATTAATTTAAAGCATGATTAATTAATGTAATTAATTAAGCAATAATGTAATTAATTATAATTGATTGTTTAACGGAAGTAATTAATTAAGGTTCATTAATTAATATGATTAATGAGAATAATTAATGATTAATTACTAAATTAAGAGATAATTAATCAAGGTTGATTAATTAATATGATGATTAATTAATTGGTTTAATTTATGGATAAGTAAGCAATATTTATTGTGACGAAGGTAATTAATTTAATTAATTTTAAATTAATTAAGAGATGAAGTGATTAATTTAATTCATTTTAAATTAATTATAAATGGTGTGATTTATAGATCATTGCTTATGGATGGCTGATTTATATTGAATGGCTTAGTTGCTTGATATTGTGATGATAATCTATTGTGATATTGTGAATTATCTATCTGTGTGTATATAGATTGTTGAATTGAATTGTTTAACTTTAAACAACTTGGACCTAAAAGATACGTTTTGGATTTCGATGAGACCGGGATCGGGTTTCCATATTTGGATATCCGAAAACCACATCGATCCAAATTAACGATAGGTCATGAATCTCAAGTGAAGATGAAGATTCAGAGTTCAAGAGTTTTAGTCGTTAACTCTGAGGGTGATTCCAAATGAGTGTAACGAGATAATGCCTTTCGAACCCGGAACAAACTTGTATGGATTGAATGCTTTCAGAATATCGTCAGGTGGACGATGAGCATTCTAAGTGATGTGTTCACTAAAGGTAATCGTAGCCTCAAGCTAATCAATCGAGAATGGCTAAAACAGGGGAGGCGCATCAAGGTTAAGTGGGTCATGCCCAAGTAGGACGGGAATTTTCCCCTGTCTAGAGGTCCCTTTTTATTCGGCTTTGTGGGCAGTTGCTAGCTACAACCGCGGGGTTGTCTTGTTCGAAACTGTTTAGTAAGGAATGGTTCCGGCCTTGTGTTGCAGGGGATTGGGAGTGATTCTCGGTACGTTGATCTAGGCTACGTACTGTGACGGGCGGTACCCCGGTAACCCTGCCATTGTATGGAATCCAAAATCCAATAAGTGCCAATGGTTTTGATTGTATTACCCACTTTTGTGGCTAGTAGCTGGAATTTAATAAATGTAACAATTTCGGCTATTTCATATTTATTTGAAAACCCTAGACCTATTATAATATCACTGAATTTCCTATCAAATGTTTTAGTTAACGTAAGGTAAAAACTTTTCCATGTTTATGTGTGGGAAGTCTTACGTGATACCCTTTCTTTCAAAAGGTTTTTAAAATTAAGCAACTTTAACCGTTTACTCATACCAGACCCATGTCTGACCCAGAGTTTATTCTATTTTCTTAAACTCTTGGGTACTCAAATTTTTACGAGTAGCCAGTGGTTTCAGGTTGGCTTGACGAATTCTGGAGGAGTAATGGAGCAGGAGGCTTCTGTGTAGATATATAGTATTCCGCTGTGTATTCTCTGAGTCGTTTGTCTGTGTTGTATATATTGAGTTGTATAACTAGACAGGTGTTTATAATTGTCTAGTATGTGTTGTTTTAGCTGTGTATCTCTAATGTATATGATACTACGTAATATATTATGTGATTAATATAATTTATTCGTTCCGCTGTTTAGATTCTGATGTTGTTTCTTTCTTTCTTCTTTGTCTTTTCTCTTTTCTATCCCTTTCTTTCTTAAAAATGATGCGTCTTTCTGTGGTGAGAAAGTCGGGTCGATTCACTTGGTATCAAAGCTATAGGTTGAGCGAATACCTAGACTCTGTAGTGGTGTCTTTCTTGTGAGAGCGTACTTGTAATTTTTATATATAATTATATATCTATATATATTTCTACCTATCTGTTGGGTTACCTGTTCGGGGTTTTCAATATAAGTTATAAAGGTAGATAGAGTAGTGGTGTGTGTTACACGACTACCAATGGTTGGAGTTTGAATGTTTGAGATTGGAAGTGTATTTGTCGAGACTATAGACCTAATACCGTCTCGAGTAATCTTTGCAGTTTGGTGTAAGGATTTCATTGATCTCTGAAGGAAACCTGTTAAGGTTCGTAGTTCATCTTTGAAGTATAAGTTTGATCGCGCTCGTGTGAGCGGATTTTTGAGAATTTGGATCTATCAATTAGGCAGAAGCAAGTGATGGCATCTTGGCAACCTCAGGAAGTAGTAGCTTCATGATGAGACGTGGTGACCGTGGATGTCTCCGAAAATGTTTTCTTTCGGAGCGAGTTTAAGGAAGTATGTCTGCTTTGGGGTTGTAGCTGAGTTCAGCAGGATGTATGAGTTTAGTTGGGGGTCCAAGTTTCTCAAAGAGATTTGGATAAGAAGTCTTTGACATCTGTGTTAGCGGTGAAGCTCGGGAGTGTTCCGTGTTCCAGCAGGAAGATCTTTTGGCTTAGCAATTTCCTAGAGGTGGAATTCAGAAGTAGCAGAGAGGACCCGTTTCTTTGATGGATTAGTTGCTCGAGGATAAACTGTTCTGATTTGTGAAGAGAGAATAGTATATTTAGAAATTTAGGTTGGGTTGATCGCAAAAGTGACTTGCGATAGTTGGGTAATTATCTTAGATAAACTTTTGCTTGAATTTGTGGCATTTCTAGAAGATGTAGGAGTTATGGTGTTGTCGAAGATTTTCCAGATATATCTTCAGGAAAGTAAGAGATTTGCTGCATTGGAGATTGAGTTCTGAATCGACCTGATGTCAGGAGTGATACCGGTGATTCAGCTGGGTAGAAGGATGTCTCCTAGGTTGATTGTTTGATGAAGCAGCTTTGCATTTCTTGGAACTTCTGTTGAACCTTATTTCTGAGATGTGATGTTTAGTCTGTGCATGTGTTCATCGACAGCATTCTCATCTGCTCCAGATCTGAGTTGTGCAGCGGAAGCAAGGTGGCTGCTGTTCTTGAATAGAAGTAACTGGAATTTGCAGTGTTTTGGATTAGAGAATTTCTACTGAATTTTTTTTAGGATCTGAGGCAAGTTGGCGAGTGATTCTGTACTTTATTTTCCGGATGGGAGAAGTTGTTTTCTACTATTGATAGTAAAGTTTGATTTTGATATTTGGGTAGATCTTGTGAGGATCGGTTTGTTGAGTTGTTTTGATCCAGTTTGTTTGTGGAAGCATCAGCGAAGGTTGAGATGATCAGGAAGGATCTGTAGGTAGCTCGGATCATCCGGAAAGTTTTGAGGTTAAGAAACGGAAGAATTTGGAATTTGAAGTTGGACACTTCGATGTTGTTGAGGTTTTCTCTGGTAAAAGAAGCAATAAGATTTGGTGAGGTTAAGAGGTGAGCTTCGAGGTATATTGGATTCTTCTGAGTTTTTGTAAAGATCAGTGCTTCGGTTTGAAGAGTTAAATTGCCAATTTGGAAGACTGGAATTCAAAATATTTCATGTGTCTCTGAGGGAGCACGTGTTTGGTCCATCACTGGTTTTGAGACTAGTAGATCTTTGAAGGATTTAGTTATTGATCAGACTTGTCTGTGATCTGGTATCTTGTGCAGATTATAGATCTAGATGAGTAGGAACACAGTAGTTTAGCAGTATAGTTAGTTTGGATTTAGTAGAGCGAGTATCCTTGTGATTGTACCTGGGAAACTCAAGATAATTTTAGGAAGTTTATCCGGATATGTGTCCGGATAGCTAGTGTTGTTTATTTAATTGAATCGGTTGTTTGGATGAAATTGTTTGTTTGATTGATAATATATGGCTTTTATGAGTGTTTGGATTGGTTGAAATAAAATAAAACTTTGGATTATCTTTGTTTTAAATTTCGAGGACGAAATTCTTTTAAGGAGGGAGTAATGTAATATCCTGGAATTTCCAGGAATTCAAAATGTGATAATCTCTTAATTTAAATTATTTGAAATTGATAAAATTATTATTTTCAAAAATAAATAACCAAGTAATAATAATATAATGTCTTAATTATGGTTATAGATTGGTTTTAAAATAAGAATAATTATTTTGTTTGTGTAAATAAATTTTAAATTGACTTATTTTCAAAGTTAATAAGTGTGTTTAAATATATTCATATCTGTGTATTTAAATTGATTTTAAAATAGGATAAATTATTTATAAATAATAACGAGCTTATTTAAAAATTGATATTTATATTTATTTAAATTGATTTTAGATTTGGATTTTTCAGTTGACTTTGAATTTGAATATAAATTTGAATTTAAAGGAATATACATACATCTTAAAATAAAATAATAATATAGTTTGGATTTGAAATATAAAGATAATGTTTTTAGTTAAAAATAAGATTTGTTTTATATTATTCTTTTTATAGAAATTTACTGATAGAAATTTGGATTTGTATTTATTGAATAAGAATAAACACAAGGACTTTTGAAATAGAATTTTAAAAATGAGTTTGCAATATTATAGATAATTTTATTTAAATTATAATTGGTTTTATTTTATTTTCTTTTAAATATTGTATTTATATAAATTTAGAAAAGTGTTTACAAATTTTTAAATGTATTTGTTAATTAGAATTTAATTAGAAAAGTATTTATAAATTAAGAAAACACATTAGTTAATTAGGAAATTAATTTAAAAAAGCTTTTAAAATTCTTTTAGGATAAAAGTAAATAAATGTTGACAAGTGTTAAGTTATAAATCCCTTAGATAACAAGTGTTAACACATTAATGTAAGTAAAGACATGTGTCATTTTATTTGCATTTTCTTTTAATTTTAATAAAATCTAAAAGTACTTATAAACATTCCTAATCTTCTTTCTCGTTTTTCTTTTTATTATCTTCTTCTCAAAAGCTTAGAAAACAATGGCAGATTCAAATCTGAAATTTTCCTCAAATTTGTAAAATACTCTTCAGCAATTCATTTCCAGAATCAAACACAAATTTGTATCTTCTTAAAACCAGAAAATCCTCAAAACCAAAATCTGAAATTTCCTCAAAAATCAAATCTGTAAAATTTGTTTCCCTGTAAACTTTTTTTCCCAAACCCGTCATTTATTCTTCAAACTCAAACACAATCCAGAAATGGAATTGAAGCTCTGTAACCCATTTTCCAAACCAAATACCTAACCTGAAATCACGTGCAGATCAAATCTGCATTTCCCATGTCTGTAACCTCCTTATACCAAATCTGCAATATGTTTTCAAAAGTTAAAATGCAAATTTAAATCCAGTTCTAAAGTTCTGCATTTCCCATGTCTGCACCATCTTTCAAGTGCATGCAAGTGAATCTGGGTCAAGGCAGAAAGTTTTCAAAGCATTTCAAAATTTTCAAAGCAAGGAATATCTTCAAATTTACAAACCTGAAGCATTTCAGTTTAAAGGGTTCCAGTTTTTTTCAAAGCTCTACATCTCCTTGATATGTGAGTAAACATTTTTACTAAAAACTTAAGTAGTAAATTTTCTGTTGCATATGAGTTTGTGATGATCTTTATTTTATATAAGTTTGCCTCTATTCTCAGTGTAAATAAATATGCAATATGTGTTGTTATGCCTTAAATCTGTGCATGCTTGATTTCATTAATTTTCTCTTTTTTTTCCTTACTGAAAAATTTAAGTAATAATCAGAACTTCAAGCTATTTCTATTTAAAAAACTGTTAGAACTTAGATTCAAGCAGAATAGGTTAGTTTGAGTATAAACTAAGAACTAAAAATAGAACTACGTCTCTGATATTTGAAATTTATCTGGAAACAAATAATGCACTAACATCTTAACATCAATGATTGAAATCAAATGTTAATTTATATTGATTCAAGCATATATCTTAGATCAACTTGGGAAGTTAGGATTTTTAAGACAGAAATCACAATTTTTAAAATTGAATTGAGTGAGAATTTGGGGTTTTGCTGGAATTTGGTTTTTGGTCAAAATCTGGTGATCCATGTATTTGGGGTGTTCGGGATTCTTGATGGAAATAGAAGTATGATTGGGTAGTACGACAAAAATAAAGGGATGGTTGTCTGATGATCGTGGCGTCGGTAGCAAGAAGGTTCAGGGTCTAAACCTAATTTTGGGGCTAGCTGAGAAATTGAATCACTGCTTTTCTTATGATGATTCGAGTTGCATAAAATTCTGGGAAATGGAAGCGCGGTGAGTCGGCAAACCATAGCCGGAATCATAGCGGTTATCATGATCGGAAGTGAGAGTTCAGGGGATTTCCTGATGATGGGATTGGGTCTTAGTTCACCCTGGGTACTCGATTTTGAATCGAGGCATGAGTTGATGTTCTGTTGATCGTAGGCGCTCGTAGGGTTGTTGGGTGACTTGGCGATGGGGTCGTCGTTGATTGGAGGAGAGTCCGGCGCTAGTGCAGGTGCACGACGTTGTTTCGTGTGTTTGGGAAGTTGGTCAGTGGGATGACTCGAAGGTAGCTCTGTGTTTTTGGGTTATTATCTCGAGTTTAATCTCGAGTTAGTTATGGTGTGTAACCTGTAGTTTTAATTGTATAGGTTCTTTAAAATTTAAAATCCCGACTAAACCTTTGAACTTAAAAAAAAAGAAAAAAGAAAGAAAAGAGAGATGATGTACTAGGTTTGTGTTTCAAGTATACATGGGTTAACCCAAAGCGAAATGTTTAACATGATTTTTAATTTAAATTAAAGTAAGTTAAAATTTTTTAAATACTTAAGTTAAAATCAATTTCTTGAAATTCATTTCTTTGATTGAATTGTTTATATAAATGAATTTGTATGAATGGTTTAAAATGTTTTAAGTTAGAACCTTAATGTTATTTTCCAATTTATTTTGTAATATAAAGGAAATTTATGAGGAAATGTTTTATTAAATCAGTTAATGAATAATGATTTATAAATTAACAATTAAAGTTTTAAGTAATTTATTAACTTGAAACTAGGGATTTTTAATTAATAATTAAGGTAAGTAATTGATGATTACTTTATATTTTAAACTAATTAATGACTTAAGTTAAGTAAAGTTTTCAAGGTTAATTAAAGACAATGTTTTATATTAAGGATAATTAAGTTTTAATGAATTGTAATAAATTAAGTTAATAAAGAAATTTTAAGTTTAATTAATTAATTTAATTAATTATTTAAAAAGGTTAATTAATTAATTAATTAAGAATAATTATTAATATAATTAACCAATAAATTATGATGATTTAGTTATTGACTAATGACTAATTAAATTGTAATTATTTATTAATTAAGTAATTAAGGGATAATTAAAATTGTGATTGAGGAATACTTAATAAAGTTTTATTAAGTAAAAATTGGATTTTCTTGATTAATAATTAAAAGGTTATTAATCTATAATGTAAGTTAATTAAGAATTAATTAACTATTATTAAAGGTTAATTAATTGTAATTAAGGATTAATTAATTATAATTATGGATTAATTAATTTGTAATTAAGGTTGTTAATTAATAATTAAGTTTTATTAATAAATGATTAAGAGATAATTAATTAGTTAATTAAGGTTAATTAATGAATTATAAAAGTAATTAGAGATTGACTACTTTGTATTAAAGGATTTATTAATAATTATGGTTTATTAGTTAATAATTGAAGATTAATTTGGTTAAAGAGTAATTAAGGGATGAATTACTCGATTATGATTTATGAGGTAATTGTGAGCAAGTTAAGTTAATTAATTTGTTAATTAATTAAATATAGTTACATGATAAATGATTAAATATACTTACTTAATAAGTTTTGATAAGAGTAATTACTTAAGATAAGTAATTGATGAATAAATTACAGGAGGTAACTGAGATAAGGAAAATTACTTAGTGGGAAGTAATTTTAAATGGATAATTACTTGGTAAAGTAATTAAGGATTTATTACTTGGTGTAATAAATCAAAGGGTTTATAAATGTAATTAGAAGTAATTAAGAATAATTAATTAGTGTTTATAATTATTAAGTTAATTAAATTAATTTAAAGCATGATTAATTAATGTAATTAATTAAGCAATAATGTAATTAATTATAGTTGATTGATTAATGGAAGTAATTAATTAAGGTTCATTAATTAATATGATTAATGAGAATAATTAATGATTAATTACTAAATTAAGAGATAATTAATCAAGGTTGATTAATTAATATGATGATTAATTAATTGGTTTAATTCATGGATAAGTAAGCAAGATTTATTGTGACGAAGGTAATTAATTTAATTAATTTTAAATTAATTAAGAGATGAAGTGATTAATTTAATTCATTTTAAATTAATTATAAGTGGTGTGATTTATAGATCATTGCTTATGGATGGCTGATTTATATTGAATGGCTTAGTTGTTTGATATCTCTGATGAGATATGTGTGATATATATGGATTCTTTGGTTGCATTGAGATGATAGTACAAGTTATCTATTTGTGATGATAACATGAATTATCTATTGTGATGATAATCTATTGTGATATTGTGAATTATCTATCTGTGTGTATATAGATAGTTGAATTGAATTGTTTAACTTAAAACAACATGGACCTAAAAGATATGTTTTGGATTTCGATGAGATCGGGATTGGGTTTCCATATTTGGATATCCGAAAACCACATCGATCCAAATTAACGATAGGTCGTGAATCTCAAGTGAAGATGAAGATTTAGAGTGCAAGGGTTATTGTCGTTAAGTCTGAGGGTGATTCCAAATGAGTGTAACGAGATAATGCCTTTCGAACCCGGAACGAACTTGTATGGATTGAATGCTTTCAGAACATCGTCAGGTGGACGATGAGCATTCTAAGTGATGTGTTCACTAAAGGTAATCGTAGCCTCAAGGTCATCAACCGGGAATGGCTAAAACAGGGGAGGCGCAGCAAGGTTAAGTGGGTCATGCCCAAGTAGGACGGGAATTTTCCTCTGTCTAGAGGTCCTTTTTTATTCGGCTTTGTAGGCGGTTGCTAGCTACAACCGCGGGGCTGTCTTGTTCGAAACTGTTCAGTAAGGAATGGTTCCGGCCTTGTGTTGCAGGGGATTGGGAGTGATCCTCGGTACGTTGATCTAGGCTACGTACTGTGACGGGCGGTAGCCCGGTAACCCTGCCATTGTATGGAATCCAAAATCCAATAAGTGCCAACGGTTTTGATTGTATTACCCACTTTTGTGGCTAGTAGCTGGAATTTAATAAATGTAACAATTTCGGCTATTTCATATTTATTTGAAAACCCTAGACCTATTATAATATCACTGAATTTCCTATCAAATGTTTTGGTTAGCGTAAGGTAAAAACTTTTCCATGTTTATGTGTGGGAAGTCTTACGTGATACCCTTTCTTTCAAAAGGTTTTTAAAATTAAGCAACTTTAACCGTTTACTCATACCAAACCCATGTCTGACCCAGAGTTTATTCTATTTTCTTAAACTCTTGGGTACTCAAATTTTTACGAGTAGTCAGTGGTTTCAGGTTGGCTTGACGAATTCTGGAGGAGTAATGGAGCAGGAGGCTTCTGTGTAGATATATAGTATTCCGCTGTGTATTCTCTGAGTCGTTTGTCTGTGTTGTATACATTGAGTTGTATAACTAAACAGGTGTTTATAACTGTCTAGTATGTGTTGTTTTAGCTGTGTATCTCTGATGTATATGATACTACGTAATATATTATGTGATTAATATAATTTATTTGTTCCACTGTTTAGATTCTGATGTTGTTACTTTCTATCTTCTTTGTCTTTTCTCTTTTCTATCCCTTTCTTTCTTAAAAATGATGCGTCTTTATATGGTGAGAAAGTCGGGTCGTTTCAACATGTTCCTTTAGTTGTTGTTAGAAAATCCCTATGAGTTGAATGGCACATATCCGAATGATCTGATAGATTAGGGAGAAATCGTTATGGGTTGAAATGATAGATTCGAGCAATTTTATGGATTTGAAATTTAATAAGGGATTGCAGGTTGAAATGATTTATACCCATAAATTTAAATTATTGCAGGTTGAAATGATATATATCTGTATCACTTGACCAAATGGTAGAAAATTATATACAGACACCGAATTGGTTAAATATATTGATTTTTAAATCCTTAATTTTTGAATTCACTTAAGTGATATTTTGAAACAAATTTGATTTATATAAACTGAATTATTTTCGAAAATCCAAGCTTTAAATGTTTAAATTGGAATTGATTTAAATGAATTGTCTAATGGATTTAAATCAAAATTTTAAATTTGGATTTGAAGTATAAATGAAATTTATCAAAGTAGATTCATTGAAATATTTGAATATTTAAACTTTGAAATCTACTAAATTTGAAATTGTTTAAATTTATAGTTCGAACATGGATTTGAAATCGATATCGATTAAATGGTTTTAAATGCGAATTTGAATTGAAAGACAAAATTGGGTTTGTTGATTTGAAAGCTAGACATGGTCAAGGTGTGTTGAAATGAAAGAAACAGTTTACTTTGATATCAATTTCAAATTAATTATTTTAATATAAACTGTTTAAAAGAGATATTATTTAAAATTCTAATTTATTTATATAAACCATTTTAATAATCAGACCATTTTATATTTGAACTTTTCAGACTATTTTAATCTATTTATACTATTTTAATTTATTTTAAACTATTTTAGTCTATTTAAACTATTTTAATCTATTTTCAACTATTTAAATAATTTATTTAAATTTAAGTTATTTTAATATAAAACTATTGTAAACCATTTAAACTATTTTAAAGTATTTTAAACTATTATAACCATTTTAAACTATCTATGACTATCTAAACTATTTTCTAAATTTCAGACTGTGTAAAGTTGAAGGGTTTATATTCAAATCCTAGATTTAAAGGCGAATATTTCTAGTGAAATGACATATTTTGAGTAAATATGATGATTCGGAATGAGAGCTTAACCTATTTGTGAATATGATTTCAAAGATGATATGATTTCAAAAGTGATATGATTTCGAAAGTAGATATGATTCCAAAAGTGATATGGTTTTGAGAATATGATATTTTGATATCAATTATTAATTGGTTTTGGAAATGTAAAAGAACCATCGATGTGAAATAAGCATTTGGTTGTTATAGAGACCGAGATCAGATATTTTCATACTCTTTTCCAATACCGAAAACCACTTTAACAACTATGTACGTGGTGGAGATTCCAGAATGAGGTAGGATGATTTGGCGAACAATTCTATATGAGGTATTTACGTAAACCTATTCCCACGTGTCAGATTGACGTGGCTAAAATAGGAGCTATACCTGGGTCAAGTGAGGTCGCACCTTTGACCGGACATGCTTCTTCGATACCATATTATGACTTTGTGATTGATTTGGTGGTCACCCTCTATTGATTATGAGAGTGTGTTCCGAGGTGGGAGGTAGTAGCTGCTATGTGTTACCACCAGCCCGGTTCTGCAAATGGTAGAATCCTACCCTGGCATTTCCTCACGTGCCTTGTCACATGCCTTATCGCGCCTATTACGAGCTTTTTCGTACGGTACCTATGGAGTGCTCCCTAAGTATCCCACCAGTTTGGTATGGCTTACAGTATCTGTATAGACTACGGAAATATATAAAAATGTGTTAAGGGGGATATGGGTAACGCCTTAACGCTATTTTAATACTTTACTGTAGATACGATTATAAAAGCGTATTGTACTATGTATGTAGATAGTTTAACGGATCCTTAGGAGATGTAATCTCGAACGTCTCTTAAGTTATTGCACTCACATTAGACACTAAATAGGAGATATCAAACCCCATAAACATCTCTAACGCTGTCACACTCATATTTATCTGCTGTTGATTTAACTTACACAAGATCTTTTAGTCATGACTTGAGTGTTTTGACTTTTCATTATGCTCGGATCAGTTAGAGCTTTTTAGTGTATCGAAGACCTCTTTTCTGGAGAACGAAGATGAAGATTTGTATACTATATCATTTATTTTATTTATTCCACTACATATTGTTCCACTGCATTATTTATTTATTCATGCTGTATGTACTCTGATTCTGTATTGTAAAAGTGTAATCAAATGTTATTTGTAAAACAGCTTCATGAACTGTTTATTTGATTATTATGTTTTGTCGTTCCGCTGTTAGATTCTATGTTTTGTTTTTCTATCTTTTCTCCTCTTTTTCTTATTTACCATATAAAAATCCTCCCATTTGAATGGTTTGAGTCTGACATGTGTGATTTGTTATCGATTTAAACCGTCCAATAAGGTGGGTAATTGCATTTGGTACAAGAGCTTCGGTTTAGCGATAATCTTAGCTTTTTAGGGTCCGACTCATTAAAAGTAGGGAAGTAATACCATAGAATGAGTCGTTGAGTGTATATATATGAGAGAGCATACTTGTTAGTGTTATAAAATATTTTTATATTGTGTTAATTTGTTCTATTTACTGTGTATAAATTCTAGTCGATGCATGCGATGCTATGACATCGATAGGGATTTCTAAACACTTAATAGGGAAGACCGACACAATAATGTTATGAAATATAGGTAAATGAAATAATTTTACCTAGTATTATACTTTGTACATTTTATAAATGATATAGTTGGATGTGATATGTTGTTTGTTAGGTAGTGAAATTTTATAAATATTGATTTTAAAATAAGATTACGGATAAAGTAAAAAAGAACTGAAAATTTAAGAGTTTAAGTTCCGAGATTTTGAAAATTGCTTTTGAAGGATTTTGGAATACAATATTAGTATTATTTGGAAGTATCTTCTAATATAAATATTTCAACATGATTTGAAAGAGATGTTTTAAAGGAATTTTGAAAGGAAATAAGTTTTGTACACCCTCTCTCTGTTGCTAAAAAATAATTTCAGTGATGAGTGCATGCACTATCGACATTCATTTTCGAGTTTCAAAGTGCGAAGGCCATTATATTAGTTTTTCTACACATTTGTTTTGATAATCAAAGCTTGATTTTTAATTTCTAAATATGATTGGATATAAATAAGTTATGAGTATATATGTTTATATATTATTTTAAAATGATTTGAAATGTAACCCGGTATTTAGTTCTTAAGTTTTTGTAAATTAGAAATTTCAATTATTATAATGAAATGAAATCTTGACTATATTAATAATTGGAAGCTTCTAAAATGAAAAAAAACAACTAGATGGTAAGTGATTAATGAAATATATAAGAAATTGGAAGTTTGTGAATTGTAAATCAAAAAATATGAAAAATAAGAAAATGTAACCATTGAATATTTTGTTAACTAAAATGAAAAAAATAAAGTTAGGTAACATTCAATTAAATTCTAAAAGACACATATATAACTTACCAAAATATTAAAAGTTAAAGTGTTAGTAAGAATATGTAATGGAATATTATACAAGTAAAACTTTGAAAATGAAAGTGTTCAATGGAATTATGTTTATAAATGAAGAATTAAGATGTATAAGAATTGTCACGACCCAAATTTCAGCGTTCGAAAATCGATACCCGTACTTCACTTGTACTCGAATGCCGTAGATTCAATCGTTGAAATTCGACTCGTGCTGGAGCTTATAACACATTAAGTACAACACAGCGAAAGAAAAATGAATATCATATAATTCCAATGAATACAATATCCAATGATATACAATAGTGATACAAATTGATATCAATATCAGAGATACAAGATAACAGCAGATACACAACAAGGATGGTCTAGACTTTGCAACCATCTACAGCGGAAAGATAACTCCACTAGAATCTCCAAAAGAATCCAACTCCTTAATGCAACTGCAACTCCATCTCCAAACTAAAGATAGCTCGAACCATCATCACGATACAATAAGCAAACTAGATAAGTCCAGAATGAAGAAAATGTGATCGCCAAGATTCAAAGGCTTTAAAGATATCGAATCTACATCTATTATCTGAAAAACCCAATTTAGACTGCCCGTGAGGAAAATTGTGGGCACCCAGAGTTTAGGAAGGAACAATAAACTCCAGGTCAGTCACGGGACAGATATGAGCAAACAAAAACAGTTTACTTTAAAGCAAACAACAAAAGAATTTAAAATTTGAAATCTGCAATGCTTTTTGGAAAATGGAACTACCATAAGGACTCCCGCCACACACACAATGCAAACGCAGAATTGGAGACGATTTCTCCTTATGATGGTCAAAAATTCTTGATACGCGAAAACCATTTTGATATTATTATTAGTGCATAGTGGAAAACATTTCGAAAGTATAATATTAGTCTTAGCCAGCATAGACATTTCGAACTATGCCTACTATAGCTACCATTTAAATAGTAGGGCGCCACCATAAGTAGATGGTAGGTTATATAACTAAAACCATACAAGGCGCGTATTGGAGATTGGATTTCCAACAAATGGTCAGGCTAAGGACTTCCTATTGCCACATGGGATGCCTTTAGAGGGATGCCCCCAAGAACTTACCCAGCTCTATGTCAACACAAGGCCGGTTTCCTCCCTGCCCGGGAGTAATACCTAAAGATATGCCACACCCGGTCGTTTGCGACCTTTATTCGAAGATCCTCAACCACAAAGAAACATCACACAATAATAAAATTTATAGTGTCCATATGAGTTAAGTATCTGGGCTCCATACCATGATACCACCCTTTTCCAGAAGGAATGGACATACCCTAGGGGCGCGACCTCTGCAACCTTGCTGCATTTTCCTGTTTCGACCATTACCAGGTTGTAAGGCTCAATGAGGTCTCGTCCACAAAGCTATGCTTTTTCACAAAGCCATGCTTCGATCAACAAATGATCAGCAGCACTTCATATGCCATATTACCAAATTAGGAATGTATCACTAGTAACCATCAACTACATAACCTCCGAGCTCGTACATCTCAGAGAAGGGTGTTAAGCCAAGAGAATAAATCTCTGCGGCCAAACAGAAATGTATTTGATAGAAACCAGCTTTACATCTCAAAGTGTAATGTCAGGCTCACATCCATACAAGTCTATTCCGGGTTCGAACTGAACCGAAGGCACTTCCGAAGAAGCCCTTGCAAATCCGGATAATTCCTAATAACGTCCGGACTTCCCATCACATATGGAGATCTCTATACCGGGGACCAGTCGGTGCAGAGACATTCGACGAGTTATCCTTTCATTTTCGAAAATATTCGGTCTTCACAACCGGTCTTCAAATGCTATCCATAACATCGTATCATTATTCAGAGTGGGTTATATAACACAAGGTCCTCTCCCGGCTAAACCGAATAATGAGCGCAATATTTAAAAACATATGGATATTGGGATTTTAGTTAATTCACAACTTATTACCCAAAATTTTCCTTTCATATGGTTTAAACAAATTACCATTTCCAAATTTTTAAACAAAAAGATTCACTCAACAAAGTTCACCCATTTTTCACAAAGATCCATTCACAGATTTCAAAACAATTTCTATTTCAGTTTTGGATTAACTCATTCAATCTTTAAATCAAATATTTAATAGCTTTCAAACTCGTTTCCAATTCAAATCTTTTATATAAAAGATAAAACAATTAAAATCCCTCTCGATTTCAAAACAAGGTTTAATAATCTTTCACAAAGGTTCATTCATAGCTTTTAAAACAATTCACAATTTCATTTCAAAACTTGAAACTTTTCAACACAAATTGGAAATCCTTTCCTTAAATAAGAGCTTTTATTATTTGAAAACAAATAGTTTTCATTTCGGGAAAATCCGGTTACATTTGCACAAACTAATCTTTTAAAGTATAAAAATTGGGTTAAATATAAATTCCCAAAATAATACCTTTCAAAATAGTTTAAAACCCATATAAACATATTTATAACTTGTATAATCTTTTTAAACCAAAATTTCCATACATAGAATTCAATTTCAAATTTTGAATTCAAATCCAAACCAAATTATTTAAATATTAAAGCCTTGACAAAATGACTTGCCAAAAGACTCAAACTACAACTGCTGACCCCTTTTGAAATCCCTTTTCAAAAGCTTTTTTATATTTAACCCAAATCCATTTCCAAAACTGCTGAATTCAAAACTCAAATTTAAAAAAAATATTTTCTAAAATCTAAGACTTGACCGATTTCCTCGTGCAATCCATATTTGTGTGTGTATGGTGTAGTCAAGGGGTTTTACACAATAGTGCAACAACATCATTCATCACAGATTCAATCATATCAATATCGATAAGCGGTATATTCCAATAACGCTTATCATCATTCACAGATTCACAGATAGATATGTAAATGCATCACAGATAATATGTAAATACATTATAGATTAATAATATACACACAAAGCTCAATAAAAACAATCCACATCACAGAATCATTATAGATCAACTCAAGGCATTCATACAATTCATACATCCATAAGCAAAATCAATTAATTATCTGATTAATTTAGATCAGATTAATTACTTATGAATAAAACTAATCATGGTTAATTAATATTAAGTAATTACCAACCATTTTGATTAATTATTCTTTAATCATTTATTAATAAATTAATTAACCTTTAGTTAATAACTAATCCTTTAATTAATTATCCTTAATTAATAACAATAATTAATTAACTCTTAATTAATAATCATCCCTTAATTACTTCCATTAATTAATTAACCTTTAATCAATTAATTATTCTCAAATTATTTACCTTAATTAATTAATCACATTAATTAATTATTCTTTAAATTAATTAATCTTTAAACACTTGATTACTCAATCTTTAATCATTTATTATTCATCCTTAATTACTTTTATTAAGTAATTATTTTTAAGAAATTATTTATCCTTTTAAACTTTATTAATAAACCTTATAATTAATTATCATTAACCAACCAACTTAGTCCTTTAAGCTAATTATCTTTTAAAGATATCTCTTCTTAATAAATTTCTTAATTACAATATTAAGTTTATTTAAAATAAACTTTAAAGATAAAGGTACATGTATATATATAAAAACACTTTTAAACTCAAAGAAAATTTTATTTTAAAGCCTTTTATAAATCCCAAGCTTAAATAAACCTTTATTATTTTGAAAAGAAGTAGTTCTTTTAAGAAAATTGTTAAGTAGAATTTATTTGTTTCAAAAGTTAAAACCATTTTTATACTAAATTTTCAAGACCCGAGCCACCGCACAAAATTCTCGAGCAGATTTCCAACTTCCCTGAGCAAACCCACGATCTCACATAACTTCGAGTCAAATACTCCACTACACGCAATCAGACCAGAGGCAAAAGCTTCTTCCCCAATCATATAATTTCAGATGCATGAATCTTCGCGCGTGCACATGCACCAGTCATCAGACCAACTCCGGTCGATGTTCCGACCACCACCAAGTCGAGAATCTCCTCCTCAATCATTCAAATCACCCAGAATTTTCGAATTCAACCCAAATAAAAATTTTGAGCTCACGAACCAGACCAGAAATGAACGAATCATCTTCAATCGCCTCGCCTGATCACCGTTTCCATCGATAATCACGGACTTCGACCAAAACTGCTCCACTGCCCTATGCTTCTTTTCCCCTTGGACCGATCGCCAATAGACAACCCACGACCACGAATTTCTACCCCAAACTTCAATGAGTTAGACCGCGACTTAAACCCTGAAATCAACTCGCACCGCCTCCTTGGTGGTTTATAAATCCAGTGAATATTTTCGGGTGATCCCTATCTCCCCGGCAAGCTATGACTTCGATCTCGACTTCAAATCGTAATTGATCGCCGACAATCAACAAAATACCCAAAACTGTTCAACTAAGCATATCTCAATAACTACTATATTAAAAATCGTGTTTTCTTCATCAAAAATCATATTTCCCAAATTGGAATACAAATATACAACCCAATCTTGGAATTAAAATACTTAAATTTTTGTTTAGAATTGATTTTCCACTGTATATCCCCATTTTTCAGTTAATTATTTTCTGATTATATTCATAAGTATTTTTAAAATCAAGATTTAGATAGCACAAACATTTCTCCTTTAAAAATTACAACATGAATCTGCTCATACATTGGAATGTGAAGTTTTGCACGAAATTTTTGTGCCTGTGGTTAGCAACAGAGATATAAACATATATATAGACAGACATGCACTCATTAATACCTATACATGTAAACATATCAGCAGATATCTCATCACATTTTCAAAGATACTCACAAGCAGCAGAAATATTAAAACATGTTAAGGATTTTTTAAAAAAATGGTTTGCTCACCTAAATGTTGAAAGACAGAGAACTGATTTTAGCTTTGATCTAGAATTTTGATTTAGCCTAAACTTGATTTGTTTCTGAGCTTCATTCAACCTGCTACTTTGTTGAGTTGTTGATCTTTGTTTGACACTGGTTTGAACTTGCATGCTTCAGTTTGAATTTGAACCTGACTTTGTTTACTTGAACTATGTTGAACTGAAGCTTGATATATATGAGTTGAAATCTTGCTTAGCTTGATTCCAGTTTTGAAGATGATCCTTGTTTACAGTTTTTTTGTTTGAACTGCTTTGAGAACATTGTTTTGATTTTTCTTTTCTGCTGGTTTCAATTTCTCTTTTGCTTTTGGTTTCTGGCTTGTTTTCAGTTTTCCAGATTTTCATTTGGCTTTGAATTTCTTTGTTTCCCAAGCTTGAAATCGGAACGGCCACTTGATTTAAAAACTGGAAAGTGTTTCCAGGTTTGAAATTGTCTGATCATTGTGCATTGATTTCTTGTTTGAGCTTGAAGTTTGTTTTAGATTTCCATCTTTTGTTTTAAATTCATATTTTCTTTTTTTCTTGAATCTAATTTGTTACAGGTTTGAAATCTAAGAAGTGAAGATGAAAGAAAGAAAACATGCAGCCTAGTTTTACTCTTTAATCATTTAAATTTTAAGAGTAATTTATTTTTTTGCCACTTGTATTATTTGCATGGCAATCTTATCAACACTTGTTTAATTATTAAGAGAAAGGTTTACATTTGTTAATCTATAAAATTACTTATCTCACATTTGTTAAAAATATGTATTTTTATGTTTTACCCCTTTGTTTTATTAATTTGTTAATATGAAAACATTTTGTGTTTGAACCCTTTTCTTTATTTTATTTTAAAACTTTTAATTATTCATTTTTTATAACTTAACATATGTAAATGTTTTGCATTTTAAATTCATAAATGTACAAACTATATTTATTTATTCCAAAAGAAAACGTGTTTTAAATCTTTTTATCAAACCTAATAAATATTTATATCTATATTTATAACTTTAAAGAATGGTATTTTAAAATAAATCAAACTATAAATAAATAAGTATATAATATGAATATATTTGAATTTAATTCTTTAGATAGCTTTTGTAAATTTTATTTATATCAATTTCACAATATTACTGTTAAACCAAAATGCCTATTTAATGAATTTGGAAAACAAATCTTTATTAATTGAAAATACAATGATTTCAAATCCAATATGTCTTGTAAGATTTTTAATTTTTAATTTTAATTCCAAGATTCAATTTAAAATAAATTTATAAATATAAAAAAACATATCTTTTATAAATATAAATATTTTATTCATTCCCATCTATAAATATTTTCAAAATATTTTTTTCAACACATATGTATTTGAAATTCAAATCAAATTCCAAATTATAATCTATTTATAAAATATTTACTTTTGAATTCCAAATCAAAATTTTATTAAAAACCAATTTATTGAATTTTCAAATCAATTCCTTTATTTACCATCTTTTGATAGATATATTTATTCCCAAATATTCAAATTAATTCTCAATTAATTCACAATTAAATCCAAAATTTTATATTAATTACCAATTTAAACTTGGCTAAAATCCAAGAATGCTACAGATTCCCCCCTTAAGAAATTTTGTCCTCGAAATTTGAAAGACAGGGAGATAACAGAAGAATATGGAAAGATAGAGAGATGAATTACCAGATCAAGCTGAATATCTATTCTACATTTGGCTTACCAAATCATAATATCATCAATAGACACAAGAACGAATCTATTTAACACTTCACAAGATACTCGGGTCATCCAGATCTACGAAGTATGCAAGGGCATTGGTTAGTTCGAAGGGGTAACTAACCATTCGTAGAACATATCTAGACCCCATAGAATAGACAGATATGTGGATATAAATCCAAAACTTTTTAATTTAGAAACCAAAGTATACCTATCAACCATAGCAACCAAAGCAAACAATTCATCCAAACAAACAATTTTAACCTATCTGGAGTTTATGTCCCATACCGACACATCCTTTGATTTTACCAAAATAAGGATCTCCTATCAAAGCTTTTCCCTTGAGTTGCCACGAAGCCATCAAAGAATTGAAACTGGATGATAAACAAAAGAGTTTGATAAAGAAAAGATTGTTCCCGTTTTTGCAGGGTATTGACCATAGTGGTATTTCTCCGTTCCCTATCTCGTCCTCTTCTTGCACTCATACTCACTATCAGTGGATAGTAAGAGAATTTACTGAGGCATGAGGATGGATATCTTAGGGAATACTCATTCTAGGGTATACTTCACCCTATCTCTAATGAGTTACTTAATGTGTTATACTCCTGAGCTAAAGTTTCAACCTTCAGCCCTGATACCAAAATGTCACTACCCAAATTTCAGCATTCGAAAATCGACACCCATACTTCACTTGTACTCGAATGCCGTAGATTCAATCGTTGAAATTTGACTCGTGCGTGAGCTTATAACACATTAAGTACAACACAGCGGAAGAAAAATGAATATCATATAATTCCAATGAATACAATATCCAATGAAATACAATAGTGATACAAATTGATATCAATATTAGAGATACAAAATAAAGTGGAAACACAACAAGGATGGTCTGGACTTTGCAACCATCGACAGCGGAAAGATAACTCCACTAGAATCTCCAAAAGAATCCAACTCCATAATGCAACTGCAACTCCATCTCCAAACTAAAGATAGCTCTAACCATCATCACGATACTATAAGCAAACTAGATAACTCCAGAATGAAGCAAATGTGATCGCCAAGATCCAAAGGCTTTAAAGATATCGAATCTACATCTATTATCTGAAAAACCCAACTCTAGACTACCCGTATGGAAAATTGTGGGCACCCAAAGTTTAGGAAAGAACAATAAACTCCAGGTCAGTCACGGGACTGATATAATCAAACAAAAATAGTTTACTTTAAAGCAAACGACAAAAAAATTTAAGATTTGAAATCCACAGTGCTTTTTGGAAAATGGAACTAACATAAGGACTCCCGCCACACACACAATGCAAATGCGGAATTGGAGACGATTTCTCCTTATGATAGTCAAAAATTCTTGATACGCGAAAACCATTTTGATATTATTATTAGTGCATAGTGGAAAACATTTCGAAAGTATAATATTAGTCTTAGCCAGCATAGACATTTCGAACTATGCCTACTATAGCTACCATTTAAATAGCAGGGCGCCACCATAAGTAGATGGTAGGTTATATAACTAAAACCATACAAGGCGCGTATTGGAGATTGGATTTCCAACAAATGGTCAGGCTAAGGACTTCCTATTGCCACATGGGATGCCTTTAGAGGGATGCCCCAAGAACTTACCCAGCTCTATGTCAACACATGGCCGGTTTCCTCCCTGCCCGGGAGTAATACCTAAAGATATGCCACACCCGGTCGTTTGCGACCTTTATTCGAGGATCCTCAACCACAAAGCAACATCACACAATAATAAAATTTATAGTGTCCATATGAGTTAAGTATCTGGGCTTCATACCATGATACCACCCTTTTCCAGAAGGAATGGACATACCCTAGGTGCACGACCCCTGCAACCTTGCTGCATTTTCCTGTTTCGACCATTACCAAGTTGTAAGGCTCAATGAGGTCTCGTCCACAAAGCTATGCTTTTTCACAAAGCCACGCTTTTTCACAAAGCCATGCTTCGATCAACAAACGATCAGCAGCACTTCATGTGCTATATTACCAAATTAGGAATGTATCACTAGTAACCATCAACTACATAACCTCCGAGCTCGTACATCTCAGAGAAGGGTGTTAAGCCAAGAGAATAAATCTCTTCCGCCAAACAGAAATGTATTTGATAGAAACCAGCTTTACATCTCAAAGTGTAATGTCACGCTCACATCCATACAAGTCTATTCCGGGTTCGAACAGAACCGAAGGCACTTCCGAAGAAGCCCTTGCAAATCCGGATAATTCCTAATAACGTCCAGACTTTCCATCACATATGGATATCTCTATCCCGGGGACCAGTCGGTGCAGAGACATTCGACGAGTTATCCTTTCGCCTTTGAAAATATCCGGTCTTCACCACCGGTCTTCAAATGTTATCCATAACGTCATATCATTATTCGGAATGGGTTATATGACACAAGGTCCTCTTCCGGCTAAACCGAATAATGAGAGCAATATTTAAAAACATATGGATATGGGGATTTCAGTTAAGTCACAACTTATTACCCAAAATTTTCCTTTCAAATGGTTTAAACAAATTACCATTTCCAGATCTTTAAACAAAAAGATTCACTCAACAAAGTTCACCCATTTTTCATAAAGATCCATTCACAGATTTCAAAACAATTTCTATTTCAATTTTGGATTAACTCATTCAATCTTTAAATCAAAGATTTAATAGCTTTCAAACCCGTTTGCATTTCAAATCTTTTATACAAAAGATACACCATTTAAAATCCCTTCGATTTCAAAACAAGGTTTAATAATCTTTCACAAAGGTTCATTCATAGCTTTCAAAACAATTCACAATTTCATTTCAAAACTTGAACTTTTCAACACAAATTGGAAATCCTTTCCTTAAATGAAAGCTTTAATTATTTGAAAACAAATAGTTTTCTTTTCGGGAAAATCCGGTTACATTTGCATAAACTATATCTTTTAAAGTATAAAACTTGGGTTAAATATAAATTCCCAAAATAATACCTTTTAAAATAGTTTAAAACCCATATAAACATATTTATAACTTGTATAATCGTTTTAAACAAAAATTTCCGAACATAGAATTCAATTTCAAATTTTGAATTCAAATCCAAACCAAATTATTTAAATTATAAAACCTTATTAAGTTATTCGAAATAACTTTTTGTCTTTGAAATCCCTTTTCAAAGGCTTTTTATATTTAACCCAAATCCATTTCCAAAACTATTGAATTCAAAACTCAAATTTAAAAAAAAAAATTCTAAAATCTATGACTTAACCGATTTCCTCATGCAATCCATATTTGTGTGTGTATGGTATAGTCCAGGGGTTTTACACAATAGTGCAACGACATCAATCACCACAGATTCAATCATATCAATATCGATAAGCGGTATATTCCAATAACGCTTATCATCATTCATAGATTCATAGATAGGTGTGTAAATGCATTACAGATAATATGTAAATACATTACAGATAAATAGTATACACACATAGCTCAATCAAAACAATCCACATCACAGAATCATTATAGATCAACTCATGGCATTCATACAATTCATACATCCATAAGCAAAATAAATTAATTATCCGATTAATTTAAATCATATTAATTACTTATGAATAAACACGAATCATGGTTAATTAATATTAAGTAATTACAAACCATTTTGATTAATTATTCTTTAATCGTATATTAATAAATTAATTAACCTTTAATTAATAACTAATCCTTTAATTAATTATCCTTAATTAATTAACTCTTAATTAATAATCATCCCTTAATTACTTCCATTAATTAATTAACCTTTAATCAATTAATTATTCTCAAATTATTTACCTTAATTAATTAATCACATTAATTAATTATTATTTAAATTAATTAATCTTTAAACACTTGATTAATCAATCTTTAATTATTTATTATTCATCCTTAATTACTTTTATTAAGTAATTATTTTTAAGTAATTAATTATCCTTTAAAACTTATTAATAAACCTTATAATTAATTATCATTAACCAATAAACTTAGCCCTTTAAGTTAATTATCTTTTAAAGACATCTCTTCTTAATAAATTTCTTAATTACATTATTAGGTTTATTTAAAATAAACTTTAAAATTAAAGGCACATGTATATATATATATATCAAAACACTTTTAAACTCAAAGAAAATTTTATTTTAAAGCCTTTTATAAATCCGATGCTTAAATAAACCTTTATAATTTTGAAAAGAAGTAGTTCCTTTAAGAAAATTGTTAAGTAGAATTTATTTGTTTCTAAAGTTAAAACTATTTTTATACTAAATTTTCCAGACCCGAGCCACCTCACAAAATTCTCGAGCAGATTTCCAACTTCCCCGAGCAAACCCACGGTCTCACATAACTTCAAGTCAAACACTCCACTACATGCAATCGGACTCGAGGCAAAAGCTTCTTCCCCAATTATATAATTTCAGATGCATGAATCTTCACGCATGCACATGCACCAGTCATCAGACCAACTCCGGTCGATGTTCCGACCACCACCAAGTCAAGAATCTCCTCCTCAATCATTCCAATCACCCAGAAATTTTAAATTCAACCCAAATCAAAATTTCGAGCTCACGAACCAGACCAGAAATGAACGAATCATCTTTAGTCGCCTCGCTTGATCACCATTGTCCACCGATTATCACACGACTTCAACCAAAACTGCTCCACTGCCCTATGCTTTATTTCCCCTTAGACCGATCGTCGATAGACAACCCACGACCACGAATTTCTACCCCAAACTTCAATGAGTCAAACCGCGACTTAAACCCTGAAATCAATTCGCACCGCCTCCTCAGTAGTTTATAAATCCAGTGAATATTTTCTGGTGATCCCTATCTCCCCAGTAAGCTATGACTTCGATCCCGAGCATCGAATCCTAATTGATCGCCGACAATCAACAAAATACCCAAAAATGTTCAACTAAGCATATCTCAATAACTACTATACTAAAAATCGTGTTTTCTTCATCAAAAATCATATTTCCCAAATTCAGATACAAATATACAACCCAATCTTGGAGCTAAAATATTTAAATTTTTGTTTAGAATTGATTTTCCATTATATTTCCCTATTTTTCAGTTAATTATTTTCTGATTATATTCATAAGTATTTGTAAAATCAATATATAGATAACACAAACATTTCTCCTTTAAAAATTACAACATGAATCGGCTTATACATTGGAATGTGAATTTTTATAGGAAATTTTTGTGCCTGTGGTTAGCAAAAGAGATATAAACATATATATAGACAGACATGCACTCATTAATACCTATACATGTAAACATATCAGTAGATATCTCATCACATTTTCGAATATACGCACAAGCAACAGAAATATTAAAACGTTTTAAGGGTTTTTAGAAAAATGGTTTGCTCACCTGAATGTTGAAAGACAGAGAACTGATTTTTAGCTTTGATCTGGAATTTTGATTTAGCCTAAACTTGATTTGTTTCTGAGCTTCATTCAACCTGCGACTCTGTTGAGTTGTTAATCTTTGTTCGACACTGGTTTGAACTTGCATGCTTCAGTTTGAATTTGAACCTGACTTTGTTTACTTGAACTATGTTGAAATGAAGCTTGATGTATATGAGTTGAAATCTTGCTTAGCTTGATTCCATTTTTGAAGATGATCCTTGTTTACAATTTTTTTTATTTGAATTGCTTTGAGAACATTGTTTTGATTTTTCTTTTCTGCTGGTTTCAATTTCGCTTTTGCTTTTGGTTTCTGGCTTGTTTTCAATTTTCTAGATTTTTCATTTGGCTTTGAATTGCTTTGTTTCCTAGGCTTGAATTTGGAACAGCCACTTGATTTAAAAACTGGAAAGTGTTTCCAGGTTTGAAATTGTCTGATTATTGTGCATTGATTTCTTGTTTGAGCTTGAAGTTTGCTTTAGATTTCCAGCTTCTGTTTTAAATTCAAATTTCCTTTTTTTATGAATCTAATTTGTTACAGGTTTGAACCCTGAGAAGTGAAGATGAAAGAAAGAAAACATGCAGCCTAGTTTTACTCTTTTACTCTTTAATCATTTAAATTTTAAGAATAATTTATTTTTTTGCCACTTGTATTATTTGCATGGCAATCCGATCAACACTTGTTTAATTATTAAGAGAAAGGTTTACATTTGTCAATCTATAAAATTATTTATCTCACATTTGTTAAAAATGTGTATTTTTATGTTTTGCCCCTTTGTTTTATTAATTTGTTAATATGAAAACAATTTGTGTTTGAACCCTTTTCATTATTTTATTTCAAAACTTTTAATTTTTTTTTATAACTTAACATACGTAAATGTTTTACATTTTAAATTCATGAATGTACAAATTATATTTATTTACTCCAAAAGAAAATGTGTTTTAAATCTTTTTATCAAAACTAATAAATATTTATATCTATATTTATAACTTTAAAGAATGGGATTTTAAAATAAATCAAACTATAAATTAATAAGTATATAATATGTATATATTTGAATTTAATTCTTTAGGTAGCTTTTGTAAATTTTGTTTATATCAATTTCATAATATTACTGTTAAACCAAAATGCCTATTTAATGAATTTGGAAAACAAATCAATATTAATTGAAAATTCAATGATTTCAAATCCAATATGTCTTACAAGATTTTTAATTTTGAATTTCTATTCCAAGATTCAATTTAAAATAAATTTATAAATATAACAAAACAATCTTTTGTAAATATAAATATAAATATTTTATTCATTCCCATCTATAAATATTTTCCAAATATTTATTTTCAACACATATGTATTTGAAATTCAAATGCAAATTCCAAATTATAATCTATTTATAAAATATTTACTTTTGAATTCCAAATCAAAATTTTATTGGAAACCAATTTATTGAATTTTCAGATCAGTTCCTTTATTTACCATCTTTTGATATATATTTATTCCATAATATTCAAATTAATTCTCAATTAATTCATAATTAAATCTAAAATTTTATATTAATTACCAATTTAAACTTGGCTAAAATTCGGGAATGTTACAAGAATATTGTAAACTTAAGTTAATAATTTGAGGCGCTATTAATTCAATTTAATAGAACACTGAATACTGTAAGTAAATAATTATAAACTTAAGTTACCGATTGAAGCCGTTTATAAAGTAAAAGTGAAATAGTAAAAGTGAACACTGTATATGGAAGGAATAAATGTGAAAAGAAAACGAATTGAAAATTTAAGTATAAGTTGCTTCACAAATGAATACTTAAACAAGGGAAATCAAAGTAAATAATAAATGTGAAGTAAACTGAAATAAAATGTATGTAACCCTCAATAGTGAATTCATTGATTATTTTAAATAAATGAATGTAAATAATTTATGTAAGTAAAAAATGTAAACTAAATGAAATGGCATTGTATGAATGAATGGGAAATGATTTTTTTTTTAAGTAATAAATGTGAATTAAAGAAAATAGTCATTGTATGAATAAAAAAAATGAACAGTAAATGATGTGAAACGAGATTAATAGGAATAAACTTAAATATTATTTGAAATTCTTGTTTGTTTTGGCTTATGAGATGATTGAGAAGGGGTGCTTCTAACTGTATAAAGATGTATAAATAATCTATTAAGTCTTATGTATGACCGTTAAGTGTATGGCATACTTAGCAGTTTATTTATCATTTTATACGATTAAAAAATTCTAAACCCGACAAAACCATTTGTTTTGGTTGTTATTAATGGACGGTTGATTTCTTTGATTTCATATGGTGATTATATTGTTTTGTTTACTTGTGATTATTATTCTGTTGTGTTGATTTGTTTGTTTTCATTGAAATAACTAAATATTTCCCTTTTACATAATTGCAACTCTTTTGGAATATATAAGTGAAATACAGGTTATGGAAACAATAAGTACTACTTTTGGTTTCATAAATAAGCGTTGTTTGCCCGACAAATAGGTACGTTTTGGATCACGGTTTTCTCGTAATATTATATTGTATTCCCGTGGTTTGGGATATTTTTTTTTGAAATATGATATATATATATATATTATTGATACCAGTGTTTCTCCTGGACCTCTCCTTACAAAGGAGACTCTGTCGAAATTTTCCATGAATTTTGGACTTAAAAGTTTTTTTATGAAAGTGGAAATGTTTTTCAAACTTTTATTTAACTTGAATCTGAAAGGATTTAACTGTTTATAAATGATATATTTTATTTAAATTATTTAATTATGTAAACTAATTGTTTATAAATTGAATACCATGAATAAAATATATTTATTTCGTAGTTCCTTCTTTTCCCTTTTCGAGGACGATAAGTTTTAAGTGGAGGAGAGTGTATCGACCTGTAATTTTCGATGATTTAATTTATTAATCAAATATGTTTTGCAATTTAATACTGCGAAAATTTTAAGATTCAAGATTTAATAATGAGAACATAACTAGAATGAAATGTAAAAATCTTGATTTAAAGCAGCTGATAACTAAGTTAATGTAATTTCATTTGATTGAAATGATTGCAAAGTAAAATTTGGTTATAAAGTGTAAATAAGAAAATAAACCAAATGTTGCATTAAACGGTGAAATTATATGTAATTAATTGAAATTGGTTGATATAAAATAATCAATCAGTATGTGAATTGATTAGTTTTGTTTGTCAATAATAAACATAGAAATGTGTTTGAAGTTGTAAGTTGTAACAATGGTTTAATTATCATTGCATTTATTTAGTCTATTGAAATTAAATTGGAAATCAATTGCAATTAATCCACTTAAATATTGAAGTTAATATGAATTTAAAATATAACTGTAGAATATTGATGTAATAAATGGTAAACCAATGTTAATTATATCCATGAAGTAATAATGGATTGAATAATAAGATGACAAATCAAATAAATGGATTTACTGGAATTTAAGATAATAATCAATTCAATTTATTTCTATTGAAATTGAACACTGTCATTAGTGCAATATTTAACATTGGTTTTGACATAGAAATTTATTTCATTAGAGTATAAATTACTAGGTAATCAGAAATGATAAACATGGTTAGTTATTAAATTTGAATTTAAAAGTGATTTAATCAATTTAATAATAATTTAAGTAATTAAAGTGAAAATAGCCATTTTTGGCACTATCTTGGATTTCGACGAAACCAGTTTCATCATATCTGTAACGGTGAATTATTGTAGGATTTCAAGTTTTGTAGCGATCGGACTTGTCGTTTGATCGTGCGGACTCGAAACGCATAGAAATCAATTTAATAAATCCAGTTTGGAATAAGCTGATTTTAAAAGCCTACTTCTTTATACAATGGAATCAGAACTTGAAACATGTTCTATTGAATTGAAAAATATCGAAATGGGATGACCTACTTTCGTTTCGGAGACGGAACGGGCTTTTTGGGTCATTATTGTCATCCGAACCGATTCGATATGTTCATTTTTCTTATCAGGCTTTGTTCATATAAATAGATCTTTCTAAACCCTAGCAACCTTTTTTTATTTATTTTCTTTGTATGTAACTGTCTGTTCCACCTATTTGCTTCTTCTTCCTTCCAATGGCTGCAGATCCAAAATCCAATTCAATTTCAAAATCAAATAGAAAAATTAAAACTCCTCAAACTATGTCATAATATATATATATATATATATATATATATATATATATATATATATATATATATCGTTGGAAAGCTCTCGATGAGCGCAACCCACATTTGATATTTGCTTTTCCAATTGTGTTTTGGTTTGTCTGGAATTGTCCAAAACATTCTCGGCCATCCGTTTGTTGGTTGATGATCGACGATGGATCGTAGATTCAAGGGTACAGAGTTGTGTAGTGTGATGAGTGAGCACATCAATATGGCTCATTTGGCGAGATGATGGGTAGATTGGCTCGAATAATTCGACTAGGTAAAAATTTCTCGACAGCAATTTTGTGTTTATGGAGAAATTGATCGTCTGAGGGGGTTGCCATGTGGTATGGGTCAGCCCTCGATGGGCATGGGTCTGGCGTGGTCACGGCTAGCCTTAACGGCAATGTAGAGGTGGTGCAGTGTTCGATTAGGCGGCGCGTTCGAACAGTCGCGTATTATGGTATTTGCTAGGGTTGGGACGAAGAATGTGGATGTTGATGTGTAATGTTTGTTTTCCTCTTTTTTTCTTATTTTCATTCAAATTTAATTTTAAAATGTTCTAACGACGTGGTTTATTCCGCTACGATCGTATCGAAATTCTAGACATTTTGGAACTGGTTAGGAAAAACTCTAAGACAATTCAAACATAGGTCTTCGTTTGAATTTTAAATCGATTTGAAATCAATTGTAAGTGTTTAACCCACTCACAACTTCTAGATTGTCGTATGTTAGGTAAACTAAATTTATGACGTGATTAAAAGTTGACTGGTTGGTGTTTAGTATATTTAATTTGTCATTCCAGTTAAATCTAAATTTATTGAATATATTTGCCATTTAATTTAATATTAAAATTTATTTTTCCAGTTTATACCTATTAATAGTAATCAGTTACCTATTGAAGTTTATTGGTTGATTTGAAAGATGATTGTGATGGATGTTGATTATTAATATTGGATGACTGGATGTTATATTTATACTATTTTAACATCGCAAGTTCCCTTAGTTGTTGTTAGAAAATCCCTATGGGTTGAAATGATACATACCTGAATGATCTGATAGATTAGGGAGAAATCGTTATGGGTTGAAATGATAGACTCGAGTGATTTCATAGATTCGAAATTTAATTCAGGATTGCGGTTGAAATGATATATACTCATAAATTTATGCGGGTTGAAATGATATTTATCCGCATCACTTGTAGAAAATTATATACGGACACCAAATTGGTTAAATAAATTGATTTATAAATCCATAATTTTTGAATTCAGTTTTGTGATATTTTAGACTAAGTTCAATTTATATAAACTGAATTACTTCCGAAAATCCAAGCTTTAAATGTTGAAATTGGAATTGGTTTAAATGAATTGTTTAAACGATTTAAATCAAAATTTTAAAGTTGGATTTGAAGTGTAAAATAAATTCATTGAGATTGAGTTATTGAAATATTTGAATATTTAAACTTTGAAATCTACTAAATTTGAAAATTTTAAATTTATAGTTTGAACATGGAATTGAAATCGATATTGGTTAAATGGTTTTAAATGAGAATCTGAAAGATGAAATTGGGTTTGTTGATTTGAAAGCTAGATATGGTCCAGATGTGTTAAAATGAAAGAAATAGTTTACTTTGATATTAATTTCCAACTAATTATTTTAATATAAATAGTTTAAAAGAGATATTATTTAAAACTCTAATTTATTTAGATTTTCAAATGATTTACTATATAAACCATTTTAATAATCAAACCATTTTATATTTAAACTATTTTAATCTATTTAAACTATTTTAATTTATTTTAAACCATTTTAGTCTATTTAAACTATTTTAACCTATTTAAATTATTTTAATCCATTTTAAACTATTTAAACCATTTTATTTAAATTTAATCTATTTTAATATAATTTAAACTATTGTAAACCATTTGAACTAATTGAACTATTTTAAACTATTTTCTAAATTTCAGACTATGTAAAGTTGAAGTGTTTATATTTAAATCTTGGAATTAAAAGGCGAATATTTTCTAATGAAATGACATATTTTGAGTAAATATGATGATTTGGAATGAGAGCTTAACCTATTTGTGAATATGATTTCAAAGATGATATGATTTCGAAAGTGAGTATGATTTTGAAAGTGTTATGGTTTTGAGAATATGATATTTTGATATTAATTATGAATTGGTTTGGGAAACGTAAAAGAACCATCCGATGTGGAATAAGCATTTGGTTGTTAAAGCGACTGGGATCGGATATTGTCATACTCTTTGCCAATACCGAAAATCACTGTAACAACTATGTATGTGGTGGAGATTCCAGAATGAAGTAGGATTGTATGAAAAACGATTCTATATGAGGTATTTACGTGGCCCTGACTCCCACGAGTCATTTTGATGTAGCTAAAATAGGAGCTATACCTTGCCCAAGTGAGGTCGCACCTCTGATCGGACATGCTTCTTTCATACCATATTATGACTTTGTGAATGATTCTGTGGCCACCCTCGGTTTGATTGTAGGAGTGTGCTCCGAGATGGGTAGTAGTAGCTGCTATGCGTTACCACCAACCCGGTTCTGCAAGCAGTAGAATCCTACCCTGGCATTGCATCGCATGCCTTGTCACATGGCTTATCGTGCCCACTACGAGATTGTTTTGTACCATACGTATGGAGTGCTCTCTGAGTATCCCATCAGTTTGGTGGGGCTTACGGTATCTGTATAGACTACGAGAATATATAAAAATGTGTTAAGGGGGATATGGATAACGCCTTAACGCTATTTTAATACTTTACTTTACTGTAGACACAATTATAATAGCGTATTGTACTATGTATGTATATATTTTAACGGATCCTTAGGAGATGTAATCCAAAATGTCTCTTAAGTTATTGCACTCACGTTAAACACTAGATAGAAGATGTCAAACCCCATAAACATCTCTGATACCGTCAAACTCATATTTATCTACTGTTGATTTAACTCACATAAAATCTTTTAGTTTTGACTCGGATGTTTTGTCTTTTCATTACGCTCGGGTCAGCCTGAGCTTTTCAGTGCATCGAAGACTGCTTTTACGGAGGGCGAAGATGAAGATTTGTATACTATATCATTTATTTTATTTATTCCACAACATCATGTTGTTCCGCTGCATTATTTATTTATTCCTGCTATATTGTAACAGCCCGCAAATCCGTACCCCTTGAGTCAACCCTATTCTACAATAATCAACTCAAGTTGCACAGAAATACGAACCATTTGGGTTTAAGAAGAAGAGGTAGAAGAAGAGAAAACAAAATCAACATCAGAATCTAACCATCGCCGCGGATAAAATATAATAGATAATAATGATCTTTACTCAAAATCAAATATATCAGTTTATATATATTACATCATCAGAGTACATCAATCACCACTCAACATCAATAACATACAAATGGATACACAACAACTCAACACAGCGGAAATATATATATATATACAAGTACGTGAGTACGTATTGTCATCCAGCTCGTCTCCTAAGCTCCACAGCATCAAAACCTGTAGTCTATAATACTCGGTCTGACCCAAGCATTATAGTTAAATAACACCCGAGTCAGTCTGGAATACCAGCGTGAGAAAATCACACCCAATTGATTATTAAAGTTTCAAAATCCTTTGAAAACAAAAGCATCTCGTAAGACCACGCCACAAATAAACATGTCGGGTTTTTACCTTACGATAGCTAAAACGATTTTATAGAAATTCTCTGATATTATAGTAGTGTCTATAGAAAGTAAATAGAATCTAGCTGAAATGCTTGCATCTCACGTTTCAGCAATAGTTGGGCACAATCAAAACCGTACGGGCGCGTAGGGAAAATGGATTCCAACTAATGGCTAGGCACTGGGGTACCACCTGTCACAGTACCTGGTCTAGATCAGCGTACCGAGGAGCCACCCTAACTCCCCTGCAACACAAGACCGGAACCATCCCTTACTGGACAGTCCCGAGCAAGATCACCCCGCGGTTGGGATCAGCAACCGCCCACTAAGCCGAAATAAAGGGACATCTAGACAGGGATGACCTCACCCTCCAGTGGGGGCTACCCACGAAGCCTTGCTGCATATCCCCTGATTTTCAGCCATTCCCATTTGATGAGGCTTGAGGCTAAGCGTTACCTTTTTAGAATATATCCCTTAGAATGCCCATCGTCCGCCTGACGATGTTTTCGCAAGCATTCATCCATACAAGTCCGTCCCGGGTTCGAACGGAACCGAAGGCACTATTCCTACTACATCCATTTTGAAAATATCCTCAGGATTAGTAGCGACTAGCCCTTGCACTTCACTACTCCATCTTTGAATCCAAATCCGTTTACACGAAAACGTACAAACCGGATCGAAGTGGTTTTCGAGAAATAAATCTCGATCCCGGTCTCTTCGAAACGATCAACGCATTGTCCAATATTGATAGTCGGTTATTTAACTATCAATTTCTATTCACAACCATCCATCAAACAATAATTTTCCAAATTATTTATTAATCCCAAAAATATCTTCACAAGATATATTCCTATTTTCAATCCTTTGAAAACAGTTTCAAAACCATCCTTCTTTTCAGAATAAACTTTCCCAATATTTTCTATCCCCACTGAAATTGCCAAGCACAAAACTAGATTTTAAAAATAATTTAAAACACTTTACTTTTAAGTATATACCTTCAAAACATTTAAATTAAAACTATTTCAGTAATTTGTTAAAAACACATATTAAATGAATAATTGAAAATAAGGTTACTTAATAAATATAAAACTAGATTTATACTTTTTAAAACATAATATTAAGACATTTTTTTTTAAATAATTACTACTATAATAAATAAAAAGAAAATACTTACTTAAGAACTTAAATATTAGAAATAAGAAATTTTCCAACACTTGCTTTTAAACAACTTTTAATCTTTTAACTTATTTTTAAAAATTTACTTTGAAAACGTACTTGGTTATCCAGGGAGAATTCCAACTTCAATCACTTAAATCAATTTCCCAAATTGATTTCCAATTTATTTCCTTTTAATTCGGAATCTATTAATTTCAGATTTCATTTCTTGATTATAATTTAAAAATACTTTAACTAAAAATTCCAAATTTTAGATTTCTCAATTACTTCTTTATTCTTTTAAATAAATTTATACTTTGAATTTTTAAAATAATTCTTTATTTCTTTAATTGATATAACTTAAGTTTACAATTCATCAATTTCATTTTATTAAAAATTACATTTCTCTTCATACTCGAAGTTATTTATTATTATTTTCATATTACTTCTATTTCTTTTCAATTCATTCTTAATTTATTCAAACTTTCTATAATTATTTCGCTTACAAATTTACTTCCTTTTAATTTCCTTCAACAATCCAATTCATATATTTTGGTAATTCATGATACCCGAATATCCAATCAAACCATACATTCAATATTCCAATATAACTCATCATAGGATATCAAATAATCAAAACAAAGAATATTGAATAATTTAAATAAATGTGAGGGGTCCAGTTGGATCCCTCCAACCTGTTTTCCCTACATCCACAAATGTTAGCACAATATAATATGCCAATTCCAAAATATACCAGACTAAAGCACATCAATCAATTCAACCATTCAAGCAATCATTTAAATTTAATCATTTAATTTTAAATTATACTGAGTGAGATTAACTCACCTTTGATTCCTGTTTCGCAACCCACTCCTATCCCGACTTGTTTCTATCAGATTTTGACCTTAAATAACATGGAATGATTTTTATTAATTTCGAATCAATCGAACAATTAATCACAATCATTTAATAATTTAACTTAACTAATGATTTAAATTTAAACTAACAATTTAACTTAAACTAATAAGTTTATTTGGACTAATTACCTTTTTTTTTATATATAACTAAGGTGATGGAACAAGTTGATTGAACAAGTAAATCATTATAATCCCTATTTTAAAAATTAAGTGGTAGGTTTATTATCTATATTTAAAAATGAAAGATCTAATTTTCCCTTTTTATATAAACTTTAAACATTTTAAAATTCCTATTTCCAAAATCTTATCTTTACACAATTTCTTGCTTTACTGTATTCATCCATAGATTAATATATATTTTGCTGTTAATTAACAAGAACAACATTTACTTTACTGTAAAAACTTCTTTATATTTTATATTTGTAAAAAAAATAAAACTCTGGGTTTTCAGTATGATATTAAATTTCCTAATATATATATACTTAAAATAAAACAAAAAAAACTACTGTACCTCAGACGAAAACCACTTCCATACCCGGCCTCACCCTCGTTCCCAAATCGAACATGCATGATCGAGAACCCAGCATCACGCAAATCGCGAAGTCTTCCCCGTTCGTCCCTATTTTGCACGCCATCATGAGCCAACGAACACTTCGCCTTCCTCTAATTCGCAAGCAACGCCGACCTTCCAGATCGCCAACGGCCATCAACCCAGACTCGCAACCCATCATCACCTTACCCACGTCCTGCCTCAAGCTCGCTGTCGCCCTTGCTAAACCCAGTGCGCTCGTATGATCGAGATCGAGCTCGAACTGCCTGATGTAGTCATGCCGCGACCCCAAAGTGTCTTCGCGATTTCCAAAGCATCCTTCTTCACTAATCGAACCGGAGGAAAACACGATCTAGATCTGCTTCAAACCCTAATTCAGATGTTAACAGATTCGAACTAATCTCGTTATATTTTATTTTGTGAAGTTTTCGAATTTGAAGACATGAGAAGAGAAGCTCGGTTATTCTCTGGTTCGAATGAATTTATAAGATGAATGGGAAATTTTCAAGCAGAGGAAAGATAGATCTGTTGTTTCGAATTATAAGGAGCAAGTGATAATTCCGTTTTAAAAGAAGAAAGCATCTTCGGTCCTTATTGACCCCCTTTTTTTTTAAATGCTGCTGAAAACTTCCTCTTGAAGCTTCTTTTTTTTTTCTTCGACTACTAATATTAAAAAGAGGAAACGTTTTGAGACGCTTTGCTATAACTTATTGACCAAACAAGGTATATACTATTTTTATTTTAAATTGTCTCGAATTTTCGATATAGATTTAAGCGCGTTTATATGTCGTACGCTCACACAACAACTCCGATCAATACGAAATTTGGAACCCGATAATAACTCAATATCACGGACCCAATGGAACTGGTTTCATCGAATTCCGAGACTGTGCCTCGGAAGGCTATTTTTAAATTCAGTTTAAACGATTTAAAGTTCAAAACTGAACAAACAACTTCCAAATTCAATTTTAACACTTTTATTGTCTTCACTATTATTAATATAAATTTTATAAGCCTTCAAATTATTTTTAATCGGCTTAAAATTCCAGATTCAACATTTTATTCAGATTCAAGTTATTTAATTCAATAATTTAATTATCAATTAAATTGTGATATTCGAAATTCAAGTTAAAATTATTCTATTGAATATTCAAAATCAATTAAATATTCCGATTTTACAAACTCAAAATTCTGGGTCGTCACATTCCTCCCCCCTTAAAAGAATTTCGTCCCCGAAATTACTAGTTAGGAAGAATGATCCATGACCCATTAACTATCTTCTCAACTCCAAATAGTTTTTATCAATTTACTAACAAATCTTTTTATTAATGATACACTAATTCCTTTCTTAACTTTTCAACTTATCCATAAGTCCCAAACCATATTACTTACTTAACAATTCAAATTCAATTTTAAAATCGAATTTGAATTTGTCGAAATTTCTCAAAATTTTTCTAACACCTTAAATTTACGAAAAATTTCGCCAGCGTCTCCTTTGCGCGGCTAGCTCGGTACAACTACAAAATGGCTCTACGGCCTCCCAAATCCAAAAAGAAAACAAAAAGCCAAGTGGCTCAATCCAAATCCAAATCCAAATCCCAATCAAATTCCATACCAAATTTAAATACATACCTTTTGTCGAGCATTTCAAATTTTATCTTTTCATATCAAACCCAAATTTCTTTTTCCCTTTATAATACCTGCATACCTGCTTAGCACCAATATCCAAACACAATATTCCACAACATTTTGTCGACTTTCTCACAAAATGTCAACATCTATTCATTCCAATATTGACTTAAATTACATTGTTCGTATAAATTTCCATTTAAGACTTCACCATTCCTTCTTAAATTTAGTATAAGCATTTTATACGTTTCTTAAATTTATTTCCACTTTACCACTCTAATTTATATCTATTTATATTCAAATTAATTCTTTCATTTCCATATGAATTCAATTTACCTTTAACTTTGCATATACAAATTTTATTTTTCATTTATAACCAATTCATGTCATTATTTAAGTTAGTTTCATTTATTAATTATATTTCAATTTCCAGTTTGAAACCGTTTTGTCGTTAACTAAATTTTCCAAAAATTTTATAACTCCCAAAATTTCCGATTTTTTTTGGCAAAGTCCCCTTTGTACGGAGGAGCTTTTTCAATTTGACAAAAGAGATAAATATATATACATCGACCCACACGGTCGGAAAACCAAAAACAGTTCATATTTCCTATTTTTTTTTTATTGCGTAGGCGTACCTTATTTAGCATATTAAGCAAGCGGCTTATTATTTTTAGCGAATAGCACAACCAAATCCAGCCACACGGCTTCCAAGTACCTGTACTTACTCAGTTTAAACATGTAAGTATCAAATATATGCAGTTTAACTATATTTCACTTATTTATAATAGTTAAAACATATGAATTCTTAAAAGAAACTCATACCAAACATTTTTCTGTAAGCAATTTATATAGTTTCCATGCTAATTCAACCGTTTCAATTTATTTATAACCATTTTCATTCAATTCGAATGATTTTCAATCCATTCGTATACATCTTCATCAAATTTGAATGGTTTAAAACACAATAGCTTATCTTTAATTTATTCTTAAGCAAACTGAACTCACATTTAATTCAATTGCTTTCAAAATCAATTTATTTTACCCTTATCAACACATAGAATTTTAATTACTTCCATTTACATCCAAACGACAATTTATTCCATCATTTATTTATTCAACATAATTAGTTTATCCACATTTACTTAAACCATTTCTAATAAACTCGAAACATTTTATTTCCTTATTGTCTCAAATTATTTCAATTCCTTAATAATTCAAATATTTTACAATTATTTATTCTAGAATTTCATTCCATTAATATTATTTATAACTCACCGAATTTTATTTCGGTTTAAAAAAAAAATTATTTTCACTTAATTTAAAATCAATCCAATATTATTAAACTTTGTTTAAGTTGAAATAAATTCAACTCTCTTCCATCTATTCAGCTTAAGTCAACTTACTTTAATTTATTCAAATTTTACACTTAAGCTCATTCTGATTTTGCAAACAAAGTTCTCTTTCAATTTATCTTGATTCTATTTTAATTCAATCTCATTTCCAACTACAAATTATTTAATCAATTATTATACATTTTAGCTTCTAGATTCAGCTCATTCAATTTATTACCTGGCTATTTCCAAATTATCTTCACTCACGGATTTTATTTCCGCACTCAAATCATTGCTATTTTAATCCATTTACATTTTTATCCTATATACTTCAATTATCTTTAATTTATTAACACTTCAAGCTAAATTTTCAATTTATAACTCAAGTTCTAAATCTATTATCCATTTACCATCCAATTTAATTAACTCACAATTCAACTTCATCCTCAATTACTTTCACTTCATCCACAATTTAAGTCAAATTTAATTTATAACTTGAGTTCATTTCCAAACTTCATCATAAACTCACCATTCAATTTCATTAACTAATTTATTATCTAATTAGTTCTTCCCTTATTTATAATCCAACACTTGAATTTTTATTCCAAATATCACTTCATTTTATTTTCTTAAGTTCAATATACTTTACAATTCAAGTTTGGGTTCTCTTTTCATTTTTCAATTCATCAAAATATTGATTTTGGGCATTGTATTCCATTTTCAATTTAATAAGTCACAACCTATTGTTTTATACAATTCCATTCATCATAAGCTTGAATATATTCATTTTTTATTTTTAACTCAAACCTTCTATTTATTTATAACCCAAGCATATTTTTATTTCGCTCCGACTTTAGTTTCATCTTGATTGCCACTTACATTTCCCTTTTATTTTTCTCCTTAAATTTAAATTCCAACCTTCAAAGCTTATATTCCATTTCTGATTTAAAAATCATCTCAATTTATAAGCTTACAACTTATCTCATCAGAATTTTATACACCCGGCTTTTGATTTCAAATTATTTTGAAATCTCCAACATTTCAAAAACACACTTCTCAAAAATTAAACCAACCCTGGTTTTATTCCCAACAAATTTCCTTTGGAATTTCAAAAACAACTTGCTTTTCTAAACAAAATCAATTTGGTAGCATTTCTTCACTTAGAAATTCGAAAATGAATACTGATGATGCGGCCGTCATCATTAGAATTATTTTCCAATAATCCAAGTGATTTCAATGCTATATCACCTTCAAAATCCCTTTAAACAATTTCCTTTCAGAAATATCCCAAAAACAACAATGCTACAATTTATCTTCAAAATACTTCCAAAATCTCCAGGGTTTTTAAATTTTCCAATCCTGCTTGAATAAATCTTTACTAAAATTCATTTGCACAGCTTATTCTCATACCAATTCTTATTCGGTTATATTTTAATTTCATAATGCACATTTACAATTCATATTTATAAATTTCATTTCATAATTGGATTTATCTTCTCAATCTTTGATTATATTTACAATTTCTAGTTAAATTTTCACTTAACAATGATAATACTTAAATATTATTCATCCTAACATCCAAACAACCATATATTAGCTAAAATGGTTTACAAAACTTTTGTTTATATCAAAACACATTTTGGGTAAAATTATTTCATTCACCCACATTTAAAACAATACCGTGTCGATTGTTCTATTCAAGTGTTTAGAAACACTTTCGATACAGTTGTCCAGACTGTGCCGACGAAGGTTCATATGCCACTCAATAAACCAATCAACACAATATTAAAACAATTTATATTGACTAACAAATACGCGCTCATATTTATTTATACGCTCAAACTCATTATAGAGTACTACGGACTCTATTTTAAATGAGTAATTCCCACCAGAGCCAAGGTTATCGCCAACCTCGCTCTGATACCAAGTGTAACAGCCCGCAAATCCGTACCCCTTGAGTCAACCCTATTCTACAATAATCAACTCAAGTTGCACAGAAATACGAACCATTTGGGTTTAAGAAGAAGAGGTAGAAGAAGAGAAAACAAAATCAACATCAGAATCTAACCATCGCCGCGGATAAAATATAATAGATAATAATGATCTTTACTCAAAATCAAATATATCAGTTTATATATATTACATCATCAGAGTACATCAATCACCACTCAACATCAATAACATACAAATGGATACACAACAACTCAACGCAGCGGAAATATATATATATATATATACAAGTACGTGAGTACGTATTGTCATCCAGCTCGTCTCCTAAGCTCCACAGCATCAAAACCTGTAGTCTATAATACTCGGTCTGACCCGAGCATTATAGTTAAATAACACCCGAGTCAGTCTGGAATACCAGCGTGAGAAAATCACACCCAATTGATTATTAAAGTTTCAAAATCCTTTGAAAACAAAAGCATCTCGTAAGACCACGCCACAAATAAACATGTCGGGTTTTTACCTTACGATAGCTAAAACGATTTTATAGAAATTCTCTGATATTATAGTAGTGTCTATAGAAAGTAAATAGAATCTAGCTGAAATACTTGCATCTCACGTTTCAGCAATAGTTGGGGACAATCAAAACCGTACGGGCGCGTAGGGAAAATGGATTCCAACTAATGGCTAGGCACTGGGGTACCACCTGTCACAGTACCTGGTCTAGATCAGCGTACCGAGGAGCCACCCTAACTCCCCTGCAACACAAGACCGGAACCATCCCTTACTGGACAGTCCCGAGCAAGATCACCCCGCGGTTGGGATCAGCAACCGCCCACTAAGCCGAAATAAAGGGACATCTAGACGGGGATGACCTCACCCTCCAGTGGGGGCTACCCACGAAGCCTTGCTGCATATCCCCTGATTTTCAGCCATTCCCATTTGATGAGGCTTGAGGCTAAGCGTTACCTTTTTAGAATATATCCCTTAGAATGCCCATCGTCCGCCTGACGATGTTTTCGCAAGCATTCATCCATACAAGTCCGTCCCGGGTTCGAACGGAACCGAAGGCACTATTCCTACTACATCCATTTTGAAAATATCCTCAGGATTAGTAGCGACTAGCCCTTGCACTTCACTACTCCATCTTTGAATCCAAATCCGTTTACACGAAAACGTACAAACCGGATCGAAGTGGTTTTCGAGAAATAAATCTCGATCCCGGTCTCTTCGAAACGATCAACGCATTGTCCAATATTGATAGTCGGTTATTTAACTATCAATTTCTATTCACAACCATCCATCAAACAATAATTTTCCAAATTATTTATTAATCCCAAAAATATCTTCACAAGATATATTCCTATTTTCAATCCTTTGAAAACAGTTTCAAAACCATCCTTCTTTTCAGAATAAACTTTCCCAATATTTTCTATCCCCACTGAAATTGCCAAGCACAAAACTAGATTTTAAAAATAATTTAAAACACTTTACTTTTAAGTATATACCTTCAAAACATTTAAATTAAAACTATTTCAGTAATTTGTTAAAAACACATATTAAATGAATAATTGAAAATAAGGTTACTTAATAAATATAAAACTAGATTTATACTTTTTAAAACATAATATTAAGACATTTTTTTTTAAATAATTACTACTATAATAAATAAAAAGAAAATACTTACTTAAGAACTTAAATATTAGAAATAAGAAATTTTCCAACACTTGCTTTTAAACAACTTTTAATCTTTTAACTTATTTTTAAAAATTTACTTTGAAAACGTACTTGGTTATCCAGGGAGAATTCCAACTTCAATCACTTAAATCAATTTCCCAAATTGATTTCCAATTTATTTCCTTTTAATTCGGAATCTATTAATTTCAGATTTCATTTCTTGATTATAATTTAAAAATACTTTAACTAAAAATTCCAAATTTTAGATTTCTCAATTACTTCTTTATTCTTTTAAATAAATTTATACTTTGAATTTTTAAAATAATTCTTTATTTCTTTAATTGATATAACTTAAGTTTACAATTCATCAATTTCATTTTATTAAAAATTACATTTCTCATCATACTCGAAGTTATTTATTATTATTTTCATATTACTTCTATTTCTTTTCAATTCATTCTTAATTTATTCAAACTTTCTATAATTATTTCGCTTACAAATTTACTTCCTTTTAATTTCCTTCAACAATCCAATTCATATATTTTGGTAATTCATGATACCCGAATATCCAATCAAACCATACATTCAATATTCCAATATAACTCATCATAGGATATCAAATAATCAAAACAAAGAATATTGAATAATTTAAATAAATGTGAGGGGTCCAGTTGGATCCCTCCAACCTGTTTTCCCTACATCCACAAATGTTAGCACAATATAATATGCCAATTCCAAAATATACCAGACTAAAGCACATCAATCAATTCAACCATTCAAGCAATCATTTAAATTTAATCATTTAAATTTAAATTATACTGAGTGAGATTAACTCACCTTTGATTCTTGTTTCGCAACCCACTCCTATCCCGACTTGTTTCTATCAGATTTTGACCTTAAATAACATGGAATGATTTTTATTAATTCCGAATCAATCGAACAATTAATCACAATCATTTAATAATTTAACTTAACTAATGATTTAAATTTAAACTAACAATTTAACTTAAACTAATAAGTTTATTTGGACTAATTACCTTTTCTTTTTCTTTTTTATATAACTAAGGTGATGGAACAAGTTGATTGAACAAGTAAATCATTATAATCCCTATTTTAAAAATTAAGTGGTAGGTTTATTATCTATATTTAAAAATGAAAGATCTAATTTTCCCTTTTTATATAAACTTTAAACATTTTAAAATTCCTATTTCCAAAATCTTATCTTTACACAATTTCTTGCTTTACTGTATTCATCCATAGATTAATATATATTTTGCTGTTAATTAACAAGAACAACATTTACTTTACTGTAAAAACTTCTTTATATTTTATATTTGTAAAAAAAATAAAACTCTGGGTTTTCAGTATGATATTAAATTTCCTAATATATATACTTAAAATAAAACAAAAAAAACTACTGTACCTCAGACGAAAACCACTTCCATACCCGGCCTCACCCTCGTTCCCAAATCGAACATGCATGATCGAGAACCCAGCATCACGCAAATCGCGAAGTCTTCCCCGTTCGTCCCTATTTTGCACGCCATCATGAGCCAACGAACACTTCGCCTTCCTCTAGTTCGCAAGCAACGCCGACCTTCCAGATCGCCAACGGCCATCAACCCAGACTCGCAACCCATTATCACCTTACCCACGTCCTGCCTCAAGCTCGCTGTCGCCCTTGCTAAACCCAGTGCGCTCGTATGATCGAGATCGAGCTCGAACTGCCTGATGTAGTCATGCCACGACCCCAAAGTGTCTTCGCGATTTCCAAAGCATCCTTCTTCACTAATCGAACCGGAGGAAAACACGATCTAGATCTGCTTCAAACCCTAATTCAGATGTTAACAGATTCGAACTAATCTTGTTATATTTTATTTTGTGAAGTTTTCGAATTTGAAGACATGAGAAGAGAAGCTCGGTTATTCTCTGGTTCGAATGAATTTATAAGATGAATGGAAAATTTTCAAGCAGAGGAAAGATAGATCTGTTGTTTCGAATTATAAGGAGCAAGTGATAATTCCGTTTTAAAAGAAGAAAGCATCTTCGGTCCTTATTGACCCTTTTTTTTTAAATGCTGCTGAAAACTTCCTCTTGAAGCTTCTTTTTTTTTTCTTCGACTACTAATATTAAAAAGAGGAAACGTTTTGAGACGCTTTGCTATAACTTATTGACCAAACAAGGTATATACTATTTTTATTTTAAATTGTCTCGAATTTTCGATATAGATTTAAGCGCGTTTATATGTCGTACGCTCACACAACAACTCCGATCAATACGAAATTTGGAACCCGATAATAACTCAATATCACGGACCCAATAGAACTGGTTTCATCGAATTCCGAGACTGTGCCTCGGAAGGCTATTTTTAAATTCAGTTTAAACGATTTAAAGTTCAAAACTGAACAAACAACTTCCAAATTCAATTTTAACACTTTTATTGTCTTCACTATTATCAATATAAATTTTATAAGCCTTCAAATTATTTTTAATCGGCTTAAAATTCCAGATTCAACATTTTATTCAGATTCAAGTTATTTAATTCAATAATTTAATTATCAATTAAATTGTGATATTCGAAATTCAAGTTAAAATTATTCTATTGAATATTCAAAATCAATTAAATATTCCGATTTTACAAACTCAAAATTCTGGGTCGTCACATATATGTACTTCGATTCTGTATTTAAAAGTGTAATCAAATGTTATTTGTAAAATGGCTTCATGAAATGTTTATTTGATTATTATATTTTGTCATTCCGCTATGAGATTCTGTGTTTTCTTTTTCTTTCTTTTCTCCTCTTTTTCTTATTTACCCTATAACATTTCTTCCTTTTGAATGGTTTGAGTTTGACATGTGTGGTTGATTATCGATTTAAACCGTCCAAAAAGGTGGATCGTTACAATCACTCACTTTGATAATCCTTCGATTACAATCCACGATCACTCTAAACTTAGACAACCAATTCATTCCCAACAACACCCCATAACCTATGAAAAAATAAATCATAAGGAAGGAAAGTGTTTCGACAAGATATAAGAACACTTAGAAACATAGCGTCAAGATTGGTTAGACCCCTAATAGGGTTCGACATACAAAGAGGATTATTTATAAAGACAAGTTTAAGGTTAAGTTTATCAACAAGATCAACTGAAACGAAACATTGAGATGCACCATAATCAAACAATACTTTAAATAGAATATCAAAATAGATAATGTACCTTAATAGCAAAAGCATATTCCTATGATCCCTTCTTTGGAAAAGGGCACTCCTTCTTCATATGTTACTATTTATTACAATTTTAGCAGATTGGATCATGGATTAGTGCAATGATTTGCAAAATGACCTATCCTATTACATTTGAAGCAAAAAATTTGTATGAGTCCCGTGGGTTCTTCTGAGCTAGAGTTCCACCTCCATATTCTTTCTCTACCACTGCTTCTTCCTTTTAAACTTGCGCTTGAAATTCAGATTGTTTGCAATTGGGATAACAAATAAAGGTTGGGCACTAACTACTGCCACTACACCATTTTGAACTCCTTGCATAATATCCAAAGCTTCAAACCTCAAGGTCATGCTAATCAGATTGGTAAAGGTACCATTGACATGATTGGTCATCTCGTGTTGGAATTCAGGCACCAGCCCTTCCATGAACATCTCATTCTTTTTATGTGGTGTGTCTATTAATCCTAGTCCAAAGGGAGACAATGCATTGAATCGATGCTCACACTGCACCATTATGTTAGAACCTCAATTGTTGGATTTTAATGAAAACAACTATACAATTACGTTAAATAATTTCTAAGCTAATTTTCAGGAACATAGCATCAAAAAGAGATAATCAAATACATTCAAAATGAAGATACACAGTACAAAAGGATGAAAGAATGTATATAAAGATACAAGAAGAGATATGCACGATAGAGACAAGACGACGGTGACAAACAAAGTATTATTAGTCATATAGTGCTGTGTCTAGAGTTTACAAATGTTAAAATATTCTTCAAATGGTATACACACGTATACATTCATATTTAAATAAAAAATCAAGTTTTCAAAAATTGCATGGAGCGAGACTCGAACCCGGGTCTCTAGTTTAGAAAGCAAGTGCTCTAACCAAATGAGCTATGATACTTTTTATTACAGGCTAAATTCAGACGTCTAAAATACTTCATTTAGACGTTTGAATGTTGAAACTAGAATATTGTTTCACATATTTCTTTTGCCATGAAGCATTTGTTTGTTTGCTCCTTTGATTTTTCTTTATTGCTCTTCCTCTTCTTATTGCCTTGGCTAGATCTCTTTGTAGCCATTTATTCTAGGATGTTGTTACGATATCTAGAATACCAAGCTCTGATACCAAATGTAAGTCGCTGTGCTTTGATACCAAATGTAAGTCGCTATGCTTTGATGCCAATTGTAAGTCGCTATGCTTTGATACCAATTGAAAGTAACTAATACGGCTAGCTATTACTTAGGATCATGTAATATGGAATATAATTAAATCTAAATGCGGAAACAGATGATAATAGCAAAGTAAATGAAAATAAAACAAGCACACCAGGAATTTTTATACTGGTTTGAAATTCTCGTTCTACGTCCAGTCCCAGACTCCTTCGGGAATTTCAACTACAACAACCCTCACTTAACCCGGAGGAACAGGTTTACACTGCCTGAGCAATCGAACATGAATTCATCCGCCTAAGAAACCGAATAGGACTTCAACTGCCTGAGCAACCGAATAGGACTTCTTTTACAAATAACAAATGTATCTGACTTTAGTGTTCTTAAATAACACTGATAATTCAATTAAGTACAATATTAATATAATATTCTCCTTTATGATATCTTTATATATATATATATATATATATATATATATGAATACGTGAGGAATAAGGAAGTAATAGAATGAATTTGTATGAAATTGAATGCACAAGAGTACTAAAATCAAAGAATATGAGAGTAGAGTAAGAATAGATTGAATTCTTGTGATGGAAACATGATTCTAATGTGTTTATATAGATTATAAATAGGTGCATTTGTTCATGAAGAGTTATCATGAAGAGCTATCATGAAGAGCTATGGTCATATCTATTGAAATGAAGGACGCATCTCCTCATGAAAGGAAGTGTCTATTTGAAATATCTACAACAACTATATTTTCAAATAGACACTTCCTTTCATGAGGAGATGCGTCCTTCATTTCAATAGATATGACCATAGCTCTTCATGATAACTCTTCATGAACAAATGCACCTATTTATAATCTATATAAACACATTAGAATCATGTTTCCATAACAAGAATTCAATATTCTTACTCTACTCTCATATTCTTTGATTTTAGTACTCTTGTGCATTCAATTTCATACAAATTCATTCTATTACTTCTTTATTCCTCACGTATTCATCTATATATATATATATAAAGATATCATAAAGGAGAATATTATATTAATATTGTACTTAATTGACTTATCAGTGTTATTCAAGAACACTAAAGTCAGATACATTTGTTATTTGTAAAAGAAGTCCTATTCGGTTGCTCAGGCAGTTGAAGTCCTATTCGGTTGCTTAGGCGGATGAATTCCTGTTCGATTGCTCAGGCAGTGTAAACCTGTTCCTCCGGGTTAAGTGAGGGTTGTTGTAGTTGAAATTCCCGAAGGAGTCTGGGACTGGACGTAGAACGAGAATTTCAAACCAGTATAAAAATTCCTGGTGTGCTTGTTTTATTTTCATTTACTTTGCTATTATCATCTGTTTTCGCATGTTTAATTATATTCCATATTACATGATCCTAAGTAATAGCTAGCCGTACTAGTTACTTTCAATTGGTATCAGAGCATAGCGACTTACAATGGGTATCAAAGCATAGCGACTTACATTTGGTATCAAAGCATGGCGACTTACACATTATATATCTCCCTGCTTCAAATCAATGAAACTCATGAATAACCGAGTCCTTCCCTCCTTCGAAATAAACCGAGCTTCGAAGACTTCCTTAAATTAAGCCTAAGTAAAATCTTCCTTTGGGTATTAACTGTCATCGAATCCCACTAATCCATTGCTAACTTTTGGAGCTGTCGCGATGCCAATAATCGCTTCCTTGCATCCTCTAATTGAAGATCCCCAAATATCCTATCACAAGAGCAGAACCATGTTTTAACTCCCATACTACTTCTGTTCCAAAGAATTGTTTACCAGCCAAAGTAGTGTAATTCTTCCACAAACAAAGTTTTGAGGTGGCTGAACTTGTAATGCCGCTTCTTCCAACAGTGCTACAATTGGCTTATTTTTAGCAGCTTTGCCATTTGTAGCAGTGCTGGTTCCAGATCCTCTCCCACTTCTTTCAATACTTATTTTCAATTACCTGAACAATGACATGTATTGTTAGAATACAAAGATTGTATTAAAATGGTTTAAGGGAAACAACACTGAAGGATCTAAAACGAATCTTTAGGATGGGTGATAAAAAAGCTCTCTCACCCTATCTCCAATGAGTTATACCCCAATCAGGCTAAGTTATTCGCTCAACCAAAGCTCTGGTACAAACTATGATGACCCACCTTTCTGACCCCTTAGGAACAACACTAATACATACATCCATGGTATTCGTGTATCGTTGCCCAAGCATCCGAAAGATAAATTGCAGTGGGCTAAAATAAAGAATAGAACAAAAAAAATATCACAATGAAACTGTCAAATAGAGCATAACAGTAATACAGTACGTAAGGTTACTTCCTAACTTGGAGTTATAAGAGTTACAAATAAGTACTACAATTAGCTTAGGCAGTTATAATAACCTACCTTTACACATGATGAAACAAAATACACATACATAAACTAAATATATAGTGGAATAGATAGCTAATTAGATAAAAGCCTCCTACTTGGACGTCGTCTTAAAAAGAGCTCATAATAGACCTGCTACTCTCAGACTACTCAAATATAAATGTGTACTTGAGAGTTTAGGGAAAATAAACAACTCACGTCAGACAATATGTTTGGTATGAGTACAACTCTAAACAATAAGTGTAAATAATAACAACATGTGAGACCACGCTGCAAAAGCGAAACGGCTTCCTCTTACAAGAACAACATCCTAATGTATAGAATGGATACAAATAATTTGACATTGTGAATGGTGCTATAATCTTCCCGATGCAATTAAGTAAAACAAATTCTAAGGTTCAAATCAATAAGGAAAAGAAAATTTAACAACAATGACTAGGAGGAAGCGCCCCTTTTTTTGAAAGTATACCTCTAGTAAATATACTTAAGAGGGTCACCTTCTTGCGACACCTCTCTTGAACTCCAAGCTAGAGCTTGCCAACCTTACAGAGAATCCAGTTATTTCACATCTTAGTGCACAAATAGCCGAAACCAACCTAGATTAGCTGTGAGCGTACCCTGTTGGGAGCAACCCCACATAACTTGGCCCCAACTCGCTTTTTGGTTTTAGTAGTTTCCGAAAAAGGATAATAAAGCTTAAATGAATAACAAATCGTCTTAGATTGATGATACACAATTGTAAAAAGCTGAATCGATAGTTAATAAACCAACTATCAAGGATAAAAAATAACGATCGCATATGGACAGTAAATCTCATATTCCTACCACTATTCGTCGATTTCAAACTTGTACTATTTCTTGGTCACAAATGAAGTCAGGCAAGTAAAGTTAATGTTACCTCTAGGCATTGCCTTGACAACCTTTTTAACTTTCGAGATAATTTCCATGCCTCGACGATTAGTGTCCAAAGTTTCACTAAATTCTGTCTATATGAGCAATATCATTTACGGAAACTTCTTTTCCATAACCGAATCGAACTTTTACCTTTTAAACTAAATTCGTGTGTGGTTCTCATTACAAGTTTTTAACTTTAAACATCTTTGTAAAAATGGTTCACTAACTTTAAAACACCGTTATAAAAAGGATTTAATAACCTAAAACGTTATTATTAAATTATTTAATCGTCTTTGACAATTATTAATAAGAGTGATTAATTATCTTTAGGCTTCGTTAATTAATTTGAATAATTAACTTTAAATACCCATAATAAAAAAGGTTAACCACTTAAAAATATCATTAATTAATTCAATTAATTAATTTTAAATCTCATTAATTAAGTAGATTAATTAATTTTAAAACATCCTTTATTAACAGGATTAGCTAATTTAAAATATCGTTAATGAAAAAGATTAATTAAATTTAAACTAATTAGTTAATTTTAAAAGTAATTAATTAAAATGTTTAATTAATTTTAAATACCATCAATGAAAATGCTTATTTAACTTTAATCCACCATTTTTGAATAAATAATTGATCTTAAACATCATTAGATAAAACGATTAATTAAGTTTAAGTATCATTAACAAAGTAATTAATTAAGTCTAAACACGTCATTATTAAGTTAACTAATTAGCATTAATCCTCTTAATTAAAATAATTAATTAAATTTAAAATAATTATTAAATTTGTAAGTTAATTCTAAATCCTTCCTTATTCACAAACTTAATTAACTTTGTAAAATAAAACCCGAGCTCGAAAGTAAAACAAAAGATGTGGAAGAGATGGTATTTTCTGAAAGTGCCGATATAGCGATAATCGTCACTTCACATAACATAAATAAAGTGTGTGTGCGCGCATACGCACACACACACACACACACACACACATATATATATAAGGTCCATAACAAAACATACAACATGTAGGGAGCATCACTTATAACATATTTACCTTTTGTACTAACTTTTCATGTTGCTTACTAACTACCAAGATGTTATCTTCCTAAAGCATAAACCAAATCAACAACTATCACATTACCATTGTAACGACTTGGTATTTTCAACCATTCGCATCCGCACATGCCGGACTTGAATTGCTCAAAATATCAGATTGTTAATTTATATTTGGCAAAACTCAGCATATACGGTAAGTAAATCAATCACAGATTCACAGACGCAGAGTAATATAATAATAATGCACTGGAATAGATAAATAGTAGTTCATGAAGCTACTACATAAACATCAGAGTTAGAAATAAAATATAGCACAATATCTCAAATACGCTGAAGTCTCGAATACAAACAGATGATATCTCTGAACCAATCAACTGGAAAAGCTGAAAGCTGAATCGATAGTTGGATCTCTAAGCAAAGCTCTAAACTCCAAAGGTGAGTCTCAAATGCTGTGTCGCTCTGTCTGACCCGAGCGTAAAGCAAAACACAAAACACTCGAGTCAAGATTAACATTCTTATGTCAATAAATCCAAGTCAAGTGAAATATCAACAGAAATACAAGTAACTCAAAGGATGTTTGGCATGACCATCCTCTAAGGATCCATGGAACTATCTACTATGTAGAAATATACGCTGTTAACAACTAAACGTCATGATAATACCATGGTCATCTCAAAATAATTTATACTTCAAACCAAAATATCATTTCCATTTCAAATATATATATATATATATATATATATATATATATATTTCCAAATTATGGCACTTTCAGACTAAATTGATACTTTTATATATATATATAATTTTAACTTCATTATTATTTAGTTTTGAAATATTCACTTAATAAACCCATTATCATTTAAATAACCTTAAACTACATTCAACTAAATATTTTCTTCGATTTATTTAAAACTTGAAATATCCATTTAATCACTTTAAATCAAAATCAAGTTATAAAAATCATATTTTAAAACCCTCAAATTCAATAAGCTTCAAATCGATTTAATTAAACAAAATTCTTAATTAAATACAATTTCAAATCTATCTTCTCAACCTTAATTTATTAAAAATCATTATAAACTCTATATTAAAATATAATTTAAATAAATACTTAACCATATTATATTTTAATAAAATCAAACTTTATTATTGATTTATTTTATATTAATTTTTTTATAGATAGCTTAAAATCAAGAATTTAACTATATCTAAAATAACATTTATATAATATCTAAAATAAATATTCTATATATAAAATAAAATTTATATAATATCTAAAATAAATATTTATATAAAACTATATATTTCTTTCCAAAACCATAGAAATCATTTTTAACATATTTATATATAGACTAATGGTGTCCGTATAAAATTTTCTATCCTATGGTCAAGTGGTACGGATATTTATCATTTCAATCCGCAATTTAAATTTATACGGGTATATATGATTTCAACGCACAATCTCAAATTCAATTCAATGAAATTCGCTTGGGTTTATCATTTCAATCCATAACGAATTCTATACTAACAGGGAACTTGCAGAGTGATAACAGATATGATAATGATAACCGACATATATCATCAATAATAATATAATATAAACAACAAGATATGGTGTCATATCCCACAGGTGAATAGTTATAGATAATAGCATATATAACAATGTAAATAACTACAGCAGCATATTTCAATTGACGTTTCAATTGAAATCAAGTCTAATAAATATAAGAACGTTAATCATGAGTGATTGCTCACCTTTCAAGGCTAGAGAAATTTGACACAGAAATGAGCTACGAATCCAGAGCAAAGTGAGATGGGCACGAATTCAATGAAGAAAACAGGCACGACGGACCAAAAGCTGATAAAATGGGAATCGATGAGAACCAAACAGAATCAGTTTTGATATAAACTAAGATATACACATTATTATTATAACATGTATTTATTTCAATATTTCAATTCAAGGCAAATATTAAAATAATATAACTTTCAGATCATTATTAAATCAAACCCATATATATTATCACTAAATCAACACAAGTTCAGTATAAACAGATCAAAACATATGTTATATATAAACTTATATTCAAAATTTTATATCCGTATATCATACATACATACATACATATATATATTTAAACTTACTATATATATAAATACATATACTAACATAAACACACATATATATACCAACAGACATAAACGACTTAAAAATCTAAATAATACACACACACACACAATATATGCCAAAATATACATATAAACAAATATATATATATATATATATATATATTATAATCATACAGTAGCCGACGTATGCAGTTTATGTTCCTAAACAAATATCCAAACATGTGCAGAATGCTCAACTCTATGCATCAACATTTAATCACATACTTGTTACAAAATATGTAATATATATGTGTGCAACGTATTTAAATTACAATGTTATTAATATACATAAATATATATATATATATATATATATGTACTTAAAGTAAGTATCATTATAACCGTATATACATTATCTCTCTAAACCAATATGTTTAAAAATCATATAATAGCTACCTAGCAAAATGAAACAAATGTGTAGCTTACATATATATATATGTGTGTGTGTGTGTGTGTGTGTGTGTGTGTGTGTATTTATATATAAAACAGGGTGCATAAACTTTTATATATATACAATATATCATCTAAGCTTGTAAATATAAATTACTTACATAGTTCAGAATTTCCATATAAACCTTTGTATACAATATATATATATCATAAAAATCTAATATATAAAATCGAGAAATAACAGCCATGCACTACATACCTTTATATGACTTATATATGCAGACAGCCAATGCACACACACACACACACATATATATAAACAGAGTATAAACTTCAATATATATATATATACACACACACACACACTCTTTATCACATAACCATATATATAACTACTAGCTGTATAAATCTATATATACTACAAAACAATACTTGTAAACAAACGTATGAAATCAGTTTACACAAATAATTTTTTCACAAACCAATATATTTTCCAAATCAGAGAAGCAAGATTTACTATATAAGTAAAGTATATGCAAACTATATATATAATAATATACGCATAGAATAAGTCTATATAAACACACACATATATATATGTATATGTGTATATATATATATCTCAAGACCCACCAAACCTAAGCAAACCAGAATATATAAAATACACCGCTTACATAACTATATATGACATATATAAAATTATATACAACTTATAATTTAGACTAACCAAATAACTTACAAAATCTATCTATACACATATACAATATCCTTTATATATATAACGTTACTTCTAAAAATAGAATACGTACATATATATATAAAACATATAACTTAAATAAAGTAACAGCTTGGATCTCAGTAAGGCTGAGTTGAAGAGCAAACAGGCGGGGGAAAAGAAGAACGGTTGCAAGGCTTGGTACACGACCACGTGAGCAGAGGAAAAAGGGAGATGGTGCGTGAATCTGGGTGCCCGAGATGGAAGGTAGATGTAACAGCCCGCAAGCACGTACCCCTTAAGTCAATACTATTTTCCAACACATCAACTCAAGGTGAACGGAAATACGAACCATTAGGGTTAACGAAGAAGTAGATAGAAGAAGAGAAAACAAAACAAGAACAGAATCTTACCATCGCAGCTGACAAAATATAATAGATAATAACATATCTTTACACAAAAGAAAACTATATCTGTTTAATACATACATCATCAGAATACATCATCATAGTACAACAATATCAACAACTTACAACTGGACAATCATATAAACTTGTCCTCAAAACTGAATACACAGCGGAATAATAATCAAGTACGGCAGTACGTATCGCCATCTAGCTCGTCTCCTGACCTCCACAGCATCATATCTTATATTCTATAATACTCGGTCTGACAAGAGCATTATACTGAAATAACACCCGAGTCAGTCTGGAATACCAGCGTGAGAAAATTACACTCAGTTTGATGATTAAAGTTTCAAAATCCTTTTAAAACAAAAGCATCTCGTAAGACCACGCCACAAATAAACATGTCAGGTTTTTACCTTACGATAGCTAAAACACTTTTTATCAAATCCGTCGGATATTATAATAGTGTCTATAGAAAGTAAAATAGAATCTATCTGAAATGCTTGCATCTCATGTTTCAACAATAGTTGGGCACAATCAAAACCATAAAGGCGCGTAGGGAAAATGGATTTCCAACTAATGACTAGGCACCGGGGTACCACATGTCACAGTATGTGGCCTAGATCACCGTACCAAGGATTACTCCCAATTCCTTGCAACACAAGACTGGGACTACCTCTTATTGGATAATCCCGAGTAAGATCACCCCACGGTTGGGATCAGCAACCGCACCACTAAGCCGAATACAAAGGGACATCTAGACAGGGATGACCTCACCTTGATGGGTGCTACCCGCTTAGCCTTGCTGCATATCCCCTGATTTTCAGTCATTCCTGGTTGATGAGGCTCGAGGCTAAGCGTTACCTTTTAGAACATATCACTTAGAATGCTCACCGTCCTTCTGACGATGTTCTGAAAGCATTCATCCATAGAAATCCATTCCGGGTTCGAATGGAACCGAAGGCACTACTCCTACTACATCCATTTTGGAATCACCTCAGGATTAGTAGCGACTAGCCCTTGCACTTCATTGCTTCACCTACGAATCCAAACTCTTGTTTTCCATACGAAAACGTTCAAACCAGATCGAAGTGGTTTTCAGGAAATAAATCCCGATCCCGGTCTCTTCGAAACGATCAACGCATTGGCCAATATTGATAGTCGGTTATTTAACTATCAATTAACATTTACAAACAACCATCAAACATAAATAATTTTTCAAATTATTTATTATCCTCAAAATATCTCCGCGAGATATAGTTCCATTTTCAACCTTTTGAAAACAGTTTTCAAAACACACTCTTCTCATGGAATAAATTCCCAAATATTTATTTCCACTGAAAACAACCAAGTCCAAATATTTTAGTTTTTTAAAATAATTTTAAAACACTTTATTGTATAATATACTTTAAAACATTTATATTAAAAACTACTTTAATACTTTATACAAAGATATATACTTTAAGAATATTTAAAATAAAGCTACTTAGTACAATATAAAACTGAATTTCTAACCTTCAAAACATAATACCAAGCCACCTTTAAATAATTACTACTATAATAGATTAAAAGAAAATACTTACTTTAGAATTTAAACATTTAGAAAAAAATAAGTTTTCTAAAACATGCTTTTCAAAACAACATTACAACTTTTAACTTATATTTAAAATTTGCTTTGAAATCGTACATGGCTATATAGGGAAATACGCTTCTCTTTCACATCTTTTAAAAATAAATCACCCTTAATTTTTAAACAAATTTAACCATTCCTTTAATAAATTCCCACCATGAATTTATTCTTCCAAATATCCGCTGATATATTACTTCACTTTTATAAACCCAGTTTATAAATTTCTTAGTCTTAACTTCCTTTTAAAATTTCGATTCCAAACACTTAGATCAATTTCCAAATCGATTCCCAATTTACTCCATTTGAAATAAATTTCTTTACTTTCTCAATTTATTTAAAAATCCATTAACTTCGGATTTTTGATTCTTACTTATGATTTAAAATCTTTTAATTAAAAACATCAGTTTCAGATTTCCTAAATTCCTTCTTTATCCTTTTAAATAAATTCAAACCTTGAATTGTTTAAAATAAATTCTTCATTCCTTTACATAATATCACTTAAGTTTTTATAAAAATCACTTATTCCCATTTATTCAAAAATCTCATTTCTCCATACTTGGAATTTTATTTATTAGAATTCAAAAATCAAATTTTATTCTTTCTAATTCACCTTTTTAATTTATCCAACTTCCAAAAATTATTTTTACTTAAGAATCGTCTCTTTTTATTTTCTCATCAAAAATCCAATCTATATATTTTTGATAACTCAGTACACCCAAATATAATCAATCAAACACAACATTCAATATTCCAATTATTAATATAATCCATCATAGAAAATCAAATAATCATCACAGAATTATTAGAACAACCTAAATAATTTTGAGGAATCCATTTGGATCCCTCCAACCCATTTTCCTGCATCTACAGATGTTAGCATAGTACCAATTCCACATCGAGGTGGAATATCATGGTATATGAGTTTGTATAATATCATCCGCTATTATGCGACGCATAAGGTCTCTCCGCTATATAATGCGGAAAATCAATCACTCCAATATATACTATATATACTATATATAATATAGCACATCAAATCAATTCAATCATTCAACCAATTATTGAATTTAACTATTTAAATTTAAATTAAAACCAGATGAGTGAGATTAACTCACCTTTGGCCTAAGATTGCCATCCACCTCAAACTCAACTTGGTTCCACGATTTTTAACATTGTACAAATCAATTTACGATTTATTAACATTTGAATTGATCGAACAATTAATTTCCACCGATTTATTTAATTTAATTAATAATTTAATTTAAACTAATAATTTCCCTTCCTTTTTTTAACTTGTTTGAAACTTAAATAGATTAAATCAGTATATTAAACAAATTAATTACTAATATACCTTATTTAAAACAAAACTGTTAATTTTAAACAAACCATAAATCTTAAATCTATATACCTTGCTGCCCAATTCCCTCGCGACGACGACCGAGCAACCACCCTTCGAGTTGCCCGAGCTTCTCTTCTCATTATGAAGAAGCGATCTGCATCTGCATGCACCTGGGCCACCACCCCTCCATACTACATTATCCGCATTCTCACTTCCAATCAAAGACTAACCAGCCTTCTATTTGCTCTTGGTATTTACTGTAGAACTTGATTGTTCAACTTCCAATATCAGATACGTGCTTGGCAATAAAGGATGATGTCTTTGCCCTGGACTTTGACAAAGGGTTTGTATGCCGAAGTGAACATCATGACTTCTGCTATCAAACCCTCTTACTGCTTTGATAGCTACCAAGCTCGCAACTTTGACTTTGGATTCGAATATTATCCCAATACCAAAGTCAAGCTCGCTTTAAAAATAACTTTAAATGACTTCGAGAATTCTTAACTGCTTCGAGGATCTATAAATAGACTTCATGACTTCGTCGACCACTATCGGCCAAACAAGAACTCAGATCAAAACTCCCCTTGCAACCTACCCTATCGCCACACCCTTCTTCATTCGCGTACTTCCAACTTCCTTCGTTTTCAACGAGTCTGAACCCAGGCCATACCTCGCGACGAAACTCCCTTACAACACATCGCTCTCGAATCGACCTTGCAAAAGAAACAGGGATGCAAAAGATCGGTCTAAATTCTTTCGATACATTGAAAGTTAAAGGGGGAAAAGGGGTATGGGTCTCGAACAAAAAAGGGAAGAGGGTTATGATTTTGAAGAAAGAAAATAGTTCGGCCATAATAATTTCCAAATAACTGTCTGCGTTTGAAAATTGCAGAGGAAGATTGCGTGTTTAAGATGGGAATGGGGAACAATATTTGAAATAAAGGTGACTGATTTGAACTGGTGAACAGTATTCCTGAAATGAGGCGAAAAAGTGTTGATGTGAATAGTTTTTGAGTGGTTTAATAATATGTTTTAAATTTAAATTTTAAATTTAAACCGTCCCGAATTCGCAGCTAAAAATCTTGACCTCCTATCAAAGCGTGCCGCTAGGCATTTATAATGTTAAACCCCTATTTCAAATGTAATGGAAAAGGTTTCGAAACATAATTCGATCGTATGAAGAAGATAGCTTTTGGACCCAGTTATTTATATTAAATTTTCGATACAAAATTTCAGCGCGTTAGTCTAACGTACGGCCATACCACAACTCCAAACACTACGAAAATTGAAATCCAATAATAACACAATATTACGGATCCAATGGGACTAGTTTCGTCGAATTCCGAGACCGTGCCTCGGAAGGCTATTTTTTTTTAAAATATCAATTTAAATGATATAATTTCAAAACTAAACAAATCACTATTAAATTCAATTTTAAAACTTATATTACCCTCAACACTATCAACATAAATTTTACAAGCCTTCAAATTATTTTTAACATGCTTAAAACTCCAGATTCAACATTTTACCCAACTTCAAATTATTTAATTTAATAATTAAATAACCTAATAAATGGTGATATTTGAATTCAAGTTAAAAATTAACTTTTAAAAATTTGAAATCAATTAAATATTCCAATTTCAAATATCCAAAAATTCTGGGTCGTCACATTCCTTACCCTTAAAAAAAATTTCGTCTCCGAAATTGCTGGTTAGGAAGAATGGTCCAATACTCGTTTACTTTTCCCCAAAACCAACAATTCAACACCCTACCAACTATCTTTTTATAAAAGACCCATTATCATTCTTACTAACTTCCCAAACTCTCCCATAGTTTTCAAACAATACTATTTGCTCAATCAATCAAATTTCAATTTAAAACCAAATTTTGAATTATCAAATTTTTCTCAAAAATTTTCTAACTCCCTAAATTTTCGAAAAATTTCGCCAGCGTCTCTTTTGCGCGACTAGCCTGGTACAACTACAAAATGCCTCTACGGGCTCCCAAATTCCAAAAGAAAACAGAAAGCCCAGTGGCTAGATCAAAAACCCAATCAAATTTCATACAGAAATTTAAACACATACCTTTTTGTCGAGCAATTCAAATTTATCTTCTGAAACCAAAAATCCCAATTTTCCCACTTTCTTTTTAATACCTGTATATCCAATTTAACCATATCCAACTACAGATTCCAAAATCATTTTATACACTTCTTTACAAAATTTTCAATATTCATTCCTGAAAGAAGCTATGCGGTAGGATCGTATAATATGGAATAGTGGATGATATAGGTAAATAACAATAAACAATAAGTAAAGTAGACACCAGGATTTTATACTGGTTCGGACCTCTAGTCTTACGTCCAGTCCCTAAGCTTCACTTAGGAATTCTACTAACTAAAACCCTCTCTTAATCCGGAGGAATATGTTTACAACTTACCCGAACAATCGAACGGGATTTCTTGCCTCAACTATCGAAGAGGACTTCAACTCAATTACTAAAAACAATTATTCGACTTGTTGTGTTCTTGTCAACACTAATGAGTCCAATGTAGTACAATATTCCTATAATCTTATCCTCGAGAGTATGCATTGTGTTTGTGAAGATTTAGGAAATGTGAATTGCTATGAATCAAAAGAATGTTATAAACAAAGCAGAGATTCAAGCAATAGATTGGTGATTGCTTTGAAAACTTTTAGAGAATATAAAATATGTTCAAGAAAGCAGTGAGATTAAAGCATAAGAAAATTGGTAAATTGAAGATGTTAGAACCATGTATATATAGGTGTAGAAGAGATGCATTTGTTGGCTAGAGATGCAGACAAGAGATGCTTCCATTTCTATTGGAGAATGGTTGCAACTCTTGGGAGGAAGAAGGTGTCCATTCAGAGAAAATTCGCAGGTTTAAATTCAGTCGACTGAGCAGGGATTTCAGTCGACTGGAAATGTAAAGAATTTTTTTTCAGGAATAGATTCAGTCGGCTGAGCAGGTTGTTTCAGTCGACTGGAGCTGTGCATGTTTGTATATGTGTACCAGGTTCATTCGATTGGGCTTACCTGTTCAGTCGACTGAACTATTGATTTTTGCACAGTGAATGTTTATCTAGAAAATGAAGTTTATAAAATGTGTTCTAGTGTTTGTGCAAACCTCTTGAGGATAGATTTTAATAATAAATCTAAACTAAGACCTATATTTAAATTATACTCATGCTATCCTCGGTCTTCATCGCTCTTCCTTTAGCTTTGCACATATCTCTTCCTTTTTGTTGAAGCACATTGTCATTGATCAAAATATAGCGTATCAACATTCTTCCCCTTTTTGATTGATGACAATACTGAAACGTGTAGAGATGTAATTATTTCCTCCCCCTGAATATATGCACCGTCTTTCCTACAAAACAAGGTTAGTAATATAGATTTCTCCCCCTTTCTCATCGACAGAAAGGAAGTAATAATTACAGAAGTATATTATCAAAACAATCACTTATATGCATAACTATTGTTTCAAAAACTTAGAATGTAGCATAAATAAATGAAACATAGAAGGCTATTTATACAAGCCTTTTGAATAGTGTTTTTTTTTTGAAATAAAAAATCAAACCATAAGTGAGTTATTCATCTTTATCTGTAACGACCCAGAATTTCTGTCAATTGAAATTCATATATTTAATTTATTTTAAATATTAATAAGTAAAATTTGTAAGTCGAATAAATTTTATTTTGAATATCTGGATTTAATTGGATAATTAAATCGATAAATTAATATGTGAAATTTCAGGAATAATTGGAAATTGGGTATAAAATGATTAAAAATGATTCGTAAAGTTATATTATATCATATTGGAGTTAGAATGATGTTAAAGAACATTTAAAATTGAATTAAAAAATAATTTGCAGAAATTGAATATTTTAATATTTAATTGACAAGTTAAAATAGCCATTTTTCAAACAGTCTCGGATTTTGACGAAACCAGTTTCATCGGATCCGTAATGTTATATTATTATATGATTTCAAATTTCGTGTCAATTGGATTTACGGTTTATCCGGGGCAAGCTAAAACGCGTAGAAATCGATTCGAGTAAATTTTGAATTTAAATAGTCGATTCAAAAACTTATCTTTCAAATTTGATCGAATTGGCTCCCGATATATATTCCATTGTGTACGGAATAGGGGTAAAACATTATAAACGCCAGGTGGCACGCTTCATTTGGAGTTCGAAATTTTTTGGGATGAATAGTGCACGAGAAATTTCTATATAAGGCCCTCTATTTTCACAAATTACACCAAAACCCTAATTTTTGGGTCAGGCCGCCACCATACTATTTCAATGGCCAAAAATTCAATCTCTTTCTCCTTCAATTTCTTCAAATCCATGAATAATATGAGAAACTATCAACTACAATGTTGTAGAGCTCGGCACGAACTTCAATCTGAATGGTGATGATCGAGTATGGAGCGACGTGGAGGGAGTTATCGTGGCTGATAGGCGTCACGAACAGGCACGTTTTTCGAAGCCAATGGGTAGCCGAGCTCGACCCAATTCTCGGCGTTGGTAGACGTGGTCAAGAGCTTTGACTCGGTAGTCCCTGATCAACTTCTAGATGTCATTGGAGGCCGCGACATTCAGATGATTCGAACGTGACAATGGGTTTCGGTCGCGTATATTAGCCTGGGAAGAAGAATGAATCTCACGGCCACGATCAAGGGTCAGGAACGTGCGGTCCAGATGATTGTGGTTTAAAAAAGAATTAATTAAGTTGTAAATTGAATTATATTGATACGTACAATGTTTAAACTATCATAACTCTTTCATACGAGGTCGAAATCGCACGAAACGAATTGCGTTGGGTTCGTATTCGTGAACACTACAAGATGGACCTGGATTGGAATTGATTGGAGCTAGTGAAAATTTTGGGTAAAATTAAACGTGCGTTTAAATTTATTCGAAATAAAACACTGCAACCGTTATTGAAAGCAAGGTGAGAACTTCTCACTCATTCGAATTGTTTCGATTTAAATTTTAAATAGTTAGATTTAAAATTTCTTGATTGTATGATTGAGTGATAAATTATTATCCGTTGTTTTAAATAGACCCTATACGCCGTATATTAAGCGGATGTTATTTATTAAAAGTATATAACGCGATAATTCCAACTTGTATGAAACTGATATTATATATGTACTTGGAGTTGATTTTCTTGCATTATATAGCGGATGAGACCCTACTGCACCGCATAATAGCGGATAATATTTTATAAATCCCATATACCGTGATATTCCGTATTGGAACGGAATTGGTGTTGTTCTAACATCTGTGGATGCAGGGAAACAGGTTGGAGGGATCCAACTGGAGTCCTCAACAGTAATTGATTTATTTACAGATATTGCGATATATTCTGTTGTCATATTGATATATGATGTTTGGATGCCGTGATTGTTATATTTAGTGCTGTTGCAGCATTGGGCCGATTTTTGGAGTTTTAATTTTTTTTTAAAGTAACGATTTTGATTTTAAAAAGGATTTTCAAGTGATTTTTGAAAGTATACGTTTTATTTAAATTTTTGGAATTGATTCATTTTAAATAAATAAACGTTATAATTTTAATGTTATAAAATTTATGATTTTTGGGAAAATATAGTAAAAATTGATTTTTGAAATATGGAGTTAACGATTTTATAAAATAGTTTAAATTGAGATTTTTGAATTTTTATAAACGGTTTATATAAAAGATTTATAAAATTGATATTTATAAGTTAAAAATATTAGAATTATAAAACGAGTTTTTATAAACGTTAAAATGTAGTATAAATGGGTTTTATAAGTAAATAAGATTTACAGATTTAAAATTGATGAAGTTATTAAAGAATTAATTTTCTAAATAAGAGGTTTATAAAACTATTTACTTATAATTGAATTTAGCAATTAAATAAGATATGATAGAATTTGTAAATAAAGTGACTTTTTATAACTTGAAGTTTTATAATATATATATGTGAATTTATAAACATTGATTTATAAATTCAACATTGATTGAATTTGATTAGTAAATATGAAAGCTTATTAAAGGAGATATATTCACGATTTTGGACAGTGAATAATCCTTAAAAATAAAATGGGTAGAAACGTTGAATTTGGGTAACGAAGTATATTCACGATTTGGATAGTGAATAATATGTTAAAGAAATGTTTTAAGAAGTGATCTTTTAAATAGAATTAAAGCGATTTGAAGTTGTTTTAAAATGTATTAAGTGTCGAAACCATAGATTTCAACATTCATTGTTGAAATAGACGTTTTCTAGAAACAAGGAAAAGATGGACTATAACACTGTTGTTATAGTAAATGATTTTCGAAAGGAAATGTTTTTGTATAGTATATGGATTTATATATCTATCTAAATTTTGAATCCCTATACTAGTGATTTTGGGTTGTCGTAACAATGTTTTACGCAACATTCGTTTGGACCCAAATAAATGTGTTTAGGAGAATGTTTTCCTTAAAGAATGAAATATATTCTAAGTATGGAAAATAAATAGATTTGTGAATATTTTCTAAGTATGGAAAATAAATAGATTTGTGAATTACTTATTTTTAAATAAGTATGGAAATGTTTTCCAATATGAAGTGAAATGTTTTGGGTTTTTATCTTTTAAAGATAAATTGAAAATGAATAAGTATTTGGAAATGTTTTCCAATGTAGAAATTGAAAAGGTTTAAAGAATATATCTTTTTGAAGATAAATTGAAGTGAATATTTGGAAAGTTATTAATTCATGGAAGATTATTAAAAAGGGCCTAGGGATTGTTATGGTGCTGAATATTTTTTGGCTTTGATAGTTAAAGAACTGACCATTCGGTTTAGCCGGGAGAGGACCTTTGTATCATAAATCCCATTCCGAATAAGTGATATGTCGTAATGGATAGCATTTGAAGACCAGTGTTGAAGACCGGATATTTATGAAAACGGAAGGATTACCGTCGAATGTTTCTACGTCGGCTGATCTCCGATATAGAAATTTTATCACCCTTTGTGATGGGAATTCCGGTCGTGATTAGTGAATATCCGGATTGCAAGGACTTCTTTGGAAGTGCCTTCGGTTCCATTCGATCCCGGAACGGACTTGTATGGATGTGTGTCTGACATTACAATTTGAGATGTAAAGCTGGTTTATATCAAATATATTTCTGTTGGTGGCGGAGAATTTATTCTCTTAGCTTAACACCCTTCTCTGAGACGTATGAGCTCAGAGGTTATGTAGTTGATGGTTACTAGTGATATATTCCCAAATTGGTAATGTGTCATACGAAGTGCAGTTGAGAATTTGTTGATCAAAGCGTGGCTTTTGTATAAAGCGTAGCTTTGTGGATGAGACTTCGTCGGACCTCACACCCCGAAAATGGTTAAAATAGGAAAAGATGCAGCAAGGTTATTAGGGGATCGCGTCCCCTTAGTGTCTGTCATTTCCTTCTGAATAGAGGTGGTATTATGGTATGGAGCCCTGATACTTAACCTATGTTGTTGCTGCAAACTTATTATTTTGTGGTTGTTGGTGAATCCCGGGATTTAGGTCAGTTGCGACTGGGGGATGGCATATTCGTGTCAGTAGTTACCCAGCTAGGGGTAACCCGGCCTTGTTTGGCAGAGATCTAACTGTAATGTTAGGTTAGGTTCTCGGGGCGTCTTTCCAGAGACATACCTATGTGGCAATGGGAAGTTCCATGGCCTGACCATTTGTTGGTAATCCAAACTCCAATACGAAACCCTGTACGGTTTTAGTTGTAGAACCTGCCATTTACTTATGGTGGCTCCCCACTGTTTAGATGGTAGCTATAGTAAGCATACGATACTGGTCGTATGTTGGCTAAGATTTATATCATTGCTTTCGAAATGTTTTCCTGCACTTTGCACTTATAATAATAATATCAAAGAAAATTTCTACGTATCAAGCATATTTGACTATCATAAAGAGAAATTTTCTCCAAGTTCTGCGTTTGCATTGTGTGTGTGGCGGAAGGCCTTATGGTAGTTTCATTTTCAAAAGCATTGCAGATCTATTTTAAAATTAATTTCTTTGTTTGTTTTTTTTAAAAGATAAACTGTTTTAAGTTCTCACACCAGTCCCATGACTGACCTGGAGTTTATTGTTTCCTTCCTAAACTCTGGGTGCCCACCAATTTGAACACGGGCAGTCTAGAGTTAGGTTATCAGGATATTCTGGAATTCAGAAGTTGCTGTAGAGATCTGGAAGCAAGCTAGATGGCTTAGCATATCAACTAGTATATAGTATTTCTTTTCCGCTATTTGTTGTTGTAAACTCTGATAACGAAATGTAATGTGATGTAATGTAATAACTGATATAGTTCTTTGTTTAAAAGAATATTCATTTATCTATTATATGTTGTTCTGCTGCGATTGTGAGATTCTGATGTTGTTTCTGTTGTTTTTTTCTTTTTCTTTCTCCCTTCTTCTATCTTCTACCTCTTCTTTAACCCTAACGATACGGTTTTCCGGCCTTCGATTGCTCAGCAGTTGACACAGTGGACATATTAATGTCGAACATCGTGGTCGAAAAACCCGTGTCGTTACAATTTGGTATCAGAGCTCTTGGTTAAGAGACATTCTTGGCTCTGTTGGGATTTACTCATTAGAGATAGAGTCAGTAGTACTCTAGAATGAGTCTGAGTGTAATATAAGCTATGAGAGCGTATTTGTTAGTGAATACAAAATATTGTTTTATATTGTGTTTGCTTATCTGTTGAGCTGTTTGTGAATTCTGGTCGGTATGTGGGACGCCATATTATTGATAGGAATTTCTAAACTCTTAAACGAGGCAAGTCGATATAGTATCATTTGAAATTGGGTAAATGAAATAATTTTACCTTGATTATATTTTATATATAAAGGAAATAATTTTTCATAAATTATAAAGGTGTATATGAATTGATTGTTTGTTGTTGAAAATGTAAGAATATATATATAAGTTAATTAAAAGAATAAATTGTATAAGCAGAAGAATTATAAGTATGAAATTATAATTAATGTGATTTACAATTGTGAAATAATCTTATGTATAAGAAGTGAAACTATATGAATATATTTATAAATATAAATTGTAAACTGTGATTCATAATTTGAAATAGAATTCCAGAGTAATATTTGAAAACAAATTTATAGAATTTGAAATTTTGAGATTTGGGAAATTTAAATTCTTTGAAGTTCGAAAATGATTTTCAAGGGTTTTGGAAAATCGTTTTGAAGGAAAGAAAGCACTAAACTCTTTTTGGTCGCTGGAAAATAATCCTGATAATGATCGCGACATCGTCGGTGTTCATTTTCGGGTTTCAAAAAGAGGAATTGCTGCCGAATTATTTTAAATGAAGGTTGTTTGGAAAATTTAGGTTTTGAAATTCAAAGGATAATTGAATTTTTTTCAAAAATTGTTTTGAAAGATTGAAAAGACTCTGGAATGTTATATAAAATGATTGGAATACAATTATTAAGTTGGAAAATGAATTGTGAATGAATAAATAAAATTTGCAAGTGCAAGAAAATGAAATTGAAAATGAATGAATGCAAGTGTTAATTCATTAAAGCTAACTAAAAAGTGATGAACCAAATTGAATGAATGTAAGCGAATTAAATAAATTTGGTTATGTTGGTTATACGTTTGTTGTTAGTTGATTGTATATAATTCATTAAATGTTAATGAAATTGAATCAGTGAAATTGGAAGCTATGAAATTTGATTTGAATGTGGAAGTGAACTAACTTGAATGAAAATTAGTGAATGCAAACTAATTGAAATTGAATATAAATGAATGCTAGTAAGTCCAATGTTAATGAATCAAATGTGATTTAAATTGGAAAACCAATTCAATGAATATTAATGAGAAGTGAATTTATATTGATTTGGTTATGGATTCGTTGGATGTTAGTTGGATGATAGTTGTTTGGTGGTTGCATTTGTTGTTTTGTTGCAATTGCTATGTTGGCACATGTAGTTGTTATGTTGCTATATGCTGTATATTGATATTACTTGCCTATATGCATGTTTCTCATTTGTTTGTTGAGTGTTTAGTAGGTGCGGATTGCGCATTGCTTCGCATTTGGAGCTCGCTTCCACGCTATATTAGCCATGTATGCTCGCTAGTAATATTGTGACGCCCCACCTCAATACCCACGCTAGCCAAGAACACTCCGGAGAAGTGCTGTCAACTAGCACGGAGAATAAGGCTGTTGAGGAGCGACCATCCATGTAATTGCTTATCACACGGTGGCTATAAATAATCTTCGGAAACAAACATAGAAATAATCATATCACAAATCAGTCACAGATATCCATATCACAAAGGCGGAAGAAGATATGAATATATAACTAACACATGAAAGTGTACATCAGAGTAGTGGTCAATAAGATCCACGATAATACAAAAGAATAGCAACACGTGCTATACAAAAGAATACAACTATGAGTCTATATCTCAAGTGTATACAACAAAAACTGCTAATCTAAACAGTTAGCCAAAAGTCAGAGTGATGAATCCCTGGGAAGAAGTCAAGCAGAAGCACCTGTAACATCTCGGTCTGATCCGAGTACTATTTAAGAAAATAATAAACGGATCAGTCTAGCTATAAATATCAGATGACATGATATAACATAAAAGATATGGCATAAACATAAACATCCATAACGACATACCACTATAAGTATGTAAATAATGATCAACAGAAGATCAATCAATAAGAGATAATCAATATCACAAGAATCTTCTCAAAGATTCGAAGGGGGCATCATACCCTAAACTTGTACTCATAACAAGTCAATGACATAAATTCCAGAAATCAACACGAGAAATCCAGAAATCATAAAAAGGGAAAGAGGCCTATCACATGACGGTCCGAAGACCATGGGGAGCTACCCCACATGTGTGAGTGGAATCACACAGAATGAGGTCAAGACTAACCAAAAAGCAGAAAGGTATGTGTGAATGGAATCACACAAGTGGTGTCTAGTCTAACCTTGCAATGAAAGAGACATCGCGCAATTGCTAGTCTAATTCATAAAGCGATCATCAAGATCAACGAGAAGTGTCAATTACACTAAGCTAGTAAATATAGAAGTTTAGCTTCATGTCCCATAACCACTTGCTTAACTTAAATATTTACGAACAAACTGTAAATTTTCACTAATAAAATTGTCATAAGAGGTTCAATCGAACAAGTCCAAGAATTAACCGACGAAGTGAACGCAAGCGTTTCATACCACTTGTTTTACTAAGTCGTTTAATTAGATTTCTCATCCGAGTGAGGTAAAGGCTTGTATATACTAATAGATTGGAAAACGGTTTAAGAAAAGAGCTTTGTTATTAAAAATAGAGTTGAAATTGTTTGTTAAAAGAGTTTTGATATTTACTACTAGTATTGAAACCTTTATATTATAAAGTGACAAAACACATAAGCAAGTGTAGAAACAATCAGTCACAAAGATCGCATACGGAGATGCGAATAAAATCCAAGGAAATCAGCTCAATATTTTTCAGATAAGATCCCCTACGGAGGGGGGGTCCAGGGGGGGTGGCAACCCCCCAAGGTGGGGGTGCGGGGGCAACGCCACCGCTTACGGGGTTCGACCTGCCCGGTCAGGTCGCGGGGGTCCAGGGGGCAGTGCCCCCGGCGGGGTGCGGGGCAGCGCCCCGTCCAAAACGGTACGACCTAAGTGAAGACAAGCGGCCTACGACCTAAAGCAAAATGAGGTCTAACGACCTAAGGGTTCACGCGGCCTAACACAATGGCCGAGCGACCTAACTGGAGTTAAGGGAGACAAGCGACTTAAGGTCCAACGACCTACGACTCAAGCAAGCCGAGCGACCTAGTGTGGAGGGGTCGAGCGACTTAAGGAAGGCGAACGACCTAAGGTCTAACGACCTACGACTTAACAGAGTCGAGCGACCTAAGGTCTAACGACCTACGACTTAACAGAGTCGAGCGACCTAAGGTAAATGGTCCAACGACCTAACTCGAATGACTTATCTGGAGCTTAGGTCGGAGACGACCTACGAGATAAACCAGGCCGACTTAGTGGACGAGCGACCTAAGGTAAATGGTCCAACGACCTAACTCGAACGACTTATCAGGAGCTTAGGTCGGAGACGACCTACGAGATAAAGCAGGCCGACTTAACGTTTGCCTGGAGATTATAGGTCGGAAACGACCTAAGACTTAAAGCTTAACTCGCGAGCGACCTACGGCTTAAGGCCTAACTCGTGAGCGACCTACGACTTAAGGCTTAACTCGCGAGCGACCTAACTCCGAAGTGCCAATACTTCCAGAATGACCTAAAGCCCTGCGACCTATGGTACTAACTCGCGAGCGACCTAACGACTTAACTCGTGAGCGACCTAATTCCGAAGTGCCAATTCTCCCAGAACGACCTAAAGTTAACTCGTGAACGACTCACGACCCATGGACGAACGACTTAACTCCGAACGACCTAAAAATGGCCAGAACGACCTAGGGGTTAACTCGTACGCGACCTACGACCTAAGGTCCACACGACCTAACTCCGAGCGAGCTAAAAACGGCCAGAATGACCTAAATGCAGAAATTTCTCCCAAACACCAAAAATCGGAGTTTTTCGCCAATCCAATCCAAACCAAAAGCAAATATGCATGCTAAAGTGATAGGGAATCATTCCCAACAGTCCAATATAGTTATAGACTAGAATTGTGAGATAAAAATCTCACCTTTGCACTAAAATTTTATGAAGATGAAGCTTGAAAGCAAGGAGAAGAAATCCAAAGCTTGAATCCAATATCTTCTACTTGAATTTGGAGTTGAATGATGGAGTTGCAATTGAATTTGAGCTTGGAGTTTTAATTTCCCATTCTCTTCACCATTAATGCTAAAGCTTGAGTTAGTTAGGAAATTTATGAAGAGTGAGGAGAAGAGGGTTGGAACTTGGGCTTAATAGGCTAAACTAACCCAAAGTCCAAAGCGGGAAAAGTTAGTGAAATTTCACTAACTCCAAACCTATTGATGTTTATACTTAAAAAGTTGTAAACGACATTTCGAACTCAATGGAAGTGGTCTCGAGTCCTAATTTGACCGTTTGCAAAAAGTAGTTTTTCGGACCAAAATCCGATTAACGATTTAATATTTAAATAAAAATATTTAAATGTAAACTCGATAAATATGCGGGTTGTTACAAATATATAAGGTACATATCTCGGATTACATATCGTACTTTTACACTTTTTCCCTGCGGGATGCCTCATTACTTGATGAGATGTATATTTGTGATATATATTGCCATTTTTTTTTCTCGGATCGAGCCGTGCAAAGGAGACTATGGCTATTTTTCTGAAAATTTAAGGCGTTAGAATATTTTTGAGAAAAATTGGAAAATTTTGAAAACTATAACTTTGATTTTTAAGTGGAAAGTTAAACGATATAGTTGGTTTTGAAAAAATATGTGACGCCCCACCTCTATACCCACGCTAGCCAAGAACACTCCGGAGTAGTGCTGTCAACTAGCACGGAGAATAAGGCTGTTGAGGAGCGACCATCCATGTAATTGCTTATCACACGGTGGCTATAAATAATCTTAGGAAACAAACATAGAAATAATCATATCACAAATCAGTCACAGATATCCATATCACAAAGGCGGAAGAAGATATGAATATATAACTAACACATGAAAGTGTACATCAGAGTAGTGGTCAATAAGATCCACGATAATACAAAAGAATAGCAACACATGCTATACAAAAGAATACAACTATGAGTCTATATCTCAAGTGTATACAACAAAAACTGCTAATCTAAACAGTTAGCCAAAAGTCAGAGTGATGAATCCCTGGGAAGAAGTCAAGCAGAAGCACCTGTAACATCTCGGTCTGACCCGAGTATTATTTAAGAAAATAATAAACGGATCAGTCTAGCTATAAATATCAGATGACATGATATAACATAAAAGATATGGCATAAACATAAACATCCATAACGACATACCACTATAAGTATGTAAACAATGATCAACAGAAGATCAATCAATAAGAGATAATCAATATCACAAGAATCTTCTCAAAGATTCGAAGAGGGCATCATACCCTAAACTTGTACTCATAACATGTCAATGACATAAATTCCAGAAATCAACACGAGAAATCCAGAAATCATAAAAAGGGAAAGAGGCCTATCACATGACGGTCCGAAGACCAAGGGGAGCTACCCCACATGTGTGAATGGAATCACACAGATTAAGGTCCAGACTAACCAAAAAGCAAAAAGGTATGTGTGAGTGGAATCACACAAGTGGTGTCTAGTCTAACCTCGCAACAAGAGACATCGCACAGTTGCTAGTCTAAATCATCAGAATGATCGTCATGATCAACGAGAAGTGTCAATTACACTAAGCTAGTAAATATAGAAGTTTAGCTTCATGTCCCATAACCACTTGCTTAACTTAAATATTTACGAACAAACTGTAAATCTTCACTAATAAAATTGTCACAAGAGGTTCAATCGAACAAGTCCAAGAATTAACCGACGAAGTGAACGCAAGCGTTTCATACCATTTGTTTTACTAAGTCGTTTAATTAGATTTCTCATCCGAGTGAGGTAAAGGTTTGTATATACTAATAGATTGGAAAACGGTTTAAGAAAAGAGCTTTGTTATTAAAAATAGAGTTGAAATTGTTTGTTAAAAGAGTTTTGATATTTACTACTAGTATTGAAACCTTTATATTATAAAGTGACAAAACACAGAAGCAATTGTAGAAACAACCAGTCACAAAAATCGCATACGGAGATGTGAATAAAATCCAAGGAAATCAGCTCAATGTTTTTCAGATAAGATCCCCTACGGAGGGGGGGTCCAGGGGGGGTGGCAACCCCCCAAGGTGGGGGTGCGGGGGCAACGCCACCGCTTACGGGGTTCGACCTGCCTGGTCAGGTCGCGGGGGTCCAGGGGGCAGCGCCCCGACCAAAACGGTACGACCTAGTGAAGACAAAATGAGGTCTAACAACCTAAGGGTCTCAGGGGTCAAGCGAACTATCGGGATAAGGTCCAACGACCTATAGGGTTATAAGGTCATACGACCTAACGACTCAAGGGTCTAACGACCTAACGACTCAAGGCTCATACGACCTAACGACTCAAGAGTCATACGACCTGTAGGGTTACAAGGTCATACGACCTAACGACTCAAGGGTCTAACGACCTAACGACTCAAGGGCCTAACGACCTAACGACTCAAGGGTCATACGACCTAACGACTCAAGGGTCATATGACCTAACGACTCAAGGGTCCAACGACTTAAGGGTTGCACGACTTAAGGGTTAGGCCAGGAGCGACCTAACGAGATAAGGTCCAACGACCTACGAGTTAAGGGTCCAACGACCTATCGGGATAACTCGTAACCGACTTAAGGGTTGCGTGACTGAAGGGCTGCACGACTTAAGGGTTAACTCGTAAACGACTCACGACCTATGGATGAACGACTTAACTCCGAACGAGCTAAAAATGGCCAGAACGACCTAGGGTTAACTCGTGAACGACTCACGACCTATGGACGAACGACTTAACTCCGAACGAGCTAAAAATGGCCAGAACGACCTAGGGTTAACTCGTGAACGACTCACGACCTATGCACGAACGACTTAACTCCGAACGACCTAAAAATGGCCAGAACGACCTAAGTGAAGGTGACGACTTTTCCACGCGAACGACCTATAGATGGTGGGCGACCTAAGGGGGACAGAGCGACCTAAGCCAGAAATTCACCCCAAAACACTAAAAATTGGAGTTTTTCGCCAATCCAATCCAAACCAAAAGCAAATATTCATGCTAAAGTGATAGGGAATCATTCCCAACAACCCAATATAGTTATAGACTAGATTTGTGAGATAAAAATCTCACCTTTGCACTAAAGTTTATGAAGATGAAGCTTGAAAGCAAGGAGAAGCAATCCAAAGCTTGAATCCAATATCTTCTACTTGAATTTGGAGTTGAATGTTGGATTTGCAATTGAATTTGAGCTTGGAGTTTTAATTTCCCATTCTCTTCACCATTAATGCCAAAGCTTGAGTTAGTTAGGAAATTTATGAAGAGTGAGGAGAAGAGGGTTGGAACTTGGGCTTAATAGGCTAAACTAACCCAAAGTCCAAAGCGGGAAAAGTTAGTGAAATTGCTATAACTCCAAACCTATCGATGTTTATACTTAAAAAATTGTAAACGACATTTCGAACTCAATGGAAGTGGTCACGAGTCCTAATTTGACCGTTTGCAAAAAGTAGCTTTTCGGACCAAAACCCGATTAACGGGTTAATATTTAAATAAAATATTTAAATACAAACTCGATAAATATGTGGGTTGTTACAGACTCCCCTCCTTAAAGAAATTGCGTCCTCGCAATATATATAAGATGGAAATAAAAAGTAACAACCATAAAAGCATATTAACACAAGAGGAATTTTGAAATAAGAAGTTCACCTCAAGGAGCAGGAGTAAGCAAGTCCGGATGTGTACGCTCGATGAATTCTCTGGATTCCCAAGAACAATCCTTAGGATTTGAGGACCATTGAACCTTCACAAGCGGAACATCTTTATTTCGAAGTCGTTTAACCTCAGAAGCTATAATTCGAATAGGATGCTGCTCATAAGTTAAATTTGGCGAAACTTCAATTTCTTCCACAACAGCAGGCTCAAGAATAGAATCGGAATCCCGAAGGCATTTTCGTAATTGAGAAACGTGAAATACATCATGCATAGCAGAAAACTGAGCCGGCAATGCAAGGCGATAAGCCGTGGAACCAATACGTTCAGTGATAGGAAATGGCCCAATATATCGAGGCGCTAACTTCCCCGATCGATTGAAACGTACAACACCCTTCATAGGTGAAACACGAATAAAAACAGGATCCCCAACAGAAAATTCTAATTTCCTTCTTCGATTATCGGCATAGGATTTTTGTCTACTCTGGGCTTCTTTCATCCTATGTCGAATAAGTTCAATCTTTTCCGTGGAATCACGAATAAAGTCTGGACCTAAAACCAGCTTCTCACCGGCCTCAAGCCAACAAGAAGGAGATCGGCATGGCCTTCCGTAGAGTGCCTCGAAAGGTGCCATACCAATACTAGATTGGAAGCTATTGTTATAGGAAAATTCAACAAGTGAAATATGATCTTCCCAACTTCCACCAAAATCAAGCACACAAGCACGAAGAAGATCTTCAAGAGTTTGATTCACACGCTCGGTTTGTCCATCGGACTGGGGGTGATAAGCGGTGCTAAAATTAAGCTTCGTTCCTAAAGCTTTTTGAAGACTCTTCCAAAATCCACTAGTAAACAATGGATCACGATCGCTAACAATAGAAGTAGGAACTCCATGCAACCTTACAATATCCTTGACAAATAGTTTGGCCAAAAGAGGAACGGTTCGGTTAGACCGAACCGGAATAAAATGGGCGGATTTAGTAAGTCTATCAACAATCACCCATAAGCTATCATGACCCGAACGAGAACGGGGAAGGCCATCTATAAAGTCCATGGAAATTTGATCCCACTTCCAAATTGGAATTTCTAAAGGTTGCAATAACCCACCAGGCCTTTGATGTTCGGCCTTGACAAGTTGGCAAGTCATGCAACACTTAACAAAGTTAGCAATATCAGATTTCATTCCCTCCCAATAATAAAGTCGCTTCATATCAGCGTACATTTTACTACTACCAGGATGAATGGTGAATTTAGAACGATGGGAATCTTCTAAAATATCTTTACGAAGATCCTCAATATTTGGTACGATAAGTCTACCAAATTTTCGAATGCCGCCACGAGAATCAATATCAAAGTCTTTCAAACCTTCAATATCAATTTTATCCTTAACATTTTTGCCAAGAAGAGCCAATTCAGAATCTAGCCCTTGAGCTTCAAGAATGCGGTCTAAAAGAGAAGGATGAGCCTCAAGGCTACATAAAACAAGCGATGAGCATAAATCGGATACGCGCTCTCGAATCTCACAAGTGGATAAGATCTCGAGATCGTTCCATTCGGATATCATCATAGAAACAACTGCTTGTTGCTTACGGCTAAGAGCATCGGCGACACGATTACCCTTACCGGGGGTATAAAGAATATCAAGATCATAAGGTGCAAGGAACTCGAGCCAACGCTGTTGACGAAAATTAAGTTCTTTTTGAGAAAATAAATATTTCAAAGACTTATGATCCGTGTAAAGAATAAATTTCTCTCCCAATAGATAATGACGCCACATTCGAAGGGCGAAAACAATAGCCGCGAGCTCTAGATTCATGTGTGGCATATCTAGTCTCGGCCGGCTTCAATTGCCTAGAAGCATAAGCAACAACACGTTCTTTTTGCATAAGAACGGCACCCAAACCAACGTGACTAGCATCGGTATAAACAACAAAATCTTGGTTCCCCTCAGGAATAACAAGAATAGGAGCATCGGAAAGGAGTTCTTTCAATTTCTGAAAAGAGGCTTCACATTTGTCCGACCAAATGTATTTAACTCCCTTCTTAGTCAAGCCAGTAAGAGGCACAACAATCTTAGAAAATTCTTTAATAAAACGACGGTAATAGCCCGCCAATCCGAGAAAACTACGAATCTCTGTCACACTCTCCGGTCTCTTCCAATCTTGAATCGCTTCAATCTTTGAAGGATCCACGGATATCCCGGATTCGGAAATAATATGACCGAGAAACTTCACACGAGATTGCCAAAAGTGGCATTTAGAAAATTTCGCCTTTAATTGATTACTCCTAAGTGTTTCCAATACAATCCGAAGATGTTTCTCATGTTCCTCCTCGGTTTTTTAATACACAAGAATATCATCAATGAATATGAGAACAAACCGATCGAGGAAATCTTTGAAAACTCGATTCATGAGGTCAACGAAATAAGCTGGAGCATTCGTTAACCCAAATGGCATAACAAGCCATTCATAAGATCCATATCGAGTACGGAATGATGTCAAAGGAATGCTATCCTCAGCGATACGAAGCTGATGGAAACCGGTAGCCAAGTCCAATTGTGAAAAGACCTTAGCACCACTAAGCTGATCGAATAGATCATCAATCCGAGGTAAAGGATATTTATTTTTAATAGTAAGATCGTTAAGCTTGCGATAATCAACGCAGAGCCTCAGAGTACCATCGGATTTCTTTACGAAAATAGCCGAAGCTCCCCAAGGCGAGGAACTAGAGCGAATAAATTGCCTCGTCTCCAACTCAGATAATTGTTTACGCATCTCCTCATTTTCCTTATTGGACATGCGATAAGGAGGACGAGTAATAGGTTGAGCTCCAGAAACAAGATTAATTCTGAACTCAATTGCTCGTTTAGGTGGTAAACCTAAAACGGGCTCGAATATGTCGGAAAATTCACGAACAACATGAATACGAGAAATAATATCATCTTCATCATCATCATCGTTATCACGAGGATTTAAAGAACATAAAGATGCCACCAAACATGATTCTGAATCTTTAAGATTAACAGAAATCTGTTTAACAGATTGCGGATGTCGGAGATGAATAGTCCGCTCAGGACATAGGATATGGGCTTGATAACGGTTAAGCCAATCCATTCCCAAAATTATTCCAAAGCCTAAGTAACGCATGACATGCAAATCGGCTAGGAAAGAAAAATCGCCAAAAAATAATCTCCACATCTTTACAAAGCAAACTAAGAGTTGCGGATCCACCAACAGGATTCGCAATTTTTAAAGATGTCATCAATGCAGTAACACTTAAGGAAAAAGTGTCTACCAGTTCCTTTGATATAAAAGAATGGGATGCACCCGTATCAAAGAGAACTCTAATAGGTTGATCATGAAATAAAATAATACCATCAAGAATGGAATGAGAAATACCTTGGCCACGAGATGTGTTGCCAGGGGCTTGAGCCACATTTAACTTTCCCTCATTCCTGCTTTTACGTTTGAGGCATTGATGTATAAAGCGATCTGGGCTCTTACAATAGCGACAAGATTTGGGCTTAGAGCACTTATTCGCATAATGATCCCCAGACCCACAGTTGAAGCAACTCGCACCACTAGGAGAAGGAGACTTTGCCGCAAGGGTAGCTGGCTTACCCTTTTTGTTGGGATAAGGACCCTTGAATTTGTTTGGCCTCTTCTTGTTGTTGAAGTTTGGTTTAGCGCCTTCCACTTCAACATCACTCTCTCTATCTGCCTCTTCAAGACGAAGAGCGATATCGACGAGTTGATCAAATGCGACTTCTAGTTTCAGGAGCAGTGGCTTCTTAAGATTCTTATTTAAGCCATAAACGAACCTCTGGTTCTTCTTCAATGGGGTGTTGATGTATTCAACCCCATATTTGGAAAGCGACTTGAAGGCTGCGACGTAATCAGTCACAGAGGATTGACCTTGAACAAGGTCTATAAAACGTCGAGCCAAGGTTACTTTCCCAGCTTCTGGTACAAACTTTAACTCGAAGCGTCCCTGAAATTGCTCCCAGGTGAGATCTGCTTCATTAATTTCTGAAATAAGGAGTTCGTACCAGTCCAATGCTCTCTCCTGGAGCATGCTGGAAGCCACCTGAACGCGGTGGAGATCGATAAGGTTCATGCGAGAGAAGATTCGATCACACGATTTTAACCAAGCCTGGACCTCGATGATATTTTCCGAACCTTTGAAGGGCTTCCCACCCAAGTTGGTGTAATCGCTGCACAAGCGTGCAAATCCCGACTTTGGGTGAGTGGGTTCTGGGTTAGCTCCAGCTGCTTGAGCATTAGTTACTAAATCAAGAAGCTACTGAGCAGTCATAAAAACTCCATCCGGTGGTGGAGCACTAGATGATCCAGCTCTGGGACGACCTGGTCTAGACATTCTTTTCCTTAAGAAAGAAAGAAGAGAAAGAAAATAGTTATTCACCAAATGAATATCAAACATTCTTGACAGGTGAAATAAGGAATCATAAAAGAAATAGGATGAATCGGTTTGAAAACCCGAACAAAATCCTAAAGCAAGACTCCTAAGGTGGACTTAGGACGATGATCCTTGTTAAGTTATTCTACATTGTTCCGAAGTTTGGCTCTGATACCAAGCTGTGACGCCCCACCTCTATACCCACGCTAGCCAAGAACACTCCGGAGTAGTGCTGTCAACTAGCACGGAGAATAAGGCTGTTGAGGAGCGACCATCCATATAATTGCTTATCACACGGTGGCTATAAATAATCTTCGGAAACAAACATAGAAATAATCATACCACAAATCAGTCACAGATATCCATATCACAAAGGCGGAAGAAGATATGAATATATAACTAACACATGAAAGTGTACATCAGAGTAGTGGTCAATAAGATCCACGATAATACAAAAGAATAGCAACACGTGCTATACAAAAGAATACAACTATGAGTCTATATCTCAAGTGTATACAACAAAAACTGCTAATCTAAACAGTTAGCCAAAAGTCAGAGTGATGAATCCCTGGGAAGAAGTCAAGCAGAAGCACCTGTAACATCTCGGTCTGACCCGAGTATTATTTAAGAAAATAATAAACGGATCAGTCTAGCTATAAATATCAGATGACATGATATAACATAAAAGATATGGCATAAACATAAACATCCATAACGACATACCACTATAAGTATGTAAACAATGATCAACAGAAGATCAATCAATAAGAGATAATCAATATCACAAGAATCTTCTCAAAGATTCGAAGGGGGCATCATACCCTAAACTTGTACTCATAACAAGTCAATGACATAAATTCCAGAAATCAACACGAGAAATCCAGAAATCATAAAAAGGGAAAGAGGCCTATCACATGACGGTCCGAAGACCAAGGGGAGCTACCCCACATGTGTGAATGGAATCACACAGATTAAGGTCCAGACTAACCAAAAAGCAAAAAGGTATGTGTGAGTGGAATCACACAAGTGGTGTCTAGTCTAACCTCGCAACAAGAGACATCGCACAGTTGCTAGTCTAAATCATCAGAATGATCGTCATGATCAACGAGACGTGTCAATTACACTAAGCTAGTAAATATAGAAGTTTAGCTTCATGTCCCATAACCACTTGCTTAACTTAAATATTTACGAACAAACTGTAAATCTTCACTAATAAAATTGTCACAAGAGGTTCAATCGAACAAGTCCAAGAATTAACCGACGAAGTGAACGCAAGCGTTTTATACCACTTGTTTTACTAAGTCGTTTAATTAGATTTCTCATCCGAGTGAGGTAAAGGTTTGTATATACTAATAGATTGGAAAAACGGTTTAAGAAAAGAGCTTTGTTATTAAAAATAGAGTTGAAATTGTTTGTTAAAAGAGTTTTGATATTTACTACTAGTATTGAAACCTTTATATTATAAAGCGACAAAACACAGAAGCAATTGTAGAAACAATCAGTCACAAAAATCGCATACGGAGATGTGAATAAAATCCAAGGAAATCAGCTCAATGTTTTTCAGATAAGATCCCCTACGGAGGGGGGGTCCAGGGGGGTGGCAACCCCCCAAGGTGGGGGTGCGGAGGCAACGCCACCGCTTACGGGGTTCGACCTGCCTGGTCAGGTCGCGGGGGTCCAGGGGGCAGCGCCCCCGGCGGGGTGCGGGGCAGCGCCCCGACCAAAACGGTACGACCTAGTGAAGACAAAATGAGGTCTAACGACCTAAGGGTCTCAGGGGTCAAGCGAACTATCGGGATAAGGTCCAACGACCTATAGGGTTATAAGGTCATACGACCTAACGACTCAAGGGTCTAACGACCTAACGACTCAAGGCTCATACGACCTAACGACTCAAGGGTCATACGACCTATAGGGTTACAAGGTCATACGACCTAACGACTCAAGGGTCTAACGACCTAACGACTCAAGGGCCTAACGACCTAACGACTCAAGGGTCATACGACCTAACGACTCAAGGGTCATACGACCTAACGACTCAAGGGTCCAACGACTTAAGGGTTGCACGACTTAAGGGTTAGGCCAGGAGCGACCTAACGAGATAAGGTCCAACGACCTACGAGTTAAGGGTCCAACGACCTATCGGGATAACTCGTAACCGACTTAAGGGTTGCGTGACTGAAGGGCTGCACGACTTAAGGGTTAACTCGTAAACGACTCACGACCTATGGATGAACGACTTAACTCCGAACGAGCTAAAAATGGCCAGAACGACCTAGGGTTAACTCGTGAACGACTCACGACCTATGGACGAACGACTTAACTCCGAACGAGCTAAAAATGGCCAGAACGACCTAGGGTTAACTCGTGAACGACTCACGACCTATGCACGAACGACTTAACTCCGAACGACCTAAAAATGGCCAGAACGACCTAAGTGAAGGTGACGACTTTTCCACGCGAACGACCTGTAGATGCTGGGCGACCAAAGGGGGACAGAGCGACCTAAGCCAGAAATTCACCCCAAAACACTAAAAAGTGGAGTTTTTCGCCAATCCAATCCAAACCAAAAGCAAATATTCATGCTAAAGTGATAGGGAATCATTCCCAACAACCCAATATAGTTATAGACTAGATTTGTGAGATAAAAATCTCACCTTTGCACTAAAGTTTATGAAGATGAAGCTTGAAAGCAAGGAGAAGCAATCCAAAGCTTGAATCCAATATCTTCTACTTGAATTTGGAGTTGAATGTTGGATTTGCAATTGAATTTGAGCATGGAGTTTTAATTTCCCATTCTCTTCACCATTAATGCCAAAGCTTGAGTTAGTTAGGAAATTTATGAAGAGTGAGGAGAAGAGGGTTGGAACTTGGGCTTAATAGGCTAAACTAACCCAAAGTCCAAAGCGGGAAAAGTTAGTGAAATTGCTATAACTCCAAACCTATCGATGTTTATACTTAAAAAATTGTAAACGACATTTCGAACTCAATGGAAGTGGTCTCGAGTCCTAATTTGACCGTTTGCAAAAAGTAGCTTTTCGGACCAAAACCCGATTAACGAGTTAATATTTAAATAAAATATTTAAATACAAACTCGATAAATATGCGGGTTGTTACAAGATAACTAAGTATGATTTGAAAACTTAGTAAAGTTATTGTAAGAAGTTTAACTATGGATTTTGGAAAAGTTAAAATGCTTAAATGAATTTGAAATCTAAAGTTAATGGATTCTGTAACTTTTTCTTACTTGGTAATTTCGAGGACGAAATTCTTTTAAGAGGGGAAGTTTGTAACGACCCAGAATTTATGTCAATTGAAATTCGTATATTTAATTGATTTTAAATATTAATAAGTAAAATTTGTAAGTCGAATAAATTTTGTTCTGAATATCTGGATTTAATTGGATAATTAAATCGATAAATTAAAATGTGAAATTTCAGGAATAATTGGAAATTGGGTTTAAAATGATTAAAAATGATTCGTAAAGTTATATTATTTCATATTGGAGTTAGAATGATGTTATAGAACTTTTAAAATTGAATTAAAAGTTAATTTGCAGAAATTGAATAATTTAATATTTAATTGATGAGTTAAAATAGCCATTTTTCAAACAGTCTCGGATTTCGACGAAACCAGTTTCATCGGATCCGTAATGTTATATTATTGCATGGTTTCCAATTTTGTGTCAATCGGATTTATGGTTTGTCCGGGGCAAGCTAAAACGCGTAGAAATCGATTCGAGTGAATTTTGAATTTAAATAGTCGATTCAAAAACTTATCTTTCAAATTTGATCGAATTGGTTCCCGATATATATTCCATTGCGTTCGTAATAGGGGTAAAACATTATAAACGCCAGGCGGCACGCTTCGTTTGGAGTTCGAAAATTTTTGGGATGAATAGCGCACGAGAAATTTCTATATAAGGCCCTCTATTTTCACAAATTACACTAAAACCCTAATTTTTAGGTCAGGCCGCCACCATACAATTTCAATGGCCGAAAATTTAATCTCTTTCTCCTCCAATTTCTTCAAATTCGTGAATCAATATGAGAAACTATCAACTACAATGTTGTAGAGCTCGACACGAACTTCAATCTGTACGGTGATGATCGAGTATGGAGCAACGTGGAGGGAGTTATCGTGGCTGATAGGCTTCACAAATGGGCACGTTTTTCGAAGCCAATGGGTAGCCGAGCTCGATCCAATTCTCGGCATTGGTAGGCGTGGTCAAGAGCTTTGACTCGGTAGTCCCTGATCAACTTCTAGATGTCATTGGAGGCCGCGACATTCAGATGATTCGAACGTGACAATGGGTTTCGGTCGCGTATATTAGCCTGGGAAGAAGAATGAATCTCACGGCCATGATCAAGAGTCAAGAACGTGCGGTCCAAATGATTGTGGGTTTAAAAAATAATTAATTAAGTTGTAAATTGAATTATATTGATACGTAAAATGTTTAAACTATCATAACTCTTTCGTACGAGGTCGAAATCGCACGAAACGAATTGCGTTGGGTTCGTATTCGCGAACACTACGCGATGGAGCTGGATTGGAATTGATTGGAGCTAGTGAAAATTTTAGGAAAAATTAAACGTGCGTTTAAATTTATTCGAAATAAAACACTACAACCGTTATTGAAAGCAAGGTGAGAACTTCTCACTCAATAGAATTATTTCGATTTACATTTTAAATAGTTAGATTTAAAATTTCTTGATTGTATGATTGAATGATAAATTATTATCTGTTGTTTTAAATAGACCATATACACCATATATTAAGCGGATGTTATTTATTAAAAACATATATTGCGATAATTCCAACTTGTATGGAATTTGTATTAGACATGTTCTTGGAGTTGATTTTCCCGCATTATATAGCGGATGAGACCCTATTGCACCGCATAATAGCGGATAATATTTTATAAATCCCTTATACCACGATATTCCGTATTGGAACAGAATTGGTATTGTGCTAACATCTGTGGATCCAAGGAAACAGGTTGGAGGGATCCAACTGGAGTCCTCAACAGTATTTGATTTATTTACAGATATTGCGATATATTCTGTTGTCATATTGATATATGATGTTTGGATGCCGTGATTGTTATATTTAGTGCTGTTGCAGCATTGGGCCTATTTTTGGAGTTTTAAAAAAATGTTAAAGTAACGATTTTGATTTTAAAAAGGATTTTCAAGTGATTTTTGAAAGTATACGTTTTATTTAAATTTTTGGAATTGATTCATTTTAAATAAATAAACGTTATAAATTTAATGTTATAAAATTTATGATTTTTGGGAAAATATAGTAAAAATTGGTTTTTGAAATATGGAGTTAATGATTTTATAAAATAGTTTAAATTGAGATTTTTGAATTTTTATAAACGGTTTATATAAAAGATTTATAAAATTGATATTTATAAGTTAAAAATATTAGAATTATGAAACGATTTTTTATAAACGTTAAAATGTAGTATAAATGGGTTTTATAAGTAAATAAGATTTACAGATTTATAACTGATGAAGTTATTAAAGAATTAATTTTCTAAATAAGAGGTTTATAAGTGGATTTACTTATAATTTGGATTTGGCAATTAAATAAGATATGATAGAATTTGTAAATAAAGTGACTTTTTATAACTTGAAGTTTTATAATATATAAATGTGAATTTATAAACATTGATTTATAAATTCAAGATTGATTGAATTTGATAAGTAAATATGAAAGCTTATTAAAGGATATATATTCACGATTTTGGACAGTGAATAATCCTTTAAAATAAAATGTGTAGAAACGTTGAATTTGGGTAACGATGTATATTCACGATTTGGATAGTGAATAATATATTAAAGAAATGTGTTAAGAAGTGATCTTTTAAATAGAATTATAACGATTTGAAGTTTTTTTAAAATGTATTAAATGTCGAAACCATAGATTTCAACATTCATTGTTGAAATAGACGCTTTCGAGAAACAAGGAAAAGATGGATTATAACACTGTTGTTGTAGTAAATGATTTTCGAAAGGAAATGTTTTTGTATAGTATTGGGATTTATATATCTATCTAAATTTCGAATCCCTATACTAGTGATTTTGGGTTGTCGTAACGATGTTGTACGCAACATTCGTTTGGACCCAAATAAATGTGTTTAGGAGAATGTTTTCCTTAAAGAATGAAATATATACTTAATCGTGTTTTAAGTATATTGAATATTTTCTAAGCATGGAAAATAAATAGATTTCTGAATTACTTATTTTTAAATAAGTATGGAAATGTTTTCTAATATGAAGTGAAATGTTTTGAGTTTTTATCTTTTAAAGATAAATTGAAAATGAATAAGTATTTGGAAATGTTTTCCAATGTAGAAATTGAAAAGGTTTAAAGAATATATCTTTTTGAAGATAAATTGAAGTGAATATTTGAGAAGTTATTAATTTATGGAAGATTATTAAAAAGGACCTAGTGATTGTTATGGTGCTGAATATTTGTTGGCTTTGATAGTTAAAGAACCGACTATCAATATTTACCTTTGAATGGGTATTTGATGGGATTTGCTTGAATTTGAATGCTACACTTATTTTGAAAATAAGCGCTCGTTATTCGGTTTAGCCGGGAGAGGACCTTTGTGTCATAAATCTCATTCCGAATAAGTGATATGTCGTAATGGATAGCATTTGAAGACCGGTGTTGAAGACCGGATATTTATGAAAACGGAAGGATTACCGTTGAATGTTTCTACATCGGTTGATCTTCGATATAGAAATTTTATCACCCTTTGTGATGGGAATTCCAGTCATGATTAGTGAATATCCAGATCGCAAGGACTTCTTTGGAAGTGCCTTCGGTTCCGTTCGATCCCGGAACGGACTTGTATGGATGCGTATCTGACATTACAATTTGAGATGTAAAGCCGGTTTATATCAAATATATTTCTGTTGGTGGCGGAGAATTTATTCTCTTAGCTTAACACCCTTCTCTGAGACGTATGAGCTCAGAGGTTATGTAGTTGATGGTTACTAGTGATATATTCCCAAATTTGTAATGTGTCATACGAAGTGCTGTTGAGAATTTGTTGATCAAAGCGTGGATTTTGTATAAAGCGTAGCTTTGTGGATGAGACTTCGTCGGACCTCACACCCCGAAAATGGTTAAAATAGGAAAAGATGCAGCAAGGTTATTAGGGGATCGCGTCCCCTTAGTGTCTGTCATTTCCTTCTGAATAGAGGTGGTATTATGGTATGGAGCCCTGATACTTAACCTATGTTGTTGCTGCAAACTTATTATTTTGTGGTTGTTGGTGAATCCCGGGATTTAGGTCGGTTGCGACTGGGGGATGGCATATTCGTGTCAGTAGTTACCTAGCTAGGGGTAACCCGGCCTTGTTTGGCAGAGATCTAACTGTAATGTTAGGTTAGGTTCTCGGGGCGTCTTTCCAGAGACATACCTATGTGGCAATGGGAAGTTCCCTGGCCTGACCATTTGTTGGAAATCCAAACTCCAATACGAAACCCTGTACGGTTTTAGTTGTAGAACCTGCCATTTACTTATGGTGGCTCCCCACTGTTTAGATGGTAGCTATAGTAAGCATACGATACTGGTCGTATGTTGGCTAAGATTTATATCATTGCTTCGAAATGTTTTCCTGCAATTTGCACTTATAATAATAATATCAAAGAAAATTTCTACGTATCAAGCATATTTGACTATCATAAAGAGAAATTTTCTCCAAGTTCTGCGTTTGCATTGTGTGTGTGGCGGAAGGCCTTATGGTAGTTTCATTTTCAAAAGCATTGCAGATCTATTTTAAAATTAATTTCTTTGTTTGTTTTTTTAAAAAGATAAACTGTTTTAAGTTCTCACACCAGTCCCATGACTGACCTGGAGTTTATTGTTTCCTTCCTAAACTCTGGGTGCCCACCAATTTGAACACGGGCAGTCTAGAGTTAGGTTATCAGGATATTCTGGAATTCAGAAGTTGCTGTAGAGATCTGGAAGCAAGCTAGATGGCTTAGCATATCAACTAGTATATAGTATTTCTTTTCCGCTATTTGTTGTTGTAAACTCTGATAACGAAATGTAATGTGATGTAATGTAATAACTGATATAGTTCTTTGTTTAAAAGAATATTCATTTATCTATTATATGTTGTTCTGCTGCGATTGTGAGATTCTGATGTTGTTTCTGTTGTTTTTTTCTTTTTCTTTCTCCCTTCTTCTATCTTCTACCTCTTCTTTAACCCTAACGATACGGTTTTCCGGCCTTCGATTGCTCTGCAGTTGATACAGTGGACATATTAATGTCGACCATCGTGGTCGAAAAACCCGTGTCGTTACATTATCCCAATAATATGAGCCTTCTCTCCCTCCCTCCAGTTCGCGAATAACGGGTCCACCGGTGGGTGGTCTATAAGCTCTTCCACCTTGACCACCGCTATTCCCACTTGTGCTGCTGCTTGGATTTTCTTCGGATGACGTCCATGTGAAAGTTTGTGCCGGACGCTTGCCACGGGAGGTTGAAGCAGCATTGGAGCTCGTGCATGAGATGGCATCCCATAATTTGTTGAAGAACTCTTTAATTCTATCAAGTTTATGATCTACCTTCTTGAGGCAATTATCAAGAATTTGTTGATTTCTTGATAGAATTCCTAACGATTGATTGGTAGTAAAACTTGATTCAACGATACGAATTTCGTCATCTTGATCAAAAGGTTCTTCATGTTGGGCTTGAGGAGGTTGTTGCGGTTCTTGATGTCTAGCTTCCCATTCGGCAAGAGATATGATGCGAGAAGGTGTAGCCGGAAGTTGCATAAGGCTTATAGTCCAATGGTTAATTTGATGAACCATTGTATTTTCGGACTCTGGTAATGGCGTATCAATGTTGAGGAGTAGTCGCATGATATACTCGCCAAAATATATTGTTCGCATTTTGCCATTATTGAAAGTAAGAAATTCATCAAGAATTAGTTTGACCCAATTAGAATATTGCCCCAAATAGAATATAATGCTCTACAATTGTTTGGGTAAACAATTTCATATGAGCCCGTTCGAGGAGTGATGGTTCGCATAAGAGCTTTGTTGAGAAGCCTTACTCTTGGTCGTAAGGAAGTTGATTTAATATCCTGGATGTTGATGTTATCATCCAAAAATTGATGATTTATGTTGTCTCGAATATGTGGATTAAATTCGATTTCTTCAAGCTTCCTTCCCATGAGTTAGGAGATCCTAAAATGTGTGCAATTTGGTCTAGGGAAAACCATACATTTTTGCCACACTTTTTAATAAATATGAAATTATTGGTACCCACTTTTTAATAGGGTCCTAAAAGTTAGAGCTTAGGAAACCAAATCCAATTTGGTTCAGTATCCTTTTTATAAATATAGTTTTTATTATTATGAACACTATCCGTAAATTTTTTAATATATTTATTCCTAATTAAAATATTGTTAGTTTTTGGAACCCAAATTTTGACTATCTTGGTTTCTACTTTTGTTTTAATAGGTTCTCTTAATAACATTTGTTGTTTTGAATCAATATTCCTCTTAAAATTTGTATTTTTCTTTTTAGGAATTTTTGACTCATTTTTATATCCTAATCCATGTTTGTTTGAAGAGAATTGAGAATTTTCTAAAATCTTAGATAAATTTTCTCTTCCTTTGTTAAAGTTAGAAACATTTTTAGTGATGTTATCTAATCTAGCTTGAAGACTATTATTTTCTAACCCAACTTCTCTAATCTTAGTTTTTAACTCATGATTTTTAGAAACAATTATATCATGCTTGGTCTTTTGAGTTTCAATTTCTTGACTAAAAAGTGATAATTGAGTTTTCGAATTTGAATGAGATTCTTGAACTTTTTCAAGTTCTTCTTCTAGAATTTTCTTTTCATCTTTTAACATATCCCTTTCAAATTCAGCTTTGTTTTGATTTTCACGAGTTTCCTTGAGTTTCTTTTTAAGAGTTTTTATTGTGCTCAAAAGTTCAGTGTTTACTTCAATTAAATCATCGAAAGTAAAATTATTAACCTCACACTCTTGAGACATAAAGCATACATTCGCATGTTCATTGTCGCTATCATTTTCACTTTCAGATGAAGAAGAATCTGAATCGTCCCATGTTACAGAGAATGCCTTCTTTTTGAATTTCTCTCTCTTGTTTTTATTATTGAGAGCTTTCTGATTCTCCTTCTTTTGCTCTGGACAATCCTTGTGCATGTGACCTTTCTTATGACAGTCGAAACATTCTATATTCAAGGATGTAGGTTTGTTCAAGAAATTCTATTGAATCCGTTTTTATTTCCTTTTCTACATCTTAAGAATTTCTTGAAATTTTTGGCTATAAATGCTAAATCCTCATCTTCAGACTCTGATTCTTCCTTTTCCGCATGAAAACTACATTCTTTCTTTCTTGAGCTTGATCTTTCTTAGCTTGCATATTTACTTCATACGACATAAGATTTCCAATTAATTCCTCTGGTTTCATTGTAGATTGATCATTTGCTTCCTCGATTGCTAGTACTTTTCTCTCCCATTCATCAATGAGTGAATTTAGAACTTTAGACACAATGTCAAAGTCCATGTATTTTTCTCCTAGTCCTATTAAGGCATTATGAATGTCTTGAAATCTCGAGTACATGTCATTGATGAATTCATTTTGTCGCATTCTAAAGTTTGGGAATTAGTTCTTCAGCATGGATATCTTTGTTTGTTTGACCTTGTTGTGCCTTCATGTATGACTCTAAGTGTTTCCCATATCTGATATGCAGTAGTGCATATGCTAACACGTTTGAATTCATTTCTATTCAGGGCGCAAAATAGCATATTCATAGCTTTGGCATTTGTGCTAGCTTCATTCTTCTGAGTTTGTGTCCACGTAGGATAATCGGTCATGGGTACAACGAACTCTGCTTGAGCGGCATTCCATGCTTCGAAACTTGTTGCTTGCATATAAATCCTCATCCTTGTAGCCCAATAGTTATAGTTTAGTCCATTGGATAGGGGGTCTTTGGGTAGATTGTCCTTCCGCAAATGTAGAACTATAGGCATATGTTGTGCTCGTACTTGCGTTATTTTCCATATTATCAATATGTCTAATAACGGTGTTATGGTTATAGGACGGCCTTGCTTTGATACCAATTGAAAGAAGCTATGCGGTAGGATCGTATAATATGGAATAGTGGATGGTATAGGTAAATAACAATAAGCAATAAGTAAAGTAGACACCGGGATTTATACTGGTTCGGACCTCTAGTCCTACGTCCAGTCCCTAAGCTTCACTTAGGAATTCTACTAACTAAAACCCTCTCTTAACCCGGAGGAATATGTTTACAACTTACCCGAACAACCGAATGGGATTTCTTGCCTCAACTACCGAAGAGGACTTCAACTCAATTACTAAAAACCATTATTCGACTTGTGTTCTTGTCAACTAATGAGTCCAATGTAGTACAATATTCCTATAATCTTATCCTCTAGAGTATGCAATGTGTTTGTGAAGATTTAGGAAATGTGAATTGCTATGAATCAAAAGAATGTTATAAACAAAGCAGAGATTCAAGCAATAGATTGGTGATTGCTTTGAAAACTTTTAGAGAATATAAAATATGTTCAAGAAAGTAGTGAGATTAAAGCATAAGAAAATTGGTAAATTGAAGATGTTAGAACCATGTATATATAGGTGTAGAAGAGATGCATTTGTTGGCTAGAGATGCAGACAAGAGATGCTTCCATTTCTATTGGAGAATGGTTGCAACTCTTGGGAGGAAGAAGGTGTCCATTCAGAGAAAATTGGCAGGTTTAAATTCAGTCGACCGAGCAGGGATTTCAGTCGACTGGAAATGTAAAGAATTTTTTTCAGGAATAGATTCAGTCGTCTGAGCAGGTTGTTTCAGTCGACTGAAACTGTGCATATTTGATGTGTAACAGGTTCAGTCGAATGGGCTTACCTGTTCAGTTGACTGAACTATTGGTTTTTGCATAGTGAATGTTTATCTAGAAAATGAAGTTTATAAAACGTGTTCTAGTGTTTGTGCAAGCCTCTTGAGGATAGATTTTAATAATAAATCTAAACTAAGACCTATATTTAAATTATACTCATGCTATCCTCGGTCTTCATCGTTCCTCCTTTAGCTTTGCACATATCTCTTCCTTTCTATCGAAGCACATTGTCATTGATCAAAATATAGCGTATCGACAATTCCATTTAAGCCCGTACGATGTACCTATATCATTCGTGCGCAATACCGAATCCGATCGCTTACTCAATCACACAATTTCACTTCCGAACTAGTATCATCCACCCGACTTCCTAGTGCGGACTCATATCTGGTTTCTTGATCAGAAACTGTCATTCTCCCTGCATAGTTATAGGTGTGATAGAGAATTTCTAGAATCAATCAAAATCCATATCCAGGGTTCGCCGTCGAAAATCGAGTGAAAAATCCAAACTCAGATCGATATAACTATCTCAAAATTCTGTGCTCGAATCTGGATCAAACCACTATGCGAATAAATAATATACTTACATCCTACTTATTTATATCAATTGATTATCAACTATATCAATTCTCTTTTTATTCACATTTAATTGATTTCTATTCACTTATCAACGCTTATCATTTCACATATTTTAATTAAATCTTCAATCAAATGCTTATTCAATATATTTTTCCGACACCCATATTACTTAAGAATTTCATCATTTCTTCTTAAGTTCAATATAAGTAATTTATACGCTTCTTATATTTATTTTCACTTCACCACTTTAGTTTATATCTTCTTTTATTCAAATTGGTTCTTCCATTTCCATATGAATTAAATTTATCTTCAACTCTAAATATTGAATTTTATCTTCCATTTATAACTGATTCATATCATTATGTTAAATTAGTTTCATCTACTAATTTATTTCAATTTCCAATCGTTTTATCGCTAACAAAGAATTTTCCAAAATTTTTCAAAATTTTTTCTAACTCCCAAAATTTTCGAATTTTTTTGGCAGAGTCTCCTTTGTACGGAGGAGCTTTTGCAATTTGACAAGAGATATAAATATATATACATCGACCCACCCGGTCGGAAAAACAAAAAAACAACAATAGTTCATATTTCCTAACCTTTATTGCATAGGCGTACCTCTATTTAGCATTTTTAAGCAAATAGCTTATTATTTAGCAATTATCGCGACCAAAATCCTGCCAAACGGCCTTTAGGTACCTGTACTTACTCAATCTAAACATATAAGAACTATACATAAGAAGTTTATTGCATTTCACTTATATTTAAATAGCTAAAACATGGATTCTATAACAATGCATGTTATATACTTTCATAAGCACATATGTAAGGTTTCGACACTTATTTCAATTGCTTTCAATCAACTCTCAACCCATACCATTCAATTTAAGTGATTTACAACTCACTTGCTTGCATACGATTCATTTTTAAACCAACGAACTTATATTCGTTGCAATTGATTCAAAAATCAATTTTATTCACTTCTATTAATTCATAGAATTTTATTTAATCTCATTTTCGTCAAACGACAATTATTTCTATGCAAATTCGGCGATATTTATGTGAATAAACAATTACTTAAGCTTATAATCATTTTAAATTGATTCCAATACAACTTATATTAAATTTTATTCCATTCTAACTTATTTACAAACCATTCACTTACATTTCATTCATTCCCACGTTGGTTTCATTTAAACCCATTCCATTAAGCTTGACAACATTCCATGCTAATATTAATAACCATTTCCGAAATTAATTTAACCCAGACTTTTATTCAATGGGTTTTCACCCTTACTCGACGCCAAGCTTCTATTATTTTTAAACTTAAGTTAATTTACTTTGTTCAAACTTTTTAAACTTCATAACTTAAGTTCACTTCTATTTAATTTGATTCTCATCAAATTCAATTACCCCATTCTCTTTATCCATTTTAATTTTAGTCCCATTCTCAGCTTGTTAAAATAATATCCAAGCACATATTTAACTCATTTACACTCGAATTGGATTTTATTTGAAACTCAATTCATATCTATTATAATCCAACTCCATTTCATTTGACAACTTCGATTCATAGTTAATCCACTTACAATATGCGATGAATATCATTTATCCTCAAGTTCTATTTCTATTGTTTAATTCACAAACCAATTTTGTAAACTCACAATTCAACTTTTATTTAATCGATTTAAAATTCCATTAACGTACTCACTTAACCAATTTATTCAAATTAGTTCATTTCCCACTTTTAATTCAATATTTGATTCTTACCTTCCAAAAATCACTTCACTTAATTTCTTGAGTTCGACCCATCTTATAATTCAAGTTTCTGGATTTTTTATTCATTTCTCAAAGTCCTTTGCATTTCTAAAATCAATCCAACTTTTGCAAACAATTTCAACATAAAACAATTTGGTAGCAATTCCTGTCTTGGAAACTCGAAAATGAACATCGATGATGCTACAGTCATCATCGAAGTTATTTTCTAGCGACCGAAAGAGTTCAATGCTTTTATCTCTTTAAAAACATTTTCAAATATTCTTAAATTCCAAATCTCACCAGATTTCATTCCCAATTCAAAAATATTTTCGAGTTAATATCACTATCATTTCTCAAAACCTTTGGAAACCATTTTCAACCCAACGGAATTTAAAAATTTTCCCAAAAATTCCAAATTCCAAATCCATCCAATTATTCAAACATTACTCTAGAATTTTCATCTCAATTTATTTCCAAATATTTCTCTAGAATTCTATTTCAAATTATAAATTATACTTACAAATCCCATTTGTATATGAATTTATTTCTTAGCTTTTGGTTATGATTTCAATGTCTCAATATAAATTTTACACAACAATGATAATAATTTAACATTATCATTTTCTAACAACCAAGCATCCATATATAACTATAATAATTTGCAAAAAATTATTTCCTTTATATACAAAAATAATTTGGGTAAAATTATTTCATTTACCCTATTTAAAACAATACTGTGTCGGTTTATCTTGTTTAAGAGTTTAGAAACCCCTATCGATGACCTGACGTCCCACACATCGACCAGAATCCATAAACACCCAACCGATAAGTCAAAACAATATAAAACAATTTTTATATTCACTAACAAATTCGGGCTCATATCTATCAATACACTCAAACTCATTCTCGAGTACCACAGACTCTATTTTAATGAGTAATCCCCACCAGAGCCAAGGTTATCACCAACCTCGCTCTGATACCACTGTAACGGCCCGCAAACCGTACCTCTTAAGTCAATACTATTTTCCAACAAATCAACTCAAGGTGAACGGAAATACGAACCGTTAGGGTTAAAGAAGAAGTAGATAGAAGAAGAGAAAACAAAACAAGAACAAAATCTTACCATCGTAGTGGAACAAAATATAATAGATAATAACATATCTTTATACAAAAGAAAACTATATCTGTTTTATACATACATCATCAGAGTACCATAACATCAACAACTTACAACTGGATAGTCATATAAACTTGTCCTCAAAACTGAATACACAGCGGAATTATAATCAAGTACGACAGTACGTATCGCCATCCAGCTCATCTCCTAGGCTCCACAGCATCATATCCTATATTCTATAATACTCGGTCTGACCCAAGCATTATAGTGAAATAACACCCGCGTCAGTATGGAATACCAGCGTGAGAAAATCACACTCAATTTGATTATTAAAGTTTCAAAATCCTTTGAAAACAAAAGCATCTTGTAAGACCACGCCACAAATAAACATGTCGGGTTTTTACATTACGATAGCAAAAACACTTTTTATCAAATCCGTATGATATTATAATAGCGTCTATAGAAAGTAAAATAGAATCTAGCCGAAATGCTTGCATTTCACATTTCAGCAATAGTTGGGCACAATCAAAACCGTAAAGGCACGTAGGGAAAATGGATTTCCCACTAATGACTAGGCACTGGGGTACCACCTGTCATAGTACGTGGCCTAGATCACCGTACTGAGGATTACTCCCAATCCCCTACAACACAAGACTGGAACTACCCCTTATTGGATAATCCCGAGTAAGATCACCCCACGGTTGGGATCAGCAACCGCACCACTAAGCCGAATAAAATGGGACACCCAGATAGGGATGACCTCACCCTAATGAGTGCTACCCACTTAGCCTTGCAGCATATCCCCTGATTTTTAGTCATTCCCAGTTGATGAGGCTCGAGGCTAAGCGTTACCTTTTAGAACATATCACTTAGAATGTTCACCGTCCTCCTGACGATGTTCTGAAAGCATTCATCCATATAAGTCCGTTTCGGGTTCGAACAGAACCGAAGGCACTACTCCTACTACATCCATTTTAGAATCACCTCAGGATTCGTAGCGACTAGCCCTGGCGCTTCACCGCTCCACCTTCGAATCCAAACTCTTGTTTTCCACATGAAAGCGTTCAAACCGGATCGAAGTGGTTTTCAGGAAATAAATCTTGATCCCGGTCTCTTCGAAACGATCAGCGTATTGGCCAATATTGATAGTCGGTTATTTAACTATCAATTAACATTCATAAAAAACCATCAAACATAAATAATTTTTCAAATTATTTATTATCCTTAAAATATCTTCGCAAGATATAGTTCCATTTTCAACCCTTTGAAAACAGTTTTCAAAGCACGCTCTTCTCATGGAATAAATTCCCAAATATTTATTTCCACTGAAAACAACCAAGTCCAAATGTTTTAGATTTTTAAAATAATTTTAAAACACTTTATTGTAAAATATACTTTAAATCATTTAAATTAAAAACTACTTTAATACTTTATTCAAAAATATATACTTTAAGAATATTTAAAATAAAGCTACTTTGGACAATATAAAACTGAATTTCTAACTTTCAAAACGTAATACCAAGTTACCTTTAAATAATTACTGCTATAATAGATTAAAAGAAAATACTCACTTTAGAATTTAAACATTTAGAAAAAAATAAGTTTTCTAAAACATGCTTTTCAAAACAACATTACAACTTTTAACTTATATTTAAAATTTGCTTTGAAAACGTACTTGGCATCTAAGGAAATACTCTTCTCTTTCACATCTTTTAAAAATAAATCACTATTAATTTTTAAACAAATTTACCCAATCCTTTAATAGATTCCCACCGTGAATTTATTCTTCCAAATATCCACTGATATATTACTTACTTTTATAAACCCAGTTTATAAATTTCTTAGTCTCAACTTCCTTTTAAAATTCCGATTCCAAACACTTAGATCAATTTCCAAATTGATTCTCAATTTACTCCATTTGAAATAAATTCCTTTACTTTCTCAATTTATTTAAAAATCCATTAACTTCAGATTTTTAATTCCTACTTATGATTTAAAATGATTTAGCTGAAAAACACCAATTTCAGATTTCCCAAATTCCTTTTTTTTATCCTTTTAAATAAATTCAAACCTTGATTTGTTTAAAATAAATCCTTCATTCCTTTACATAATATCACTTAAGTTTTTAAGAAAATCACTTATTCCCATTTATTCTCAAATCTTATTTCTCCATACTTGGAATTTTATTTATCAGAATTCAAAAATCAACTTTTATTCTTTCTAATTCACCTTTATAATTTATCCAACTTCCAAAAATTATTTTTACCTAAGAATACTCTTTTTTATTTTCTCATCAAAAATCCAATCTATATATTTTTGATAACTCCTTGTACCCAAATATAATCAATCAAACACAGCATCCAATATTCCAATTATCAATATAATCCATCATAGAATATCAAATAATCATCACATAATTATTTGAACAATCTAAATAATTTTGAGGAATCCAGCTGGATCCCTCCAACCTGTTTCCCTGCATCCACAGATGTTAGCACAATACCAATTCCACTTTGAGGTGGAATATCGCGATATATGGGTTTGCATAATATCATCCGCTATTATACGGCGCATTGGGTCTCATCCGCTATATAATGCGGGAAATCAATCACTCCAATATATATAGTATATACTATATATAATATAGCACATCAAATCAATTCAATCATTCAACCAATTATTGAATTTAACTATTTAAATTAAAATTAAAACCAGATGAGTGAGATTAACTCACCTTTGGCCTAAGATTGTAATCCACCTCAAACTCGACTTGGTTCCATGATTTTTAACCTTGTACAAACCAATTTACGATTTATTAACATTTGAATTTATCGAACAATTAATTTCCACCTATTTATTTAATTTAATTAATAATTTAATTTAAAATGATAATTCCCCTTCCTTTTTTTAACTTGTTTGAAACTTAAATAGATTAAATCAGTTTATTAAACTAATTAATTACTAATATACCTTATTTAAAACAAAACTGTTAATTTTAAACAAACCGTTAATCTTAAATCTATATACCATGCTGCCCAATTCCCTCGCGACGACGACCGAGCAACCACCCTTCGAGTTGCCCGAGCTTCTCTTATGATTGTGAACAAGCGATGTCCATCTGCATGCACCTGGGCCACCACTCCTCCATACTACATTATCCGCATTCTCACTCCCAATCAAAGATTGACCAGCTTCTATTTGCTCTTGGTATTTACTGTAGAACTTGATTGTTCAACTTCCAATATCAGATACATGCTTGGCAACAAAAGATGATGTCTCTACCCTGGACTTTGACAAAGAGTTTGTAGGCCAAAGTGAACATCAGGACTTCTGCTATCAAACCCTTTTACTACTTTGACAGCTACCAAGCTCGCAACTTTGACTTCGGATTTGAATGTTATCCCAATACCGAAGTCAAGCTCACTTCAAAAATCACTTTAAATGACTTCGAGAATTCTTAACTGCTTCGAGGATCTATAAATCGACTTCTTGACTTCGTCGACCACCATCGGACAAACGAGAACTCAGATCAAAACTCCCTTTGCGACCTGCCCTATCACCACGCCTCCCTTCATTCGCGCGCTTCCAACTTCCTTCGTTTTCTCCGAGTCTGAACCCAGGCCATACCTCGCGATGATGTCGCAACTCCCTTACAACACATCGCTCTCGAATCAGCCTAGCAAAAGGATTAGGGATGCAAACGATCGGCCTAATTTCCTTTCGATACACTGAAAGTTAAAGGGGGAAAAGGGGTATGGGTCTCGAACGAAAAAGGGAAGAGGGTTATGATTTTGAAGAAAGTAAATAGTTCGGCCATAATAATTTCCAAACAACTGTTTGCGTTTGAAAATTGCAGAGGAAGATTGCGTGTTTAAGATGGGAATGGGGAACAAGATTTGAAATAAAGGCGACTGATTTGAACAGGTGAACAGTATTCCTGAAATGAGGTGAAAAAGCTTTGACGTGAATAGTTTTTGACTGGTTTAATAATATGTTTTAAATTTAAATTTCAAATTTAAACCGTCCCGAATCCGCAGCTAAAAATCTTGACCTCCTATCGAAGCGTGCCGCTAGGCGTTTATAATATTAAACCCCTATTTCAAATGTAATGGAAAAGGTTTTGAGCCCTAATTCGATCGTATGAAGAAGATAGCTTTTGGACCCAGTTATTTATATTAAATTTTCGATATTAAATTTCAGCGCGTTAGTCTACCGTAAGGCCACAAAACAACTCCAAACGTTATGAAAATTGAAATTCGATAATAACATAATATTACGGATTCAATGGGACTTGTTTCGTCGAATTCCGAGACTGTGCCTCGGAAGGCTATTTTTTTAAATATCAATTTAAACGATATGATTTCGAAACTAAACAAATCACTGTTAAATTCAATTTTAAAACTTCTATTACCCTCAGCACTATCAATATAAATAATACAAGCCTTCAAATTATTTTTAACAGGCTTAAAAACTCCAGATTCAACATTTTACCCAACTTCAAATTATTTAATTTAATAATTAAATTACCCAATAAATGGTGATATTTGAATTCAAGTTAAAAATTAACTTTTAAATATATAAAATCAATTAAATATTTCTATTTCAAACATTCAAAAATTCCGGGTCGTCACAGTAGGGGCACGGTGTATGGGCGGAAACGGAGGCTGGCTTGCTGATCTTGAGTTGAGTAGGGGAAGAGCGGATCTGGTTAGAGGGGAGATCCTCGGAGGGGTTGTCAGTGTGTGGTGTTTCCTTGGCCGATAAGTATGGTAGGGAGGAAAGGAAGGAAATGGGAAAATTCATGTGGGGGAAGGAAGGAGAATGAACAGGGTTAGGAATATAAGTAGGCTGAATAATATTGAATACGAATTTTGAATTATTTTTTTTGAATGTATAGAAACAAAAGGGTAACTGACGAATGAATATGAACGAGACGGCAATTCAAATGAATATAGGGGATAATAAAAGTAATGACCGTTTGAATTTGACCATTTGGAAATTCCAATGGCAGGAAACCAAAAACTTGCAATACTGTAACCGATACGGCTGTCCATTTTATCGTTTTCGTCGTGTGCTGGACCTCAAAACACAGAATTAAATTTACCACAGAGATCAGCACAATGAGACGATTAAAAATGGTATACATATATTAGTGGTACGATCATCCGATCAAAAGTTGATAATCGGTACCGATATACGTTGCTATTCCATACGGAAAAATCCAAACGAAGCTAGAAACGTCCGAATTTCGCGAAACATCCGAATTTCACAATCTGATTCAGAGTGTTCTAAATAAATTTTCTCATGTTGACATATTTAGGTTTCAGAAAATATTTTATTATCATCCATTTTAACTGATTTAAATTGAAATAAAATTACTCAATAAAATAAACTTCAATATTATCAGATGAAAGTTTACCAGTTGCTATGTTAAAATAGACGTAATTTAAATATCAAATTTATATTACAAAATTTTATTATTCTAAATTTCACAAAAATTCAGTTAATTAAATTATTAAAACTATTAAATCTTACGGGTCGTTATAACCATACATATACAACAAGCATTTAAAAGCTACTAAGATGAACAATATTAAAGTTAAAATTTTTTTGGTTTTAAAAGGTGAGACATTACTCACCGAAAGTTTGCAAATTCAACTTTACCTTTCAGTAGAACTTGAATGTTACCGGGATCTTTGCTTCTAACTTGGAAAAATGATATTTTGGTTGGCTTAAGTGTGCAATATGTTTCGGCCTAGGGTGGCTCGGCCTATATGAGTATGGGTATGTATGGGCTTGTTTTGATAAGAGAAGAAGTGTAAAGAAGTTTTTTTAATGAACTTGCTTAAGGAAGAAGTGAAAGAGATATTATTTTTTCTAATTTAAAAGTACTTGGAAGCGATGGAAAGTTAGGAAGGAACTTGAATGAAGATTTGAAAGTGAAGATAGAAACGAGAAAATGTGTTAGGAAATTTTCTTATATACAAAGGGGTAATTAAATTACCAATTTACCCTTATAGTACATAACCTCATTTCCTTTGTTGCCATCAAGCTTGTCTCCATCCCATTAGAATTCGAATTTTCCTTGTCCGTCCTTCTTTTCCAACATACCAACATGTATTAATGATCTATCGTACTAAATGTTTCATAATGTGACATATGCTAATATTTAATTTTTAAACTTAAGAATCATTACATCACACTTTTTAATATTCTTAAGTTGTGTATAAATATGTATTATCATTTTGAAATCCTAATTTGTTTACATAGGTTTTTTTTATATGTAAACTAAAGTATTCACAACATTTTGAACAACTTTTAGATGATGAAAAGTCGAAAAATGATTTCCGATCACATTTTCGATTTTTTTCAAAATAAATATTTTTGTAAATAAATTTTGAAAACCATTCCACCATCATTAGTTATTATTTAAAAGATTTTTATTTAAGTTATGAAACCATTTATTACTTATTTAAAAATATATTAAGTAACATATTTTAAAGTGATTAATTACTGGTCGTTACAATTTGAGATGAGAATGTACGTAGAGATATAAGTATTGAATCCATATTAAGTATGGATTTCCCTCATGTAACAAAATGGTTTGAGTGGAAAAAATAATTTAGGTTTTGTAACATCCCACCTTTTTGTACGCTTTAAATCGATGATAAACCACATACGTCAGACTCAAACCATACAAAAGAGCGGATTGTTATTCGGGTGAATAAAAAAAGCAGAGAAAGAAATAAAACAAAATAGAATCACACAACGGAATGACAAAATATAATAATCAAATAACAGTTCATGAAGCTGTTTACAAAACATTTGATTATACTAGTACAACATAGATCAGAGTTACAAATAGTAGAGAATAATAAATAATGCAGTGGAATACATGATGCGGCGAAATATAATAAATAATAATAATACAATCTTCGTCTTCGTCCTCCAGCAATAAGGTCTTCAAACCCTAAAATGCTCAGGCTGACCCGAGCGAATTGAAAAGACAAAACAGTCGAATCAGAACTAAAAGATCTTATGTAAGTTAAATCAACGGTAAAATATGAGTGGAACGGCGTCAAAGATGTTTACGGGGTATGAAATCTCCTATCCAGTGTCTAACGTGAGTGCAGTAACTTAAGAGATGTTCGGGATTTACATCTCCTAAGGATCCGTTAAACTATCTATTATGTAGTAATATACGCTATTATAATAGTGTCCAGAAGTAAAGTAAACTTACTTTAAAATAGCGTTACGGAGTTACCCATATCCCCCTTAACACATACATAATCCCAATAGTCTATCCAGTATCATAGTCCCTCTTGATCAGGAAGCCAACAGAGGACACTCCACAAGCTACAACACAAAACCAAAATCGTACAACGCGCTAGGGTAGGTGACACGGCACAACTAGGAAATGCCAGGGTAGATATACCAATTGCACTTCCGGACCTGTGGTAACGCGTAGCAGCCACTAACGCCCACCTCGAGTCACACTCCTAAAAATCAAAGGTGCACTCAATCAATCACAAAGTAATAGAATGGTATTGAAGAAGTGTGTCCGATAAAAGGAGCGACCTCATTAGCCCGTTGATTGCTCCTGTTTTATCCACCTTATGCCAACTCACGGGGTTGGGTCCACGTATATACCTCAATAGAACGTCGCCACCATCCTACTTCATTCTGGAATCTCCACCGCGTACACGGTTGTTAAAGTGGTTTTCGGAGTTGGTAGAGAGTATGAGAACTTCCGATCCTGGTCTCTTTTACAACCAAACGTTATTATAACACCGCAGTCATTTTCAAAATAGTTTATACTTTAAAACCAAAATATCTTTGCCTTTTCAAAACCATATGAATATGATATCATTTCCATATTCAAAACAAAATCAATACGATATCATTTTCATTTCAAATATCCTCTTCCGAAATCATAGCACTTTCAAAGTTATAACACTTCGAAATCAAAAATACTTGAAATATAACACTCTGAAATCATAATACTTTGAAACTCGTAGCTTTGAAATATACTTCCACCACTTAAATGGTTTAAATATTAAAATACTTTATATAATAAAATAGCTTCATCGATTTCATAAATCAATTCCAAAACAACTCAAATTCCTAAATTTTAAAGTTAACCAAATCCCAAATCATAAATTTCAATTCAATTTAGTTTCCAAAAAACAATCAAATTATATCGATTTCAAAACAGATTTGATCCACAGAATAAACCATTTCAAATTCAATATATTTCAAACCTTAAGTATTCAAAAATTTCAAAACTAGATTTGGTAATTTCATATATATATATATATATATATATATATATATATATATATAATTCAATTTTCTATTATTTAGTTTTGAAATATTTTACTTAATAAATCCATTACCATTTAGAAAAAAAACCCAAATTACAAATAACTAAATATTTCCTTCAATTTATTTATGCTTGAAATATTCATTTAATTCGCCTTAAACCAAAATCCAGTTATGAAAATCATATCCTTTAAAAATCCCAAATCCAATAAGTTTCAAATCAAACTTATTTGGGTCTAATTCTTTAATAAATTCAATTTCAAATAAATTTAAAATTTATCTACGAACCTCAATTTTTTAAATCATTATAAACTCTATATTAAAATATAATTTAAATACTTATCCATATTATCTTCAATAAAATCAAACTTTATTATCAAACTTATTCTATATTAAACCAAATTTATACATAGCATAAAATCAAGAATAAAATTACATTTATATAACATCTAAAATCTATATTTATATTAAACCATATGTCTCTTTACAAAACCATAGAATTCATTTCAAAATATTTTTATATATAGACCACGGTGTCTGTATATAATTTTCTATCCTATGGTCAAGTGATACAGATATTTATCATTTTAATCCACAATTTAATATTTTACAGTTGTATATCATTTCAAACCGCAATCCCGATTTAATAATAATCCATAATGAACTTGCAGTTTATAACAATATAAACTAAACATCCATTCAACCAATATCAATAATCCACATCCATCACAGTCATCACCCAAAACAATCCGTAAATATCAATATAGAAACTGATAATAAATAACAGGTATTTAACTCACAGTTTATACGCAATAATAAATTAAATAATAATTTAATTCAAATAAATTCAATTTAACTGAGATGATGATTAAAAATATACCAAACAATCATAAATAAATTCCTAATCACATCACGAATTGAATTTAACAAACATAAGAAATCTAGAAGTTGTGAGCGGGTTAAAACACTCACCTTTTGAATTTAAATTGAATTTATATCCAATTTAAACCCAAAATTTGAGTAGTGTCAGAATTCGACCAAGTCCGCATCGAAATGTCCAGAGTTTAAATACGATCCCAGCGGCACAAACCACGCATGAATTGGACCTCGTATGTTAAAGTTATAGTGATTAGAAGATATAGATTTCAAATATACAACAAATAATAATAATACCAGAAAAAGCACGCTGGCCGCCATGTCACTGCTTGCATTCTCTTTCTCACGAAATCTAAGGGACACGGTTTCGCTCGAAACCATCAGCAGCCACGACCCCAGAATGCGCGTGCGCTTACCGTGCCAACACGCCGCTGCGAGCTACCCTAACTCCGGCCCTCGCGCAACGTCCCGACCCCCCTGCGACCACCGATGACCCATAGCCACTCGCTCTTTCTAGAACATCGGCCGCCACAAAGAACTTCAAACCCTAATCATCGATTTCTGATCGCCTTCGACCTCCATAGGTGACGCAACCACCTCAGATCGACTCCACGAAGCTAGCTCCACAAAACCACTCAACCGATTTGACGATCGGTCAACGCTGATCGTCGCGCGATGAACGACCGATATTAAACTGCTAAATTCTGGCCACATAGTTATCCAAATTAAAAAAGAATAGCACCATAAGATTACACTCTTCGACAGCTTCAAATCGATATATAATTTGTTTGGAATAGGTGAGTTTAAATTTTTGGGTTTGAAATTGATCTGAAATTGCAATTGGAAACTAGGGCTTGTCTGCCATTGAGAAAGAGGAGCAACAGAAATTTCTGTACCTATAGACAAATAAGAATAAGGAGTGGCTAAGGTTTATAACGAGATATTTATAGGTGGATCAGAAAATAGAAATAATAGATTGGATTTGATTTGGGTTGGAACGATAAACGACCAGAAAAGCCTGTTTCTCTCTGGAACAAAAATGAGTCAACCCGTATATCAAAATAGATGTTTTAAAATATTTTAAAATCAATGGAATAGGTTTCAAGTCCAAATTACATCGTATGAAGAAGATATGCTAAAATCAAATTATTTCAAATTGATTTCAATTAAATTGATTTCTAGGCGTTTCGAGTCCGTACGATCAAACGACAAGTCCGATCGCTACGCAACTTGAAATCCTACAATAATTCACTGTTACAGATCCGATGAAACTGGTTTCGTCGAAATCCGAGTCAGTGGCCAAAATGGCTATATTTCAGTTAATTAAATAAATATTAAATCAATTAAATCGAAATTTTCAAATCCCAATTCCATTATTAACAAATCTTATCATTTTTGATTTCTCAAACAATTACTGTACTTTGAACAATTTAGATATCACTTCAAAGTTAATTAATTTACCCATTTCCGTATTTAATTTCAATTTTAATAAATTCATTAATTATCAATTGAATTTCCAAAAAATCCATTTATTTGATTTCTCAGTCTAGTTATGGAATCAATTATTAACTTATTCTCTCATAGGTAATATTAACATTGGTTTATATACTGACACATCCATAATTTCCCAATTAATCCATACATTTGATTTCTAAATCTTGTCATTGAATCAATTATCAATTTATTGGTAAATTTATCATTGGTTTATTTTTTTATCACCTTAATATTTTCCATTTCATCCTAATTTCATTTAACATAGTATTTAATTTTCATTTACTTACCGTTTAGTCCATTTGTTATAGATTGAATTCCAATTAATTAATTTCAATTAAAAAGATATGATTCAATTCTAATCTTTTATTAAGTCTATTATTACTCTATAAACCTAGTTACTATTGTTTACCTTTCATTTACTTAACGTATTCTCATTCCCATCTTTTATTTGTATTAACCACCATAATTCTGCTTATATTGAGATTTTATGAACTCTCATACATTATTTTAATTATAATCTCAATTAATGTATTCAACTTGGTTTCGTTCTTTTATTTTATCTTATGAATAAAATATACATTTCCATCCATTTTATTATGTCTATTATTACTTATGAATAAATTTACGTTTCAACTTATTTTATTACATTCACACTTTTATAAGTTTATCATTTCCAAACCAGTATTATAATTACTTACAAAACATTGGTTTTATTCAACATTATATATTAATCCATTAATTAATTCAATATTTACGTTTGTTTTCCTATATTCAAATGACAACTAAGCATAGCATTTAAATGATAATGAATTAGAATTTCATTCAGACTGTTAATAGTTAACATGAGTTAACATTGTTTCACTCTAATTTGGTTTATTATATCATTATGAAATTAAAAATTTAAATCACCAAAATTATTCAATATTAAATTACCAAAATTTAATTAAATTAACAAATTTAAATAATAGAAAAATTATGGGTCGTTACACTCTCCCCCACTCAAAACTTTTCGTCTCCGAAAAGGAAAAAGGAGGGAAAAGAAAGAATTAAGTAAACAATACATCTTATTCAAAAATATTAACTTCATAAACAAATAAATTTACAAGATTAATTAATTTAAACAAAATATACCAATTTATAACCATTAAATCTTTTTATCCTTAAATTAATAAAGTTTGGAAAACATCTTTCAAAATTTCTCTAAGTCCAAAATTTACGGAAAATTTCGGCAGAGTATCCTTTGTACGGAGAGGCTCGGAAGAAAATATAATATCAAATATAACAATATCTATCATAATATCTCAAAATAATATATCCCAACAATGGGAAAATATATATAATAGCGCTAGAAAATCGTAATCCAAGAACGTACCTATTTGTCAGGCAAACAACGTTTAATTATGAAACCAAAAGCTGTAGCAATTGCTTCCATAAGCTGTATTTCATTTATATAATCCAAAACGAGTTAATAATTATATAAAATGAAATATTAAAGTTGTTTCAACCACTAACAAACAAATCAATTTAAACAACAATCACTTGCAACCAATATACAATCATCATATAAAATCAACACAAATCAATTATCCATTCATATCAAACAAAACAAATAGTTATTCGGGTTCAAAACTTTAAATTGTACAAAATGAAAAATAAACTACTTAGTGCACCATTTACTCAACAGTCTTAGATGAAACTTGATAGATTATTCATACATCCAAACAATTTTAAAGTATCCTTGCCAAAACAACCATAAACCAAACAAACAATGACCCCAAGCATAAATTAAGTTCATACTTATTAATTTCATTTCACAACATTTATTGCTTCACTTCCTTTCCATTCATATAATAATTTATCTTTTTAATTTACATTTTATTTCTTACAGTTTTCATTTCCATTCTTTTTTTTCATACGTTATCTTCATTTCTTACATATGTTACTTATAGACAATTTAATTTAAACATATCTGCGCATATATGTTCTTAAAGTACTATATAAGCTTTTTTGTAAATAATTTCACATTCATTTATTCATTACTTAATTTCATTTATTTACAGTATTCATATGTAATTCAATTATTTAACATTTCGATATATTTACTTAAGTATCTAATTACTCATTTACAATACTTACCTTCTATCTCATTTTATTATAGTAAAATTTCAATTATAACTTAAGTTTATAACAGCTATAACACTAAATTTCTTATTTGTAAAAGTAATTCATTGTACATTTTCATTACATAAGTTTACTTGTACAATATTCCATTACATTTTCTTTTAGCATTACAACTTTTAATATTTGGTAAGTTATATATGCTTTTAAGGATGTAACTTAAAGTTACAAAAGTTTATCTTATTTGTTTTAATTGGCAAAATATTCAATAATCATATCTTCTAGATTTCCATTCTTTTATTTACAGGTTACAAATTTCAAATTCCTTGTATATTTCATTCATAATCTAACATCTAATTTCTTGTTTTCATTTAGAAGTTCTAATTATTACACAGTTAAATCCCTTTTCATTTCAATAATTAAAACTTCTAATTTATAGGAATTTAGGAACTAAATGCCGGGTTCCATTTCAAGTTATTTAAAATAACATATATATCATATCTTTTATATGTATCAAATCATATTTGGAAATATATTTATATTTATTTATCAAAACAAATGTGTAGTAAACAACTACAACAGTCTTCCTACTTCAAAACTCGAAAATGAATGTCGATGATGCGTGCACTCATCATCGAGATTATTTTCCAGCGATAGATAGGGGAGTACAGAACTTATTTCATTCCAAAATTTCTTTAAAAAATTATATTTTAATAAAATTCTGTCGAAATTTTAAGTGAATCAAACTCAGTCATCTCTAGTTTGATTCTCTGCCACTCTCTCTCAAAGATCTCCGTGCTATTTAAAATTATATGATCATTTGTAATCAAAGATCGAAAGATCAAAGTGTATCGAGTCTCTCTTTATCAAAGTGCGATTAGAAATGATGTGATTGTGGCCCATAAATCAATTGGGTGTGATTGTAGCCTATAAATCAATTACGTGATCTTATAGCCTGGTTAAATCAAGAGAGTTTTCCTTGGACTCGGAGACAGGAGGGTGTATCTCATGGCCTTGAAATTGATGTTGTAATATCGACATTATATTTGAAAAGAAATCTACACAAGAAATTGTGTGGGACTGGATGTAGGGTAACTCAGAACCAGTATAAAATTCTGGTGTGTTGTTTTCTTTACTTCTTTTATTTACTATTTGCATCTTTTTCTAATTCTGTGATTGTCTCTGTGTTTGTGAAAATTGTATCTGTATGTGGTAAATTTGAAAAGATTTCGAAAATTCCATAAAATCCATTAAACACTATTCACCCCCCTCTAGTGTTAATCAAACCTTAAGATCCGTAATCCGAATTTCGTACATTTGGTATCAGAGCAAGGTTTTCAAAGTTATCATAATCTGAATTTTGAAAAAGTTTGATAATTTTTGGAAATTCTATTAACACTAGTTCAAAACTATCCAAATCGTCATTGTTTCATAAGTCTGCATATTGTTATTATAGAAAATCAAGTTATCTACAGATTTGGTGTGTTATGCAGGAACAGATGTGTTACATGGCTTTTTAAGAATCAACACTCAATGGAAAGATGGTGCAAATTAAGAAAAACAAATGGATACTTGATAATGGATGTTCAAGACACATGACTGGTGTAATGACCCTATTTTTCAACATTCGAAAATCGAAATCAATACGTTCACTGTATTAAATGCCGAATAATCGATTGCCGAAAAAAAAGGCCGTAAGGGAAAGAAGAAGGAGGTAGAAGAAGAAAATAGAAAACAATATCAGAATCTCACAATCACAGTGGAACAATATATAATAGATAAATGACTGATCTTTAAACAAAAGAAAAATATCCGTTATATATATTACATCTTCAGAGTACAAAAAAATTCATAGCATACAACTAGACAATGATCATAACCTGTCGTCACAAAACTTATTATGCAGTTAATCATACACAGCGGAATATACATCAAATACGTGTGATACATCTTGCCATCCAGCTCGTCTCCTGAGCTCCACGGCATCCTTTCCTGTATCTATAATAAAACAATGCCCGAGTCAATCTAGAAAACCAGCGTAAGAAAACACAATCAATTGGATTATTAAAGTTTTTCAAAATCCTTTGAAATCAAAGGTATCTCGAAAGACCACGCCATAAAAAAACATGTCGGGTTTTTACCTTACGATAACCAAAACATTTTTAATCAAATCCGTCTGATATTATAATAGTGTCTATAGAAAAAAAATTGAATCTAGCTGAAATGCTTGCATCTCAAGTTTCAGCAATAGTTAGGCACAATCAAAACTGTATAGGCACTTATTGGAGATTGGATTCCATACAATGGCGGGGATACTAGGGTACCGTCCGTCATAGTACATGGTCTAGATCATCATACCAAGGATCCACCATGACCCTCTACTACATAAGACCGGAGCTACCCCTAACTGGATATTCCGAATAAGATCACACCGCGGTTGGGATCAGCAACCGCTCACACAGCCGAAATAAAGGGACACCTAGACAGGGTTGACCTTACCCTAATTGGTTGCTAGCCGCTTAGCCTTGCTGCACCTCCTCTGTTTTAGCCATTCTCGGTTGATGAGGCTTGTGGCTACGCATTACCTTTTTAGAACACATCTCACTTAGAAGGCTCATCGTCTTCCTGACGATGTTCTGATAGCATTCGTCCATAAAAGTCAGTTCCCAGTCCGAACGGAACGAAGGCACTACTCCTACTACATCCATTTTGGAATCACGCTCAGGATTAGTAGCGATTAGTCCTTGCACTTCACTGCTCCATCTTCGACTCCAAGCTCTTGTCTTCCTCACGAAAACGTTCAAACCTAATCGAAGTGGTTTTCGGGAAATTAATCCCGATCCCGGTCTCTTCGAAACGATTAATGCACTGGCCAATATTGATACTCTGTTATTTAACTATCATATAACATCCACAAACGACCATCAGGCCTTAATAATTTTCCAAATTTTTTATTTCAAAATATCTACGCAAGATATTTTTCTACACTTCAACCCTTTGAAAACAGTTTTCAAATCACTTTTCTCTCGTGGCATAAATTTCCAAATATTGTTTATTTCCACTGAAAATCACCAAGTCTAATACTTTAGATTTTAAATAATTTAAATAACTTTATCCAAAAATATATGCTTTAAAACACTTAAAATAAAAAATACTTAAAACACTTTATGTAAAATACTGGTTATGAAATTTATAATAACTTCTTTGGTAAAACTTAAAAAAAACTAAATTGAAAATAAAAGTTATTCTACAAGATAAAAATAAAAATTATCTTTTAAATCATAATACTAGTTAAACCTTTAAAATACTTTGCTTATATAATTAACTTAATAAATATTTACTTTTAAAAATTTTAACCACTAAATAATAATTTCTTCTAAAACATTCTTTCAAAACCACTTTAAAAACTCTAACTTATACTTAGAAATCTTTCTTCGAAAATATACTTGGCTTTTTAGGGAAATACACCTTCCGCTCCACACCTTTAAAAATAAACCACAGTTTATTTTTATACAAACCCTTTCCTTATAAATTCCTATCTTGAATTTATACTTCCAAAATTATCCTCTAATAAATATTTCACTTTAATTATAAACCCTGTTTATAAATTTCGTAATCTCATTTTCCTTTATTCATAGTTTCAATACTTAGTCGGTTTTCAAATCGATTTCCAAAACCAACTCCATTTAAAATAAATTCCTTAGCATATCTAAATTTATTTCAAAACCCATTTACCCCATATTCACACCTTTATTTATGATTTAAATTCTTATTTAAATTGAAAATACCAATTTCATACTTCATTTCAAAATTCTCCTTTTATTTTCCCAAACTCATTCAAACCTTGAATTTTTTTAAAAATATTTCTTCATATTTACAAAACGATATTGCATGTGTCCTTATTTTAAATAAAATCCTTTTTCCCCTTTATTCAAAATCCCTATTTTTCCATACTTGAATTTATTATATAGGATTTAAAATCAAACCTTTATCTCTTTTCCAAATTCATTCTTTTAATTTATTTGAATTCACTATAATTATTTTACCTAAAAATTTCCCTTTTTATTTCCTTTAAAAAAAATCCAAACTTTATATATTTTTCCTTTTCTCAAAATACCAATATATACTCAACCAAGCCATAACATTCAATAATTTCAATTCCAATATAATCAATATGATCATCACAGATAATCACTTAAATCACGTTACTGAATATAAAATAAATTCAACATTTTGAGGAATCCAGTTGGATCCATCCAACATGTTTCCGTGCATCGACAGATGTTAGCACAACAATTTAAAATACCAATCCCGCTTCATGGTGGGATATCACGGTATAAAGGGTGATCCGCTATTATGCGGGGCGCATAGGGTCTCATCCGCTATATAAAGCGGGAAATCAATCACTCAATATATATATTTTTATATATATAATATCACATCTAGTCAATTCAATCATTCCACCAATAATTTAAGTTTAACTACTAAATTTAAAGGGTAATCCAAATGAGTGATATAACTCACTTTTTAACTTTTGTTTTCAGCCCATTTTCATCTCGACTATTTCCTTCACGATTTTGGACCTTGAAACAACATTGTACGGTTTATTAATATTTGAGCTAATCGAACAATATATTAGCATTTAATAATTTAATTTAAACTAATTTTCCTTTGAATATATTTTTAGCAACTAAGATAAATTAAATAAGTTAATCGAACAATTTAATCACCAAATCCCTTATTTCAAAAGAGACCAATAAGTTAAAAATGTATATATCTATATTTATTTTTCCTTCCTTTTGAAACTACATATAAATATATACTTATAATATATATATATATATATATATATATAAATTTAAAAATCTGATTTTATATAAACTCTTCAAACCCTAAAAGAAATTCCTATCTTTATCCCAAAATCCCATATATTTTTAAATTAAACTTGCATGTGCATTTATCTATATACATATATATCCCGTTTGCTGTTATTATACCTTATTTGAATTTTAAATTAAACTCTATTCAAATTTACAACTGGTTGATATATATATATATATATATATATATATATATTATCTGTTTTCAAATCTACAAATATATACATTTAAAATAAATTGAAAACCAAGAGCAGCTATACCTCACTGTAACTATCTGCCCATTCGCGACCAGACGTCTTTGCCGAAACCTAACCATTAATTCGGGGCCAACAATCGCGACTGGAACCAAGTCGATCCTTGTCGTCGATCTCCTAAACCTTGCGAACCACCAGCTCGCCCTTCCCTTCCCCAATGCGCCACGCTGCCTCTCGACAGTTCCACTCGACCCCAAGCGTCTCGCGACTTCGTGCTTTCCTCGATGATGAGCCGCGTCTCCATCTACCTCCCAGGCTGCTCGATTCCACAACTTCGACTGCATGATGTATAATATTTTCATACGAATTCGATTTTACTTTTTAAGCCCTTTTTTTAGATAGGAAACGAATTTCTTTTTGAAACTGGGAGGCTTCGATTCGAATGAGGAAGAATAAGGTCGGCCTCCTTTTTGTTCGGTTCTGTATAATTTTTTTAGAGAAGACGCGATTTTTAAAATAAGACGATTTATTTTATTTTAGTGAAGACCTGTGTTATCGGAGAGGACACGTGTCTCGAAGATAAAAGTAATGATGTGAAATTATTTTGACCAACTAAAAATATATTTAAATTTAAATTGCCTCGAAAATGCAACTTAAAATTTTGAACTCCTATCGAGGCATGCCGCTAGGCGTCAAAATGTTATACACCTATTTTGAACGCAATGAAAAAGGTTTCGAGTCCTAGTTTGATCGTGTGAAGAAGATAGCTTTTTAGTCCAGTTATTATATTGAATTTTTGATATAGATTTTAGTGCGTTTATCTATCGTACAATAACACGACAACTCCAAACACTACGAAATTTGAAATCCGATAATAATACAATATTACGGATCCTATGGAACTGGTTTCATTGAAATCCGAGAATGTGCCTCGGAAGGCTATTTTTAATATCAATTTAAACGATATATTTTTAAAACTGAACAAATCACCTTAAAATTCAATCACTTCTATTGTCTTCAATATTACCAATATAAATTTTATAAGCCCTTGAAATATTTTTGACAAGCTAGAAACCCAAGATTCAACATTTTACCTAATTACCAATCATTAAATTCAATAACTTAATTGCCAAATAAACAGTGATATTTGAAATTCAAGTTAAAAATTAACTTTTGAATATTTAAAATCAATTAAATATTCAAATTTCAAATATTCAAAAATTCCGGGTCGTCACAACTGGCAATCCGAAGATACTGAATGATATAATTTATGAAGATGGACGACTCGTTAATTTTGGAGATAATTTAAAAGGATATGTCATTGCATCGGCAATGTCAGTAACTCTAAAACTCCTACTATTTCTAATGTTCTTTTATTTAGGAATCCACAGCACAACTTACTTAGCATAAGTCAACTATGTGACAAGGGCTATAAAATTAAATTTGAAAAGGATAAGTGTCACATCGAAGATAAAAAAATCAAATATTATCTTTGAATGAATTAGGAGGAAAAATATTTATATTCTTAGTATGAAAATCTCAAATGATAACATATGTCTTTTGGCTAATACTAGTGACCCTTGGATTTGGCAGAAAAGATTTAGGCATTTGAATTTCAAACTCTTATCTAGATTTTTAAAACTTAATCTAGTAAGAGGTCTTCCTAAAATGAATTTTAAAGTAGATAATATACGTGATGCTTGTTAATTAGGAAAACTTAGGAAGAGTTCATTCAAAATAAAAGATATGATTTCAACTTCAAAACCCCTTGAGTTACTTCATTTAGACCTGTTTGGCCCATCTAAAATTAGCCAATAAATCATAGTAAATATGTTTTTGTAATTGTAGATGATTATTCTAGATTTACATGGACAATTTTATGAAAGTTAAAAGTGATGCTTTTGATTTATTTAAAACTTTTGCAAAAAGAATTCAAAATCAACTTTCTTTAAAAATCAAAACTATTCATAGTGATCACAGTGGAGAATTTGAAAATGAAAATTTTGATAATTTCTCTAATAAAAAAGGAATAACTCATAATTTTTCCTTTCCAAGAACTTCACAACAAGATAGAGTGGTAGAGCGTAAAAATTGGACAACTCAAGATTGTACAAGAACTATGCTTTCAGATAGTAAATTACCAAGAAATTTTTAAACGGAAGTAGTCGCTACAGCTTGTTACATTTTGAATAGGATTTTAATTGGACCTATAACCAATAAAACACCATATGAACTTTCTTTCAATAAGAAACCAAATGTATCTTAATTTAAAGTTTTTGGAAGTAAAGCTTTGTTCTAAATACAAAGGACAATTTAGATAAATTTGATCCTAAATCTGACAAAGAAATCTTTATCGGATATTCTAATAGAAACAAAGCATACAGAGTTTTTAATTTAAAAACTAACACCATTGAAGAAACAATGTGTGTATCCTTTGATGAAAATTTCAATGATTTTTTTCAAATAAATGATGAAGATGATAATGAATCAAATGAAACAAATTGTGAAACTGTGCATCCTAATAAAAGGATCAGGCCTTTAAAGGTCATCCTATAGAGAATATACTAGGAAATATTGAATATGTTGTTAGAATTAGAAATCAACTAAACAAGATGAGTAATATAGCTTTTATATCAACTATTGAACCCAAAAATCCAAGGGAAGCATCATATGATGATTCATGGATTCTTGGTATGCAAGAAGAATTGAATCAATTCACTAGAAATTATGCATGGGAACTTGTTCCTAGACCCGAGGACAAAACTATAATAAGAGCTAAATGGCTTTATAAAAATAAAATGAATGAACAAGGTGAGGTCCTTAGAAATAAAGCACGGTTAGTCGTGCAAGGTTATTGTTAAGAAGATGGAATAGACTATAATGAAAACTTTGCACCCATAGCAAGATTAGAAGCCATTAGAATTCTACTTGCTTTCGCAAGCCGCAATAGTTTCAAATTATTTCAAATAGATGTCAAAAGTGCATTTTTAAATGGTTTTGTTAAAGAGGATGTTTATGTTAAACAACCTCGACTTTTTAAAGAAGAAAGGTTTCAAATCTTGTTTACAAATTAAAGAAAGCTTTATATGGTTTGAAACAAGCTCCTAGAGCTTGGTATGACAGACTAAGATCATATCTATTACAATCAAATTTTGAAATTGGTAAAGCAGATAATTCTCTTTTTATTAAAAAACAAAAATGATATCCAATTATTACAAATTCATATAGATGATATAATTTTTAGATAAACAAACAATGAAACAAACAAAGAGTTTTCTAAAATAATGGCAAAAGAGTTTGAGATGAGTCATATGGATGAACTTACTTTCTTTTTAGGATTGCAAATAAAACAATTAGATAGTGGCATTTTCATTAGTCAAGAAAAGTATGCTAAGGATCTAATTAATAAGTTTGGTATGACCACTGCGAGTGGAAAACCCACTCCTATGGCAAACAATGAAGCCTTGTATAAAGAACACATGTCAAAGGATGTCGATTAAAAACTATACAAGGGAATGGTTGGATCGTTACTCTATATAACTACGAGTAGGCTCGATATCATGCATAGTGTCTATCTCTGTGCAAGATACCAATCTCAACCCAAAGATTCCCATTTAAAAGCTGTTAAACGTATCCTAAAATATGTTAATCACTTTAGACTATGGCCTGTTTACCTTAAAAATGATTCATTTCATTTAATCTTATATTGTGATGCTGACTATGCTGGTTGTAAATTAGACTGAAAAAGTACAAGTGGAACTTGTCACTTTTTAGGACATTCTCTGGTTTGCTGGTTTAGTAAAAAGTAGAATACAATCTCACCATCAATAACTGAAGTAGAATATGTCTCTACTGCTTTGGCTAGTTCTCAAGTTATCTATATGCAACAGACTCCAAAGGATTTTGGATTAAATATTTCAAAATCACCAATTTATTGTGACAATACAAGTGCAATAAATTTATCCAAAAATCCAACTCATCATGCCAAAACCAAACATATTGATATCAGACATAATTTTCTCAAAGATAAATATAAGTAAAGAGATTATTTCTCTTTAATTTATCAACATTGAGAATCAGATAGCTAATATTTTGACCAAACCCTTGAATCAGTCAACCTTTACTAAATTAAGAAGAGAACTAGGTATTTGTTCTATAACTGAGATATAGAATATAGATATAGTAACATCATATATGATAAAATTAGATTTCTGTTTCGCATATTATACTTTGTTATTGCACTTAGTTCCATAGTATAGTTTAAGGGGAGTTATGTAGTTTAGGCTTAGTTTTTGTTGTTGACAAAGGGGAGAATCATAAAATAAGTTAGACAGGGTTACATTAAGGGGGAGTTGTTGTAATAAATGGGAGTCGGAGTAGAATCATAAGTTTGGTGGAGTAGATTTTATAAACAAAGTTTTCATCGTCAAAAAGAGGGAGATTGGTCGTTCCTGAGATGATGGTTTTGATGACAACAGCCTTAGGACTAATTATAAAATATATATACTAATATCTTTGTCTAGAGATATATGTATATGTAGGATATATATATATATATATATATATGCATGTACTAAGAATGGATACGGTATAGTATAATGATTATAGACCGAGTATAAAGATTCAAGACTGACGAATTAAAGATTGAAGAAATCAAGACTAAAGACTCACGAGTATCAAGAGTTCAAGATAAGTAATAAAGTCTAGATTTATGTTAAAACTCATAATAGCACTAAAATCTTTATTCTGATTTTAATTGTGGAATGGAATCCACTTTTTGCTTTAATAGTAGGATGGAACACTGACCTTCTCCAGTGGAATGGAATGCACAAAATTTTCAAAATGATTTATTTTTTTAAAACTATCTTTTTAAAGTCATCTCTATCAATTTAAATATTTTAGCCTTAATTCGAAAACTTTTTAATTATACTAATTTCAAAATCACCTCTTGTTTTTTATACTATCTCTTGATTTTAATATTTTAGCTTTAATATATGAAACACCCCCACACCCCTTAGTATACCCAAAAGAACGCACTAAAAGGTGTGGTGCATTGTGGAAATTGCTAACAGTTGCAGAAACTAAGATTCACAAGACAAGATAGATAAAAATAATGAGAAACTAGTGAAATAATAACTTATTTAAAACCAAACTTCATAAATGCTTTATAAACCCAATAAGTCACAAAATATCAAATACATAAGATGTCTCAAAATGCTAAAACGTGTCACATGAAAATCAAAACCTCGGTCTCATAAAAATTAGAGTACAAACTATCCTTTAAAAAGTGCCAATACATTAAACGAACTAAAAATTGAAAATGAAGAAGAGAAATATATAAGGCAACCTCTACATTGAAGTCTCCAAGAATCTACAATCTACTGTCCTTACTCTTGCTAGCCTAAGGGGGTGACAGGGTAAAGTAGAGGAGTGGGTCAGAGAAATAGTCTGGTAAATGATAGTAATTGCTAGTATTTTTAAACAAAGTAAAGATAATCGACTTCACAACAGTTTTAGTTATAAATGGAAACAAAGGAAATAGAGGGAAAGGTAAAACTGGGAAATAAATATGATTTAGCCATTGCTTAGGTTTATTCGATTAGATAACTTCGATTGTTTGCACTTGTCCTTGATAGCTGCTTTGATTAGGCTAAAATCCCAATCCTACTTTAATGATGCTGAAGTCTTAATTCTACCCTTTGATCGGCCTACTACTAATGTGTCAACTGTGGATCGGTCACCTATAACTCTCCATACAGAAGACGGTGACCAGACCCTATAGGCCCCTACACAAAAAACACCCACTAAGTGCATGAAACTCATAAAGATTACTGAGCACCAATTGGAAGCGACACGCGTGACCACCACTATGTTCATGTTACATGTTGCTCCACCTATTGGACCATTTATTTACTACAGCTCTAGCATAAGCGTGCCTTCATATCACTTCAGGCTAATGTAAGACACCGTGTTTATAGAGATAATAGGGAATGCTATTGGTACAAGCTCGTCATCCAAACAATATCTAGTTGCGCCCCTTGTCCGAATCCCCATGATTTGAACTTCTATTATTTGACCATTTATTTAATATTACTTTAGCATAAGCGTGCCCTCATCTCATTTTAGGCTAATGTGAGACACCATAAATCTAACAGGGAATGCTGTTGGTACAAGTCCTACTTTCATCTTTGCTTATTAACTTAGAATAAATTGTTTAAATAAGCCTCAACGGTTATCCTTGCTATCTTTGCATATTAATTTATTTGTAAATCTAAAAATAAGCCTCTTTCCTGTTCTTTTTCTCATTATAACCTAAGTTATAATATTGCTTATTAACTTAATCCAAGTTCTAAGTATAAAAATAAGCCACTTTAACCATTTACTCTTTTTAGTCACAATTACAAGGTATAACTAGGCTAACATCTTAAATTCAGTCCAATTCCAATTTATTACAGTTTTCTCATTTTACATCTTATTCTCTGTAATTTCAGTATTCTTATTATTTAATCCATATTTGCATTGTAATCTATTCTATTCCATTCGCATAAAAAGGAAAAATAGAAAGAAAATGACAATTACAGAAGAAAATCCCAATCGTAGAAAAGACGTAAATAAAATGTAAATAACAGTAATTAATCATTAATATTGTGAATAACTGTAAATAAATGGAAAAGCTATAATTAACAGTAATTAACTATAAATAACTGAAAAGAATAGCTAAAAGGAAATAGACTAAAAATAAATTTAAAACTGAGAATAAACTGGTAAAAAGGTTATTCCAAAATCATAGAAAAACTACAACTATTGGAAACCCCATTGTTTTAAATTACTTATAAATATAAAATAATAACTAATCACTCACCTGTTGTCCTTAGCTCTTCCCTTGGTCTTCCCGGATCCACTTGGGGTTATTAAATATTTTAATTTAAAACGATTCTCTCCTTGGAAAAATATTCCTTTTAAGGTCCTTCCTGAAAAAGATGAACCCAAATGGAGAAAATATAGAATAAAAAAATAGCTAGGTCTAGGGTCTTATTTATAGGGGTAGAAGTGGATCTCAAATTATTGGATTTGAAGATTGAATATGGTGCAACCATGTCATAGATTGGAATGAAGCCGTCGGATGGAAGCACAAACGGACCAGATGGGAGAAAAGAATACAAATGAGGTGTTAAAATCGTATCAAATGAAAGAATTAAATTCTTTCGCTCAATAACGTAGGCGGGTCGACAATACTGTCGACCGCCCCCTTACTAGGTCGACCGGCCGGTCGACCTAAGCAGTGGGATGGCCGACCTAGGTGTCGACCTCCCTATATATGTATATATATTCTTTCATTTCTTGTTTTCTCTTTTATTTTGTATCTCCTTCATACTTGCTCGGATTCTGACGTTCAATATATGGAAATTGACCAGAAAATTACCACGGACACAATGGTGCAACTTCGTCCCTCAATTCTAATAATTTTACAAAGTTAATTTATCATTTAATTAATTCATTTATTATTATAGCTTAAATTTTGGGTTGTTACATTCTTCCCTCCTTAAGGGATTTCGTCCCCGAAATTTCTAAGGATAAAAGAATGAAATAAAAGTTTTCATCCAAGTTCTACAATCAACTACTCAATCATCATCCATTACATCCATTTTCCTTAGGTTTTTCTAATGCGATTAATGATACTTATACTATTAGTGTAGTCTCAATGTCCCAAACTAATGCTAATGATTATTCAGTCCACTGATTCAGTTGACCTTCTTTTTATGCAATCATGTCCGTATCATGCATCTAAATGAATGAAGAAATTCCTAATGATAACTGATAGTTCTATACGCATGCTACAATCATCATCCAAATGCAACAATCATGTGATAATCATCCATTTATAGAAACCATGAAAAATAAAATGAAAATCCGCACACATCCATATGCATATGCGTTAGTGTCCTAGTTAGGTCGATCCCTAAAGGATAATAGCGCCTAGTGTAAGTATATGCGTCTATTATCATCCACTAGCAAACACTTGCAACCACTAGCGTCCATCATACATACCATGTTCTAATAACATGTTTATATTAAATCCTACCATCCATAGGTTTAATCCTAAGTTCTACCCTCCCAAAGGATAATAAAGGAAAGAACCTATTCAAAACTAAAGATGGAAATAGGAAATTCTAAAACTTACTACCAAAAAGATGAGGATAGGGAGTACAAATCTTCTCTTTAGCTTCCCAAGTAGCATCTAAAACATCATCTTCCCACTACACCTTTACTAATAGAACTTCTTTATTCCTTAGTTTCTTGGTGTCTCGTCCAATAATCTACATAGGGATGCAACGAACTGATGCTTCCCTTTCTACTTCCACCTCCTCCAACTGACTAGGCTTCACAGTCTCCGCTGAGTCATGTAAGCACTTTCTTAAGTGCGAAATATGGAAGACATCATGCACTCCTACGAGCCTTTCTAGTAGCTTCACTCGGTATGTCATCTTCCCTACTCTCTCTATGATAGGGAATGGTCCTACAAATCTTGGGGCTAACTTTCCATTCGATCCAAACCTTACCACCTTCCTTAACGGGGATACCTTAATAAAAACTAAGTCTCCAACCTCAAACTCAATGTCTCTCCTCCGCTTGTCTGCATAAGATTTATGCCTATCTGGGCTGTCTCCATCCTCCTTTGAATCAAATCCACCTTCTTTGAGGTCTCCCTAACCATATCAGGTCCAAGTAGCAATTTCTCCGTAGATTCTACCCAACATGATGGACTTGCAAGGTCTCCCATATAAAGCCTCGAATGGTGTCATCCCAATGCTTTCTTGGAAACTGTCTACCAATAGAAGATTCTCTTCCCATGTTCCTCCAAAGTCTAGAACGCACATCCGCAATAAATCCTCAAGCACTCTAGCTATCCGTCTGAGGGTGATATACCGTACTCAATCTAATCTGCCGCCCTAAAGCCTCTTGCAAGCTTCTCCAAAACTCACTAGCAAAAATTAGGTCTCTATCGCTCACTATGCTAGAGGGAACTTCATGAAGTTGGAATATCTTGCGAACATGTAAGGATGCCAAATAAGATAACATCCTCTTACTCTTAACCGAATGAAGTGGACGCTCTTTGTCAAACGATCTACAATCACCCAAATGCTAGTATTCCCATTCCTAGAATGGGGCAAACCATCTATGAAATCCATCGATACACTCTCCCACTTCCATTCGGGTACATCCAATGACTGAAGTAATCCACCAAGCTTCTGCTGCTCCTCCATAAACCTTTGGCATATAAGTCACTTAGCTACAAACTTTGCCACATCCTTCTTCACGCCACTCCAATAGAACATCCTCTTCATGTCTCTATACATCTTATAACCTCCCGGATGAATAGTCATTTGAAAATGGTGTGCTTCCTCTAGAACCACTCTCAACAAACCCCTAGCGCGGGAAACACAAAGCCTTACATCTCTCTTAATCCACCTTTATCCATCAATGGAATAATGTTGGAGATGTCTAGAGACCTCTCCTCGGCTAATCCTATCAATAATATCCATAAACTCTGAATCCTCTCGCTGCCTCGAACCAATCTGATCTATAAGGGTGCTACTAGCAATCCGGGGGTAATGTCCGTAGAGGGCTTAAAATCAAAAGTGGAAATAAACTCTAGGCTCCTCCACTCTACGAACAAAGGACTAAGGGTTGTTTCTTTCTATCAACGCATCCGCAACCACATTTCTCTTGCTAGAGGTATAAGCTATCTCAAAGTCGTATGATGCCAAAAACTCCGTCCATCGTTGCTATCTCGAGTTCAAATCCGTCTGCGAAAATAGGTACTTCAATGATTTATGGTCATTGAAAACCTCGAACCTTTCTCCTAACAAGTAATGCCTCCAGGACTTGAGTGCAAAAACTATAGCATCCAACTCCAAATCATGGGTAGGGTAGTTCTTCTCATACGTCCTCATTTTCCTACTTCCATAACATACTACCCATCCTTCTTCTATCAACACTGCTCCTAGACCCATCCCATATGCATCAATGTATACTATAAAAGGATTAGCTCCATCAGGTAAAACTAACACTGGTGCACTAGTAAGGGCTCTCTTAAGCTTCGTGAAGGAATCCTCACAATCCACATCTCACATGAATACTTTATTCTTCTTGGTAAGGCGAGTAAGTGGTGCTAAAATCTTAGCAAAGTCTCCAATGAACTTCTTATAATAGCCAGCCAATCCTAGGAAGCTTATTACTTCGGTAACATTCTTAGGGGCCTTCTAATCTTGCACTGCCATCACCTTAGTGGAGTCAACTACTAAACCCTCTCTCGAGACCACGTGCCCTAAGAAACATACCTCCTCTCGCCAAAAGTGACACTTAGAAAACTTTTCCCTTTACTGATGATTATGAATTGTGCGAAGAACCTCCTCTAAATGAAGAGCATGCTCCTCCATACTCTTGGAAAACACCAAAATGTCATCCACCAATACCACCACGAACTTATTTAGGACATTTCTAAAAATATGGCTCATCAAATCCACAAAATAGGTCGGGGCATTGGTTAGCCCAAAAGGCATAACCAACCACTCAAAAAATCCGTCAAGTATCCTAAATGCGGTCTTATCAATGATGTCATCAGCGACCCTTAGCTGAAGGAATCTAGAGGCTAAATCAAGATGAGAGAATACTGAAAAGCTAACCAACCGGTCAAAAAGATCATCTATCCTAGGAAGTGGATAATGGTTCTTCTTCGTGAGCTTATTTAATTCTCTTGAATCTACACAAAGTCGAAGACAACCGTTCGCCTTAGTAGCAAAGACGACTGGTGCTCCTCACTTCGATATGCTACTTCTTATGAAACCTTTCTCCAAAAGCTCATGGATATACTTGCTCGATTCCTTCCTTTACCTAGGTGCAATGTGCCTCACGGGTAATGCTATCTGGCTTAGCATTATCGGCCAAATAAATCTTGTAGTCAATCTCTCTCTTGGGGGCAATCCCCTAACCTCCTCAAAGACGCCAGTAAAATCTCTGATAATAGGAACCGTATCTAGCTTTGCTAATGATGAATCTAGGTAATAAAGGAAACTCAACATAACGGACCCCCGGGGGTCGTAAGAAACCTCGAGAGTCCTACCGCTGCATGTCTCTAGTTTAACGACTCTCCTATTGCAATTTAATATAGCTCCAAATGTGGATAGCCAATCCATCCCCAAGATCATCCTATACCTCGAGAATCCCAATACATAGGCATTACAATCAAACTCTACGCCAAGGACAAAAATTTTCAAACCCCTACAAATCATAGATAAATGTGTGTCGATCCTTCTATGGGGTTTGAAACAACAATGGGTTATACTACTAACGAGATGTCCAAGTGCAAAAAATCTACTAGAGAATTAGAGATGAAAGAGTGTGATGCTCCAAAATTGAAAAGAGTTCGAATGAGAAAATCAGAAATAGAAATCAAACCTTCCACTATGACTTTCCTACCTCTCTTTGGGATGCTGCTGGATGGTGCTGCATCTAATGCCTGAATCTATAATGTCGGTGTACTCACTCCTTTCCCCGTCCTTTGGGGAAAATTCCTACTCATATGACCAGGCGCTCTATAAGTGTAGCACTTTCCCTTCATTTTATCCTTTTTGCAATCCTTGGATATATGTCCAACAATCCCACAACTATGGCACTTCACTTCATTCTTGATTTGTTTCTGAGGGCCTCCTCCCTTCTTCTTCTCTTTGTTGTTCTCCACCATTTCTTCTTAGGACCTTTCGATTTAACAATTTCATTAGACTCCCCCTCCTTAACTGCATCAGCCATAAGCGTCATCTCCACCAAAGACTCGTAATTAGCTCCCATCGGCAAGTGAGTCAACAATAACCCTTGAAGGGGCTGATTTAATCCATTCACGAACCTTATAGCCTTCTTGTGCATTGTATTCACCAACTCCATCCCAAACCATGACAATTCATTAAATTGATTGATGTACTCCTTCACAGACAAACTCCCTTGCTTCAAGTTAATAAACCATTCCAACTGAATACACTCTTCTCCTTAAAAACTTCCTATCAAATCTCTCATGGAATCCTTTCCAACTAACTTCTCTTACTTCCAACTCAATAACCTCCTACTAATAAGAAGCCTCCTCTTTCAGCTTCCAAGTCACTAACTGAACCCGCTGCTGATCATCCAATCCAAATAGCTCGAATATCCTCTCCATGTTCCTTAGCCAAGCCCGTGCCTCCATAAAAGTCACCGTACCAGAAAAAAAATTTCCACCCAAATTCGCAAAATCCTTACAAAGCATAGAGAAATTAACTGCTGCTGGTGAGTTGATGGAATTCCCACCTGCTAGTGCTGGATTGGGCGCTTTCCCTTGCACCTCTGGAGTCGTGGCTTGTAGATACCTACGAAACTAGCCTGGGGCTGGAATGCCCTTGGGGAGATTAGGGGCATTCACCATTCTATGCAAAGAAAAAGAGAATTTAGGAATGAGTCGAAGGGAGATTGTATTGGACTTTGAGGGGATTTTTATGAAAACTCTTTATACTTGAAAGCTATTTCTAAGAGTTTCATTTTGAAAAATATATTTAAAATAAGTTATTTTGGAAAATATTTTACTTTTAAAATAAATTTTTGGGAATCATGTTGTAGGTCGATTTCTCCCTAGAGGAGGGTGAATAGAGAGATACTAATGATTATAAAAATTATTGCAAAAACATATAAAATAATTGCAGCACTGATAATAGAAAAATTATAGCAGCACAGATAATATCAGAATATTAAAAGCATAAATAGAACAACATAGATTTACCAAGCTTCGACAAAACACTACCTACATGCTGCCTCCAAGGTTTCTACTAGAAATTAAGTAGTCAGACGCTTACACATGTAAACTCGTGACACCCGCTATCGACAACATAACTCTACACTCAAAACCCTACCACAACTCAGCCACTGAGTTGCGAATTCGCGAACTATACCGCTATAGTTCATCCCCTAGTCACACGATCAGAAAATTAGAAAAGTTTAAAAGTAAATTACAAATAAAAATAGATAAAAGAATAAAACCCTAATTTAAAAACTAAAAGCCTTGTAATCAAAAACCCAAAGTAAAGGCCGGCACAAAAACATGATAAAACACTTGTTCCCCCCTTTTCTTTTTTATTTCTTCAGCTCGCTTTCTTTCTTGGTGAAAATGGCAGCGTTCATTCTTCTTCATAAAATTAGGGTTCTGGAAATTGAGCAAGCCGACTTCAGTTTATTGAATGATACTTTGAATTCACTTTGATGCTTCATTAGTTGATTTCTTCATGGCTGCTCCAAAATTGTCAAGCTTGAATGTTTAAAATGGTATGTGATTTTACTTTTCCAATTTTCTTGTGCTCGACTTTATTTGAGTTTTAATGATTTATTGCTTCTCTATATTGCTTGAACTCGAATGATATATGCCGATGATGTTAAAGGGTTTTTATTGGGTTTTGATTCCCTTTATTTTCGTTCATATGAATTCGTTTGATAATTTTTTTCTCTCTCGTTCGATTTTGCTTGAGTGCATATGATTGATCTTGACCAGTTCAATTTCGTATATTTTCTGTTATGGTTGCTTGGCTACCACGAATTTGATTTTGACTTGTTCGATTCTTTTCCTTGGTCACCATGGCTTTGATTTTTTCTTGACATTGACTTTGTTTGAAACATGGCTACCTTGATTTTTGTAAATGCAAATTGACTTCTGCCACTTTGGATTTGTGAAAATATTTTTAAGATGAAAATTTGCTTCGAACTTGTTATTATCTAGCTTTAACTCTAACATTTAAACTTGTCTTGTTTGAACTCGTGTTCCATTTTTGAAATGATTTATTTGTGTCACCGTGTGTATACATACATATGTATGTGTGTGTCTGTATTTGTTGTGAGTTTCTTGAGTTTAAGTTGTTCACTGCTATGTTGAAACAGACATTGGTTTGATATTGACTCTGGTTGTTGCTTTGTACTTGAAGTCTGTAGCATGTGTCATCTTGAAGTCTGGTCTGTACATTTCATTACTCTGATGCATTGTGGTCTGGTTTCATGTAAATTAATTTTGCATTCCTTGTGTTCATGCTTGATTGCTTTTTAGCGCCTTTGTAATTTTCTTTGAATCTAATCTTCAAGCCAGTTCATGTTGTAACTGGACTTCATGTGTACATCACTGCTAACGTATACATATATGCATTGTGTTAGTATTTACAGTTTTGAGTCATGAGTGATGACCCGACTTTCTCTCCACTGAAAGTCGTATCATCTTGAAGAAAGAAAGGGATAGAAAAGAGAAAAGAAGAGAAGAAAGAAACAACATCAGAATCTCAACAGGGGAACGAATAAATTATATTAATCACATAAGTATTACATAGTATACAACAATTGTCAGAGTTACACAGATAATACATCACATACTTGACAGTTATAAACACCTGTCTAGTTATTACAACTCAATACAACACAAACAAGTGACTCAGAGAACACAGAACGGAAAGTATACATATCTACAAACGCCGAAGCCTCTTGCTCCATTGCTCCTCTAGAATTCGTCAAAGCAAACCTGAATCCCTTGGCTACTCGTAAAAAATTTGAGTACCCAAGAGTTTAAGAAAACAGAAATAAACTCCGGGTCAAACATGGGTCTTGTGTGAGTAACAGGTTAAAGTTGCTTAACTTTAAAAATCCTTTGAAAACAAAGGTATCACGTAAGACTTCCCACACATAAACATGGGTAAGTTTTTACCTTACGCCAACCAAAACATTTGATAGGAAATCCGATGATATTATAATAGTGTCTAGGGTTTTCAAGTAAATAAGAAATAGCCGAAATTGTTACATGATTAAATTCCAGCTACTAGCCACAAAAGTGGGTAATACAATCAAAACCGTAAGGGCACGTAGGAAGAGTGGGTTTTCATCAATAGCAGGGCTACTGGGGTACCGCCCGTCACAATACGTGACCTAGATTACCGTATCGAGGATCCACCCTAAATCCCCTACAACACAAGGCCGGAACCATCCCTTACTGGACAGTCCCGAACAAGACAACCCCAACAGTTGTTGCAATCAACTGCCCCACACAACCGAATATAAAGGGACTTCTAGACAGGGGTAAATCTTGTCCTACTTGGGCATGACCCACTTAGCCTTGCTGCACCTCCCCTGTTTTATCCATTCCCAGTTGATGAGGCTTGAGGCTACGATTACCTTTATAGAACACATCTCTTAGAATGCTCATCATCCACCTGACGATGTTCTGAAAGCATTCAACTAACACAAGTTCGTTCCGGGTTCGAACGAAACCGAAGGCATTATCTCGTTACACTCATTTTGGAATCACCCTCAGAGTTAACGACGATAACCCTTGCATTCTGAATCTTCACCTTCACTTGAGATTCACGACCTATCGTTAATTTGGATCGATGTGGTTTTTGGATATCCAAATCTGGAAACTCGATCCCGGTCTCATCGAAATCCAAAACGCCATCTTTTAGGTACAAGTTGTTTTAAAGTTTAAAACAATTCAATTCAATATTATCTATATACACACGGATAGATAATTCACATATCACAATAGATAATCAACATTATCATCATAAACAGATAATCCATATCATTATCACAAATAGATAATTCATATTATCATCACAATGCAACCAAAGCATCCATATCACACAACATTACTTATCTCATATCTGAGATCTCAAATCATTCAAGGAAATCAATATCAATCAGCATTCATAAGCAATGATTTATTAATCACCATTCTACAATTAATTTAAAATGAAATAAATTAATTACTTCATCTCCAATTAATTTAAAGTAAATTAAATTAATTACTTCATCGATATAAATCTTGCTTACATAACCGTTAATTAATTACAAATCAATTAGTTAATTACCCTCTAATAAATCACCTTAATTAATCACCCTTGATTAATTATCCTTTAATTACATTCAAGTAATTAGCCTTTAATAATTTCACAAATTAATTATTCTAAACCAAATTCAGTAATTAACCTTTAATTACTTCATTAATTAATTAGCTATAATTAATTACATTAATCCTTAATTAATTACATAAATTAATTCCTTCATTGATTAATTGTTATTAATTAATCAATCCGTAATTACATCATTATATTAATTAATGATCCCTAACTATTTTTATTTAATTACCCTGTTTAAATTAATGACATTAAGTAATTAATCATCCATTAAACCATATTGATTAATCACTCTTGATTAATCACATTCAGTAATTAACAACCCTTAATTACTTCATTAGATAAGTTAATTACTCCTTAATTAAATTATCTTTAATAATTAATCTTTAATTAATTATATTTATTAATCACCCTAGCTTAATCTCATTAATTAATTACTCTTAATTAATTACATCTCTTAATTATCTTCAAATAACTTTATTAATCAATTCTTAATTAATTACACTAAGTAATTAATTATTAATTACTTCCACTAAGTAATTATTCTTCATATTAATTACACAAAGTAATTAATTTCCAAATCTCTTCCATTACCTAATTATCCTTCAATTTAATTACATCCAGTAACTATCTTCTTAATTACTTCACTAAGTAATTATTCTTCATTAATTACATTGAGTAATTACTTCTTAAATTATCCAGTGATTATCTTAAATTAATTAAACTTAATTAATTAACTTAAACTAATCAAAATAAACTTAATTAATTACAATTAGTAATTAATTTCTTAATTACTTCCATTAAGTAATTACACTTAAACAATTCACAAATGATTATTTTTAAATTAATTAATATAATTAATTATTAAAATTAATCACATTAATTAATTATTAAATAATCCTAAGTTACCGACCTTCATTAACCATTAGCAAATCTTTAATTACTTCTCTAAAGTAATGAACTGAGATTAATCATTATTAATTACAAATTAATTTATCTATAATAACCCATTAATTAATCTCTAATTATTTGATTAATTAAGTTTAATCTATAACTTAATAAATTGTTAATTACTTGATTAATAAATTTCAAATCATTAATTTAAAATCAAATCTTATCTAACTAATGATTTCTTAATTACAAATTAATTAATTCTTAATTAAATTACTTAATCCTTTAATTAATTAAATTAAACCCTTAATTACTTAATTAATTAACCCAAAATCATTAATTAATTAAATTAATTAATTATCCATCTTAATTGCCTTAATAATCTAATGAATTATAAATCATTAAGTCCTAATTAACTTTAAGATAAACCTTAATCTTATTAATGATTAAATTATCAGTAACAAAGTATTTTAAAAACAATTTGCTTTTAAATTTACTTTTAAATTCCATTTTAAATTTAAGATTTAAAATGAATACAATTTTAACTTTAACAAAGTTTAACAACTCAAAAACCTTTTAATTACTTGTTAAAGAAACACTTATCTTCTAAAGGGAATTTAAAATAGTTTTAAAAACCATATTCAGTTTAAATCAATTTAAAATACACTTAAATATTAAAAGTTGTTTTAAAACATTTTAAATTCAAAAACTTTATTTTATTTCAAACTAGGATTCAAATTCATTTTTGAATCCAGATTTTAAACTTAGATTTAAAACCCTGTTTAAATCTTTATTTTTAGATTTTAAAACCATTTTATAAAATATTTAAACAATTTAAAGTTGTTAAGACATTTCATTTTTATAAAACTTATTTATTTTGAAAACTAGAATTCAAACTCATTTTGAATTCAGATTTTAAACTTGTTTTCAAAACTTTGTTCTAAAACTTGCTTTACACTTTTAAATTCAGTTTAAATTTAAAAACATAGACACTGTCAGGTTTTCAAACAAAAACCTGTAACTAAAAATGACTCGACCCAGATTAAAATTGTTTCGAGCCAAACCTTAAAACCCTTCGAGTAAAATACTCGAACTACTCGAGAAAAACTCGAGTTAAAACTGCACCAACCTCAAACCAAACAAAACACCAGGCCATCAGAAAACAAGTGCACCGTGCACATGCATGGTGCCGCCGACCACCTCCGGTCATCACCAGAACATCGAACATGTTGACGATCATCCAAACACCAATCTACGACCATCTGACCTTCATCATCACTCCGAAATCAGATTCGAGCATAAGAACCCAAAACTGGAACCCACTTCCAAACCTGGAACACCTTCGATTTCCAATCTCCGATCATCGGAGTGGCGATGCCTCCGACCACAATTTCATCCATACTCCAGCTACCATTTCCCTAAGTATAGTGGCATTCGATCAATCCTAGGCCTCGAGATGATCAAACTTCCAGCCATCGTCAAAACTAGGTCTACAAACAAAAATGAACAACCCCCGCCACCACCGGTCTCTGACCATCTACTTGGCAATTTTCCTGGCCTCACCATTCGCTCCTCTTCAAAAATCCAAATTCTGGTCAGCCCAAAAATGCACTTTCATTTCTAATTTAAAAATTGTGATTTTGCTTTTTAAAAACATGATTTAGTATAGGGATTCAATTTATATTACTGAATTGTTAAATTTACATATTTGAATTTTACACAAATTCAAATTTCCCTGTTCCTTTTTGGTTTCGAAAGAAATTCCCATTTTATCTTAACTTAAATAAAATTTAAATCTAAATCTTAAAGTCAAAAAAACAAGTCTTGTTTAAATTCTAGGTACTAACAGTAAGTAGATCAAAAGATATTGGATTTGTTTGTAAATCTGGGTCTAAAAGATACCAGAACAGAGGTATCACAATGATACAACATGCATACATTTACATATAGGTAATTCATATATATATAATCATACAGAATATATATTCTTCCAGAGAATTAACATGCAACCAAATTAAGGATAATTATACTTTTAAAAAAAATGATGTTACTCACCAGATTAAAGCATGAAGACAGAGCTTCCAGATATGATTTGAAAACAGCTTTTGAAAATTTTAAAATCTTTTTAAAACTTGCACTTGAATGCTGATTTGGTTTGAAAACTGGTTTTGCTTTGGAACTGAGTTGCTTGCTTAATTTTGAACTGGAATGCTTTTGCTTGAAAATGTAGTTGCATGCAGTAACAATCCCAGATTGAAGAAAATATGCAGACTACAGGCACTTTGAACATGAACAGGGAAATGATTATAGGGATTTTTTTTTTTTTTTGCTTTCAGGTTTGCATGTTTGAACATGAGTTAAAGGGAAAATGATTTGCATTTTAGAATGAAGACGATTACTGATTTTAGTTTTGATGAGTTTGCTTATTTTATTTGTTTCAGCTGAAGTTCTCTTTCTTTTTCTAAATCAAAAGCCAAATACAAATCTGAGAACTTCAGCTGAAACAAATAAAATAAGCAAACTCTTCAAAACTAAAATCAGTAATCTGAGAATTACCCATGTAGAGTTTTTCTTCCTGATCGAATTTCTGGTATGTAGAAAACATGGATTTGTCAGAGCAAACATGACGAGTAGCGCATGTGTCCACCCACTATTGGTTAGGGTTCAGAACCAAATTGCATTCAGATATAACTGCTGAAAAATTAGACTCGTCTACTTCCATGTTATCCATCATATTTGCCTCTGAGTTGCGTTCCTTCTTGTGTCTGCACTCTCTGGCAGCGTGTCCTGCTTTTCCACAAACCCAACACTCGCCATTAAACTTCTTGGTTCGTTTGTTGTCTTTAGCTTTGTTTTCAGGCGCTTTCTCTTCTGCGGGAATTTCTTCTTCTTGTTTTTCTTGAAATTCCCTTTGTTCTTCGACTCTTCTGCCACAAATGCCTCTTCGCTTTGTTTTGTCACTCCGCGGTCATCAGACTCAATTTTTGGTCTGACAATAAGATCTTCTAAGGAAATCTCCTTTTTTTATGTTTCGGATAATTGCGGTAATTTTTCCAAGATGGTGGTAATTTCCTTGTTATCGCTTCAACAAGGAAGGATTGTCAAACTTTATGTCCTGCTTCAAGTTCATGAATTATGAGTTGAAGTTCTTGCACTTGACTAGTTACGGATTTAGAGTCAACCGTGTTGTATTGCATAAACTTATCTACGATGAACTTCTCCAAATTGGCATTCTGCGTTTTGTATTTATGTGCAAGTGCAGTTCATAAGGATTTTGCTGTCTGGTGTGGCTGATATACTTTATATAGTACTTTATCCAGACAATTAAGAATGTAGTTTCGGTACAGAAAGTCTGAATGCTTCCCTGAGTCAATTTCGAGAAAAATTGCTGCATCTTTTTCTCTAGTTTGTCCATCTTTAGGCTTTGGTTCATCGCTTCTCGAGATCGTGATGCGTATGATCTTCTGTGTAATAGGACTGATTATGATTTTAAGAAATGAAGATAGAACAGACCCGCACCCGGTCCAGTTTGGTCGCGCGCGTGTATTAGTACATGACCATAGAGGTTCCCCCCTCACACAAAATTACCTGACCCTAAGGGCCAATATAGGAATTGAGAATACACTATATAAACAAGAAAATGGACTTATTTTTGTTGGTGTGGGATATATCTCATTCACTATTTTTGAGAATTCTAACATTAAATGATGGTGAGATTTTGATAATATCCATAAGAAGCATTTTTGATAATTCACGTTTATATCAAAAAAGAGTGACACCAAAGTTATTTTAAATATTACTATGAATTTATATAGTCTGAAATACTATTAAGGCCTTGGGGTTTTTTATACCATTTATTGTCTTTCATACGAAAAGAAAAGCGGTATATTCTATATAAGTGAATATGTGTCCATCTACTAATTATTTTGTCTAGCATCCATAAAGCGCGTCCCGTTAGGCCTCGTTTTAATAAAAGTGACATGAGCCAAAATTTTCTATGTTTTTTGAAACGGTGTTTTACAAAAGTTCCATTCAAAATTTTAAGTTGAAATCCACCAGAATATTAACTTTGAATTCAAAACTATTAGAACATAAAAGTGTTTTACCCTAAATTTTACCAAAAATATTGCACTGTTGGTAACTAATTTACGGTGTGTGCGAGAATTGGCTTTGAACAGTAGTCTCAGATCAGACACAAATAAATAAAAATAAAATAGCTAAATGAATATATACACTTTCAATTTATTAGGATAAATCAAAAGAAAGAAAAACGAAAGGAAAACCTAAGTTGAACTTAAAATACATGAAACTCATGCAAGTCATAAAAATAAACATGCGTTTTCTATTGACACTGATGTTCAGAACTATTTTTTCCCCGACTTGGTTGCATGAAATTTCTCCACTAAGCGCTGAAGCTCCATGTAGCTCACCGATGCATCACTACTCTTCAACAATTGCAGTAAATATAAGAAAAGCTCGGTTTCACATACAATTCTCAAAGCTCCTTCATAAGAATATCCGATCTCCTCCACCGTAATGCCAAGGAGATTTTTAAACAATGGATGGTTCAAGTAATTTGCATCCACTTCGAATTTCTGAGGCTCTTCTATCCCAACATTAACCCATATATGACCCTTTTCAAGTTGGCTTTTCGAAAAACTATTGGTTGCGCAAGAAAGTAGCTTCTTCACCAATCCTTTTGTCATCGGAATGAAATATTTTACTTTTGAGTTTTTTCTTTGATGCAGCTATGTCGTTTGAGAAATGAATTGACAGTATTTTGCAAGGATTAGGCTTTTAATTGTGAATGAATGTACAAGATGTTGTTGACTGAATCAAGGCAATATATTAAATGTAAAATGAATTATAATTAATTCATGAACCTGGTAAAGGATGCAGCCACCTGGAAATTGCACTGTTTAATTGGTATAGGACTTTCTTGCAATGGAATAAAGATTTGATATGGAATGCTTAGTTAATTTGAATGTAAAATGAATTATAATTAATTCATGAACCTGGTAAAGGATGCAGCCAGCTGGTAATTGCACTGTTTAATTGGTATAGGACTTTCTTGCAATGGAATAAAGATTTGATATGGAATGCTTAGTTAATTTGAATGGATTGAATGCATCAACATTGATCTCCTGTGGACTTACATTTATATGTTTTGTGTGCTGCTTTCTCTTCCGTTTCTTCTTATTTTCGTTTATGTTCATTCATCCATTCTGTTATCGAATGAATTTATGTATGAAAGTTTTTAACAGATTTAAAAACTGCAAAAGTAATTGCATATGTTACAATATTTACTGCCTACAATCTTATCAATTTGTTTTATTTGGATGCCTAATTTTAAAATGATATGCATGAATTTTACATATATATTTTGTAATTAGAATCCACCCTTTGTTTTCAAACTTAATACATCCCATTCTGAGAAGAAGGATTCATGTTATTTTTAACCAAAATTTACAACTTTTAGTGCAAAATATTTGCAATAAATACTGCAAATATTTGCAATAAATACAATAAATATTTACATCAAAAATTCAAAATATTTACACTTTAATTGCAAATGTTTATTTAAAACAATTTGCAATTTTTTTAGCAAATATTTGCAGTCAAAACTGCAAATATTTGCAGCATTTATTGCAAATATTTGTACTAATTATAACTGTCAAGTTTCTCTAGAAATGGATGTTTCATGAACCTATTTTTGAGAACAGACGAAAATATATTTTGAAACTTGTAGAAGGGTGTTTGAAAAAATATTCCCTTTTGATTTTTATTTTTTTAGCAAAGGCTAGCGGGGTTAACAGGGCCCCTACCTGATTTTATTGCAACAACACAATAAAATACATAAGCTTGTCCAACGAATTGGAACAAGCAATAAGAAAAAAAAAACACACAGAGACTAACATGGAAAGTAAAGAAGTTAAAAACAAGCACACCATGCAAACAAGAGAAGAAGAAAAAACACTGTCAACCAAACTAACTCCACACATCTCTGAATCGAGTGGGAATTGTTGGTATAAACATCATTGCCTGGTAAATATCCTTCTTCAAAACGTCCCATAACACATCCCCGTCCCTCCTCTTCTTTTCAAAGCATATCAAATTTCTCTCCAGCCACACAATTGACATATACTTTTTCAGACAGATTGTAATGTTGGTGTTCTACTATTTCAAGTAATGTGGATATTCCCTTTTGATTTTCATATCCATTATATTTTAGGTTTTTCTCTAACGTACATGTTCTACTATTTCAAGTAATGTGAGCGTACATGCATATATATACATACACACACACACACACACATACATATATATGTGTGTGTGTGCGCGCGCGCGCGACCATATGTATGTATAGAGAAGAGTTCCATTACATCACATTCACATCCCCTTTTTTCAACCTACCCAATTCAAAATGAAGCAATGATATCTTCCTGCATGACACAAAATTGTAATGACCCAGAATTTCGATCGTTTAGTTTTGAACATTTAATTCATTTTAAATGTTGGATTTGGATTGTTAATTGATTTTGAATATGGAGGAATTTTTGAAATGATTTAAAATTCCAAATATAACGATTTATTTGATTTGGTAAAATAGTAAATTAATATTTGGAATTGGGAATAATATGTGAATCTGGAAATAGATGGACATGGAAATAATTTCTAAAATTTATTTAATTTCTATTTGGATTAGAATTATAATATGGACATTTGAATGGGATTTAAAAGACAATAAATTTAAAATTGGATTTTATATAATAATTTAATAGTGGAATTAATATATAGTGATAGTGTAAAGAATTGAACCTTGTTTAAAAATGAATCGAAGTGATTTCTAATATGAATATAAATTCTATTTGAATTATGATGGAGTTAGTAAGTTTTAAAAATGGAAATTTTGAACGATTTCGACGATATTGAAAATTGCTCGATTTAATCGACGCGTTAAAATAACCTTTAGGGGCACAGTCTCGTAATTCGACGAAAGCAATTTCATTGGATCCATAATAGTTTATTATTATCGGATTCAAATTTCATATCGTTTGGAATTACCGTTTGGTCGTACGAAATAGAAATACGTTGAAATAAATATCGAAATTTTAACATTTAAAGTCGATTCAAAAATCTATCTTACACATACGATCGAATTAGGCCTCGAAACATGTTCCATTGTGTTCAAAATAGGGGTAAAATTTTATAAAGCCAGGTGGCACATCTCGTTAGAGTTCGTTTGAAAAAGCACGTTAATTTGAAAAATAATATTAAAATAATATAAGTATACGTGTATATATATGCTGTAACAGTGAAACCCTAGACATTTGTACAACCGCCTCATTGCGTTCAATGGCCGAAATCTTATACCTTTCCTCCTTGATTTCCACCAGATCCATTCTTTTATGTTGAAAACTTCGTAAACGAAGATCGAAGAGCTCGTTGAGCTCTATAATTCCAACGGCTGTGATCGAATATCATTGAGTGGATCATCGACAATCGTGCCACGAAAGGGACGCGTTCAAGCACGAATTTCGGAGTCTTGATGTGACCGAGCTCGGTGTCGTTCTGGTCATGGATGCACGCCATGATGGCCTTCGTGGTGGGGTCGCCGACCACGTTCTAAGTGGTCGATGAGAGCGTCTCGATCGGTTAAAGCATTCGAACGATGGGTTTCAACCCTAAATAGACGCGCGTGGAAGAAGATGTAGTTAGGCGGCCGGATTTTCTTCATTTAAATTAATGGCCAAGATTTCATTCTGGTATAAAAAAAAGAAATTGAAATTTATTATATAAATTTATACTCAATCTTTAAAATTGAATATCTCATTCATACGAGGTCGGAATCGGACGAAACAAGTGGCGTCGGAATCGCGGTGATGAGCACTATGCTGTGGTGCAGATCTGGAGTTAATCGGCGCTAGCAAAATTTTTTAGGTTAAATCGAACGCCGTTCGATTTAATTTAAAATTGGATTGTTTGGCGAATTAAAACTCAAGGTGAGTTAATCTTACTCAATGTTGGACTGCTAGTGACTAATTTTAAATAGTTAAATTTAGCAAATGATTGATTGGTTAAATTGGTGCATTTTAATCAGTTGGATATGACATTATATATAGTAATGTGTGTGTGTGTGTGTGTGTATATATATATATTGGAGTGATTGACATTCCCGCATATGTGTGTGTGTTTATATATATATAGCAGATGAGACCCTATGCGTCCTTCTTAATAGCGGATGACCCTATATCCCCCTCGAAGTGGGATTAATATTTTTCTATTGTGCTAACATCTATGGATGCAGGGAAACGGTTGGAGGGATCCAACTGGATTTCTCAAAAAATGTTCAATTAAATTTCATATTAATTTGTATATGATTTATTTGGATAATCTGTGATAGCTTGTTGTGTGATTTGAATTAATTGGATGCTATGGCAAGTTTTGACCTAGATTTTGGTATTTTTAAATACCAGTAATATATGTTTTAAATTGGAAAAGAAAATTAAAAGGATTTTTTGCGAAATGTTTGTAAAGAAATTTGGGTATATCAATTAGATAAAATAGATGGGATGAAATTTTGTACTTAACAAAATCCGAATATTGTAAAGAGGATTTTGGGATAAAAGTGTATAATAAAGAATTTTTAAATAATAAATCTTTAAATGGCACTTGTTTAAAATATAAAGGTTGTAAAATCAAGATTTTAAATATTTTGAAGATAGAAGTGAATTTGGGAAATAAGAATGAAATCGGTTAAACTGGAGTTTAAGTGAGACTTCTAAATTTACGAATTGAAATTAGACTCGATGAATTAGCTTGTTTTAAAAATAAAATTTTTAATTATTAATTCAGTAACTTTAAAGTTGGTAAAAATATTCGGGAAATAGTTATTTAATATTTTAAATTGGTTAAAGCATATTTAAATTATTAATTAGTTACATTATAGTGATTATTAAAAATATATTATTGTTTAAGAACTAGTCAGCATTGTTATTTTAAAAGATATTAAATATTAATGTGGTTTGTATAATAACTTTTATTTAAGTATATTTTCCTAGATTTAACTTGAGAAATTATTTTAAAATTTATAAGCATTATTTTGAGTAAATTATTTAATAAAGTTTTCGGGAAGTAAAATGGTATACTCGCATGGCGTAAATCGGAAGCAGTGAGTGCCTGCAGTTAAGTTTTCGATTTCTTTAGGATAGAGAAGTAACCGTTGAGCCGCGATCCGTGGTTTGATAACGCAGTGGTACTTTCCACATTATTTAAAAAGGGTTTCCAAATATTTTTGAAAAGATAGTTGTAAATTTACGAATTCGACAAGATAAGAACTTGACCTTTGGTAAAAAGATTTAACTTAAAATTTAATTTAAATAAGGCTTTGTTTTTTCGGTGGAAAATAGAATATTTCGTTGAATTGATTGTTTATTTGATAGTTAAATAATCAACTATTAAATCTGAACTTAAATATAAGTTTGAGAATATCTAGAAGAAGTACGGGGATTATATGGTACAGTTACCGTTCGAGGTGCTATACTGTATGTATAAACTCGTTTTGTTCTTCTAGGACGTTTATAAGGAAATCCATCTACTAACGGTTAGGAGGTGATATCCGATTTTATTTTCATCAATTTATTTCCTAAAGAACCGGGGTTGAGTTTATCGAAATTTTTTGAACATTGTTTCGAAGAGACCGGGATAGGATTTGTTATCCGAAAACCACTTCGATCCAAGGAGTGCATTTTTGGAATGAAGACAAGAGCATGAAGTCGAAGATGGAGCAGTGAAGTGCAAGGGCTAATCACTACTAATCCTAGGGGTGATTCCAAAATGGATATAGCAGGAGTAGTGCCTTCTGTTCCGTTCGAACTAGGAACAGACTTGTATGGGTGAATGCTATTAGTACATTGTCATTGAAGGACAATGAGCATTCCAAGTGAAAATCCTTTAAAAGGTAATCGTAGCCTCTAGCCTCACAACCGGAAATGGCTAAAAATCAAGGGGGATGCAGCAAGGCTAAGTGGGTCACACCCAAGTAGGGTATGTCTATCACCTTTCTAGATACCCGCAGATATTATTACTACGAGGTATGGATGAGCTCGAGAGAGGTTGGGAACACCCGGGGTGATAGCATATTTGGTCTATCCAGGTCAGGGATAGACCGGTCTTGTGTTGCAGGGGATCTCAGCATGGTCCTCGGTACGCTGTTTTCGACGTGTACTGTGACAGGTGGTACCCCAGTGCATAGTCATTCGTATGGAATCCATTCTCTAATACGTGCCCTTATAGTTTTGATTGTAGAGCCTAGTATGCTGGAATTTAATTAATGTACAATTTCAGCTATTTGAATAAGCATATGTACTAAGACACTATTATAATATCAGAGGATTTTGATATGAAATGTTTTGGTTATTATAAGGTAAAAACCTGTCGTGTTTATTTAAGGCGTGGTTTTACGAGATACCTTTGTTTTTCAAAGGATTTTTGAAACTTTAATAATTCAAATTGAGTGTGTTTTCTCATGCTCGGGTCAGACCGAGTATTTCAGGTTCAGATTAGGATGTTATGAAGCTCAGGAGATGAGCTGGAGACCGAGACGTATTACTCGTACTTGTTTTATTCCACTATAGTGTTTTGTTTGAAATTACCAGCAATTGTGAGGGCAGGTTGTTATAACTGTCCAGGCTGGTAATTATTGATTTGTGTACTCCGATGTGAAATACGTATATATCAGTTTTGTTTTGTGTAAAGAGCTATTAATATTATATGTTATTCAGTCCACTGTGAGAATCTGCTTTTGTTTAGTTTCCTCTCTCTTCTACCTACTTTCTTTTCCCTCAATAATCTGTCTTTTCGGCACTCAATCGTTCAACATGTTATACTACGAGCGTATTTCTGTCGAATTTCGGGGTCGATAGGGCGGGTCGTGACAAAAATCATCCTCAATTTTTTTTGATTAATTTTGAAACATTCTATCTTATCCAGGATATTATTACTAGTCAATACCTAAAACAATATTTTTAAGATTAGCACTGGTTGAAAATTTCGGACATGCTAGAAGTTTTGAAACGTGTGGTGCTAAAAGCATAAGCAACATAAAAGTCTTTACTAATACCAAATATCGATCAAATACAAATTAATAAAATTGAATTCTTCCTACTACCATGGTTATAATTAGTTACTTGGTAATAATTAACTTAACCTTGTAGGAAACAATAGAAATTGATTCTACCAGCTGGTAAGATATAATTGTCCTTGATGAATAATAAACCACTGCTCAGCAATTTTTATTCTCTTTCCTAATGGGAAGTTCACATTTCATCAAAATCAAACCAATAAAATGCAAAGGTGAAAACAAATTTACTTACTTTTATGTTTATAAAAGAATTCAACCATAATAGAAATTTTATATAAAATTATGGATAATTAAAGAGAGCATTCTTCAAAGAACCTGTCTCATTATTGCTAACTTTTAAGTTCATAAAAGAATTCAGCAATAATAAAAAAATTCCTTTATATAAAACAAATGATAATTTAGGGGAACATTCTTCAAATAAGCATTCTCATCATCTTAGGTTACATCATTTGGTTTCTTCATCATTGTTGAGTCAATCTGTAGAACGATTGTTATTAGAACGAATTTAAGAATTTTATTTAATTTTTATTTTATTTATTCTTGTAAAATTGACAACATTTTATTATAAAAAATGATGCCACTATTCTATAAAAATATTAAGGGTTTGTATTATGAAGTGCTGGGTGTTAAGAAGTACGTCAAAGTATTTTTCTAATAATTTTAATCTTAGGTGTTACACTCATTATTACCATGAACTGCAATAACAAGAGACCAACACCATGTGCATAGCACCTAACTCAACCCAAGCTCTATAATCAAATGATCGTAACAAGAAATCAACACGCACGCATCATGGAGCAGGGGAGGGCCACCTTAGCCATTCCCAATATAAAAGAAACTAAGTAAATATAGGCGTAGAAAGTAGTGTCGGGTGTACAAAGGTAACCATACCTCTAAAACTCGCACTTTGTCAATACCCACAAGAGCAAGTCTGCTCCAGCACAAACCAAGAACAACATAGACAGTGCCACACAGAGCCAAAAGCACTTCAATGGGGCTGTACATAGGACCACTCAAAATATGCTTTAACGTAGGCCCAACCTCACAAGCAAACAACATGTGTGAAATTCTCTCTCTCCCTCACATCAACTGTAACATCCCGCTTTTGGAGGCTCATACCTAACTGCTACGGATGCTGCAGTCATCCATATGTGTTATTTCTGAGTGACCGAAATCGAAATCTTGAAACTATTGGCAATATAGAAACACAAGAATATGATAAATTTTAAACTTCAACAAAATAGAATTTCTCATTTCTTATGAATTTAAATTTAAGATTTAATTACATAATCCTAGACGTTAACCACGTTCAGATCACATATACATGTATAACATACGATAAGAGCGACATGTGAAGATGTCCTCTTATGATGATTAGAGAACGAATAAGTATGAACTTTAAAGTTCTTAGTACATCACAAAGGAATACACAAACTAGCTCCTATATAACTAATACAGCCTCCTGCACATCTCTGGAAGTTTATTCGTCCAAAAACCTGAAAGTCTCCCACTCTCAGACTACTCAAATTAATTTTGAGTATGCGAGAATTTGTGGAGACATACAAACTTAGAGTCAGACAATAAGTCTGGTATGAATAATCCCCTATCATCTCTTATCATAAATAGATATCTAGTGAGACCACATCGCTTAGCGGAACGGGTTTTCCCCTTACTATTATCCAAAATAAAACATGCAAATCATTTACTATGCCCCTGCACCTGAAATGATTAGTCTCAGCATAATATGAAATAAAGCCATAAATCATATGAATTGGATATCACATCCACCAATTTATTGGATATACCATCTAAAGCAATTTATTAAATTTCTCATCTAAAATCAATTTATTAGAGTTTCCCTCTAAAATCTTTAGAATGACTATCCGTCGTGATTTAATAGGATTGTCCATCCCAAATCTCTTTAAAATAAATGTAGATTATCCATCTACATTGTTTTATAAAAAATGGTATGGGATATCCACCGCACACTTCATAGTTTTCCTATGATGACTATGAACCCTTGGGTGCCAAATCCCGAGGCTAACCACCTCTGGCAAAACATTCTTTTCTTTCAAAAATTTGATGTGGGTTATCCACCGCACATTCCATGGTTTTCCTAGTTAACCAAGAACCCATCACTTGGACAATAAAAATAACATGATCCCCATAATTATTTATAAAAACTTATGATACCCATGATTATATATTTTCACCAGGTATTCCACCTTTTTAACCTATTCCCATTGGTAGCCCCAATTAGGTTAAATTAAATAAAAACAGATTGATAGCCCCAATTTATAACTTCAAAAGCATATTTCTGTTTGTAACCCTAAACTATGTATCGAAATCAGTAATCCCACTCAGTGTCCCCAGGGTTTAATAACATCAAATTTATATAAGGCTCCCTCTTACATGTTCAAACAAAAAGTTTTTCATGCTATAACCCTTCGAAGTAACCCCTTCAAATTAACAAAATTTTACTCATGGAAAATGGCTAATAACATCCCTATAAAACCCTTCGAATGAAGTCCCATTCGAAAGCAAATAAACATCCAAAGTCAGCCCATTTGGAAACCTTTCTTTTGAAAGCATCACAAAAGCATACCTTTCGCAATCATTGAAGGTAACCCCTTCAATACCTTTCGAAATCAAAACCTTTCAAAATCAAACCATTCGAAACCAAACTTTCGAAATCAAAACCTTTCAAAATCATTGAAACTCAAAATATTTCGCAATTATTAAATATAGCCCCTTCAAAACCCTTCAAAATAAACCTTTCGAAGTCAAACCTTTTGAAATCAAAACCTTGCGAAATTAAAACCTTTCAAAATCAAAACCTTTCGCAATCATTGTAGATAGCCCCTTTAAAACCTTTCGAACTCAAACCTTTCGAAGTCAAACTTTTCGAAACCAAACCTTTCAAAATCAAAAAACCTTTTGAAATTAAAACCTTTTGAAATCAAATCCTTTCGAAATCAAACCATTCGAAATCATTCAAAAGCAATGAAGTGTTGGTGTTGTAACCAACCCTTTGAAAGCTTACTTCTGACCATGTCGGAAGGTTAACTCTTCGGCTTGCCGAAAGGTTTTAAAACACCTTTTCGAAAAACATTTTAAAACAATACTCTTGAAGGTTTAAGCATTCGAAGATCCCCTTCGAAACCCTTCTTGAATATAAAATTTTTAGTCTTTTACAAAATGATAGAGTCGAAGGATCCCCCTTTAACTTATTCGAAAGCAAATTATATTTCTATCTGAAAGCAAAAGAAGCATCCTCCTTATCCCTTCGCCCTTCTTCCCTTCGACACTATGCCTACGTTTCGACTTTGGCGAAAGGTAATGGTTTATCTTCCGTCTTAAGGTACCTTTCAACTTCATCAAAAGGGTAAAAGCGGGCTTGTTGGAGTTGAAGACATAATTGGACCCGCTGAAGTGATGTTTTTATCTTGTTTTCTAATTTTGATTGGCTAAGTAACCTTCTCCTGTACTTCGAAATAGTAAAAAAGTATACAAAAGTCAACCTTTTTCTCAAAACACTATACTTCTTCCTCATATATTTCCAAAGGCAATTTCTGTCCGAATTTAAGTAATTTCAGAAGCAAATTTTTAGTTTAGCCCTTGAGCTTAAATAATTTAATTACCTTAGTAAATCACTAAGGCAAAATACTTAAAAATCATCAAAAATCTGACAAACCATATATTCCAACATATTAAAATTTCAAAGCATGTGAAGATCAAAATAACTCGGATTTTAGCCAAAACCGAATGAGAACATGTTAATTAGCCCATTAACATTTTAAAACACCTATGTCTTATCCAAATAAAGGTTTAAATGGCTATATCCTAACCAAAATCACAAATATGAATCAAGTATAACCCATAACTGATCCAAACATAGAAAAATGAGATGATAAACATGATTATTCACCTTGATTAGTTGATTAGAGAATGAGATAATTTCCTAGCTTTAATTCGTTAGCTTATTCTTCAATTTAAACTCTTCATGGAGCTTTCTAATGGCTTCCCGAAATATGTGGGAGTTAAGAATGAGAAAGTGAAATTTTAATCAGGTGGAGGAAGAGATATATACAAAGAAATGTATCCCCAATTCCAAGTTTACTCCTTAGGAAATTCCTCCTTCTAAATTTAGTCAAGTCTTATTTTATTTCATTCATTTAGACAAGGCCATAGGATTTATTAATCTCATCTCTCTAATCATTCACATTATTCTCTTTAATTTCCAATTAAATATTCAGAATAATGCTAATTAAAATTCAGGGTCATTACAGACTCCCCCCTTAAAGAATTTCGTCCCTGAAATTCAGTAAGGACAAAACAACAAGCATATCCCATGCAAGCAAAGCTAGATAATCTACTAGCCAAATTCTACATAAACCCTATATAGAACATACCATCTAAAACAGCTCAGGAAAAGTAGCCCTAATCATGTCTTTTGTCCTCCAAGTACAGTCCTTCACGTTGTCGCTCCACTGAACTTTCACCAACTTGACTGTCTTGTTCCTTAGCCTCTTCTCATCTTTCGCCACAACACGAACTAGTTACCTTACAAAAGTCATACCCAGTTCCACCACTAAGTCCTCCATTGCCGTCGGGGCGATAGTAGTTTCTGGATCATGAACATGCTTCCTAAGATGAGAAACATGAAACACATTGTGGACCCCGGCCAAACTGCTTGGCAAATCTACTCGGTATGCGAGTCTCCCAATCCTCTATGATATAGGAAATGGTCCAACGTATCTTGGTGCTAGCTTCCCGGTCTTCCCGAACCGAACCATACCTTTCATCGGCGATACCTTGATGAAAACTTTATCTCCAACTGAGAACTCTAGGTTGTTACTCCTTTTGTCTGCGTAACTCTTCTGCCTAGATTGAGCTTCCTTCATTCTTTCCCAAATCTGGACCAAGGACCAATCTGTCTCTCGTCTCTAACCAACATGTTGGTGATTTGCGTGACCTTCCATACAAAGATTCAAAAGGCGCCATTCCTACAGTAGTCTGATAACTATTATTATAGGAAAACTCCCCTAAGTGTAAGGGATCTTCCCAAGAACCACTAAAATCTAGCATCCAAGCCCTCAACAGATCTTCCAGTACCTTGCTGACTCTCTCTGTCTGCCAATCCATCTGAGGATGATATACCGTACTAATCTTGAGCTTAGTGCCTGACACACTCTATAGGCTCTTCCAGAACTCGCTAGTGAACAAAACATCTCTATCACAGACGATACCACTAGGAATTCCATGTAGTCTAACGATATTCTTCATGAACAACTTAGTTAAAACAGGTGTCGTCCTGGTCGACCTTACCGAAATGAAATGGGCACTTTTGGTTAATCTGTCCACTATGACCCATATACGTTCATTACCCTGGTTTGACCTTGGCAGCCCGTGAATAAAATCCATGGATATCGAGTCCCACTTCCAAACTGGGCCGTCCAAAGGCTGAAGCAACCCACTTCGCTTCTAATGTTTGGCTTTTACTTGCTGAGTTCAAAAACTGTTTTTCCTATAATCCAACATCTCTCTTCTTTCCTTCCCAGAAGAAACTTCTCTTTATATTCTGATACATCTTGGTTCCCCCAGGATGAATCGTATACTTCGATCGATGACATTCCCCAAGAACTTCATTCCTAAGGTTTCCAACATCCGGAATACATAACCGTTCCTTCTTTTTCAAACAACCCCTGCAGTCAAGAATAAAATCCTTTAAGTCATCAATCTCGGCTACATTTTCTAACCTTCTAATCCTTTCAGCTTACATTAATCCTCTTTCTGCTTAGAAGCAATTCGTTCGATCAACACCGGTCAAACTTCCAAACAATCATGGCAATGTTCCGACTAGATCTGACAGTCGACCTCAACTACACACTACAAGCAGCCAGTGCTTCTAAGTCTTTCCATTCTGCCAACATAGTTAATACCACATTTGATGTTTCCTGCTAAGCGCATCAGCCACCTTATTTCCTTTTTCTGGTGTATGCTCGATGCTAAAATAATAAGCTGCAAAAACTCTAGCAATCTCTGCTCTCTCATGTTCAGCTCCTTCTGAGAGAATAAATATCGTAGAGACTTATGATCTGTAAAAATCTCAAACCTTTCTCCCAAAAGATAATGTCTCCACATCTTCAATGCGAAGATTACCGTTGCCAACTCCAAATCATGAGTAGGGTATATCACTTCATGCGATCTAAGCTGTCTAGAAGCATTGGCAATAACCTTTCCATTCTACATTAACACAACAACTAACCCAGTGCCACATGCATTGGTGTAAACTGTTGGATCGATTTCACCCTAGAGGGGGTGAATAGGGTGATACTATTATTATAAAAATTTAATGCGGAAGTATGTAAAATAACCGCAACATAGATACAGCGGAATAATAGCAGCATAAATAATAGCAGAATAAAAATAGAAATAGAACAACATAGGTTTACCCAGCTTCAGCAAAACTTTGCCTACATGCCGCCACCAAGGTTTCTACTAGAAATTAAGTAGTCAAACGCTTACACACGTAAACTCACGACACCACTATGGACTAACCTAACTATATGATCAAAACCCTGCCACAACTCAGCCAATGAGTTGCGAATTCTCGAACTACACCACCATAGTTCGTCCCCTAGTCACACGACTAGAATTTACAAAAGTTTAAAAGAGAAAATACAAATTTAAAAACAATTTAAAATACAAAAAACCCTAATTTTAAAATTTTAAGCCCAAAGAATAATATAGCCGGCCCAAATAAAAACAAAAACACTACGTAAATAGATTGTCCCCTTTTTTCTCTTTTTATTTATTTCGGCCTTGTATTCTTCTTTGTGAAAAATCGCTTGTTTGTTCCCTTGTGAAAAATTAGGGCTTTTGTAATTCTTTGAAGCCACTGCTTGGTCGTATTAATTACTGATGCTTCAAATTCTTTCTTCGATAGATTAATCTGTTCACGGCTGCTTCAATCAAGTCGAGTTCGATTGTTGCATGAATTGGTACGTGAATGCCTTTTACTGTTTATTGATTACTCTCGAATTTGATTGAAATTGAATGATATTTTCCTCTCTATTGTTGCTTGAACTCGAATAATTTGAATACCGATGATGACTTGAGATTTTATAAGGATCAATTTCCCTTATTATTGTCGTATATATTTGACTGAATTCGTCCTTGGCCACTGATTTTCGTTTGGATGTATGTGATGTTTTCAGACTTCTTCAATTCATATGATTTCTGTTTACTTGATTATCACGATATTGAATTGCTTTGACGATGTTGATTTATCTGGACTTATTCATTTTACTTGCCTTGGTCACCATGGCTTTGCATTTGCTTTAGGAATTGACTTCGACCATTTGAAATTTGTGATATTTGACTGGTTCACGATTTATCACTTGGTTTTGAATCTGACTTGTTTGATTCCCTGATTTGAAACTACTACCAGATGTTGTATTGCATTATGTAGTCTGCACTGTGCATCTCTATTTGTATACTAGAATCATGTTATGGCCAAAACTTTGAAATTGTTACATATATGTACTTGACCATGGTTTCATATGTACTTGTCGTTTTTCAAACTGTTGTATTTTCTTTCAAACATTGACTTTGTTACTGCAACTGATATTGTATTCCTTTTCATAGCTGCATATATGTATACTTGCCGTTTCACACATGTATATTATATGTTGAGAAAAATAATTGCTGGATCCATATGTTGCCATGTTACATTGAGCATTATTGCACTCTGATACGCTATCTTGAGTTGCTTGTGCTGGTTCAGTTTGGTTATAGGACTAGTTCTTGTTACATGTGCACTGCCTATATATGTGTGCATGTGTGTTTGCATTGACTTCACTTGAGTTTGCACTGGTTATTGATGTTTGATACATTTGAGTTGCCGTCTGCATATCAACTTGTAAATATTGAAGTTGAGGTCCGGAGCTTGTTGCATTTGGAGTCTTCACTTGTTTTTTGATTCGCATGCGGTCAGTGGTTGTGTTCGCACATTCACTTCAGTAAAAATGCCTCTGACCTTGGTAGTCTCTTTACTTGTTCCACATGAGTTTTGTTGTATTCTATTGTTCACTGTTTTTTTGCATGGTGTGATGAGTGTGAGTGTGCATCGAGTACATGTCTACATGCTTCACTGCATCCCACATTATTACTGCATGTATATGTGTATGTTAGCTTGTATTTTGAACTGCTGCAGTCTGTGTGACGACCCGGATTTTCAAGTTTGAAAATCAACATTCATACTTCAACTCGTATTCGAATGCCGCAGATTCAAACGTTCAAATCCAATTCGTCGGAGCTTATAACACATTAAGTACAACAACACAGTGGAGAAAAATGAATAATGTCATTGATGCACAACATCTAATATAATAATGATACAATTGAGACATTGATACAAATATCAAAGACAAGATACAGCAGGGGAAAGAGATAACATAAACTTGAACTCCAAAGAAGGAACTCCAATATCAGCAATCTCCATCCCCAAAGCACCAATCCCGAAATAGCTCGCACTCCCTATCTTGTTGTACTAAGCAAGGTCGGTCCAGAATGCTGAAGAGAAGCACAAAGCGATAGGCGAAATCCAACAGCTGAATGCTACCGAATTTACTCCTACTCTTTGATTATCTGAAAAGCCCAACTCTAGATTGCCCGTGTGGAAAATTGTGGGCACCCAGAGTTTAGGAAAGAAACAATAAACTCTGGGTCAGTCATGAGACTGGTATGAGCAAACAAAAACAATTATATCTTTAAAACAAACAACAAAAGATTTTAAAATTGAAATCCGCAATGCTTTTTGAAAAATGAAACTACCATAAGGCCTCCCGCTGCACACACCATGCAAATGTTGAATTGGAGGAGATTTCTCCTTATGATAGTCAAAAATGCTTGATACGCAAAAACCATTTGATATTATTATTAGTGCATAGTGAAAAACATTTCGAAATTATAATATTAATCTTAGCCAGCATACAACATTTCGTCGTATTCCTACTATAGTTACCATGTTCAATAGCAGGTTACCGCCACATTCCATGGCAGGTTATACAACTAAAACCGTACAGGGCACGCATTGTTTCTTTGGATTTCCAACAAATGGTCAGGCTAAGGAACTTCCTATTGCCACATGTGAACGCCTCTAGAGGGACGCCCTAAGAACCTACCCGACTCTCTGCCAACACAAGGTCGGTTTACCCCTTTCCCGGGAGTAACACCTAAGATATGCCATCCTCGGTCGTTTGTGACCTTTATCCGAGAGCTCTCAGCACCAACAACCACAAAGCAATGTATTTTCTGTAACCTCATAGGTTAAATATCTGGACTCCATACCATGATACCACCCTTCTCCAAAAAGAATGGACATACCCAAGGGGAGTGACCCCTGAAACCTTACCGCATCTTTCCCGTTTTGACCATTTCTGGGGAGTGAGGTCCGACGAGGTCTCGTCCACAAAGCTACGCTTTTCACAAAAGCCATGCTTCGATCAACAAATGATCGGCAACACATAGCAGCACTCAGCATGCCACACTACCAAATTGGGAATGTATCACTAGTAACCATCAACTACATAACCTCTGAGCTCGTACGTCTCAGAGAAGGGTGTTAAGCTAAGAGGATAAATCTTTGCCACCAAATAGAAATGTATTTGATAGAAACCAGCTTTACATCTCAAAGTGTAATGTTAGACATACATCCATACAAGTCTGTTCCGAGTTCGAGCAGAACCGAAGGCAGTACCAAAGAAGCCCTTGCAAATCTGGATAATCCCTAATCACATCCAAACTCCTCATCATAAAGGGTGATCAAATCTCTATACCGGGGATCATCCGGTGCAAAGACGTTCGATGAGTTATCCTTTCGCTTTCGAAAATATCAGGTCTTCACCACCGGTCTTTAAATGCTATCCATAACGTTGTATCATTATTCAGAATGGGTTATATGACACAAGGTCCTCTCTCGGCCAAATCGAATAATGAGCGCAATATTTAAAAACATATGGATATTGGGATTTCAGTTAAGTCACAACTTAAATCCCAAAACAATTGGTTTAAACAAATTACCATTTCAAATCTTTTTGAACAAAAAGATTCACTTCACAAAGTTGACCCTATTTTCACAAAGATACAGATTTCAAAACAATTTCCACTTCAAATTGGGTTAACTCATCCAATTTTTAAATCAAAGATTTAATTCAAAGCTTTCGCAAACATTTCCAAAGATTCATTCATAACTTGGAAAACCATTTTTCATTTCAAACTTGAAATCGTTTTAACACGAATTGGAAATTCTTTCCTTACATGAAAGCTTTTATTATTTGAAAACAAATAGTTTTCGTTCCGGAAAAATCCGATTACATTTGCACAAGCTATAACTTTTAAAGTATAAAACATAGGTTAAATTCAAATTTCCAAAATAATATTTTTTTTTAAATGGTTTAAAAACCATATAAACATATTTATAAATTGTATAACCTTTTTAAACCATGATTTCCAAACATAGAATTCAATTTCAAATCTTGGGTTCAAATTTAAATCAAATTATTTAAATTTCAAACTTTATCAAGTTATTCAAAATAACTTTTATCTTCAAAACTCCTTTTCAAAAGCCTTTCATATTTAACCCAATTCTATTTCCAAACTATTTGGATTCAAAGTTCAACTTTAAAACCATTTCAAGAATCTATGACTTAACCAATTTCCACATGCATTTCATATTTATGTGTGTATGGTGTAGACCACTGGTTTTACCCAATAGTGCAACAACATCAATCATCACAGATTCAATCATATCAATATCGATAAGCGGTATAATCCTATTGCACTTATCTTCATTCACAGAATCATAGATAGATAACAGAAATTCATCACAGATAAATAAATTACATTTATCACAGCTCAAATCAAAACAATTCATATCACAAAGCATCACGAAGCAGAGATATCAAACAATTCCAAGCATTCAATACAATTCAAACATCCATAAGTAAGGTTAATTAATCATCTGATTAATTTAAATCAGATTAATTACTTATGAATAAACTACTAATCCTGGTTAATTAATATTAATTAATTGCAAACCAACTTAATTAATAACCTTTCATTGTTTATTAATTAACCTTTAATTATTAAATAATCAATCATAATTAATAAATCAATTAATCTTTAATCATTAATTAATTAACCTTTAATTATTTAATTATCCTTTAATCTAATTACCCTTAATTTATTAATTAATAAATTAATTAACTTTTAATTGATTACCATTAAATTAATTATCCTTAATTAATTACAATAAGTGATTATCCTTAATCACTTTCGTTGATTAATCTTTAGTTAATTAAATAATTAGCTTCAAATGAATTACCTTAATAAATTAATCACACCAATTAATTATCCTTAATTGCTTTTATTAAGTAATTATCTTCAAATAATTAATTACCCTTAAATTAATCACATTAATTAATTAATCAAATTAATTAATTATTCTTTAAATATTTAAGTTAATAAACTTTTAAGTAATCACATTAAGTAATTGACCTTTAACTACTTACATTATTAAATCTTTAATCACTGGATTACATCCTTTAAATCTTATTAAGATAAATACTTGAAATTATCTTTATACCAAATCATTTAAGATTGTATTTAATAACCTTTGGAAATAAATTATTATTAACACATTAACTTAAGACCTTTAAGTCAAATTAAGGATTAAAGACACTTCATCTATTTAATTACAATATCAAGTTTATTTTAAAGTACAAGGTGACATATAAAATTTAAAAACATTTTAAACCTTAAATAAATTATTTTTAAACCTTTGATACATCCCAAACTAAAATAGACTTTCATTATATAAAAGAATTTAAATAAGAATTATTTAACTTTCAAAAACTTGTTTAATTTAAAATTTTAAGCTCGCATAATTATTACCCGAGACAAACACTTGTTCTACCCGAACTTTGTTTTGAGTCTTTCTCCGCCTTCTTTTCCCCGAGTCATCACGCTAATTACTTCAAGTCGAACCCAATGACTTTGGTTCTTCCCCAACGTACTAACCATTCCAGATATATGCAGATACTTGTGCATGTGTACAACTATTCTGGTCACCTTCGACCAGAGCCACAACCACCCACAAGTCACTCCTAACCATGTCAATGAACTCCATCACCCAATTCCGACTGGTTTGTCCAGAATCAAAATCGTGTACAAATGGACCAACTGGAAAAAGATTTTCGACCGAAAGAACCGTCTCGTTTGATCTCCTCAACCCACCAGTGACATTGATACTCCATTCAGAGCTTCACCTGTCTCCAAGACTTCGATCGCCACCGGTCTCGTTTATTCCAATCCACCATGGACGAAGCATGAATTCGAGATACAATGATGACCAAAACGCACACAAAAACCCTAAATTCTCATCAACTAACTTCATCGAGGATCTGAAAATTTATTTACCATTTTTCTAATGATCATCAGTCCTCAAGCTAACTCCGGCATCAAGCTCGAGATCATACGATCTCAAGATCACTAGAATTTGCCACATTTCCAAATTCTGTTCAACTTTCAATTTCTTGAACGATGCTATATTAAAAATCTCGATTCCTCCTTTACAATTCATAATTCAGGAAGACTAACAAGATTATGCAATCGAAACTCAGATTTAAATCAACTAAATTTTGAAAAAAAATCTCATTCTACTGTGTTTTCATCTTGTCCAGTAATTCTTGAACTAATTATACTTATAGTTAATTTTGAAATTAAGTTTACATTCTTACCGTCATCTTTTATTTAGAAACCAAAGTCTAGGATTGATTGTATATAGAGAAATTGATTTTCTTTTGAGTGTGCTTGAGCTTGTGAGCATGACAGAATAGTCTGTATATATAGACACACACACACACACAGAGATATATATACACATTTAAACAGAGGAATTTCAAGCATATATCCAAGTAAAATCAAACATACAAATCAGATTTTATATATGAAGGTTGAAGAGTTTTCCCATCTGTCAAATGAAGACAGAGACTTGGAAATGTAATTTTGAGTTTGAATGCTGGCATTTGTTTTTTATCTGAATTTTATATTTAAACTGATCTGCAGCCTGTATTTTCTTTGATATTAAATTTGATCCTTGCCCTTTGATTTATTCGAATTTGCTTTGCTCAGATTTCTCAGGTTTGAATCCTCTGTGTTTTGATTTCTTTTGAATTTCCAGACTTGAAAACTGAATCTTTGAATTTGTTTAAACTTGCTTTTGAATCAGGTTGGCTTCCAGCTTCGATTTTCCTGATTTTTGCTTTGAGGTTAAAATAGATTTTGTTGAAGTTGTTTGCTTGACCCTGATACTTGTTTTAGGTTTTAACTCAAGTTATTTTGATCTGTGTTTTTTTTAGATTAGTTTTAGTTTGTTTCAAGCTTGAGAAAACATGATTTATCTAATTCTTTCGTACATATATGTTTATGTACTTAATTTTTCAAAAGAAAAGAAATTACTTTGCCACTTGTTCATTTGCATATCAAAATTATTACACTTGTTTATGCATGTTTGTCTTTAACTCACATTTGTTAATTTCTTTTTTTAAAATGTTACACTTGTTAAAAAAAATTCAAATTATGTTTAAATCCTTAACTTTAAATTAATTTACAAATTGTGTTTTAACCCTTATGTTATTATTTACTTACAACTTCATATATATATATATATATATATATATATATCATAAACTAACTACATTTATTTTCAAATATATAAGAAAAACATTTTTAAATCTTTAATTATATCTTACTTATATATTTACAACCCAATTTTGTTCATATATATATATATATTTCTTATTAATTTCCAAAAGATATGTATATTTTAAAACTTTTATTAAACCTTGTTTTAATATCGTATTATGTTTACAATTCCAGTTATATACATATATATATATATATATTATTTTTTCTCAAAATATAAAACTTTTAAATCCAATAAATTTTATAAAATATTCATTATTAAATTTCCAAATCAACTTTAATTAAAGGTCTACTTTTATATATATATATATATATATATATATATATATCCAAATTTCAAATTAATTCACAATTACATTTATAATTAATATATTATTCAAAATACTCTTCTAGATTTCCAATTAGAATTTTTATTTAAATTAAAATTACATTTATACACATATATAAATAAACACATATCTTTATTTAATTAATCTTTATTCTTTATTCTTTTATTAAGTGAAAATATAATATATTCAAATCCAATATTTTTAAAATTTTGAATTTCAATACCTAGATTCAATTTAAAATAAATTTATAAATATAAATAAATAACAAAACATATCCATATTAATTTGGAAAAATCTAAATTAATTCACCATTAAATTTCCAATTGATTACCAAATTGAATTTAACTAAAAATCAGGATCGTTACAGATTCCCCCCCATAAGAAAATTTTGTCCTCGAAATTTGCTAGACAGGGAGATAACAAAGAACATATGAACACATCTGAGATAGAAAATTGATTTACCAGATCAAACTGAATATCTATTCTGCATTTGGCTTACCAAATCAGAATATCACTAATAGATACGAGAACAAACTCATTCAAAACTTCACAAGATACTCGGGTCATCATTCTACGAAATATGCCGGGCATTGATTAGTTCGAAGGGTTAGCTAACCATTAGTATAATATATCTGAACCCAACAAAACTAACAATGGATACTCAATTCAGATTGCAATAGTCCAATGTATACACCAACCTGTCCTTCTTCGGACTTTGATCCTCACAAGAAATTACAATAGCATTTCAAATTTGGTTTTGACCGAATTCGTTTTATTGATACAACCCAATTCAGCTTCATATTCTTGTTTACCAATTTATTTCAAATAAATTTTCAAATTTATTAGAGTTAAAAACGAAAAGCTGATAGGTAGCTGATGAAGAGAATACAAAATAGAAATGATTCATAGGGCCATCACCACACCGAAGCTTCTCCCTCGAGCTGCCACGAAGACATTAGAGAATTTGAAATTGGATCAAAGGAGATTGATAGAGAAAGGTTGTTTCCGTTGTTGCAGGGTATTGACCATTTGTAGTGGTACTTTCATGTACCCTACCTCATCCTCTTCTTGTGCTCATATTCACTATCAGTGAATAGTAAGAGAATTTACTGAGGCATACAGATGGATATCGTGGGGATATACTCATTCTAGGGTATACTTCACCCTATCTCTAATGAGTTACCTAATGTATTATACTCCAAAAGCTAAAGTTCAACCTTCAGCTCTGATACCAAATGTGACGACCAGGATTCTCGCATTCGAAAATCGACATCCATACTTCAACTCGTATTTGAATGCCGCAGATTCAAATGTTCAAATCTGATTTGTCGGAGCTTATAACACATTAAGTACAACAACACAGTGGAGAAAAATGAATAATATCATTGATACACAACATCCGATACAATAATGATACAATTGAGATATCGATACAAATATCAAAGACAAGATACAGCAGCAGGAAGAGATAACATAAACTTGGACTCCAAAGAAGGAACTCCAATATCAGCAATCTCCATCTCTAAAGCACCAATCCAGAAATAGCTCGAACTCCCTATCTTGTTGTACAAAGCAAGGTCGGTCCGGAATGCTGAAGAGTAGCACAAAGCGATAGCCGAAATCCAATGGCTGAATGCTACCGAATTTACTTCTACTATTTGATTATCTGAAAAGCCCAACTCTAGACTGCCTGTGTGGAAAATTGTAGGCACACAGAGTATAGGAAGGGAACAATAAACTCCAGGTCAGTCATGGGACTGGTATGAGCAAACAAAAATAGTTTTATCGTTAAAAAAACAACAAAAGAATTGAAAAATTGAAATCCGCAATGCTTTTTGGAAAATGAAACTAGCATAAGGCCTCCCCGCCGCACACACCATGCAAACGCAGAATTGGAGGAGATTTCTCCTTATGATAGTCAAAAATGCTTGATACGCGGAAACAAATTGATATTATTATTAGTGCATAGTGGAAAACATTTTGAAAGTATAATACTAATCTTAGCCAGCATACAACATTTCGTCGTATGCCTACTATATCTACCATGTTCAATAGCAGGTTACCGCCACATTCCATGGCAGGTTATACAACTAAAACCGTATAGGGCGCGTATTGTTTCTTTGGATTTCCAACAAATGGTCAGGTTAAGGAACTTCCTATTGCCACATGGTAACGCCTCTAGAGGGACGCCCCGAGAACCTACCCGGCTCTCTGCCAACACAAGTTCGGTTACCCCCTTCTCGGGAGTAACACCTAAGATATGCTATCCCCGGTGGTTTGCGACCTTTATCCAAGAGCTCTCAACAACAACAACCACAAAGCAATGTATTTGTAGTAACCTCATAGGTAAAATATCCGGGGTCCATACCATGATATCACCCTTTTCCAGAAGGAATGGACCTACCCTAGGGGTGCGACACCTGAAACCTTGCCGCATCTTTCCTGTTTCGACCATTTTCGGAGAATGAGGTCTGACGAGGTCTCGTCCACAAAGCCACGCTTTTCACAAAAGCCATGCTTCGATCAACAAATGATCAGCAACACTCAGTAGTGCTCAGCATGCCACACTACCAAATTGGGAATGTATCACTAGTAACTATCAACTACATAACCTCTGAGCTCGTACATCTCAGAGAAGGGTGTTAAGCTAAGAGAATAAATCTCCGCCACCAAACAGAAATGTATTTGATAGAAACTGGCTTTACATCTCAAAGTGTAATGTTAGACATACATCCATACAAGTCTGTTCCGGGTTCGAACAGAACCGAAGGCACTTCCAAAGAAGCCCTTGCAAATCCCGATAATCCCTAATCACGTCCGGACTCCCCATCACAAAGGGATATCAAATCTATATACCCGGGATCAGCCGATTTAGAGACATTCGACGAGTTATCCTTTCTCTTTCGGAAATATCCATTCTTCACCACCGATCTTCAAATGCTATCCATAACGTCGTATCATTATTCGAAATGGGTTATATGACACTGTAACGACCCGGAGATTTCGTGAGTTTAATTGGCTTAAATTAATAAATTTTGTAATTAAATTTAGTAGAGAAAAAAAACACTTATAAATTTATATTGAAATGAAGGCTAAAATAACATATATAAATGGTAATTTAAGTCTTTGTTTGTAATATGAATAAATTTTTCAATAAATAAAATGGTGTAAGAATTGTACCTGAATATAATGTGAAGATAGAAAATGAAATAAATGAGGTTATGCAGTAATGGATGAATAAATAAAAATATTGCAACAAAATAGGAAACTGACATAACATTTATAAATGATAACGAACATTGGTAAGGAATAAATGAGAACAATTGAAATAAAACTAAAAGGTAATTAAAAGTTGAATAGTTACCATTGTAAGATGCCTATTTGGGTAGTTAGTGATGTTTTGATTTGTCATTGTAGTTTCTTAATTTTATAAGATGCAATCAATGTTAACTTTATTTTTTTAATATGACGTTTGGGTGATTTAAGAAGTGAAAAAAAACCAGGATTTATTTATTTATTTGAAATTTGAAATCAAATTAGTGGATTCATTGCAAATAAGTGAAATTAATGTTTAACTATTACGTTAATAGGGTCAAATAAATTAAATGGGAAAGCAATAGGGATTAATCTAATTTAAGGTTATATTAGTATAAATTTGGGTAAAAAGGTGTTGGACTAAGGAAATAATATTAATTGGTTTTAGAAACCTTAATTTAAAATGTGAAGTAGACAAGATTTCATGTTATAACCATTTATACAAATCCAGGATGTATGTAGAAGTATTAAAGGAATAAAAAGTAAACAAATGTTGAATAAAAAGAATGAATGGTGATTTCAGTGTAATTATTGAAAGTATAATTTTTAATTTGATGTATATAATAAAAATTGAATTTACGCTGAAACATATGATTGAATCAACATTTATTTGACATCTAACTTTGTGTAAAATCATTGTAAGTGTTTGAGTAATATAAAGATGATAAACTGTAAATTTTAGGATTTAAAATATAAAATTTGATTTAATCAATTTATTTAATTAATATAAAAATAGCCATTTTGGTCACGGACTCGGATTTCGACGAAACCAGTTTCATCGGATCCGTATCGGTAAATTATTGTAGAGTTTCAAGTTTCGTAGCGATCGGAGTTGTCGTTTGATCGTACGAACGCGGAACGCCTTGAAATCGTTTTAATTGAAATCAATTTGAAAATCAATTTAGAAATATTGTTTTCAGCATAACTTCTTCATACGATCGAATTTGGACGTGAAACTTTTTCCATCGCGTTCAGAATATTTTAAAATACCTATTTTGATATATGGGTTATCCAATTTTCGTTCCGGGGTCAGAACGGGCTTTTTGGGCCAACTATCGTTTAGCACGTTTATAATTCGTGTTCACCTATTCTATTTCAGTTTGTCTATAAATAGGTTATGATAAACCCTAGCCTCCATTTTATTCTCTTTTGTTGTACGTTCATTTCTTCACCTCTTTCTCTTCCTCAATGGTTGCAAAACCTAGATCTGTTTTCATTTCAAAATCAAAGCTAAAAATTATAAGTCCACAGAAAATTTCCGAAAAAATATATGTCGAAGATATCAACGATACGAATGAGCATCTGCTGTCTGTTTTTCGAGATTGCACTTCGATTAGCGGGAAATCGCGGTCAAACCCTGTAATTTCGAAACCCATAGGGTTGATTTGAGGCTTTTTGATTTCGGCTTCAATCGAAGAAATTGGTATATGGGTTTTGGAAAGGGGGCCTGCAGAGTTGATTGGTGGTGGCCGTTTCGCCTGGAATCGAGCGTGATGGCCGAAAATCGAGGGTTAGGGTTTGTAATCAACAGTGGCGGCGGCGGCCGGAGGCATGAGCGGGGGTTCAGGTGAAGGCGGCTTGTCGAGGCGAGCTCAATGGTGGTAGCGGCGTGGGCCATGGCGGCCGGAGGAAGTGGTGAAACTTGGTCAAAGTGTCGGTAGGCAGCGTTTGTGTGCGCTGTTTCCAGGGAGGTTGCGCGTGCAAAAATTGGTTACTGGAGAAGATGCGTGCAAATGCATGATGACGTGGCACTAGAGTAAATGTGTTCCATTTTGATTTTTTTTTTATGATTTCAATCGCATTTATCGTCATAACTCTTACATACGATATCCGATTTACGCGAGATTTTTTTTTGTTAGGATCGTAATAAAATTTCGGATCTGTCGACGCTGGTTCGGACCAATTTGGAGACTGTCAAATTTTTGGGTTTAAATCGGATTTAAATTCGATTTAAATTCAAAAGGTGAGTGTTTTAACCCACTCACAACTTCTAAAATTTCTTGTGTTTGTTAAATTAATTTTAGATATGGGTAGAAATTTATTTATGACTGTTTGGCATGATTTATTCGTCATCTCAGTTAATTCGCATTTATTTAATTTAACTGTTAGTTTATTTTATTTATTGCATATAGATTGACAGTTAGAATTTATTTATTTGCATATAAACTGCTAGTTTAACAGTTATTAAATTTATTATTGAATATAAACTGCTAGTTAATACCTGTAATTTATTATCTGCGTAATTTATATGCTCTATATCGATAATTGTTTAAATGGGATGATGATTGCAAATAATGGTTGATGATTGATATTTGGATGAATGGATGCTATATTTATATTGTATAAACTTCAAGTCATCATGCATTTTCATTTTATTCGGGATTGCGGTTTGAAATGATATACAACCACATTTTTATTTTAAATTGCGGATTGAAATGATAAATATCCGTACCACTTGACCCTAGGGTAGAAAATTATATACGGACACCGGATTGGTTAAATTTAATGATTTTTTTTAGCTTTAATTTTTGAATCTGGATTTAAATGATAATTTGAGAAATATATGATTTCTACGGATTGAATTATTATCGGAATTTGAGCTTATGATGAAATTTGTATTGGCTTTAAGGTATTGTTAAAAAGAATTTATATGTAATTTCAAAGTTGAATTTTTGAAGAAAAAGTGAAATTTGTCAAAATTGAGAAATTTGAGTTGTTGAAATATAACTTTGAAGTGTATTAAAAATGGAAATAATGTAATTTAATATTTCAAACATGAATTGAAATCGATGTAAACGCAATGTTTTATTTATAGAATGTGAATGGAGTTTTGAAAGTGGATTTTGTTGATAAAAAAAAAATTGAAATGGTTTGGTGTGGAAATGACATGAATAGTAAATTGATAGTATTTTAAAATTCATATTTTAATATAAACTATTTTAAAATATATTACCGTAAAGACTGTAATTATTAAGATTTTTAAACTATTAAACTATTTTTACCTATCTCAACTATATATCAAATCATTTTAACCTATATTTTAAAACCATTTAATTTATAGTAAACTAGTTAACCCTTTTTAAGTTATTTTAAAACTAATTAATCTATTTTAAAGCTAATAAATCTATTTTAATTATGTTTAATCCACTATAAATTTACTTAACCGTCTTAGATCAATTAAACAATATTTTAGTCTATAGTTAAACTATTCTAGAGTAATTTAACTATTTATAACTACTATACTTATTTAAACTATTTCTAAATTTCCCGTCTAAGTAAAGAGGAAATGTTAATTAAATGCTTGGTTTTAAAGGAGAATAAATTGAATTGATGATTTGAAGTAAGAATGTAACCTGTTTGGAAATATGAAATTAGGAAAAAATTATGGTTTTGGAAACTGGAAATGAGTTCAAAGTGAATAGGGTTTGAAAGCGAATATGATTTGAAAATGACTATGATTTGAAAGCGAATATGATTTGAAATAGAATATGATATTTTAATATAAATTGTAAATCGACCTTTGAAATATAAAAGAACCATCCGGTATGTAATAAACGATTGGTTGTTAAAGAGACCGGGATCAGATATTGTCTTATAGACGGCCAATACCGAAAACCACTTTAACAACTGTGTACGCGGTGGAGATTCCAGAATGAAGTAGGATGGTGGCGACGTTCTCGAGGTATATTACGTGGACCCAACTCCCGTGAGTTGGCATAAATGACTAAAACATAAGCTATACCGGGCTACACAAAGGGTTTCACCCTTTCATCGAGCATGCTTCATCGGAAACCATTCTATTACTTTTGTGATTCGATATGTGGCGCCACTTTGATTCGGGGGTATTGTTCGAGGTGGGCGGAAGCTGCTGGCTTGCCGTCACCACCGGTCCGGGAGTGCAAACGGTGTATCCACCCTGGCATTGCCTCACGTGCCGTGTCATCTCCTTATATCAAGCCCACTACGATTTTGGTTTAATGTTCCGACCGCGTTAAGGTTCACCATCCCCTTAACGCTATTTTCTATATGATTATACTTTACTGATTAGACACTACTGTATATAGCGCAATATCCTACATAGTAAATAGTTTAACGGATCCTTAAGAGATGTGAATCCTGAGCATCTTTTGAGTTACTGCACTCATATTTATTTCTGTTGATTTAACTTACATAAGATCCTTTAGTTCTGACTCGAGTGTTTTGTCTTTTCAATTCGCTCGGGTTAGTCCGAGCGTTTCAGGATTGGAAGATTTTATTCTGGAGGACGAAGATGAAGATTTGTAGTATTATTATCTACTATATTATTCCACTACACCATTTAATTCTGCTCCATTAATTATTATTCTCTGGTATGTGTACTCTGATATGTATTGTATAAATGTAATCAAAAGTTTTGTAAACAGCTTCATGAACTGTATATTTGATTATTATATTTTATCCTTCCGCTGTGAGATTTTTTTTTTGTTCTTCTTATATTCCCATAACAATCCGCCCTTTCGTATGGTTTGAATTGGCATGTGTGTCGGTTTAAAGCGTGCGAAAAGGCATTATGTTACATCTGGTATCAGAGCTTTGGTTTAGCGATAAACCTTAGCTTTGTGGGGTTTGACTCTTTATTAATAGGGTAGTAATACCCTATGGGAGTCGCTGAGTGTATATATATGAGAGAGCGTATTTGTTAGTGTTATAAAAAGGTTTTAATATTGTGTTACTCTGTTCCGTTTTGTATTTATAAATTCTGGTTGGTGCATGGGACGCTGTGATATCAATAGGAATTTCTAAACACTTAACAGGACAGACCGACATAATATTTGTTTTATATAGGTGAATGAAATAATTTTGCCTATTATATTTTCTATATATAAAATAAAATTTTAAATGATATATATATATATATATATATATATATTTGGTTGCAATAGATTGGTTGTTAGGTAATGAAGGTTTTGAATAATAATGAAATAGATTGAAATTAAAATAAATCAAATTGGAGATTTTAGAACTTAAGTTCCGGGATTTTTGAAAACTTCTTTCAAATGAGTTGAAATATAATAATAATATTTTAGAAGTATTTTCTGATATAAGTTTTTCAATATAACTTGAAAGAATTGTTTAAAGATGATTGTTTTTTTTTTGAGAAAATAAGTTTTGTACTTTCCTCTCTGTCGCTGGAAAATAATTTCGGTGTTGGCGGCCGCATCATCGACTCTCATTTTCGAGTTTCGAAGGGAAAGAACACTGTAGTAATTCTACCGCAGATTCATTTTTGAAAATATCTAAATTTTGAATTGTTTAAAAATAATTAGAGATATATAAGTTGTAAGAATATATTTATCTATTGTTTTAAAATAAATTGAAAATTTAACTCGGTATTAAATTCTTAAATTTCCATTAATTAATTGTTTCAATTATTATAGTGAATTGAAACATAGGTAATTAATAAATTAAAACCTCTAAAGGAAATAGGAGATTTAATGATAGGTTATAAACGGTCTTAAAGGAAGTTGAAATCGTAACCTATGAAATAAAGAATATTATTATTAAACGTTAAATTTACCATAGAACAAACTTGTATAACTTTCAATTATACCCTTAAATAACATATATAACTTACCAAATATTAAAAGTTGAAATGTTTAATATGAAATGCAATGAAAATTGTACTAGTAAAAGTAGGAAATGAAGTATTCAATGAATTTACTATTACAAATGAGAATTTAACGTTATAAACTTAAGTTGTAAATTGAAATTTTACCCTAATTAAAGGTAAGTATTATAATTAGATGATTTTAAACCTTAAGTAAATAGAATGAAATTCTACAATAAATGAAACTGTGAGAAATAAATGAATAAAATTTAGAAATGCATAAATGGAATGCAATAAAGAGAAACTTACATGACATTAAAATAAAAATGAATATTGTAAGTAATAAATGAAATAAATGAGGTAATCACTCAATGAATGAAAGAAAGGAAATCAAACAACTAAAGTATGAAATAAAAATTTATAATAAGTTAAATTGATTGTTGGGTTGAATTGTTATTGTTTGATTTATGTTTGGTTGGGTAAGGAAATTTGAAATTGTTGGATGAATAAATAATTTATTTTGTTCCATCTATGACTGTTGAGTAAATGATGCACTTGATAGTTATTTTTCATTCCGTACAATTTCAAGTTTTGAACCCGAACAACTATTTGCTTGTTGATTGAATGGTTGTTTTGTTTTGTTGTGTATGTTGTTGTCGAAATGGATGGCTGTTGTATTGATTTGTTGTTAGTAATTGAAACCACTTAAATATTTCACTTTATATAAATAGTTAATCCTTTGAATTTTTTTAAGTGAAACGCAGGTTTTGGAAGCAATTGCTACTGCTTTTGGTTCCATAAAATAAGCGTAAATTGTCCGACAAATAGGTACGTTTTCGGATTACGGTTTATAGCGCTATTTCATATATTTTCCCGTGTAGGGATATATATTATTTTGGAAAATATTTGTGTATTTTGTTATATTTAATATTATATTTTCTCCCGAGCCTCTTCGTACAAAGGAGACTCTGCCAAAATTTTCCGTAAAATTTTGGACTTAGAAATTTTTGAAAATGTTTTTCCAAACTTTATTTATTTAAGTATAAAGGAATATAATGATTATTAAATGGGTATACTTTATCTAAGGTAAAAAATTTAGTAAATTATTGTTTATAAGTTAAATATTTTGAATAAGATGTATTGTTATTAAATTCTTCTTTTCCCTTCTTTTCCTTTTCGGGGACGAAAAGTTTTGAGTGGGGGAGAGTGTAACGACCCGGAGATTTCGTGAGTTTAATTGGCTTAAATTAATAAATTTTGTAATTAAATTTAGTAGAGAAAAAAAACACTTATAAATTTATATTGAAATGAAGGCTAAAATAACATATATAAATGGTAATTTAAGTCTTTGTTTGTAATATGAATAAATTTTTCAATAAATAAAATAGTGTAAGAATTGTACCTGAATATAATGTGAAGATAGAAAATGAAATAAATGAGGTTATGCAGTAGTGGATGAATAAATAAAAATATTGCAACAAAATAGGAAACTGACATAACATTTATAAATGATAACGAACATTGGAAAGGACTAAATGAGAACAATTGAAATAAAACTAAAAGGTAATTAAAAGTTGAATAGTTACCATTGTAAGATGCCTATTTGGGTAGTTAGTGATGTTTTGATTTGTCATTGTAGTTTCTTAATTTTATAAGATGCAATCAATGTTAACTTTATTTTTTTAATATGACGTTTGGGTGATTTAAGAAGTGAAAAAAAACCAGGATTTATTTATTTATTTGAAATTTGAAATCAAATTAGTGGATTCATTGCAAATAAGTGAAATTAATGTTTAACTATTACGTTAATAGGGTCAAATAAATTAAATGGGAAAGCAATAGGGATTAATCTAATTTAAGGTTATATTAGTATAAATTTGGGTAAAAGGGTGTTGGACTAAGGAAATAACATTAATTGGTTTTAGAAACCTTAATTTAAAATGTGAAATAGACAAGATTTCATGTTATAACCATTTATACAAATCCAGGATGTATGTAGAAGTATTAAAGGAATAAAAAGTAAACAAATGTTGAATAAAAAGAATGAATGGTGATTTCAGTGTAATTATTGAAAGTATAATTTTTAATTTGATGTATATAATAAAAATTGAATTGACGCTGAAACATATGATTGAATCAACATTTATTTGACATCTAACTTTGTGTAAAATCATTGTAAGTGTTTGAGTAATATAAAGATGATAAATTGTAAATTTTAGGATTTAAAATATAAAATTTGATTTAATCAATTTATTTAATTAATATAAAAATAGCCATTTTGGTCACGGACTCGGATTTCGACGAAACCAGTTTCATCGGATCCGTATCGGTGAATTATTGTAGAATTTCAAGTTTCGTAGCGATCGGACTTGTCGTTTGATCATACGAACGCGGAACGCCTTGAAATCGTTTTAATTGAAATCAATTTGAAAATCAATTTGGAAATATTGTTTTCAGCATAACTTCTTCATACGATCGAATTTGGACGTGAAACTTTTTCCATCGCGTTCAGAATATTTTAAAATACCTATTTTGATATATGGGTTATCCAATTTTCGTTCCGGGGTCAGAACGGGCTTTTTGGGCCAACTATCGTTTAGCACGTTTATAATTCGTGTTCACCTATTCTATTTCAGTTTGTCTATAAATAGGCTATGATAAACCCTAGCCTCCATTTTATTCTCTTTTGTTGTACGTTCATTTCTTCACCTCTTTCTCTTCCTCAATGGTTGCAAAACCTAGATCTGTTTTCATTTCAAAATCAATGCTAAAAATTAAAAGTCCACAGAAAATTTCCGAAAAAATATATGTCGAAGATATCAACGATACGAATGAGCATCTGCTGTCTGTTTTTCGAGATTGCACTTCGATTAGCGGGAAATCGCGGTCAAACCCTGTAATTTCGAAACCCATAGGGTTGATTTGGGGCTTTTTTATTTCGGCTTCAATCGAAGAAATTGGTATATGGGTTTTGGAGAGGGGGGCCTGCGGAGTTGATTGGTGGTGGCCGTTTCGCCTAGAATCGAGCGTGATGGCCGAAAATCGAGGGTTAGGGTTTGTAATCAAAGGTGGCGGCGGCGACCGGAGGCATGAGCGGGGGTTCAGGTGAAGGCGGCTTGTCGAGGCGAGCTCAATGGTGGTAGCGGCGTGGGCCATGGCGGCCGGAGGAAGTGGTGAAACTTGGTCAAAGTGTCGGTAGGCAGCGTTTGTGTGCGCTGTTTCCAGGGAGCTTGCACGTGCAAAAATTGGTTACTGGAGAAGATGCGTGCAAATGCATGATGACGTGGCACTAGAGTAAATGTGTTCCATTTTGATTTTTTTTTTTATGATTTCAATCGCATTTATTGTCATAACTCTTACATACGATATCCGATTTACGCGAGATTTTTTTTGTTAGGATCGTAATAAAATTTCGGATCTGTCAACGCCGGTTCGGACCAATTTGGAGACTGTCAAATTTTTGGGTTTAAATCGGATTTAAATTCGATTTAAATTCAAAAGGTGAGTGTTTTAACCCACTCACAACTTCTAAAATTTCTTGTGTTTGTTAAATTAATTTTAGATATGGGTAAAAATTTATTTATGACTGTTTGGCATGATTTATTCGTCATCTCAGTTAATTCGCATTTATTTAATTTAACTGTTAGTTTATTTTATTTATTGCATATAGATTGATAGTTAGAATTTATTTATTTGCATATAAACTGCTAGTTTAACAGTTATTAAATTTATTATTGAATATAAACTGCTAGTTAATACCTGTAATTTATTACCTGCGTAATTTATATGCTCTATATCGATGATTGTTTAAATGGGATGATGATTGCAAATAATGGTTGATGATTGATATTTAGATGAATGGATGCTATATTTATATTGTATAAACTTCAAGTCATCATGCATTTTCATTTTATTCGGGATTGCGGTTTGAAATGATATACAACCACATTTTTATTTTAAATTGCGGATTGAAATGATAAATATCCGTACCACTTGACCCTAGGGTAGAAAATTATATACGGACACCGGATTGGTTAAATTTAATGATTTTTTTTAGCTTTAATTTTTGAATCTGGATTTAAATGATAATTTGAGAAATATATGATTTCTACGGATTGAATTATTATCGGAATTTGAGCTTATGATGAAATTTGTATTGGTTTTAAGGTATTGTTAAAAAGAATTTATATGTAATTTCAAAGTTGAATTTTTGAAGAAAAAGTGAAATTTGTCAAAATTGAGAAATTTGAGTTGTTGAAATATAACTTTGAAGTGTATTAAAAATGGAAATAATGTAATTTAATATTTCAAACATGAATTGAAATCGATGTAAACGCAATGTTTTATTTATAGAATGTGAATGGAGTTTTGAAAGTGGATTTTGTTGATAAAAAAAAAATTGAAATGGTTTGGTGTGGAAATGACATGAATAGTAAATTGATAGTATTTTAAAATTCATATTTTAATATAAACTATTTTAAAATATATTACCGTAAAGACTGTAATTATTAAGATTTTTAAACTATTAAACTATTTTTACCTATCTCAACTATATATCAAATCATTTTAACCTATATTTTAAAACCATTTAATTTATATTAAACTAGTTAACCCTTTTTAAGTTATTTTAAAACTAATTAATCTATTTTAAAGCTAATAAATCTATTTTAATTATGTTTAATCCACTATAAATTTACTTAACCGTCTTAGATCAATTAAACAATATTTTAATCTATAGTTAAACTATTCTAGAGTAATTTAACTATTTATAACTACTATACTTATTTAAACTATTTCTAAATTTCCCGTCTAAGTAAAGAGGAAATGTTAATTAAATGCTTGGTTTTAAAGGAGAATAAATTGAATTGATGATTTGAAGTAAGAATGTAACCTGTTTGGAAATATGAAATTAGGAAGAAATTATGGTTTTGGAAACTGGAAATGATTTCAAAGTGAATAGGGTTTGAAAGCGAATATGATTTGAAAATGACTATGATTTGAAAGCGAATATGATTTGAAATCGAATATGATATTTTAATATAAATTGTAAATCGACCTTTGAAATATAAAAGAACCAGCCGATGTGTAATAAACGATTGGTTGTTAAAGAGACCGGGATCGGATATTGTCTTATAGCCGGCCAATACCGAAAACCACTTTAACAACTGTGTACGCGGTGGAGATTCCAGAATGAAGTAGGATGGTGGCGACGTTCTCGAGGTATATTACGTGGACCCAACTCCCGTGAGTTGGCATAAATGACTAAAACAGGAGCTATACCGGGCTACACAAAGGGTCGCACCCTTTCATCGAGCATGCTTCATCGGAAACCATTCTATTACTTTTGTGATTCGATATGTGGCGCCACTTTGATTCGGGGGTATTGTTCGAGGTGGGCGGAAGGTGCTGGCTTGCCGTCACCACCGGTCCGGGAGTGCAAACGGTGTATCCACCCTGGCATTGCCTCGCGTGCCGTGTCATCTCCTTATATCGAGCCCACTACGATTTTGGTTTATAGTTCCGACCGCGTTAAGGTTCACCATCCCCTTAACGCTATTTTCTATATGATTATACTTTACTGATTAGACACTACTGTATATAGCGCAATATACTACATAGTAAATAGTTTAACAGATCCTTAAGAGATGTGAATCCTGAGCATCTTTTGAGTTACTGCACTCATATTTATTTCTGTTGATTTAACTTACATAAGATCCTTTAGTTCTGACTCGAGTGTTTTGTCTTTTCAATTCGCTCGGGTTAGTCCGAGCGTTTCAGGATTGGAAGATTTTATTCTGGAGGACGAAGATGAAGATTTGTAGTATTATTATCTACTATATTATTCCACTACACCATTTAATTTTGCTGCATTAATTATTATTCTCTGGTATGTGTACTCTGATATGTATTGTATAAATGTAATCAAAAGTTTTGTAAACAGCGTCATGAACTGTATATTTGATTATTATATTTTATCCTTCCGCTGTGAGATTTTTTTTTGTTCTTCTTAAATTCCAATAACAATCCGCCCTTCCGTATGGTTTGAATTGGCATGTGTGTCGGTTTAAAGCGTGCGAAAAGGCGGGATGTTACAGACACAAGGTCCTCTCCTGGCTAAACCGAATAATGAGCGCATTATTTAAAAACATACGGATATTGGGATTTCATATAAGTCACAACTTAAAGCCCAAAACAATTGGTTTAAACAAATTACCATTTCATATCTTTTTGAACAAAAAGATTGACTTCTCAAAGTTCACCCATTTTCCACACAGATACAGATTTCAAAACAATTTCCACTTCAAATTGGATTAACTCATCCAATTTTTAAATCAAAGATTTAATTCATAGCTTTCAAAACCATTTCCAAAGATTCATTCATGAATTGGAAAACCATTTTTCATTTCAAACTTGAAATCCTTTTAACATGAATTGGAAATTCTTTCCAAATATGAAAGCTTTTATTATTTGAAAACAAATAGTTTTCGTTTTGGAAAAATCCGATTACATTTGCACAAGCAATAAATTTTAAAGTACATAGGTTAAATTAAAATTTCCAAAATAATATTTTTTTTAAATGGTTTAAAAACCATATAAACACATTTATAAATTGTATAACCTTTTTAAACCATGATTTCCAAACATAGAATTCAATTTCAAATCTTGAGTTCAAATTTAAATCAAATTATTTAAATTTCAAACTTTATCAAGCTATTCAAAATAACTTTTATCTTCAAAACTCCTTTTCAAAAGCCTTTCATATTTAACCCAATTCTATTTCCAAAACTATTTGGATTCAAACTTTAACTTTAAAACATTTCAAGAATCTGTGACTTAACCAATTTCCTCATGCATTCCATATTTATGTGTGTATGGTGTAGACCACCAATTTTACCCAATAGTGCACAACATCAATCATCACAGACTTAATCATATCAATATCGATAAGCGGTATAATCTTATAGCGCTTATCTCCATTCACAGAATCACAGATTGATAATAGAAATTCATCACAGATAAATAAATTACATTTATCACAGCTCAAATTAAAACAATTCATATCACAAAGCATCACACAGTAGAGATATCAAACAATTCCAAGCATTCAATACAATTCAAACATTCATAAGTAAGGTTAATTAATCATCTGATTAATTTAAATCAGATTAATTACTTATGACTAAACTACTAATCCTGGTTAATTAATATTAATTAATTACAAACCATCTTAATTAATTAACCTTCAATCGTTTATTAATTAACCTTTTATAATATGTTAATCAACCTTTAGTTATTAATTAATCAATCTTAATTAATAAATCAATTAATATTTAATCATTATTTAATTAACCTTTAATTATTTAATTATCCTTTAGTCTAATTACCCTTAATTGATTAATTAATAGATTAATTAACTTTTAATTAATTACCATTAAATTAATTATCCGTAATTAATTACAATAAGTGATTATCCTTAATCACTTTCATTGATTAATCTTTAATTAATTAAATAATTAGCTTCAAATGAATTACCTTAATAAATTAATCACACCAATTAATTATCCTTAATTACTTTTATTAAGTAATTATCTTTAAATAATTAATTACCCTTAAATTAATCAAATTAATTAATTAATCAAATTAATTAATTATTCTTTAAATAATTAAGTAAATAAACTTTTAAGTAATCACATTAAGTAATTGACCTTTACTACTTACATTAATAAATCTTTAATCACTGGATTACATCTTTTAAATATTATTAAGATAAATACTTGAAATTATCTTTATACAAAATCATTTAAGATTGTATTTAATAACCTTTGGAAATAAATTATTATTAACACATTAAATTAAGAACTTTAAGTCAAATTAAGGATTAAAGACACTTCATCTATTTAATTACAATATCAAGATAATTTTAAAATACAAGGTCATATATAAAATTCAAAAATATTTTATACCTTAAATAATTTATTTTTAAACCTTTAATACATCCCAAACTAAAATAGACTTTCATTATATAAAAGAATTTAAATAAGAATTATTTAACTTTCAAAAACTTGTTTAATTTAAAATTTTAAGCTTGCAAATTATTACCCGAGACAAACACTTGTTCTACCCGAACTTTGCTTCGTGTCTTTCCCCGCCTTCTTTTCCTCGCCTTCTTTTCCCCGAGTCATCACGCTAATTACTTCGAGTTGAACCTGATGACTTCGCTTCTTCCCCAAAGTACTAACCACCCCAGATATGTGCAGATACTTGTGCACATGTACAACTATTCTGGTCACCTCCGACCAGACCCACAACCACCCACAAGTCACTCCTAACCTCGTCGATGAACTCCATCATCCAATTCCGACTGGTTCGTCCAGAATCAAAATCGAGTACAAAAGGACCAACTGGAAAAAGATTTTCGATTGAAAGAACCGCCTTGTTTGATCTCCTCAGGCCACCAGCGACGTTGATACTCCATTCAGAGCTTCGCCTATCCCCAAGGCTTCGATCGCCACCGGTCTCATTTATTCCGATACACCATGGATGAAGCACGAATTCGAGATACAAGGATGACCAAAAAGCACAAAAAAGCCTTTAATTCTCATCAACTAACTTCACCGAGGATCTGAAAATTTATTTACCATTTTTCTAATGATCATTAGTACTCAAGCTAACTCTGACGTGAAGCTCGAGATCATACGATCTCGAGATCACCAGAATTTGCCGCGTTTCCAATTTCTGTTCAACTTTCAATTTCTCGAACGGTGCTATATTAAAAATATCGATTCCTCCTTTAAAATTCATGATTTAGGAAGACTAACAAGATTATGTAATCGAAAGTCAGATTTAAATCAATTAAATTTTGAAAAAAAATCTGATTCTACTGTGTTTTCATCTTGTCCAGTAATTCTTCAACTAACTATACTTATAATTAATTTTAAAATTAAGTTTACATTCTTACCATCATCTTTTATTTAGAAACCAAAGTCTAGAATTGATTGTTTATAGAGAAATTGATTTTCTTTTGAGTGTGCTTGAGCCTGTGAGTATGACAGAACAATCTGCACACACACACACACATATATATACACGCACACACACACACACACACAGAGAGATATATACACATTTGAACAGAGGAATTTCAAGCATATATCCAAGTAAAATCAAGTATACGAACCAGATTTTGTATATGAGGATTGAAGAGTTTGCTCACCTGTCAAATGAAGACAGAGACTTGGAAATGTAATTTTGAGTTTGAATGTTGGCATTTGTTTTTGATCTAAATTTTATATTTAAACAGATCTGCAGCCTATATTTTCTTTGATATTAAATTTGTTCCCTACCCTTTGATTTACTCGAATTTTCTTTGCTCAGATTTCTCAGGTTTGAATCCTCTGTGTTTTGATTTCTTTTGAATTTCCAGACTTGAAAACTGAAGCTTTGAATTTGTTTAAACTTGCTTTTGAATCAGGTTGGCTTCCAGCTTCGATTTTCCAGATTTGTGCTTTGAGGTTAAAACAGATTTTGTCGATGTTGTTTACTTGACCCTGATACTTGTTCCATGTTTTAACTCAAATTATTTTGATCTGTGTTTTTTTTTCAGATTTGTTTTAGTTTGTTTCAAGCTTGAGAAAACCCGATCTATCTAATTCTTTCATACATATATGTTTACGTAATTAATTTTTCAAAAGAAAAGAAATGACTTTGCCACTTGTTCATTTGCATATCAAAATTATTACACTTGTTTATGCATGTTTGTCTTTAACTCACATTTGTTAATTTCTTATTTTAAAATGTTACACTTGTTAAAACAAATTCAAATTATGTTTAAATCCTTAACTTTAAATTAATTTACAAATTGTGTTTTAACCCTTGTGTTATTATTTACTTACAACTTCATGTATATGTATATATATATATCATTTACTAACTATATTTATTTTCAAATATATGAGAAAAACATTTTTAAATCTTTAATTAAATCTTACTTATATATTTACAACCCAATTTTATTCATATTTTTTTTTCTTATTAATTTCCAAAAGATATGTATATTTTAAAACCTTTATTAAACCTTGTTTTAATATCGTATTATGTTTACAATTCTAGTTGTATACATATTTATTATTTTTTCTCAAAATATAAAACTTTTAAATCCAATAAATTTTATAAAATATTTATTTTTAAATTTCCAAATCAATTTTATTTAAAAATATACTTATATATATATATTTCCAAATTTCAAATCAATTCACAATTAAATTTATAATTAATATATTATTTATAATATTTTTCTAGATTTCCAATTAGAAATTCTATTTAAATTAAAACTCCATGTATACACATATATAAATAAACATGTATCTTTATTTAGTTAATCTTTAATCTTCTATTGATTTAATAAATAATATATTCAAATCCAATATTTTTGAATTTTTGAATGTCAATTCCTAGATTCATTTTAAAATAATTTATAAATATAAATAAATAACAAAACCTATCCTTATTAATTTGGAAAAATCTGAATTAATTCACTTTCCCAATTGATTACCAAATTAAATTTAACTAAAAATCGGGATCGTTACAGTCTGCCTCTGTTTTCATGTGATGTCTTCGACCCAGTTCATTGCACGAGTTAATTCTTGCACTGTTGTTCGTGCACTTG